>OX393572.1:4720055-4964859 GCA_947652115.1 Blastomussa wellsi | reverse complement strand
GGTACAAGTGATTTAAAAATCAGTTAGACCGCGTTTATTTTTGGCCTTTCCAATAACTGGCCGCGTGGCCTAATGGATAAGGCGTCCGACTTCGGATCGGAAGATTGAGGGTTCGAGTCCCTTCGTGGTCGTCTCCTTTTTAACTAAAATATACTAAAGGGTAAGAAATATCAATGCAGCGTAACCTGAAACCTGAAATTATAGCAACACTAACGGACAGTTGAAATTCATGCAAGAGCAACCCAATTTAGAAGTGGACCGTTTTCACTGCCTTTGGTGTCCATCAACTATAAATTTTTTAAACTCTCTTTTTAAAACTGCGTTAAACCATCGATGTTTCTCCTTTTTCTAATATTTCCAAATCCTTCGAGGAAAACTACACCTTCCCAAACATACCCAAACATTAGAAATGATGGGTGTCTGGAAAAGTCACTCTGGTGTCATGCGTCAGGACATGTGTTGTTGTAATCAGGACAACCCAATGAGGGCGATGTCCACAGCAACGGAATGGGCGTAATGCAAGAAAACAAATAGAAGCCTGACGGAATGGGAACCAACAAGTGAGAGGATCTGGGAGCCCGGTTCTATTCGTAGTTCCAGAAAGAGTCAATAACGCGCCAGCTAATATTGTAAATCAAAAGGCGAAGAAAGAGTTTTATAAACAGCTGCAGGGTGTGTTAAAAAGGACGCCACATAGAGACGTCGCTATAGGCCATTTCCGAGTTCTCTTTTGCCTCAGTGTCAAAACGAGTCTAAGTGCGAAACCATTCATAAGAAAATGTGTTTTACCTGCATCTTCATTCTCATGCAAAACCAGCTTATTTGCACATGAATGGTTTCGCACTTAGATTCGTTTTGAAACAGAAGGAAATGGCCTATTGAACTTGGTGACTTTAATGCCAAAGTGGGACATGACAACACTAGCGAATAGCGACCTTGACACGATAATAAAGTTCTTATCTTATCTTATCTTATCTTATCTTATCACTACCATAAAGAGTATCATGGGAACAGAAGGTCTCGGTATGACGAACGAGAATTGAGAGATATTTATAGATTTCTGTGAGCAGAACGACCTATTAGCCATTTTCTAAACGAGAAGGGGATTGGGTACAAATATTTAAAATCGATTGAAACGAACAATTGAACCTGGCACGTAAAAGATCATCCGAAATAATGTAAGAATACAAATTTCACCGTTATTGGCTGAAACGCAAACATATACTACATTTATTATATATATATAGCGACAATTTTAGGTAATAAACCTTGCAGATAGAATTCTATATCTGCTATATTTTCACATGTGAGAAAAGCGATACGTCCAATCAGCTTCGCGTATAGCTTTGTTCACATGTGAAAAATATAACCAATCAGCATCAAGAGTAGAACGACCTAACCAATCAGAGCGCGGGAATTCAAATGGTTTCCAACGTGGTTGTGAAAACAACGCGCTGCAAGTTTGCAAGGTCTCGAAGACAGTTTATGTTTTGGCTACAAATTTTGTACTTTTGAGAACTTTATGCAAAGGAAAGCCATCAGAAAATCGCCAAGCAAAACCTTAAGAACACAGTTATGATATGGAAATGCTAAAATCATTCTCCAGGCGGAGCGAAGACAAACTAAATGTCGATAAGGGAAAGCCAAGAAATGAAAGACTTTCATTGTAGCTTTGATACAACGCAGCCGTGGACGTTCTAAGAAAATTCAAGCACTCTTGGGAACACCAGGGTAAAGTAAATATTTCACTTTTGAATATGGATTTACGTTTATTTTACGTTTATGCATTTGCAGTTTTGTTTTCCTCGGAGCGCTGCGTTTAACTCTTTAATTATAGACTAGAAAAAATCGCTTTAAGTTTACAATGGTTGAGTACTCGTTATATATAATAAACAAATTACAGCATAGAAAGTGCTTTGTACGGATTATTATTCACTCGTCGAAAAACTTTGGAAAACTCACTCGTTCGCTGCGCTCACTCGTTCGTTTTCCAAAGTTTTGCAACTCGTGAATAAAAATCCGTACGTCGCACTTTCTATGAAGTAATCTATATATACTACATACTTTCCCTCCAAACCACACAAAGCTCTCTTAAATTTCACCTTCTTAAACGTGCACTGCATATCTGCGTTTTAGCCAATAACGCTGAAATTGAGTGAACTTACATTATTTTGGATGACGTTTTGTCATGTCCTCTTAGTACATAAAAATCAGATAGACCGCGTTTAGTTTTTGCCGTTCAAACAGTTTCCTTTAAAGAAAAACGCCGTGCATGAAAATTTAATTTTAAGAGGTTTAGAAAAGAAATATAAGAAAGAAAAAAACTTTTGGAACACTAATAGACTGAAAAAGATTGAGATACAACGAACTAGCGAATTTAATATAAATGGAATTGTCAAAACAATTCTAAATTAAAATTTATCTAACAAAGTAGCATTGATTTCTTACGACGCACAGACAGAGAATCAGATAGGCCACTGAAACGTGGCGAAGAACTCCGCAAGACAATTTTACAAAGAGCAATCTTCTAAGTCAGCTAAAGACTGCATGAATCGGTTGGTCAGCTTTAGCTTTACTTGAGTTCTAATTTTCAACCTCTGGATCTCAATGACCAAATTGTGGTCTGATCTAATGTCAGCACCTCTGTACGCTCGACGTCTTGCAGGGTTTTTCGCCACGTTCCAGTGGCCTATCTGATTCTCTGCCTGTGCGTCGCGAGAAATCAATGTTACTTTGTGGATTATACGCTGGGGAAAGACAATACAAGCAATGAATTTGCCATTTTCTAAACGAGCTGGGGTCTGGATACAAATATTTTAAATCAATTGAAACGAAAAACTGAGCTTGGAACGTGAAAGGTCATCCAAAATAATGTAAGTTCACTAAATTTCAGCGTTATTGGCTAAAACGAAGATATGCAGTGCACGTTTAAACAGTTGACATTTTAGAGAGATTTGCGGGGGTGTGGTTTGGAAGGAAAGGCGCCTCTCCAAACTTTTCAAAAGTGTAGTATATATATGCGTTTCGGCCAATAACGGTGAAATTTGGTATTCTTACATTATTTCGGATGATCTTTTACGTGCCAGGTTCAATTTTTCGTTTCAGTCGATTTTAAATATTTGTACCCAATCCCCTGCTCGTTTAGAAAATGGCTAATGGGTCGTTCTGTTCGCAGAAATCTATAAATATCTCTCCCTTCTCGTTCATCGTATCGAGACCTTCTTTTCCCATGATAATCTTTATGGTGGTTTTGTCGTTTCCCACTTTGGCATCGAAGTCACCAAGTGCAATAGCCCATTTCCGAGTTCCCATTTCCCTCTGTTGTAATATGTCCACAACTGTACAAGATGTCTTGAAGTATGGTTAATGAGTTTTATAACTGTTAACTGTCAGTAAGCTAAACTAGCACGTCCAATATGGCGGACAGCAACACTGCAACAACAACTGAACGCCTCGTGGCATAACAAACTAAGTCACGTGATGTGACAACTGAACGCCTCATGGCATAACAAATTAAGTCACGTAATATGACATCTCCCTCTCTAACACTGTTCTTAACAAATGTTCACATGCTAGGCTTAAGGTTCGGTTTTACAACCCTTCCTGATCGGGTTACATATCCATGTTCATGTCCTGCTGTAGTCATGGTGGTGGGTTCTGGGGGTCTCGTGACAGGCGCTGGCGAGCACCTTGTGACGGCTACATCATCGGTCGGTTCCACAGGTTGCCCTCTCTCTTGGTTACAAGGCATAGGGTGGTTCACTGGAAGCCCTTGTGTGCTCGCGTGGTCGCGGAATGCAGTATCAGGTTTGAGTTGGGTTCTGGTGCGGCGGTACAGGGCCCCAGTTGTGCTTGATTCAACTGTGTAGGATCTAGGTGCACAAGTCTGGCCCTTGACTGTCCCTGGCTGCCATGTCTTAGTGCGCCGGTCATACAGGCGGATGTGTTGACCGTCGTGCAACGGTGGTAGTGGTGGTCCTGCGGACCGGTTGTAGTACTGTGCCTGTTGTTTTTGTCGCTGATAAAGGCTTTCTTTGACGTGATCTCTGTCAATACCGGTGAGAAGGGCTCTTTTTGCAGTTGGTAGGGTGGTTCGGAATTTTCTGTTGTTGAGTAGCTCTGCAGGTGACTTTAATTGGTGGTCGACTGGTGTTGTTCTGTAGGACAGTATTCCAAGGTACGGGTCCTCTCCTTCCTCTTCACACTTACGTAGTGTATTCTTGACTGTCTGCACCATGCGCTCTGCAAATCCGTTCGACTGCGGGTATAGTGGGGAGCTTGTGATATGTTCTATACCATATGACTCCGTAAACTGGCGAAACTCTCGGCAGTCGTACTGTGGCCCATTGTCCATTATGAGCTGGGAGGGGATCCCATGTTCCGAAAAGATGCTTTTCATGTGATTTACTATGGCAAGGGAACTGGTGCCAGTTAGTTTCCTAATGATAGGGAACTTGCTATAATGGTCAGATAGTAACAGATACTGTTGACCTCTGTGTTCAAACAAGTCAGAGCTGAGTCTTTCCCACGGTCTACATGGCGGCTCTGGTTGTAGTAATGGTTCCTTTTGCGTTCTCTTCTGGTGTTTCTGGCAAGCCTCACACTGGCTGACAAGTTGGGTAATGTCACTTGTGATTCCTGGCCAATACACAGTAGAACGGGCTCGGAGAAGGCATTTTTCCACCCCGAGGTGGCCCTGGTGGATGGTTTTCAGGATGTCTGGTCTTAGCGTGGGTGGTACTACGATGCGGTCACATTTGAGTACAATCCCGTCTTCGATTGTGAGATCTTCTCTGAAGTTCCAGAAGTCACTTAATGGCAGGGGACATTCACTTCTACTGTTTGGCCAGCCCTCGTAGATGGTATCTCTCAGTAGTGCCAGGGTGTTATCCTTTGCTGTTTCCTCTCTGATTTGCTGTAGCTTGATAGGTGATGCTGGGAGCGTCCTTGTAATGTGGTGAACATGGATTTGGCGTGACTGATCAGCTTTTGTGCAGGGCTGTGGGGTGACCCTGGATAGAGCATCTGCGATGGGTACTTCTGATCCCTTGACATACTTCACAGTGACGTCATACTTCAGGGCTCTAATGAGGAGCCTCTGCAATCTGGGTGGGCAGTTAACAAGCTTCTTCTTAAAAATAGACTCAAGGGGTTTGTGGTCTGTGTGTAGGGTGCAATGTTTTCCATAGATGAAGTAGTTGAATTTCTCCAGCCCCCACACCACTCCCAGTGTCTCTCTTTCTATATTGCTGTAATTCTGTTCGGTCTCAGTAAGTGCCCTTGAAGCGTAGCAAATTGGCTGTCCGTGTTGTAGGAGGACGGCTCCCAGCCCCTTTTGGGATGCGTCGGTCTGGATGGTTGTATCCGCCTTTGGGTCGAAGTATCTCAGCACACCCATAGACGATATTTCCTGTTTGACTGCTTGGAATGCATAGTCATGCTCTGGGCCCCACACGAATGCAATTTCTTTCTTTGTCAACTCACGAAGGGGTGCAGTGATTGTTGACAGCTGGCTTGAGTACCTCGCCAGGTAATTCACTAAGCCGAGGAAGCTTTGTAAATCTTTGGCGTTGTCAGGGGGTTTCATGGCAAGTATGGCTGACACTTTCTTGTTGTCTGGCTTGACACCTTCCGATGTCCAGGTGTGGCCAAAGAAACTCGCTTCATCACACTTTAACTGTAGCTTGTTAGCGTTAAACTTAATTCCTTTCTCTCTGGCCCTCTCCATCAGCCTCAGTAGATTTTCATCGTGTTCTTTCTCTGTGGATCCATAGACGAAGTTGTCGTCTGGAATTCCTGTGACGCCCGGCAGGCCTTCCAGGGCGGTGTCTAGCTCCTTCTGAAAGACATCTTGTGACACGATCAGACCGAAGGGGAGTCTCATAAAGCGATATCTGCCGAAGGGGCTGTTGAATGTCGTCAGTAGCGAGCTTTGTTCGTCCAGTGGGACATGCCAATACCCTTTCTTCGCGTCGATGATACTGAAGAACTTTGCATCATGTAACTGGGCTACTACTTCGTCCACGGTTTTCGTGTAGTAGTGTTCTCGTTTGACCCATTTGTTGAGGTCACGTGGGTCTAGGCAAACTCTCAGCTTAGTAACTATTCCATCATCATTTGTCGTCTTGCTCAACACGATACTGTTGACCCATTCTGTGGGTTCCTTCACGGGGACTATGACACCAAGCTCCACCATTTGGTCAAGTTCATCCTTAAACATCTTATGTAGGTGAACTGGTACTGCTCGAGGTGCATGAACAACTGGTTCTGCTTTAGGGTCTAACACTATGTGGTATGGTTTCATGTTAAAAGTTCCGAGCCCTTCAAAGCAGTCTGGGAAATCACTGGTGAGGTTCTCTTTAGTGAGGGGGGTGTATACCTGTTCCTCGTCACTCGACACAAGGCTACAGTTTACTTTGATTAGGCCAAGTTCTTCGCACGTCTTACACCCAAGTATTGCTGGGCCTGGAGCATTTGTCACAGTGAAGGTTGCCTTCCTGATGTTGCCATTGTGGTGCACATAGAGTTGGCAACTGCCCAGAGTTTTAATCTGGTGGCCCCCATAGGCTGTAAGAAGTTGGGCTGGGCCAAGGCTTCGGGCTGCTGGATTGGGGAAGATCTGATTGTAGTCTACTTCTGATATTACATTGACCTCTGCGCCGGTGTCGACCTTGCAGACTATGGTTGTAGTAGGTTTGTGAAATGGTTCTGCTGTGAGCTGGATCTTTGTCATGACCTTAGATCGGCCAATCTGTTCTGCAGTGGTTGTGCTTTTGGGCTGTTCTGTGCTAAGCGCTCCTAAGAAGAAACCATGTGTTGCATCATCAATGGGGAAGTTTACTGGGTCTTCGCTGCCTTGTTCACCTTGGTTGTGATGGCCCCCTTGTACTTCATGGACATTGGCTTTCCTAGTTTTGCACATTTTACCAAAGTGGCCCCGGTTGTGGCTATTAAAACACTCTACACCGCTGGCTGGGCATCGCTGGCCTCGTGGATGCTGGTTGTTACCGCATCGTTGACATCGGGTTGAGTCCCTAGGCGGTCTTTTCGGAGGCATATCACTTTTAATGGGATTCTTTTGTCTTGCACCGAGACTATCAACTTGGGTTGGGGGTACAGGGGCATCCATGGCCCTAAGCTGTGCTTGGGTAGCTTCTTCAGTGCGCGCTATGTCCCGTGCTTTCTCGTATGTGAGGTCGTTGCCCTTCGTGATGCATTTCTTACGTACGGCTTCGTGGTCTGTGCCGAATACGAGGGTGTCTCGCATTATTTCGTCCTGCATCTCGTCTGGGTACCCGCAGTTTTGGATGAGAAGTCTTGCCTCTGTGAGGAAAGCGTCCAATGGTCGGCCATTTTGTTTGAGATTACGAAGATAGTATCGGTTAAGTATCTTGTTTGCTTGGGGCTTGACGTGTTCTTCGAAGCGTTTCCAGTACTCGCTGATGTCTTTCTTTTGGTCTGTCGTTAGGTTCCAAGTGTTGAATAGGTCAAGGCCGTAATCTCCAGCCCATAGCAGAAGATAGCTACATTTTTGCTCGGGTGCTCGTGGCTTCAATGGACCTTCAAATAACAGCTCGCATTTCTGTCGAAATCGCTTAAATCTGGTCATCAGGTCTGGCCCGGTCGTCCAATCCATTTTCGGAGGTTCAAATCCGACTAGGTCGCTCATCTTGGTGGGTTTGGCGGGAAAAAAAAAACTTTCAAGGATAGGCGTGGGACTGTGCCTGCTGGCTTTCGATCGAGTGGATAAGATTCAATTTGAAGTAGACAGCTTCGAGATTGACTCTCTTTCGAGGCAACTATGCGTAGATCCGGCTTCTGACAACCATGTAATATGTCCACAACTGTACAAGATGTCTTGAAGTATGGTTAATGAGTTTTATAACTGTTAACTGTCAGTAAGCTAAACTAGCACGTCCAATATGGCGGACAGCAACACTGCAACAACAACTGAACGCCTCGTGGCATAACAAACTAAGTCACGTGATGTGACAACTGAACGCCTCATGGCATAACAAATTAAGTCACGTAATATGACATCTGTTTCATGTGGAAATAAGCTGCTTTTGCATGAGAATGAAGATGCAGGTAGAACACATTTTCTTTTGAATAGTTTCGCACTTAGACTCGTTTTGACACTGAGGCAAAAGAGAACTCGGAAATAGCCTATAGCGTCCATTCTAACACACCCTGCAGTTGTTAAAACTATTTCTTCGCCTCTTGATCTACATTCCGCGTTAATGACATTTTCTGGGACTTCGAATGGAACCGGGATCCCACGATCCTCTCACTTGTCGGTTCCCATTCCGTTAGGCTTCTATTTGTTTTCTTGCATTACCTCCATTCCGTTTCTGTGGACATCGCCCTCATTGGGTTGTCCTGACAACAACAACATGTCCTGACGCCAGAGTGACTTTTCCAGATACCAATTATTTGTGATGTTTGGGATGGTGTGGTTTTCCTCGAAGGATTTTGAAATATTAGAGAAAGGAGAAACATCGATGGTTTAATGCAGTTTTAAAATGTGGACACCAAAGGCACTGAAAACGGTCCACTTTTGACTTGGTATGCTCTTGGATGAATTTCAACTGTCCGTTAGTGTTGCAATAATTTCAGGTTTCAGGTTAGGCTGTGTTGGTGTTTCTTACCCCTTAGTGTACTGCTATAAAAAGGAGACGACCACGAAGGGACTCGAACCCTGAATTTTCCGATCCGAAGTCGGACGCCTTATCCATTAGGCCACGCGGCCAGTTGATGGAAAGACCAAATATAAACGCTGTCTAACTGATTTTCAAATCACTTGTACAAGTTTGGGATGTTTTCATAATATCCGGGCATCAACATAACGAAAGATACCTACAAAGAAAGGCAGCAAATCAGAGGACTTTACAAATGTATAGGATAGAGAAATCGCCTTTATAGGAAATCGAAGTACGTTTGCATAACTCGCCATAGTGGTTGCTCTCTCCGTCTTCGTGTATACTGTTAGTTGAACCACATGGCCGCCAGATACTTGGATCCAGATGCTTCGTCTCGAAAACCAAAAGGTAGTAGCCTGCAGCCTATTTTATTGAATAGATAACTTATTTATTTTGCATTTGTACTTTAGCATGCGCGTTCACGTTTAAACGAGCCCTTGGCTCACTGGTGAAATGTGTCTAAATAAAGTACTATTACTGTTACTACTACTACCACCAGGGAGACCAGCGGTTGATAACCTGCATATCCTGCTAGAGAAAGGCAAACAATGCAAGAGTCAACCTGTTCGTTACAAAAATATTTTGCCAGGCATGTTTTGATTTTCCCTGTATGTGGCGGTCAACCTTAAGAAAGGTTATGTAAAAACCACATTCCAAGGCTGGCCGCGTGGCCTAATGGACAAGGCGTCCGACTTCGGATCGGAAGATTGAGGGTTCGAGTCCCTTCGTGGTCGCTTTTAATATATTTGTTGCTTTTTTTCTTATTTCTGAGAAGAGAATGGAGTATTTTCACACACGTGACAGGCGGTCATACTGGATTGCTGAAACAAAAGATGATATTTTCATAACAATAGAGTTCAATTCCCGGAGGATTGCTTTGGGACACCAATATGGCCGCCGTTTCTTTGTTGTAGGACACCAATAGGGCCGCCCCTACGTCATGTGAAAACACTCTAAAGGCCTTTCTCACGCATTTGTTATTCTTGTGTGTTAATGCTAATCTGTCCGCCCAGCCTCAGCATTTTACAAGTAACAAAAGAACTTGAACTTGAAATAAGGTTGGGCGGGCAGTTTAACATGAACACAAAAGAATAACAAATACGTGGGAAAGGTCTACAGGCCTTATTCATCAAGTGAAAGTGGCCTGATCTAGAGGACACAAAATAATTAATAACCATGCCTTTTCATTATTTTTGTTTCTTTGTGTCCTCTAGGTCTAGCTGCCACGCTGGATTTTAATACAGTGGAACGCCGAGTCAGAGAAAACCCGAGGCCACCTCGTTAACACGGCCAACGGCCACATTCTGAAATTCCAACTCGTGAATCCTTTATAATTCTACGCCATTAATACGGCTACTCCAACCAAATACGCATTCGTAATTGTCCAAAGAAAAACAATTTCAAATAGAGTACTTGGTTAAGAACATTTAACTTAATGTGACTCAAAGTCACAGAAGTCGGGCCTTTGCTTATGAGAAGTATATGAACACCTTTTTTCGATTTAATAATCTCGTAGTTAGGGAATTTTCCCTTGGTTAATTCAAGGATTGAAGTTTCTGCATTCTGGATGTTTATCAAAGAATTTACCGCTGCTTACGGTAACGGTCAGGCCCACGAGCGATTTGGAGGATTTTGCGGAACGTGAAGCAACAGTCAACGCAAAATCCTCCAAATCGCAAACCAAGGAACGACAAAATACAACACCCGAGGTAAGTTCACGTTTATTTTAACCAAAAAAATTAAACGTTACTCGAAATAAGTTTTCGATAGCAGGACGCTTTCTATATTCCCGGGTTTACCTCGGTGTAAAAACCTGTGACTTTATTCTTTGTTTGTGAGCCATTGTTTTTCTGTTCTATAATGTCTCGAGTTCTTTGTTGCCTTGTTCGTTCTTTGTTTTACGTCACTCGTGAGTTTCACAGGTTTTTACACCGAGGATGAGCCATATTCCCATACATTTCTTTATTTTTCGAGCATACAAATAGACCCACTGCTTGTGATTTGATTTGAGCCTAAGAAAAGCCATCCGTGAGCTATTAGCACTTTTGGCGGCTATTGTAACCAAGGCCGTGATTTGTACCATATAAATTTTATCCCATATAAATATTATCCCATATAAATTTTATTCCATATAAATTTTTCTCCTAACCAACCTGGGGACACGACATTAAAAAATCGAGGAAAAGAATACAGGGAACGTCTGCTTCATGCATAAATAAACGCGAATCAGTTATAAATGCGAAGTAGCGATGGAATTCCTGGAAACGTATACCTCACCTCGTTTCCGAAATCTGTTGGTGTCGCATTCCACCATGCGATTTTCTGTCACCTTGCTGGCGTCAACAGCGCGTTTGGTCGTTTGGTCTGTGTGTGCGCTAAAGATTCGGGGCTAATTTGTGTTCAACGACGACTCCAAGGAGCTACTAGTTACATTGGGCGACAGAATGATTCTGTTTATGCCTGACCATCGCAAGGAACTGAGGTCAGTAAGGAATGCCAAGATATGTTTGTCAGTTTGCCGCTTATTCAATACGATATTTGCCAAGAAGTAGCGAGTCTTTGAAGCAAAACGCTAATGCTGTTTGCAAGAGTAATTTACTCGTTTGGAAACACTGGGAACAAACATTTCAAACCCAATATGAGAACGGCGATTTATGCCCGCCATGTGCAAAGCGGCTTTGTGTGATGTATGCGATACAGATGTTGTGCAATCTTCAGTGAAGCGGAAGATGTTGAGTGTGAAAATTACCGACCCTAAATCGAGCTATCATAATGATATCACTCCATATTTAGCTTCAGTGCACTGGCATAGTAATTTTAACAAAACCTAACCACTGTTTGTAGGTTTTCATTGGAGTAAACACGTTTTTGGGACGTTTAATTTTTGAAGTTATACTCGTCACAGTGTCCCTTTAAAGAGGGGTAGAGGTTTTGGAGTTTGGGCGGGAAACTCAGAGTGGGTTATGAGTAAAACAAGAACGACGAGCGAGTTTTGGATGGGTGCTTCGAACCCAGGCGGGATGCTGGTACAAAATTTTGAATTCAAACCTTTGAGGACGTTTTCAAATTCCACTCCTATATAGGAGAGACTACAAGCATCTGAGTTCCTTTGATACACTAGTCCCCCTGGAATTTGAAACAATTATGTCATACATTTTGGCAGTAGTCAGTTGGTTCATCATATCTACCTTTACTATTTGAGAACTAACAAGAGTTTCACGAAATTATTGATGATATACTAGGCAACGGAAAACATTACATTTTGCACTATTTGTATGCAGAAAATTTTGGTCGGAACACATGCACGACTGCACGAAGAGAATAACCCCAACGCCGAATCTCATAGACCTAGTCTTCGCGCTTGAATTGCTGGTCAAATTCCCGTTATGGGCACAGAATGTTGTCGTTGCGGTTTGTCCGACATTAAGTTTGATTTTAAGAAGTGTCCCTATTTAGTGGTTTTAATGCTGCTATTTTAGCCTGACACTTACAATCAGAAAGAGAATCAAGTGTCCCACAAATAGTCCTCCGTTCGTGTAACTACCACGATAGGGCAGATAGGGGTAAGAGACATAAAGCCATTTTGGATGAACTTTCTCCACCCCTATGTTTTTTGACAGGAAGAAAAACTGTTAAGGAGGACAATGAAGATATGCAGCAGAGAAATGCCACTTAACGTCGAAGGTAGGTCACCTTACGCTATTGACCAACCGAAAACATTTTTTTTTAATATTTAGAAGTAACCCACCTCGCCCGTTACACAGGGCTTATTATATATTATAATATAGATAGGATTCCGCGCGCGCTCTGATTGGTCAAAAACCCATGTTTTATCAGAGAATAAAATATAGAAAAAGCGTGTTTTATTGTTTTTCTAATTCGCAAGGGATGTCGGCGAAAATTTTCTATAAAGAAATTCCGGGCAAAATTCTGAGTCAAGCTGCAGAGATTGTCGAAGAAGCTTCTAAGTTCGAGATGAAAGTAGAAGAAGCGAAATTAAATTGCTTCAGTTTACCGATCGCGCGTGTTTTGTTGTTTTTACTCGCGGCGTATAAAATCTATATCATAAAGCAAATGAAGAAGCCTAAGCCATGAATGGCGGGCATTTCGGGAGATTTATTGCTTAAGTTGTATCTTGTAATCTTAGTCTCGGGGAAAATTGCTCTAAGAGGGTGGTTCGGATTACTAGAAACCCTCCTACAAATTCTGTGATCTTGCACTTTAAGTAATTCACCTATCTCTCGAGAAATGTAGAAAATACTCGCCTGCGGCTCGTGTTTTCTACATTTCCCTCGTGTTCTAAAATGCCCATTGTGTTTTATGACAGTATAATACATGGCTTAGGCTTCTTTATTTGTTAAATAAAAATGGTAGGGAATATAATCACTAACAAATTAATATTTTTTAATATTATTTTCCTTACACCTCCCCACCCGCACAAACACATCTGTACTCAAGTATTATGGTTTTCCATTCATTATACGTGGAGGGGAGGGGTGGGAGAATACATTTACTAAAGCTTTTATTATAATAGCTGCTTTCGGTGTGTAATTGTAATAAAAAGGGAACAAGTGCAAGCTAGAGGCAATTGAGAAGGCTTTGGTTATTAATTATCTGGACAAGTAACGAGAGCAAAGAAGTGTGGGTAAACTTGATTTGAGTTCTTGTTCTTGATTCACTTTCATCCAAGTCACCATTCGACGTATCCCGTGTGGTTTTAGGTTTATTACATCTAACATCATCAAAATGACATGCTCACTCTAAAAAGCTTCTCTTCTCTTTTTGCTGTTAATGTCAAGCTCATGCCAATTTAATACCTGTCTCTTTTGAAGATACGGCGCATGTGAAAGTTGTTTTATGGCGTTTGGGTGAGGCTGCAGAGAAAAAGTCTGAAGCTACCTAGATAAAACGAAAAACAAATAAATTACTATATTTTGAACGAAAGCAACATCAGCCTCCGCTGGTTTTCATGCAGGTTTTCTATCCCACCTCTATCCAGGTCTATTTTGAATTTAGAAACTTTGGTTTTTGAGGAGGGAAAAACCGGAGATCCCGGAGAAAGACCCTCGGAGCGAGGCAAGAACCAACAGAAAACTCAACCCACATTGGTGTCGGGCAAGCGATTTTACCACTGCACCATTCTCGCTACCCTTAAACATGCCGTAGAGCTAATTAACATTGTTATCCACATACTTGGCCAAATTGATCGTCAAAACACACGCTGTGCGGGCCGCAACGGCCCTGAAGCTGATTGGTTTACGCGATGAATTTAAACCAATCGGATTACGTTCAGACCGTTTGAAGAGGGAAAACCATTGAGGTGCGTACGAGCGAACAGCAAACTTTGAAGTTCAGTTTCACACAAAACGCATAGTTGTCAGAGAGAAAAATCGGTCTACTTGTTATAAATGGGACGAATACAGACAAAAAATTCGGATTTAGACTTGAAGATAGGCTAGAAGTAAGAGCACGATCCAGAAGAAACAAAGAAAGCAAGTTCTTGTCGTCTTTACAAGAAGTGAAACGTCGTTCACTTGATTGGAGTACTGCGGGAATTTTACACCGACGATCAACTGGAAATTGTAAGTTCGTTAAATATTATGATTATCTTTGAGTTCTTAACTCATTGGCTATTATTTTCAGAGACTTTGTAGCTATATCGGCAAAGTTGTGTACCTGTTCAGAACATACCGGTCCGGCTTTTACAGTTATAACATTTTCAGCGCGACGTAAGTTCTTACTCTTATTATTGAAAACGTTATTAAATTTGTGAGTCTTCAGGATGTTGTTTGGCCTTGTATATTGATAATAATGACATTATTCGCGCTCGGGCCGCAAATGACACTACGCGGGCGCCAATAAACAATAATCCCTCAAAAAGTCATGTTAATACCCTATTGTTGTTATTCCTTGAAGGATTTACAGCCCTCTTCATTGTTAATCTATGTAAGTCATCATAAACTGTATCACTTTAGAATATGTACGAAAGCCGTGGTTGTAGCAGTTGAAACGAACGTATTCTCGTATTTTTTTTTTCATAGACGTGCTTATACAGCTACGGAAAGAATCGTATTTTATACAGAGTTACTTCACAAGTTGAGGTAAGTCTATTTTAACTGGTTTTGCAAATTTTTCAGACATTTAAAGATTTATTTATTTATTAAGTTAGTTTATTAATTTTATTTTCAGTTTTTACAGAAGTCAATTCTTTGCTTTTGAGAAAAGAGCAAACGCCTTTGTCAAAAGGTCATTTAAGTAAAAAGGATTCACTTAAGATGAGAAACTCAGTCTTGGATGAAAGTGAAGACTTCAACTTTGTTTGAAAGGTGTATTGTTTTCTTTCATTTTGGGTGTTTATGTCTTTGCTACTGTTTTTCTCGTGTCATTTGACTTAATCGTTCCTGGTCTGCTTTTAGTTTCACATTAGATTCAACCCGCTTGGCGAAGAGAGACCTGTTTTCAATTCTTAGACAAAACTTCATTTAGGAAGAACTATATTGTAGGACACCTTACTTAACGGAGTTTTGAGTCATAAACCGGACTACACAGGCGCAGAATTTGTTACCGCTAGTATACAGTCAAGTAAGTAGTAGATAAAATATGAGCGGGAGATCTGTATGGGCGTTTACAATGGCTAGACTTTCTTAAAGTCGTTCGCTTCTCGTTTCCGGTTTGACAGTAGCGTTTTCGCGCTCTGAGTGCTCGACTTGTAAGCAAGTCTATACACATTGTAAAGCCTTTTCAGGTCTCGCGCGAATATTTTATCGTACTTGAATCCGTAGTATTGTTATTCAATTCCATTGTGTTTTTCATTCTAATCAGTAGAGGTCTGTATCAAAAGTTAATTCTACTGTTGATTTGTATTGGGGTTTACAGAGCATTCATATGACCTTTTACAATTTACCTTCTATTTTATCGCCATATTATCTTTATCATTGTATTTGTGCTACCTTATTTTTTCCATTTTCTGCTTTGATATTCAGGTTAGGCCAGTAAAGGAGGTTGTATGCTTCGTGGCTGAAAAGAATGTAGATGAATCTTATTGCAGCAAGTCAGAAGCCAACAAAAAAGAAAAAGAATGAAGAAATGAAGGGATAAAATAAAATAAAATCGAGGAGAAGGAAAAGAAAAGAAAGAAGGCAATGAGAAGCAATGAAAAGAAATGAATGAAACCGGGAAAAGGAAAGAAAGAATGCTGAATCAGCAGCTGAGCAAGAGTTTCTTTTTCAAGTGTATATTAACAAAGACGACAGGTACAACCAGGTAAGATGTTTTCAATACTAGTTTTTAATTAATATTAAACATTTTCATGGTTGTGTTACTATTTATGACGCTTATGCAGAGGTAGGGAAAAATTGGCTCTTACTCCGTGTACCGTATGCAAATGTAGTACATTGTTTTACCTTTGTTCGTGATTCTTTGTAGTTTGGGGCAGCATTGTTTCGCATCATTTGTTTCTTTTGGTTTACGTCATCTGTGTCCGGTACACGAAGAAGGAAATATTTCTTGAATAAGCAGCATAACGTGTTTGTCTATAATTATTTTATTTGTTGTTGTTAAAAAGAGTGAACCCTGTGTCCACCAAAACGGGAGAAATAAATGTTATAATGGTAAGAAACTACGACCAGCTATTTCTAATATTTTACAGTTCTGTGAAATGTAACCAGGCCTGTATGTGAGGCTTGGGGTGACCTTGTCATGATAAAGACCACAAACTAGTTAGCATAAGAACACAAGGATTTACATATCAAAAGCAAGAGGTTCTGTATCGAAACAAGCTCACCTTCAGTCTCGCTTCCATTCAAAGGCTTGATAACTTAGCTCAGAACTGTAAAATGACATACTTTGGCAACTTAAAATGCTTGAGTAAACACAATAATGGCACGTCAGAAAACAATACAAAATACGAGAAAGTAAATTAAAAAAACCAATAAGTGTCAGAGTCTATAGCACTTCAGCGCTTACCGAAGACGCTGTAAATAAGCGGACACATTGCAAATTGAACAGAAATTTCAAAATCCCAGCTGGTGGAAAGCCGTTTTCTATTTACATAGCGCGGTCGAGGCGTTGGACTCGGGACTACCGAGAGGCAAATCAAGCTAGTGGCACGGTGGAGGACTGGAACCAGGGACCTCCGGATTTTAAATCCAACGCCCTAAGCCATTCGGCCGCACCGTCTGGTCACCAAAAGGGCGTTACCTTTGTTATATTGAACAAAGTGAGGGAAAAAAGAAAACTTTGCTGATGAAACTGTGCTGACTGGTCGCCATTTCCATAGAAATAAATAACTTGCGTGCCGAAGGATTTTTGATAATCTTAAAATGTGTGAAGAACGTTGAGAATTCCAACTGGCCATTCTGGATGGCTTAAATCCGGTTAAATTTACAATAGTACAACATGGTCGAGGACTGAATTTGAGATGTTACGTGTTAGATCGATCACTAGGGACTGATCCTAGCTAGTGTAGGACTTGTGCCGGACCAGGAATCTAAGCATCCAGAATTTTTGGCAGAAATATTGAAACTGCATTTGGGGTCCGAAAGTGTGTTTTCTAATAAAAACATTTTAAAACCTTATAGGGTTCAATTAGGGGTGAATTTATTATAAAGAGTGAGAGCCCCAAACTTCTTGCACAATTTCTTATTAGACAACTAGGAACTTTAGATCTCTCAGACAGAAATATAGAACTAATCAGTTGCAATTGTGGATAGTAGCCGTCTGTCCCAGACGGAGACAGACAGGTGCGACAAGCCAGGGTAAAACCTCCGGCTGAAAGATATATATCGACGCTTGCGTGTATAGACTGATCAGGCTTCAAGATGATGAGCTGGTTATTTCGGTAAATTCCACTTGTTGCGTCTGCATGCACAGGCAGGGATAGCGTCTGCATGCACAGGCAGGGATAACGCCAAGCAACCACAAAGTTTGTTCATTGTTAAAGACGTTCCAGTGTATGATATTTGAAGTTTACGTTCTGACAAAAAACATAACCTAGCATGCATTTGTAATGTTTCCCAACTAGGTGCTAGGCTGGCCAGTTAGATGGCTGAGGCAATGGGGTTGGATTGCAATAACCATATTCCAGATCATAGCCATAGAGAATGGTCTGTTCAATGTCCTAACGATGTCCAACGTCATACCTTCTTCTGGTTGAAATGGAATCAATGATATCGACTTCAACCCGGCAATGTCTTTGCTCTTTTGTCTCTGTTTCATCAGCTAGAGGTCTTTTTATTCGTCATTTTTATTCGGAAAATATTGAACATTGAAGTAAACATCTTAACAGGCCTATGTCATGCAATTTTACAATGAAAATTATCTTTAAATCCAATTAAATTCAGAAAAAATAGAGTAATAAGTGTCTAGGACAAAGTTTCACGTACTACACATCAGATTACGAAAATTAAAACGATACGAAAATTGTTAACCAAAGACGGATTACAAAACGCAACATTTATTTCGGGGCTAGAAGAAAAACAGCTTTAAGTCATCCAGAAAGCCTTAAAATGGCGCTCGTGTGCTGCAAACTGGTCTTAGTACTAGGTTCACCGACTCACTTTTACAATTGAAATTGAGCTCCTTTGTGTTACCTTCGAAAGCCAAGAAGGTAGATGGCGAAACTGAAACTGCGCAAGATTAAAAGAGCAAACAAACGATTGCACCAACTTTATGTCGCCCAACAAAACTTAAATATGTGAGTTCATTGTGTGAAATGTAACTATTTTTTGATTTTCTGTGCTGCTTAAATTTTCAATTGTCCATTTTAAGGTTGCAGCTCATAAGTAATAAAAACAGATAGGCAAATTACTGACCCCTTTAAACCTTTAAAAATCTTGGATTGTGAATATTCTGGTAAAAGACAATTTTAGTGTAAAGAATAGTATTTTCAACCGTGGATATTACAACATCGAGAATGATCACAAAACGAAGTACGTTATACAATGATTTTGCCAGTAAACAATAATTTTGAAATCTAATTTAAACTAAGAAAGATAAGTTGCTATGTTTTATGCTCTCTAAAGCAGGAAAGCAGTTAAGATGGGGGAAGACTATAACGGATTACAAAACGCAGTATTTCTTTCCGGGCCATTCATAAAATCCATGTAACGGCATTCATATACTGGTAATTATTTAGTATTATGTTGACCAATAGAATTCAATAGTCAAACCATTCTCTTTTTGTGCGTAATTTGCGATTGACATTTAAAACCAAGTGTTACAAGCCAAGATGCTTAATTAATATTGGCAAGTTTTAAATGGATTGCAATGGTTTATTTTCGTCAACAGAAATCAATCAGTTTAGTCAATTTGTACTAAAACGTGCTCTCTATATTGGTGGTCTATAAACCTTAGAAACAATCGTTGCTCGCTGTAGTTGAGATTTCCTCACTAAATGCAATTTTCTTCACAGACAATTTAAGACGACTGCTCACCCAAAATAACTAATCCCATGAAACGACTTCCACATTGTGCTGTTTGTTAGGGCGTGCAAAGTGGTTTTAGTCAGCCACACCTTTGTTATTGTTTACATGCGAGAATTTAGTATTATATTTTACCCTTAGCGTATGAAAACGAAAGAAAACACTGAGAGACTTGCTAAATTTGTAATTAAACACTTTCAGTAACATAACTTACAGCAATGTTATGAGATTTCGCTTCACTGTACAATTTCCATAATTTCGAAAATGGCTGAGGCTGACTTGGGCCCTTTCTTCATAATGCAAATCACGATAAAAATGTTTCTGAAGCGTCAATTATTTTTACACAGCTTACTAATTTTCGGAGACCTTCTCTTGAAACAGGTGGTTCCCAATTTTGAAAGGGTCATTATAACCACTCTTTATCAGCTAATGCTACAATCAATGGTGTCAAACAAATGACCACTGATTGGTGAACACGTTCTTACCATTTTTATGATACGGAAGGTTACCACAGCGAAAGTATAACCTTCTAAATGGTGCCCATGAAATGAAAAAATGAGCTGTTGAAAAATAAGCTTATTGGAAAGGCCTTTAAAAATGAAGAAGAATGGCGTTTTCCTTTTTGTTATATCTCCTCTAGCCGTTCCAGAGATATTCAAGATTTTAGAAGTATGCAAATTAGGTACGGATGATGTCATAAGGTGTGATAGCATGGGTGTGAAAACACGAAATATAGCATATCTCTGCAAGTAACGATGCAATGAAATTGAAACTTGGGGAGCATGTTATAGCCCAAAAAAACATCAGATGGTGTATATTTCGGTGTTGCTATGACAAAACATCCTGTTCCAGATCTCCAATATACAGAAATAATCATTCCCGCATTTGATCTTAGCAAACATCGTCCACTTCCTAATGGTTAATTAGGAGAGCTATTGAAATATGGGCATTGCTCACGCTTTAAATGAGATCAATCATTTGCCCAATACAGTCACAAATGAGTGATATTCGATTTAAAGAGGAAAGAGACTGGAACCATGATTGTCGCCGTAGCAACGTCAAAATATGTATCAAGAGGTGCATTTCTTAGTGTGCAATGTGCGTGCAAAGTTCCAATTGCATTCCATTATTACTTGCAGAGATGTGCCATATTTTGTGTATTCACACCTTATTTCGTTATCAGTACCTAATTTGCATAATACATCTTGAATATCTCTGGAACGAGAGGAGATATCGCAAAAAGGAGACCGCTATTTTTCCTCAATTTTAAAGGCCTTTCAAATAAGCTTATTTTTTAACTATAGTCCTCAGCCCGGCCTGTTAAAGAGTAAAATGTAAAGAAACAGTACTCCGGTATTAACCCCGTTGCAACGAAAGAATTTTTGAGCGTGACAATTCGTGGAAGCAGAACTCCGGCATAAAGCCTAACACCGCAGTTATAACAAACACTGTCCTAGTTTGCATGGTATCGAACTTTCACTTAACTAGTATAGGGAAGATATCAGAAAGTACGTACTTTCAAAATAAATATTACGTCTATATTACATAGCCGTTATATAGCCGTAATATTGGTGGTTTTCACCGTCACGCAATTAAAAACTAAATTCGAAACAATTCAACTACAGAAGCTAAGAACTTCAGATTGTATAGTTGATAAATAAATAACAATTTTCTCCAAATGTCAGGCCTTCCCGGTGTGCCGTTCGCGAGTTATTTGCCAAAACGTTCCACGCAAATTTACAAAGCTCAGTATGGAGACGCCATATTTGTGTCCTTCTGAGGGACACAAATATGGCCGCCGTTATTCCCGAGAAACCATCTGGAACTCAGGTGCACCATAACAGCGACTTCTTTTGGCTCATGAGCTATTATACTTCCACATAAACACCACTAGTTATATCTTAAATGTTCAAATGGTGAAAATCGAAAGGATAGGCTTTTTCTAAACAAAACAGCTTTGTCCCGGCACTCAATTTGATGTCAAATATGGCGGAAAACTGAAATATTCAAAATGCTCTGTTTTCAAAACAAAGGGCACTATCGAGCTGAAAATTTGCGAAAAGGCATATTTTTAGTTCACCTTACACCTAGTGGGAACGAAAATTTAACAGGCCCCGCGAATTTCGATTTCAGAATTTTATTACGTCACATGAAAACCAAGAATAGCTGTAATAATCGCAGGTTTTCACAAGGTCTTCGCACAATCACGGTCAAAACTATCATCTCTGATTCAATCGATTCGACAACTTATTGGGTGGGTGAGCTCCTAATAATTCACGAGCTTCCGTTGTCATGGGTTAAATAATTTCGTAATATTTGCCCCAGTCCCCCACACAACGTTATCCCTGGTACAATGTAGATCTCTACTTTAAATGCCACAAGGTGATAAGCCGTAAAGCAATTAGTGATTAAGTTTAGGAAAAGATAAAAATAGACTGCATTGGCTTGTCAGTTGCCCAACAGAAATCTAATTCATAATGCATAAGGCACTAAATAGCTTTGTCCATAGTGGTTCGCCTGTAAAGATAAGAAATTATCTGCTGCGTTCATGATGGATCACCGAAAATACCTCGCTTCTCTTTAAGTCTGGATGAAACATTAAGTGTATTACCATTGAAATGAAAACTACAGGCTTGTCTTATCGGTATTTTCACATGATACTGTATTTATTGCCGGTGTGGATAAAATTCTTTTATCGGACTGTTCAAATAAAAGCTACTGTACCTACAACCACAAACAAAAGTAGTTGGGAATGCTGTAAACATATACCCGATTACAGTAAGTTTTGAATCCAACATAGAAAACACCAATACTACACTGTTTTAGGACCCCCTCTCCCCCCTATCAATGTTGGAATCTCGCTGTTGGGCTCAACATTGAATAGCAAGACTTGAATAATATTCCATATAAAAGAACGTGTCTCGAAGCGAGATAGTTCGCAGCTCTCTAGAACCTCTAATTTCATTGGATCTTAATAGCACGCAGCTCTATTGTTTTAGGGCTAGGGTCCATTGTTACTGTTGTTTGTTTATCATTTTTTGAGCCAAAACTGTGGGACCGCGCAAAGAACTGTGTACCGCCCCCTTGAAGCCTACAAACCACAGACAAAAGTAGTTGGGAATGCTGTAAACATATATCCGATTAAGTTTTGAATCCAACTTAGAAAACACTAATACTACACTGTTTTAGGACCCCCCTCTCACCCCTATCAATGTTGGAATCTCACTTGACAATCTTGTACGAAAAAGGTTGCTAGTGAGCTCAACATTAAATAGAGGGGAGGGGAGGAAAAAAGTGCAAAGCTTCCCAACAGTTGTCTGTGGTTGTAGATATACTTTCCAATTCGTGTGGTTATATACGTTTCAATTTGCCTGGCGTTTTTTTCGGGAACTCGGTGTGAAGTGAAAGGGTTAAAGGCGATGTCTTATTATTTGATCGATTTATCTTAAAAGGGAAAAAGTTGGCGACCTTCAAATTTTCCCGCAGTCCTTAAATTTTACTTTATTTTATTTTACTGCTATATAAAAATTAAGTTCCCATGCCTTATTTTTTGTGCGTTTTTAAGATAAATATCATTTTGCGGTCTATATGCTAATTAGAGATATTTTAACAAAGGCTGTTCTTATATAATCATAAATCTCCGCCGCTATTTAGCAAGTTTGTTGTCTCAATCAGATCCTCTTAACACATATTTCCTGCTTAGGTTTGCAGCGTGCTAAATATATGTTGTTGGTGCACCCTTTTGTGAGTGTACCTGATGGAATCTTGTAACATGCTACTTTTATATATAAAAAATTCCTAAATGGATCAAATAATTTGGCGTCGTGAATATTTTTTAGCGCTGAGCTTAGGTTTTTAAAACAATGTAGTTGTGCTTTCTTAGGGGATTATACGAGTTTATGGGAGTCGTGTGGCTCTCGTGTGGGTTTTAATACCTCAGTTTAAGTTCTTATTTCATTCTTGTCAACAGTTAATGTTTGCATTAAAATAATACGTCTCGGCAAACCTCAAGACCAAGGTCAGTGTTTTTTTGCGAGTAAACTAGGATACTGTCATGCATTCAAAGTTTCAAATTAAAAATTTCAAAACTATAAATCATTTTCACCAAAATACCAAGCTCGTTTTGCTTGCACCAAAAACATCACGAAACTAGGTAGATAGGATGTACTCCCCAAATTTGAACTCGGCAGCGTGCATTGCAGTCAGTGCAATGGGGATGCAATTGGGAAACAAATTCGAAAAATTACAGAGCTTGTACTTCGGAATGCTTCAGTTATCATTTTTGACTTGTCGAAATAGCTGAAAAGCATTTTAAAAGTACGAAAATATCGGTTTCTAACATTTAAGATTGAGTTAAGTTAGATCTTCTCAAATTTCAAAACGCTCAATCATCAAAAACAAAGCATTTATATTGGTAATAATATGGCAAAAACATTTCCTCAGCAATTGAGGCTGATGTCTAGAATACACTAAAAGAACATGGTTACAGGACTAATAATTTTGATGGCGTCACGTGAAAAAACTCTGTTAGTCGATGAACAACATTGATGGCTTGATTGACAGAAGAACGCTTGTTAGTACGTTTCTGGAACCTCGGAGAGGCGACGGGTATAAATCTCTAACTGAGCCAAATTTTATAGCATCTTCCCCAATTGAATGATCAGTTAAATATAAGCTCTGCCCCACCCCATCCTAAACCTCTTGCTAGAAAACGGATATATTCTGTGGACATTTGTACACAAGGACATTGTTATGATTTGGCATTGTGGGAAGGACATAACAAGGTGGCGACTGAAAAACCTTTTTTAGACGTTCCAGGCTTGTATTGTAAATTTTGATTCTGGAATCTTCCTGCAACACAGGAATTAACTTCTGCATCTAATATATGTAGAGGGTATCCTAAACGTTCTGTACGGAGCGAATAATTAGAGGGAAGATTATATTTATAAACTTGGAACACTTTCCCACAAGGTACCCTTTGTTAGTGCTCCAAGATGGCTTTATTTAATAATAAAACCAATAAAGGATTTTGCCAACTAGAATGGTTTGTTAATTTAAACAAAAGCCGCTAAAAGTGGATTATCAAGAAAGTAAACAACAACTGTAAGCCACACTCTAAACGGATTTTGTGTTGGAAAATAGGCTAGATACACGATAGCGTGTTAAGTAACTGTTTGCACCGACGAAAGAATGGCGAAAACATATTGTTTATTATTGGTGTCTATCTTGTTAGTACTCGCGCAAAGTTTTGCAAGTTAAGTTCTTTTTGCCAGTGTGAGCGGCTTGATCTTAAGCATGCGCCACCCACTCCTTTGCCCACAGTTGAGTTCCATTTAGCCGAATACTTTTAACGATTAGCAGCACACGTCTCGCTAATAGTTAACCGGTTATCCGTTTTAAGGAAATCACGTCATAGTTTGTGCATCTTAAAATCAGTTTAGTGTAAATTTTTCAAATTGCTCATTTCTAATCCGTCTTAATCTTTTCCATCTTTAACTCGGCATAGTTGTTCCGTTTTAGTTTCTTATAATTTCTTTGGTGCCTTTCTTCCTGTTGACGTTTCAAACATTTCAACAGCAATTTGGTTCGTCGCAAAGATGACTCAAAATATCGCGACGTAGCTTACTTATTAAACTATTATTGTTAAATATAACAATCTAAAGACAAAGCTAGACACAATGTCTGAAAGAACATTTTTGACAGCAAACTGGTTCTTGAAAACAATTAAAAAGTCCATTTGTTGGCGAAACTTCAAAGGAAATTTAATACGGATGACTCCAAAAGTTTTTTTTTACTTTGGTAAGTGCTCTGTTTCCTCTTAATGAATTCTAAATGTTGTTGTAATGAAGTGTAGTTCATATTGTGCAAGACATACGTTTAAGATAACTGTAATTTGAAAAAATAAATAAATAAAGGTTTGCAAAGAAAGTGCATTTACTACTTCGATTTCCTCCCTGTACACTCAGGTATTGAGTGTACAGATTGGGTTTTCGTTGACCTAGGTTGGGTTTTGATTGCCGTATTGTCTTTCTTTTAATGCACTTATGATAAACAACACTGTTAAACACCGGATGTACGGTTTAGATCGCTCACGTCTCAAAGTGGCTTTTTACGCTTTCTTTCGATAAAAATAAAAAAAAAATAATTGTTTTTCCCAATGTTCCATTACTTCACTTACATTTGTTTCAAAATTAAGAGTCCCGCTGGTTGATGTTCGATTCGTGGGAGGGCCCAGATTGAAATGTCATTGTGGGCAAATTTGGAGACGCAAATTTGATCTATTGCTACTTAAAAAGTTTATCCTTGTAAGGATATTTCGTTTAAGTCAAATAAGTGATATTTCCGCTTCGGTCCCGGATTTTGTGAGAACAAAATAATTTATAAACTGTTTGCTGTTTAAGGGTTTTTTCCAAAACTAATTAGGGTAATTTGTTTCTCGTCGAAGTCTTGGCATGTATTCTGTAGGAAGGAAGTCCTTCCTTGGACCCTTGCCCTGAAGCAAAATAAAAAACTTTTTTCTGACATTTTTATGGCCTTAAATAAAAAGTATATATTGGTAAAGCAAGCGTCAATTGGGTATTGACAATTTATTTTAGACTTGCATATATCTTCGTGTATTAAAAGTATCAAATATAAATTTTCTTCACTTTCTGGGCAATAATCACGCATATCTATTAATACGTGTTTTCGAGGACTCGAGGTTATCTGGCAACCGTTCAATCCAAATGGCCGAGATAAAGCAGATTATCACCGGGTAGAACTCATAAAGACTCTGTTATCCATATCCGGGACAAACTTCTATCCAGAGACACAAGGTAATTTTATATTTTTGTTAACGTTTCGAAGGAAACACTTATAATGTCGCCCATATATATTGCTTTTCGCTGAATAGGAGTGTATCGTGAATTATTTTGAACTAGAACATTTAATAACATGTATTTTTAGAGTTTTTCCTTTGCTAGGTGGCCGTTTGATATCACCCCTTGTTAAAACCTGGCTATAGTTCATTGCAATTCTTGAGTTTTGATTGGTTCACAGGTCATGATATATGAGCTCATACTTGGTTGGTAAACGTGCCAACTAGAAAAGCTGGAGTGCTTAAATACCACCTCATTCAACGCGCGCTCACGAGGAATTATTAATTATGCCATAATAATAAATACAAGGCTGATCGGACAGCCTAAAAGGATGAATTTATTGTCCAATATTTCGATACACTCTTTTTTTATAAGAATATATTGTTTTGCCGGCCCAGGCTGAATATTCCTATTTTTCTGCCGATTTTGGGCTAAAAATATTACCATTCATCGATCGGTCCCTTGCATTGACCAATGGCTATAGTGTAGGTTTTCATCGTTTTATTGGCTAGTTTTTCCGTTTAGAGAAAGAAAATTGTATTGTATTTGCCCATTTTCAACAAAATTATATTCTTTCCAAAATCTCAGCCTTGGGCTTGTTCTTAAAATATTCTTAAAATTTCACAAATTTCAGCCTCGATATTCTTATGAAATATATTCTTATAAAAAAGAAAGAGTGTATATTGCTGATCCTCATCCACTCAAAGATCTGGCTTTACTCCACTGCTGTTTGTTCTTGCTTTATTCAAGAGTTAATTAATGCCATGCCTGACAGACGCGGTTGACAAAAATCGTCTTCCGCTATTTTGTTTACAAAATAAAATAATCAAGACTTTCCAATATTTTTAGCTAACCAAGCTTTTTGGAATGGACGATGCTATATCTGCTCTAGCTTAGGCCTGGACTTGGTAGAAAATGGTTACAATTTGGTGATAGACTAATAAACACTCCCCAAAATTGCTCACACTGGTTTGCTCACGGTTAGCTTTTACTTGTTGGCAATATTAAAGTAAAATAGATCGAGAAAGTCATCTTTTGTAATTAACTTTTGCGGGGATTTGGTGGATCAGCCTGGTAGTGTATAAAGTGAAACACAAACTATTGCCTAGTTATGTACTGGATATTTTTGAAGAAAATGAAAATGACTTCAAGATACCAAGGTTTCAATCTGTGAGATATGGGAAACACTCTTTTAAGATACCAGGGTCCATATTTGTGGTCTAAATTATCTCGTGAAGATAAATATAGTGATAACCTGAATATTTTTATTAGAAATATTAGACATAGAGACTTGGCAAATGTGCTTGAGGACCGTGGTTGTGAAAATTGTCATTTATGTTCATTTTGATTTTATTTCATAGGAAATAGGTTTTAATTAATATTCATACGTAATTAACTGAAGGTATTTTACATATACTCTTTTCTAATTTTTTTTATTACAGTGTCCCCAATTAGCTTCTCAGCTAAATATTTTCAGACACTATAATAAAGGTGTTGTTGTTGTTGTTGTTGTAGTGTAGTGGTAAGTAGTGTAGTGGTAAGATAGGAATGTTGGCATGCCAGAGTTACCAAGTTCGATTCTGGTCATTGATATACAACTTTTCTTTTCTTGTGGGAAAAAAATTCGATGATAGCCAAAAAATTGTGACAGTCGCTAAAATGGCATCGCGTGTTTACGAAAGGGAACATGCGGCGCCTACGCTGATTTCCCTTTCGTGAAAGGTGCCATAATTGGTAACCTAGCTTTTTGGAATGGACGATGCTATATCTGCTCAAGTTTAGGCCTGGACTAGGTGTCTATAGTATCTTCTCGCTCCAAGTAAGTTCTTTCATGTACCTATATCATAATGACGCTTGCTTTTAATCAAATATACTCTGACTTTTACCGACCTCATACCTGTCAAACAAATATCAAAAAAATTTCGATCTTATTTCAAGGTCCCAGAATATGTAATTTAATACCGAGCAACATCAAAAACGCCTCGACTTTTAATATATTTAAGCGAGTGATCAAACCATTTTAAAGGGTCAGACAAAATACAACCTAAATACCTTAATATTTTATATCTATCTGTTGTCTAAGTACACTTACACACTTAAAATACACGTCTTTTCTTTATTTCTAAATGCCGCCTAGTATTTATATTGCCCGTGGGGGAAAATCTCTATTTCTCATAAGCTTTGCTTCTCGGAGATTTCCCCGCCACAGTCACCTCTTCCAAGTTGTATGCTCATTTTAAATTTAATATTAATTAACTATTTATTATCTTTTCTATTCTACTTGTAAGTTATTCTGTGTGGCAAGATAATAAAATAAAAAATGATAAATAAAATATAGGTCGAAACTGGTTGTAATTTGGTGACATAATAGACTAATACGCACTTACCAAATGCTTAATTGTTCACTTTCACTCTTTTTATTTGATGGTTAGGGCAATACTATGATTAAAAGTCTTCTTTGATAATTAAATTTTGTGGGGATTTGGCCGACCTGGTAGTGTAGTGGTGAGATAAGGATGTTGGCATGCCAGGAGTTCCGGGTTCGATTATGGTTGTTGACCTACACTTTTTCTTTATTGTGTGTGAAAAAAAAGTTGACGACAGCTAAAATGGCATCGAAAGAGACGTACCTAGCACTTTTGAATTTCGTGGTATAATTAGCTCGTATACCTATCAAAACTCAGGAACGTTTGCACCATACCATGGCTTTTTTAATAATAAACTATTATTTTCTATTACTTCGTTCTAACGAAAAGTTTTATTGGTACATTTTGCGCACGTAATATTAAGCTCCTGATTAATATTTTTCAAGACCATCTAGCTTCCTATATTTGAAAATGTCAGCTTTTATCATAAGACCGAGATTTGTTTTCATAATAATTTGATGTCATTTCGAGACAATATTTTTAACACTGTTCAAAAATATTTTTTTTAAGAGAATGTCGAAGTTAATTTCTGGAACCGCGTGATATAAATTTATTTTTTAGAAAAATTTGCCAATAGACTTGCGACAAGAAGATGGAACTACCAAATAGCATGAACACTGCATGTTAAATTTTCGAGGTTCAGGCTGCACTAGATATACTTTCAAATCGTCAGGCCAAATCGACGCGGACCTCAAAGGATTTTTTTTAACATTTCAGTTGCAGACAATGGGTCTCTGAAAGTTGTTGATTGGAGAAGAAAATCTTCTAATTTCTTCTGACTCATAAGTTATAGACAATTGAAGTGTACTGCAGGCAAACTGTGCCCCACAACGTGTTGAATGCATTTGTGTTATATTTTTCATTTGTAACATAAATACGTAGAACCTGCTATTTTTTCTAAACAAATGGATGACATTTGAATCCTAGTTTCTATCATATTACATCGTTTGAAACTAATATTCATTGCCAAAGAAAATTTAAACGTCGAGCAAATTGAAATTTAAGACCGCCTTTTGGATTTATATAAACCTTATACTGTTATTTCTATCTTGGCTAGACTTTTTATCTCTAAAGAAATTAAAATCGTTATTGTAGCTTCATTTCCGATCCACTAAACCTTTTTTTCATTGAGCTGCGTTTTACTAACCTTCCAAGCACATTGAACATCAAATTTCAATGTGGCTTTTATATTGGGGTTGTGAATGAATGAAACCCTTTAGTGTGTGTCCATTCAAATGAAAGCTATTTGGGCATACCCTCCACGTGGTATGCTACACAACGTGGTTATAAACTTGAAAGTCTGATAAAACCTTTTGATGTAATCTTTTAAAATCAAAGCTGTTAACAGTACTTTCATGTGGTTCTTTTTGTTTAATAACTTTATTTCAATTCTATAAATTTGGCAATGCCAAGCTTTGCACAGCCTGTGTTTAACACTTCCTTTTATTTCATATTTTAACGTGGCGTTTAAAAGCACATTAATTAAAAGCTATTTTTTGTGTGTACAGAATATAAATCACACAGATCGTAGTGTTGATTATTGCCACAGTATGCTTTTACGAAACACGACACTTCTCAACGCAAACCTTTCATCTAGTATTTTGTAACCAACGTAAGACTATTTCAATTAAATTTATATCAGCCTTTGTACTATTTATTTTCCCCTTGTCAAGGTAGAAGTATAAAATTTCATTTTATATTAAATCCTCAGTCCAGTGTTGCTTAAGTCAATAATATTCCATGGTCCGGGCGGGTATTCAATTTCATAGCAGTATTATTGCGAGTCGGTTATTGTAAACTGCAAATTAATCTCATCACGTCTGCCATCAAGTAACTGCCGAAACTAAAGGTTTCAGATTTTCTTTACGAATAAAACGAACGTTGAACACACATTTTAACTTATTCTCTAATTCTTCAATAGATTCTTAAAGTTAAACACTTTTACTCCCTTATGACCAAAAATATTATTACATTGAAAAAACCTTCGAATTTTAGTTTGAAGAATACTAAAAAACAAACAACATTAAATAACAATATAAGATAGCTTTTATTTGGCTGGTTTCATCTTCAACCGTACGTGAACCAATCCTTGTTCGGAAAAATACAGAGTCCCACATGAAAGTGTTGCTCGTATATCTGATCCCATCTCCCATACTGGACAATATCTGGAGATTTGCAAGTGAGCCACGTTCTATAACGTAAACTCTACACAAGAAAGAGCTCCTCAATAGTTGAGACCACATTTTTTTCCCAACTTTTTATCTAAGAGTGAAGGTTTAGAAAACAATTTTGTTTCCAAGTGGAAAAGAAAAACTTAAGTGATTGTCTCCAGCGTATTTCAATCCATTATCGTTCCTTTAAGAAAAGAACTCTTCCCTTTTGTGCAACTTATAAAATACCCTTCCTACCTGCCTCGAAAGAAAATTGCGTTTAGTTTTATAAATATGGCCACCCGCTTCTTGGTACTAGTACACAATAAAAATGTCAGTATTATATTATTGAGATGGGCTGAGTGAATGGGTAGAACTGAATTCTGGTCTCTTTGGGAACGAGGGAACTGTCTGACGTGTTGTATCACCCGCGTCCGTGCGTAGTGGCTCCACGCCCACTCTCTGTGTTAGCAAAAGAAAGGACTTAGTTAAATAAACCAAACTGACTGACAAGAACTAAACGATATTTCAGTATTTGCGGAATAAAGGCGAGCGAGACACCGTCTGAACAATCACTTACTTATTTTCACTTCCCTCTTACATTTTACTTCCAAAATCACATTTAAAATCTCAGAGTCTGCAGAAGTACAAGCTCTAGTGTGCGACAATTCAAGTGAACGCCATCGTGAAGTACTTTCACATTGTGTTGTTTGTTTCTCAATTTTTGAAAAAAATGTAGTATGGTATCCTTTTTTAATATTGTATTTGATAAAATTGTTATTCGAGAGGAAAGTTCACGACATCGCATGTTCTCTTGGCGATAGCTCTTCGCTTTTTTGCTCGTTGATTTCCGTCTAATCTGACATTCATTTCGTATTAATCTGTCGGGTGGTGTATATTATATTTTACAAAGTATTATTTAAAGGCGATGATACGTGTTAATTTTCTGAAAAGACCCTTTCTGTTAGGTTCTTTTAAAACAAAAAGCTTAATTTTTTTTGTCGCAAAAGCACCGAGGAACAAACATGAGATTAATTCTGTAAGTTAGATGGTGTAATTACATTGTCAAGCTCTTCCAAAATCAAAATTTACCCCAATTTGGGCATTCAGCCTGGCGTGTTCTGAAAGCCGCCTAAACTATGTATTGATAATTATCACTAGATCGTGTACCGGCAATATTTTTTTTTAAATGAAGAAATTATAGAAGGATATAGCAAAAGAATAAATAGCTATATGAGCAGTAAATCAGACGTAGAATGAAATTCGAGAACCGTAGAAACTGATTTGAAATAAAATTTCAGTAAATATGTTGTCGGCTGTAGACTTTGATTTAGACTGATTGCGTGTATGATTATCCACAGAAACAACCAACTTGGTAACAATATTCAAAGCCAACCGTCTAAGCGTTTACAGGGCAGAACTAAAAAGGGTTCATTTTGTCATAAAAATTGACAGTTTGCGGGTATTTTACTAATTAACATTTTCATCACCAAAAGGTTTGCTGGTGACAGTGGCAACCTTTTGATACGAAAACTTATCTACCTTGTGCACGTGCTATTCGATGATATCCAAAGAAATAACACAAACAGTAGGATGACATAATTTTCGATGTCGTTTCCATTGTAAACTCGAGCCGCATTGTTCATATTGGAATATCGCTGGAGTCTTGATATCTTGTTTGGAAAGGACAAGTCAGCTTTCTTTAGAGAGTGGATTAGTCGTTGTGGAAACACGTCCTATTTTAAAGAATTTTGCGCAGGTCATAATGACACGGATGAAGAGAGAGTGTTGAAGTAGTGCTATTGATAAAGCCGTCTTTGTGACATTTCCCCCAGCCTGTGCTTATCCACTAAAGGTGAACAAAGCATAAAAGAAACTTTAAAGTGCAACCTTACAAAAAGAAACAGTTTCGCATTGTGTTTCTGTACTCATTGCAACGAAAGAGGGCTACTGAACAAACAAGGATTTCTACTTTTGGAAAATTAAAGTTTGTTTTTCCTTGTAGTGTAATCGTCTAACCTGACACGTTTTCTTCAGGAGATATGTTCCAATTACACGGTGGATGTTAAATATTAATCCATTTCTTTTCATAAAGGAAAATATAAAGCGTCGAATTTCCTGGTTCATTGTAAATGTTTTCTCTCAGTAATGAGACAGATGAGAGAAGGGGGCATCAATTCAGGGTTTTTTTTTCAAAAAGTCTTCTCATGAATTTGCCACGATACAAAAAGCCCGGAACAGCTTTCGAGTTTTGTTGAACATTGGCTATGAAGTGATGATATTGGTTGGTATCTCGATGCATTTAAGACATTCCTTTGAGAGCTTTTACATCGTAATATTAATAACCCTGGCGAAGCCGTCGAATTGTAACGTCTATAAGTAAGGTTTTATGAAATGAATTGTTCTTTTTTGTAGTGCTCTGTCTTGAAAACTTATTTCGTGTTGTTTCGCCTTGAATTCTTTTAGACTTACCTAAAAAGCAGTTTCAAAACTTGTCATGATTTGGTGCTATTTTTCTGACGATTTCCTTAGCAGGTAGCAAACAATCTTTTGTTCCACATCCCTCATGTTGCATTTGCAATCAGATCGCCTTTCCTTTCGCGCACACCCATACAGCGTCTAAAAGTCATTAATCTTTTGAAGGCTTTCGCTTGTTTGTACAATATGGGGGCGTCGACTTTATAAACGCACAGCTAGAGGCCACAATCAAAGGTTGCAACTGAAACTGCAAGTTTGAATGTTCATTACAACGTCCACATGTCTCGTGCAGATCAAATCCTGCCGGAAATGGCTCCTGTTTAAAGAAGCTTGGTCACGGATGATGCATGTTGAAATGTTTAGCCTATAGTTTTCAAGTTTGTCAAGTGAAATTCACCGCTATCGTCCTTATTCGAAGCCATTCTTAATTCTTTCTTTACAGCTAGTTACCTTTTTGGTGTCATTCTACCTCGGGTAAAATATTTATATTTCAAATTTTCTTGTGAATTTTGAGGCAATTTGGTACATTACCAAAGATGACCGAAAACTGACAGTTAGTTGGTCCCTACTGCCAATGCTAAAAGTGAACAACTGGACATCCATAGTAAAGAGGAGGAATGCTATGTTTGGACTGTTTCGAGATGAGTAAAAACAACAGCTTAAACCCCTTAGATTCAGTATTAAAGTTACATTTTATGACGTTGCTTCCATAAAAATTTATTTCTTGAACAGTTCCGTGTCAACTCAGTAATTTCATGGTTGGAGCTGGAATTAAGATTTGTATGCCCCTTACGACCTCACGTTTAAGCCTGATTTCTTCCCGGAAATCGTCTGACTGGTTAATAACAGCTTGCGTTTATTTCCTCATTTTTCGCTTTCAGTCTAAATGATATTTTGTTTGAAATTTTTTCTGACATGAGGAGGCCGGTTTCTCGATAGCCACGGAAACTTTTCGGGCACGTAAAGCCAGCCGTTTTTAGTTATCTGTATCTAAAAAACAGAGAACTGAAAAGGCCGAAATTTTGTATGAATGGAACCACTGTTTCGGTACCTTCGAGAAGCGAACCCCCGAATTTGCTCATTTTTATACGATCAGCTGCAATAAGACTGCAGCGAAGAACTGAACACTAGTTATCAATGATTAAAATTTTTGGCATTGCCGTGAATTGCGGCGATTACTGTATTAAATCTCACTCTTTCCCCAGCAATAATTACAATTTTTAAACGTAATTAAAATTTCCCAGCATTAATTAATTCAAATACATGTACTGCGCCTTTCATAATATTTTTGTTTTCCGCCTTAAAATGAACAAACATAATTGTTTCTTTTGCTTTCTCCGTTCTTTTGTATTAACACAATCCGTGTTGTATCGCACCAGACAAATTCATTGCGGGATGTTAGCTTTGTGGAAAATTTAGGCAAACAGGGCACTGTTTGAAAATGTGTTTGCTAAGACGGTTAAGGCAAAAGAAAATAGGATAAAGAGTAATTTCTTATTGAAGAAAGGTTTAACAAAAGTAAACATTTACAACTCGGAAATTGCTCTTGTCCATGGCCGAGATGAAAAGATTTGTGTTTTCGCTACTTGCGTTCCTTTTTTATCCTTATTTTTTGGCCTGTCCAGAATCTAGGTTTCAATGTTGCATTGTCCAAAGGAATTTATAATTAAATACTCCAAAGAATTGATCAAACTTGATGCTGAAAATGTTGTTTGGCTTTACCGCTTTCTCGGCTCTGTTTATCTTTCAAACCGACGGTAAAATGTTATTGTTTAAGGTCCCGCTTTGGAAAGTTCCGCTTCGTTGACAAGAGTCCACTTTGAAAACAATCGAGCAAAAGTTCTCACAGTCGCACTTTCTGTTTTATAACGCATGGCATCATTACACGCGAGCGTTCCACGCGCGCATCTAAGACAACCATCTTGGTAACCTCTTTTTTACTTAGTCAATAAATGGAATGCACTATGCAAACTTGCCCACTATCTTTTTTAACAACAAAAAGAGTAACGCGAATAAACAAATGGCCAAGGAAGCCAAATGTATGTTTTTCTTTCATTTTCTCTGCTCTTAATTTATGTTATTGGCTTGGAAGGCCGGTTCCGCTGCGGTGGCCGCGGAGATCGTGAACCGCATATGTGTATTAGCTCTTTGCTTATCACCCTGTGACATTTGTTTGTTTGCGCGAATAGGGGGAAAGGATACTCGGATTACAGATATGATCATGGGGCTTTCTTGGGCTTCCGCTATTACCACTCAATTGAATACACAAAGCTTGACTGGTAAAAAGCATTGAGTTACACTAACATCGAAATCCAGACGTTGGGTTTCCCAAGAATACATATTCCTGTTTGTGAAGGAAAAAACGCAGTTTCAAAACAATCAGCGCTCAGCAAAGATACGTGCTAGAAGTTTCTTTCCTATCACAAATACAGCTTTCCGTCGCAAGGAATTTTGTCTTTGCGTGGGCCGTAGGCAAAGCGGAAAGCAGAACAAACTACTTCCTAAGACCAACATGGTTCGTTTTGCTTTTTCAATCAAGCACCCGTGATTATTGCTCTTATTTTCTAAGCTGGCCTACTACGTGTTTTTTTTCAGCGCTGTAAAAATATTTTACATTTCGGTCACATAACGCCCAACTGTGTAAGCATCAATCGAGGCAATGCTTTTAATTCCTTTCACTCCATTTTGCGTGCATCAAAACCCAAAATAGTAGCTACTGTTCACATGTGTTTTGACACGTGCTTGCTCGATAAACGCTATTCAACGTGCACAATGCATCTTTTGTGATTTAATTGCTTTATTTAAAGAGATGCGAGCTCTAGACAAAAGCGCTAGATACATGTGAATTATGGTGCTTTTGTGTGAAAATGGAGGAGATAAATAAATACACTTCGAGAAAACTGCCAGAGATAAAGGAGTGTTGTGGTTTGAACCTCCTGGGGGCTAACCACATTTTCACTGGCTTAGCGCCCATTTTCTGTCGTCGCCGGCGATTTTGACGCCTGATAAAGCGAGCTCTTTCACAAACCCCCCACGCCCAAGTCACGAAACTACGTTCCGCACACGGGACAAGCGAGCGATCTATCACACATTATGCGCGTGCTTTTCATTTGAAAGGCTCCCCTCTTCTTATCTAGTGTCACTCTTTTGTTCAGATAATAAAGCAATTGATGTTGTTGTTGGTACTGCTTTCTTTTCTTCTTGAGTTTATAAAGAAAGGGCGAAAGGTTGAACCGTTCGCCTGGCGGCGTCTTGAATTGCGCGAAGCTCTGCGCTCGATCCCAAGACCTTAAACTTTGATAGAAATCACAACGCGTAAGAACGGAAACCCAATCTTTTTATTACCCAAATTTCCTTCTTAAGCACCGCTCATTGTGATTTATTGTAAAAATAACACAATAATGGAATATCCTTAACGCGCCGAGTCAAGCCGTATTTTTGAATTCAAACTTAAAGTAATCTTTCAATAGGCAGACTAATTGTTGCGCATTTTGCTTGTCGCTCGCGAGGCATTCCGCAAAATGTTTCCGTTTTGTTTTCGACGAGAAACCCCTTTAACACGAATACAAGCGACGCTAAGTGAACTCAACGTACTTGAATATATTGTGGGTTCTCTTTAATGGTTTTCAATTTCCTCAAAGTGATATGGCGATATTTGAGAAGATGCCCGCATGTAAAACGAGAAACCACTGAATATATTTAACGGAAAATACGAAAACTCGTCGTACGAGTCTTCGCGCTGGCTAAGCTAAAACACCACACAATTTGTATTTGTGAGGAAGTTTATTTCCAACCTAAATTAAGGAGTACAGTGAGGCTGTCGTGTTCGCCCAACTTGGTAGCTTGTGCGAGAGAGTACTGTACAAGATTAATATGATGGTACATGAGGTGACTTTACTTAAAAAACATGAATACAAAGAAAACATTTGCTCTTTACACTTAATTCTTTAAGGATACATGTCGATATTTTTGCGTTAGTATTTTTGGGGTTTTTATCGTGATAAGCTGTGTCAGAAGCCTGCGCTATGTTTTACTGCGTACATAACTTCGCGAATGAATGAGTCCATTATTCAATGGTGCGTTGCACCGTCAAGTACGAAATAACTAATGTTTTTGTTCATTGCAAGGGTAAAGCTTTATGTTAATGCGTAATTGCTTTATAACTACAGTATACTTATATATGCTATGCTAAATATTTTAATAAAATTGGAGACTTGAGAATTTGTCGTGGCTTTTGCCAGTGGTTGATTAACAAACACGTCTTTCCCATAAGCTGCTAACTCAATACTGAGTCCAAGAATGAAAATGTACAAGTATGATCAACTAGTCTAGAGTCCTACTAGAGAATTTGTTAATGTGGTAAGCATGTGACTATCATGAAGTCCATGGGTAAACTCAGTCGCCGATACGGGCGCCATAGCTTCATGCGACATCGCTGCCATGAGAGTTGGATCATCAACTTCGAGTTTGACCGGTACTGGAGTGTGAGTGCCCTGCATATGTGCTCCATTCATACATTGCGAAAAGTCGGGTATTCCGCACTTTTTCACATCATTCAGCATTACCTGCTTGTCGGGATTCAGCATCTGTTTGGTTCTAATGTCCACAGTTGACTCCCTGCTTGAAATCACGCAAAGGCAACAATTAGGTTGATAAACAAGCGCGCGGCCTTGCTGCATGAACGCGCCTCCTGCCAATTCCTTGAGCTCTTTGAATCGCGCAGCACTAAGCGCCCAAAATGCAAGTATTCAGTGCCACTATTTCAATTCCAGGCCAATCAAAAGTTGAATTTATGGTGGTGCATGATGGCCATGAGAAATTACTTAGTACCGCAACCTTGGAACATCAGTGTGAAGAGCTTGTCAGTCCGAGTGAGGATGTATTTAATATCATCTCACTGTGCCACGGGCTAGCTGGTTGTTTTTTAAGGCCTTATCGAGAAGAGGGTCAAATCAACTGAACGCTCACTCGTATCCGCTTCTTTTTGGTTCGGTAAAAATCTCTAACGAACGCGGAAACCCCATTTCTTAGATGTAGTGCGGACATTATTTCCGCGCGCACACGGCTCTGTGTACATCTATATTTGATGTGTGTTGAAAACGATCCCCTTTCTTTACGAAAATTTAATTTGCATGAGATGAACAGCCAGTTACAGTTTAAGTCGCTAAATCAACTTCCGATTCTCGAGTAGCTCAATAAATTTTCTAATCGTGGCGAAATTGAAAGGAAATTTCGGCCTGACGGGTAACCCACGCGAAGTAAAACTTGTACGCACGGGCGAGTTTGCGCCAATATGGGCTGGCTAATTTAGTATTGTATGACAAAGTAAGCTTTACAAAGTGAGCGAGGTGAAGGTAAACGTTCGTGAGTGCAAGCCATAAATAGCTGGCATCGCATGAGTGAAAGGCTTACCTTATTTTTGCTTCCGCTGCCCGGTCCCGTTGCCTTCTGTTCTTGAACCAGTTGCTAACTTGTGTAGTGGTTAGACCCGTTGCCTCGGCAAGCTCCCGCTTCTCTCGAGGCGACGGGTACGGGTTGTGCGAGTACCACTCTCTCAATATGTTCCTTGATTTCTCCTTGAAACAGTAACTGGTTTCCTCGCCGTCCCAGATCGTCCTCGGGAGAGGAAACTTGCGTCGAACACGATACTTCCCCACAGCTCCGAGCGGCCGACCACGAAGTTTCTCAGCTTCAATGTAGTGCGCCTTTAGCCAGAGCGACTGCAGTTTGGGATGCGAGCTCGGGGAAAACGTGTTGTTTTCTAGTATGCGGTATAGCTCTTGGAAGTTGCCCTGGTGAAAGGAAACCAATGCCTTTGCTTTCAGAACGCTCTCGTTCTTCTGTATGGTTTCGCATTCTGGAAGAGACCACAGAAATCTTCCGAGACGCTCTATGTCTCCGCTCTGTTGTAGGACTTCACAGACGCACGCGACCTGCTCTGGCGTGAAACTGAAGGTTGGCAGCATGTTCTGTTGCTGGGATGTTGTTTGAGCACCGGGTCTTTCACTTCTTTGTATTGTCTATTTGTCTGAACTTAAGACGGTACTCTCTCTTTATAGCTGCTTGGAATCAAATTGCACACAGTTAAAAAGAAAACGTCACCCACTAGCGATCAGACTAATTTTCATTCACTGGCGTGACAATGTCATTATTAAATTAAGATTAGAACTTGAGCGATGGCCTCTGATTGGCTGGTTCTTGCCATCCAGATGGTTTATATTTTTTCAGTAGATGTTAAATCAAACACCATAGAAACAATGTCAATCGCTTTCTTTGCGTCTTAAAAAATTGCCACTTCCGCTGGAACATAGGCTCTTGAGTAGAAAGACTTACCGACAAGGCCCAAACGCAATTAGCTTGCTCGTCGTTTTCTAAAGCCATTAGTCGAATTCAAATTACGCTCGGTGGGCAAGCTTGACAATTTGAACTCCGCAACTCAACTGCCAGTGAATTGTTGTGTTTGTAATTCAATACGAGGATCGTGTTTCTTTTCTGACTCGCTGTTTGTTATGGCAACTTTGAGACGCAAAGAAAAGAGTAGCACGGGATTGTTTACATCGAGCTATTACCCAAAAGATGCTAATTTAGAACGCTAATAATGTTATGAGAGACGGGCGCGAACAAAGGGAGTGTTTATTGATTTTGCGAATTTATCGTTTGTAGAAATGACAGCGAAGCCATCAGTGAAATAGGTGTTAAACAATGGCCTGTCTTCTTCGGCTAATCCAGGTGTTATCCAGATTGTTCCTTCGTCTTCGCTTTTTAAAAGCATCTATAGACGTTCTTTTTTTTATGAAACCTGATTTCAATTTGTGGTGTAGCTTTTTTTTCTACTCTCCTATAAAATCAGAGGCGACTTGTAGGTTGCCAATGGGAATGGATCGCGATAATCTCAGAGTGATACAGTTGTTATGAAACGGTTGTAGGTTAATATCCAACAGTATCTTTGTTTTGCCTCAGGGAGCTCATTGACTTAAGCACAAAAATGAAAACATTCCTTTGAAAAAAATGCGAAAAATAACTCGCAACTCTCTTAATGCCATTCTCGCCGAACGCTTTATTTTTTTCGTGTACTTACATCACCTGACTTAATTTGCGGCTTAGTTTTTGGCTGCGCACTGTAAACGTGCCTCTTAAAGTTTACCACAACATGCATATTTCCAATCTCATTACTAACGTATTAAGGAACGATGCTTTGAAAAGATGCAAGGTTTTGAGATGGCTCGTTCTTCTCCGATAAGAAATCAACCCTTAAACAAAATTAAGTGAACAAATAAACATTGAAGAGAAGCGCTGGAACATGGAAATTCTAGCTTGTACCGATATACAACGATTATATGTATTTAAAACAACGGGCTAGTTGACTCCTGAAATTCTGAAGACCGATTCAAACCTAATAACCTTCTAACAACCCTTTCGTGGTTTAGTTTAAGTCAGTATCCAGCCAATTATATATTGGCGATTGGCCTAGACGAACAGTTGAACATCAGATATGTTTGTTAAAGCAATCTTTCTAAGACGTGCTCAGTATATTGGTGAAAAACGTTTTCTCAAAACCCATAGTTACCCTCGAGTTGTGTGAAAGATCGAACTCATCGGAAAGCACACAGACTTTTGTGTTTAATTCCACTTGCATATTTCCATGCTTTGAGAAAGTCTTAAACATCTGAAATTTGAGACGTTTTATTCCAACTTGCTAAGTGTGCCCCTCCATTAGAGGAAAAGTGAAATGAATAATTTATGAAATGTTTGGCAGTCCATTAAGAACAGGTTGCAATGTCAGTTGAAGCGTATGCAAGGCCTTCCCTTCTTCCTCGTTTCAGTTTCATTTTATTTTAATTTTTTTGCAATAAAATAAACCTTTCTGGCTGTTTTGAAATCGTATCCATCAGCCATGGAGGAAGGAATTCCAAAATTTCCTCTTTATCAAAGGCTTTCCGGCTATTTTTAACTCTCTGTTTCAAAACAGTTGTTATCACAATACTATATGTAATGTAATGGAAGAGCCTTGTCCTCCACATGGGAAAAACAAACAGTTAATTTAAACTCTCGTGTTTACAAGATCGCTATCATAATATGATTATTTTCGACTAAACACCGGGCTTGAAACAATTTGAAACCAGAGGCAGAATTGTTGAACATGTCGCCAGGTTCTCCACTCAAAGCCCACCCACCAGAATGTCTCTTCGTCCCTTTCATTAGAAATGTTATAATTTCCTTTGAAGAAAAGCAACTTATCTCGGAGTTATTCGACTATGGATATTTCTGTTTCTCTGCTTTTGCACCCAGATGATAATAAATCGTTATCGCCTTTTGAATCTATTGTCCGAATCCTTTTTCCTAAAAGGCACGCGTATGCGTACGGGCCATCTCCGTTCTTATCCTCAAAGGAAATCCATATCAAAAATTGTTGTTCTTTATGACATAAACCAATGGCATTTTTTGATAATAGTGCTTCCTTGTATAATATCGAGTACTATTTCCAGTTTCACTGCCATCGGTCCAAGGTTGAAATTCAACTCTGCTCGATCGTCGCGTGCAGAAAACGTGCCAGCCTTTACCTGGTCCGCTCTTCTCGCCGGGCCACTTTCATCATTGATATGGCTTAACTCCGATTATTGCTGTGACAAAGCTATCAGTTTATTTCCCGGCTTGTTACAGACTTAACGTCTAGTTATTGTCTGCTGACGTGAACGTGAAGCAGAATTATCATTTTACATCCACTGAAACAAAATGAAACAAGGTCTCCCTTGTGTCGATTGATTCCTCCTCTGATAAAACCGGATGTTTAAATTTCCAAGCGCAGGTTGTGTTTGTAAAGGACGTTTCCCTGTTTTGGCGTGGCTCATATTCGTTTGTATTTCTGGGGATTGTTTGACAAAATATTTTACCTCGTGTCATTCAGGACTCAGAGAAGTGCAAATAACTTTAAACCGTAGAAAACCTTTCAAGAGACTTTCATTTCTGGATACATGTGCACTTTTCTCCTTGTCAAGCATCATCGCAATGTTCAGTTGCAAATTAAATTATTTCGTTCTCTTTTCGTCGAAGAAAAGAACTTCGTTGAACGCTTCACAACAGAAAAACTGAAAATAACGAATGCATGCAACGCTAGAGTATAATCAAACACTGTGAAAGGATCTAAAATTTACACTTAAGTAAAACATGGTTAAAAAGAAAAGGCAAGCATATCTTGCCCAAATGGCGGGTGGTCAATTTTTTCTCGCAGGTGAAACGTAATTAGCTTTCAATGCAATGCGATATTTGAACTCGAAGTTCCTTTGTTAGTCTCTCAATTGTTAAAACTGGCCTTTGGAGTATTGAAAAGTCTTATTCCTTTGAAGGTGTGAATTTTAGCTTCGCCTGCAACTTCGGAGCATAAATGTAAATGTTTGCTTCCTCAGTTCTTCTCAAGAATCTTTTAACCTGTTTACTTCCAAGAATAACCTAGTTCAAAGTCTTGACCAAAATAAGAAGTTTCATCCTAGCAAAAACTCAAAACAAACAGCACTACTGTGACATCAAGAAAGCCCTTCTCAGGAGATTTCATTTGTGCAATGATCGCACAGAAGTGTTTCTTTCAATCAGACATAAAAGTTACAGACGAAAAGTAGCATAAAGTTTGTCATTGGGAAGGAAAGACAGATTCAGGAACATTGTTCCAGTCAACCTTGATTCACTACTTAATTCCGATCCTCTTTGGTAGTTTTGTGGACTCTAGCAACGACTTTGCCATTGATAAAAGAGCAGTCATTACAGACTGAAAAGTTGATTATCTATAGTCTAATTTTTTCAATTAGGTTTCTAGGCATCCACCTACCTAAATACATAGTTATTAAGCTTGTATCTGTTGAGGAAGGTCACAATTTATTTAAATATATTTTAAAAGGATAACTTATAGAACTACACGGCAGAGGTTTATTTTCGTTGAATACATGTCTTGCACATTGAGTTTATACTAGCATTTTTTTCAAAGGGACCCGATTTGACAATAAACCGTGTTTCTGTTGTTTAAAGCTGGATGTGAAGATTGTGGTTGAATTATAAGGATGTTTCCTGTTAAATTATGGAACGTTACCAATAATAGACCATCAAGAGAGGTGGTTAGAACCTCGAATATATTTTGAAATTTTGAATTCTAAACACCGCAAAACAATACATTCCAAACACCTGCCCTGGTTCGATGAAATGACCGACTTATTTAAATAATCTAATTTACTGCTAATAAACAAGATAAAACGTGACTATGTTGTTCTGGATGCTGAAATATAATTTCAAAAAGCCAGTTTCTCCTATAAAACCTTTTTAAAGGCAGGTGAATATTTATTATATTTATTGGGGGTTTGGAAGAGCCTCGCTTCTATCAGATTCTGGAGGATGCGCGTGATGATGTTTGATCAATCGCTCCACAATGTCCTATCTCTCTTTCAGTGTTCTACTTAAAGCCTGTCGCGAAACAAAGTTCCAAGCGGATTGAAGTACAAACTGCGGGTCGAATCGGAAGTGTAATTCAACCTTTTTATCGACTTTTAAGTTACTGTAACTAGCCTCGCGTATCTTTTTTCTCTTGTCAGTCGATTTGGAAAATCTGATATCTAAATTAGCCAACATTGAAAACTTGAGAGTTTCCTTATTTTAATCAATTTTATTATCGGAAAACAAAAAAGCTAGGTATCTCAAATACGCTTTTTATATCACTGTTTGCTTTCTTGTTTAAGAGGTTCTTCTAAATCGCAAAACGTGATTTTCTTAAGAAATTTAGTACAAAAGTTTAAGCCGCACTTTCTCAATCTTGAATGGTTTCAGTTCGTTGTCACATTAATGATATCTTCCGGTAATATTTAAATATACGCACTTAATTAAGTGCCTTTTTTGGATCTATCGTTCAACACGATATCTAGGGCGTAGGTGCACAACAAGCTGATGGTTTTTGTTGAAAAAGCATTTCAATTCTAAAATTGGCTTTTAATTAAGCGATATGGTAAACTTAATTTCCATTCAATGTTTCACTTTTTAGCGGCATGCATCAAAGGAAGTTTAGATAAACTCCTCTGGGGCAATGCTCCATTTGACAATCCCACCCGTTATAGACCAATCATTCAATATTAATTCGGAAAATTAAACATTTGCAAGATTTCCTCGCTAGGTCAGCTTTTAAACAGGTAGAATTCGAAAGTAGAAGAGTGAACGAAAAGCTAGCATCACATGTAAGTTTTCAACACACATGTTTAACATGGATATTTATTTTGCGTTTTGGCTGGACCATATGCTCTCCTAAGACGCCCCCATGTCTGTCAATGTAGCCTTCCTTATTTTCGGATCGTGATATATCGATATAAAGTTACGTTGAGATCAGTTAATGTTATCTCATGTGTGGGCTGAGTTGGAAGGGATTTCCTTTTTAAGTTCTACCTCTAATAGAAAACTTGCGTTACTAAATCTGATAGATCACAATCGATATATTTATTTTTGCTAAGTTTGTTTCATTTTTTTCGATCTACCCTAAGTGGGCTCACCTTCCGATTTTGCTGGTATCTCGAAAATCTTACCCGCCGGAGAAAATGTCGTAGATGCAATTAAGACCGGCCTGTTTGTAAACCGACCAGCGCTTTTGTCTCCATTTGATTTTATTCCCACAACAAATACGTCCAAAACCATCACTTTCCCTTTTCTTTGTGTTCCCTGGCGTTGAAAACGTGCTTTTAACAGCAAGTATTAAATTACATAAAAAGAACCCATTAATCTTAAGTTTTAGTCTCTTGCGAGTCGGTTTATTTTTAAGTTGGAAAACATACCTGTCTAGATTTGACTCTTGCAAGATTTATTTTAAAATCGCGTTAACGTTTTGCTAATCTATAATTCTACTTAACGATTTTCTGTTCTTTTCTTGTTAAATCCCATAATAAAATGCTTTCTGTTCAACGAGCTTAGCTGCCTTTGTAAATCCATTTTCTGTCTCCTCTTCAGACCATAGTTTCATTTTTTGCAATTGTCAATTTTCGAAACCAAATTCCATTTTCCAAATCACGGTGAGACGTTTTATTGCCATGATTTATCTTCTTAAATTTCAGAAAACTAGAACGAAAGTGTGGAATTGCTCACATAGCTTGAGGAACTGTTTTTTGGAGAGGTTTGTTTTGTCCGATTTTTAGGCATGCACAGATGAGATGTTTTTCAGTTAATTTGCTGTTTATGAATTTCCCTGCGCATGTAGAAACACAGACACAACTGGTAAACGTGATGCTAATATAAACTTCACTACAAAGTTATATAAAGAACTTGCATTAGTAGTATTCCCAAGCCTATCTGCTTGCAAAAGTAATCGTACAGTCGTAACTGTATTTAAAATTACTTTTTCATGGGCGTTCAGAATCCCTTCTAGATTATACTTAGTCATATTATAAACTGATAATTTGAGATACATATAAAAGCAAATATATAGCTCAACACAACATCTGCGGGAAATTGGAGAGTGTAAACTGGGTGGAAACAAGGACATATGTTGAGAAACAAAATCGATATTTTCTATTGTTGACTTAATAAATAAGAAAAGATTTTGTTATCTGTACTCCCTGTACGCCGCAACTGACGGTCTCGGATATTTTATTCCGACATCTTCTGCTTTGACATTGTTTCGGAGGTGAAGATTAACAATGATTTTACTCATGTTGGGAAATTTGTTTACCAAATCTTGAATTTTTAAGTCAGGTGTTGATGTTGCTATTTTTTCTGCTGCGACAATTTTACAATTCTCAGGTTGTTTTCCTTTAAGCTGGAATACTTGAAACAAAATTAAAGCGAGCACCAATTCATTAAATAACCGTCAAATTCACAGAGGCTTTTCGCACGCTACGTACGGTTCCCGCGTAATGATGGAGGCAAATAAACGAAGTTGTCGCAACGAAAGCGACACAACATCTCACAGACCATGTTCAATGCGGCAAGCGGCTCCACGAATGAAGCCATTAAATGCATCCTTAACTTTGAAGAATAATTGATGTCGGGCATTTCGTGTAGAATTTTGGTTACGACAACAGGCCCTTTCGATGACCGATAAAGTCATGTATTGTAAACAGGATATTGGAAAAGGAAGTTGATTGAGTTGCATGATCGATGCACTTTTCACGAACTGGGAACTCTACCTTTCATTTTTTGCCTCAATAGACGCCTGCTTCGCCCATCATTGCCAGAATTTACTTAGGAAAATAGAAGGGGAACGTTAAAGCTTCGATTTTTAGACGAGTTCAGAAACGATCCCGCAACATGTCCGCTTCCTGATAAAATCACCCTTTGTCGAACTCTTGCACATCGATCTATTTAAAACTATCGCTGTTGCGTTTTATTCCCGCTAAAGGAAAACTGAGTGCTGTTAAGCATAAACTTGGATTAAAAATGGTTCCCTTACAAGATGAGTTTGTTTCTGAGTTTGCGTGGATGTTGCATGAGTCGGACTTGTTAAGCGATGCCGAGTCATAAAAATTAATTACATAGCTTAAAGCTAACGTAAAAATTACCTGAGAAGCATCAAACATCTCAACGTTAAATTAATGATAACAAGGTGAAAAGAATACCAACTTCATACCGCGTATGATTTTCCGTTTTAGCAAGTGATACGTTCGGTCGCCTGTAGCTACTAACTCCTTGTCTTAGCGGGGCGGCTGGCTGTGTGCGTTAAGTCCTTGTGACGAACCTCTGTCACCTGACAGCAAATGAACACCCTTCAATCAACGTATTGGGATTTTATTCAGTAAAGATGGCTCGTGGAATTAATTAATTATGCCACGTATCAAGAAATAACATGCGAGTTCATTCTTGTGACTCCTGGTTATTTGTGTTAAAATTTTGTGCAGCGTGAAACTGATGGAACATCAATTCAATATGAAGTGAAGTCTATTTTTCGTGTAGGGGTCATTTTTTTTATTAGATTACATGCAATTTTCAATACACAGATCGCGTTTCGAGTCCATCGTGGACGGACTATCTGTTTTCATATCAGGTAGCTCGCACATTAAAGGAAAACTGCGTCCTTTAAACGCTTTGGCGGGCTCGGAGAATAACAACACGGTTGGGTTTTAAAGTTCTGATAAAAATAGCTCGAAAAGGAAGGTGATCGCTGGGACGAGTCCAGAGGAGATAGTCCACGCAACATTCCATTTGCACAAAAGATTGTAAGTGATTTTTCCTCCACGTAAAATCGCTTTTTACTTCAGTTCAGCAAGTTTTGTTACGAGGCGGGAGTCGTATTTCAAAACAAGAAGGAAGATTTGACGTTAGCCATGATTTGAAAACATAATTTGCCCAGTGGAAAATAAGTCGACGTGGGGTCATCAAATGGCTATCTACAATTTCAAGCGGGACATTGTGTCTCCCATAAAGGGGAAAATCTGTCAGCAGGCCTTTGCAATAAACGTTTGTATCAGTTTATAAATGTCATTCAGCCCTGAAGGGAAATACCGCAAAATTTGATATCTTGAAAAAATAACAGATAAGCCGGTCTTTGGGTATGCGATCCATTGGTTTCTTTGGTGGTCGATATTTTTAGATGACAAAAACATAGTGGTAAATAAAAGTGTGCCTTTGCTCTTAAATGAATGCACCGCCCATGGGGCTGTGAGTTTAGAGCAGTGTTTTCAGTATTCTACGGTGATGGAGTTTGCCCTTCTTGTCTTGAAATTAAAGAAGCCCAGGACCATACATGTTTATTTATCTCTCCTGTTGTTATCAAAATAAATCGGGAAAGATTAGCAAATTTTGAAATAACATATGGATTTTGGTGTCGGGTCTAAAGAAAATGTCTGGAAAATCAAATCGTTTTCCTTTTCTGAAGTTGTCGTTCTTGACTCATGATTTTGAGCGAGTCACATGTTTCCCTAACACCCCAGAAAAAGGTTGAATTACATTACACCATCTAGAAATACATTCCACTTACCGAAATTGCTGACTGAGTTTCCTTCAGCGTCTCCTTGTTATTGTCTTTGGTCACCTACCTCACGGAACAAAAGAGATCTCAGTTTCCTGTTGCCCCGTGTGATGCCTTTAAAGAGTTTTTTCGAGTGAGCGTAAATCAAATTAACACACGCATTGTTAAGATATTAACCAGGCCATTCGTGTATGTAATAAATATTTAACAAGCTAAACGGATTTCCTAGTCGTTTTGAAGTTAAAATCAATTGCTCAGGTATCGTGAACACCTCGTTAGCATTTTACCATTTTAAGGTAGCACGAGGAATTTAAAAAAAATCCCCGAATCTTAAGTCGCAGTCTACCATCCCCAGCGACAAGCAATAAGTTAACATTTTAAAAGGATCGCGGGACGCATTGACCCGAAACCATTTAAAATGTCTGGATCTGGATCGGAGAAAAAAAGCTAGAAACGTACGCCTGAATGTCTAAAACGCTTTGATTGATTCCATGCTCTTAGCACGAGATGTGTTAAAGTTCAAAACAAGATAAAGAAATGCCAAATTTCGTTGCACTAAAGTATTGAAAACAAACAGGACAACATAAAGATCTTGCTCACTAGCTTCTTTTGAATTCTCACACCCAATTTTTTATCCAAAGATTAAAAAGATAGCACCTCGTTAATTGATAGAAGGTTCGCTGGAAGAGTGAAAAGGGAAGCAAGTACTATTTTCGGACTGCATTTAAGTGACCTTCTGTGCCAAACTTAGCCCTGAAAAGATTCATTGTAGAATCGTAGTCATTGTAGAGAAGTTTAGTAACTTTTAATACACTTTACAAAACTGAACACTGTGGAATTGTAAACGGCGGGTGCAGCATTGGCAGATAAGCGCAACGACCACGACTTCTCTGGCCTGCTAGTGTAGATACGGATCTATAGCATGACTCGATCCTACTATTCCATTTCAAATTGTGACAGTTTCTTAATCCCTTGTGTCATCGAACTTCACCGATGGAAACAAATGGATGTTATTGTTATGTCATAAACTGAACATTTAACTTTCTTAATTCTTAGTTGCAAGGACTAAAATGCTACCGCGCACAAGCCATGTTTATCTAATTTGCTTCTTTTCATTTTTGATAATGGTTTCTTTTCTGCCACTGCGGTGTTCTGTCACTTTGCCAGAGGCCGTTTGGATAAGAAAGGTGCTTTCAGTGAGAGGTATTTGTTGAAAATACAGGCTAGGTTCATTTCATCTGATCTGGTTATCATTCCTAATAGAATTCGTCGTGTTACCTTTTGGCGTTTTCAGCGATTTTGTGCCGCTGCAAGGTTGGACAAATCTTTGAGTGCCAATTTACCGAAAACTATAGCATTTGGAACGATATCTTTTTTCAGACTTATATCAGTTTACGATTGTTTTGATTGCGAACAAAAGCACAAAGATATTTCCATTTCCAAATTTTCTAAACATCTGCCATAGCTCGGTTTTTAAGTGCATCACGTGATTTTTGGCGCCAAAAAGCCTATCATGTATAATTAAATACATCGAAAAGAACCTCTTTTCATTTTTTTCTCAGTTCACACACGAGGGCCAATATGGATTTCACGACCCGCTAATGGGTTAAGAGGTTTCCGTTGTTTTATTTATTAGAACTGCTTGAACCTCTCATATTTTGCTTGGATCAATTGATTTGCTTATTCTCTTGTCCTCTTCACAAGCATTGTAGCAAATGTTATATTCTTCAACAGTATCAGCTGAGTTTATGACAGTATTATAAAGTTGTCAATCGTTTTGCACAGATGGCATTAATTTCAATTTACATTCGATTAAATTTTGACTTGAAATAATAATTTAATTGTTGCAGCTAGGAAAACAAAGTAGATATTTTCCTGCTGTGTGCTGGAGCTGTAGTCTCGTGCACCCTCTTTTCATTAAACACAGCCTTTTTTGATTACAAGCTTTGAAAGTATTTTAGATTTAATCTCAGAAATAACCAGTATCTAATTTTTCCACCACACAACAACAGGTGTCAAAGGTAAAGAGGATTATCAACAAAAAAATTTATGTCGACTTAACACCAATTTCTGAGGACTAAAATTCAAACAAATGTCCAGGAATTGGTAGGGGAATTATATGTTGCACTGAGAATCGAGTTTTTGCTGCCGGCTTTTGTTTCCTGGGAGCTCTGTTTCCATTTTGCTCTTTCCCTTTCCGTAACTCCTCTCTTACAATGGTTCTGGATTAACGGTTTGGTGACCATGTTTTGAATCCAAATTCGCGTTCAGTTGAAGTTAGATGTCACTAATTTATACTGAGGATTTTTTAAAGCAACTGACTTCGCATAAGGGCACGGGCGATATTTTTGCCAGGGGAATGGGGGTGGTGTACCATTTGCCGAAAAAATTCTCCCAAGTTGCCTTTCCCAAATTTCTCTTTTTGCCCAAAAAATTGCAGTTGCCCAAAATTTGTGGGAGCTGCAGCCCCCCCAGGCTCCCCCGTCCTGTATGCCTATGAGACATCGTGAGAAAATGTCGTCTAAACTTGTCTCTGTAATAAAATTTTCCGAGCTGATAAATTGAGTGCTGCAAGACTTTCAAGACATGCAGGAAACTTGAATATGCGGTTATTCTTATCCTATCTATCTCTTATTTTTAAGCATATCTTAGAATAGGAAACCAGTTGAGCACGAAATAAAATAATAATCTCAGGAATAAAATATTGCATAGAACAAATTGATCGTTAAGCGGTGCATTGAAGAACACTTTCCTTTCCTTTATTGTAAACTCCACAATGGCGAAACATAGCAGTCAACAGCAACACACGAAAGCACTACTCAAAAGCTTTGATTTGAGTTGTTATGCACTGGCGTTTCGTCGATATCATGTATACGGTTAGATGATATAATCGCACTGGTTTATACGAAGTTTACGAAGGCGAAGAAAGTGACTTTAATTTGATAACAGTTAGTGAATACTGACCAATACTGAACTTCACAAACAAATCTTTTTCTTCAGCTATTGAATCTTTTTGAAACTTTTAAAACGCAATGAACCAAATACATCTTCTAGTTCAGGCTGCTAACGGATAAATTTTTAAGTGATAACAATTTTCATTTGTTGACAATCTGCCAGACGAATTAAAATGTTGAGAGATTAATTATTGGAGTTCCAAAGATTGAATACGCTACATTACTGGATGGCTAAGTCATCAGAAATGACAGAAATAAAACTTGACTTCCAATAGTCTACAAAACTCAGCTATTAAAACCAAAATGATGGTTTTCTTGAAAAGTTTTCACAGCATTTGCTTTCATTATTGGACTGATGAGATGTCCAGTCGCCCATCTCGTGGCCCTTTGTAAGTCCTGTGAATATTTGAATTTTCTAGCGCAACTTTAGTTTTATCAGTATTTTAGAGTTTTTGCTAGTTTTGATTTTTTGGAGCCCATTCCTACATAGAGACCAAGCGTAGTTAGTAAAATTTCTTTTAGAACATCTCTAAAACAATTCCATGTGACAAGAGTTTCCTCGAAAAATTTTTTCTTAATGTATATATATTAAAGTGAGAAATGATCATCGCAGTGAATTTCCAATTTAAGGGATCGGGATAAAAAGCCTGAAAAAAATTCCAGGACTTCAACGGGATTTGAACCCGTCACCTCCGCGAAATACCGGTTTGATGCTCTATCAACTGAGCTATGTAGTCACACACTGGGAGAGAGGTCAATTTGTTGAGTTATTTATGGCTTTTTTGTGTTATTCTACCTTTATGCTGTTTGTGATTTGGAAGATTTGGCATGCTTATAGCTCCAGTTACTGAGTTATTCCTATGCATATACCGCCGGAGTTTATCCCGATTCCTGTAGCATATTATCCTCCCTGAATGGGATGCTGGTCGTTCGCAGGGAAATCCGAAGCATTAAACTCGTCTGTACACACCAGAGTGAAGAGAGGCTCTGTGAGGGTAAAGTACTCAAGAACACCCGCAGTGTCGCCTGCCTTTGCTCTAATCCGCGCCGACCGCTCCAAGAATGTGAATTTTCTTTTCGATTTTTCACTACAGAAGAGACCACCTTTATCAAATTATATTTGATGAATACGAACCTATAAGTAGTGCAAAACGTACCATCGATCTTAACTATATAGGTTTGTTTTACTTTGTCATTTATAATAGCTGTGTAGGCTGTCAGTGACAGAATTTAAATCCCTACACTCCCAGATAATGTAGCCTTATGTGCGACATAGCAGAGAAGAGGATCACTTCCAGAGCGAGAATAATCCTGACTTTTAAAATTAGCTTCACCGGGTTCTGATTTTTTACGTATGTGTATAGAGACCTAGCGTGTGACCATTCAAATGAAAGCAGAATTCTCATGTGTTCTCATGTGGTACTATTTATCATTATGCTTTACAAGGTGATTCCAACTTTAAATTGAACGTCTGTGGATAAAATAAAATAATAGTGTGTGACCATTGTTTAGCAGAATTTTCATGTGGTACTGTTCATTATGTAGTACAAGGTGGTTTTTATAAACTTTTTAAGTCTGTGGATGAAACCCTAGTGTGTGACTATTCAAATGAAAGCTATCGAGCAGAATGTTCATTATCACGGTGGTAAAAACTGCTTATTATACTGCACAACTCTAGCGTGATCATTCAAATACAGCTATCCAGTAGCATTTGTCATTTAGTGGTGGTTGTTTTTTGCACAGTGAGATGTGAGGTTTTTTCAATGAACTTGTAGAATTTTCTGTTGTTCCTATAAAAACTGGGTATAATTTGACTCGGGAGACTCCAGGTAGAGACATGTTTTCATTTGCTTCCACTTGCATTAAAAATGCACCACCTCAAACATGTTCTTACGGAGATATTTGTGTAAGAAAAAAACCCAATTCCACTTAAACTTTTTTTAGCTTGTCCCACGGGTGTCATATAACTCCTATTAGTAGAAACTCAGCTGTGTTCTATTGGAAATCCGCGAATCTGATTGGTTCTCCCACTGTTTTCTAATCGCCGATAGAAAACGATCGCGCGCGTTTTGCTCTTTGAAGGCAAGATTTTGATGGACTTTTGGCTTTAAAGCAGATAAAAAAGCAACTTTTGGAAAGCAAACCTTTTGAGTTTCTACTAAAACAATTAGACTACTCGCCCTCGTAGTCTAATTGTTAAATAGTGAATTCAATTGTCTGGTTGCAGCGAACTTCAAAACTGAACAGATCTTACGATCTCCTGGCTAAGGACCAAAACAGGTATCTGAAATAAGTCATTCGGGTGACTACCCCAAAGCACGTGTTTTGACGTGAATACGTGCAGGCTGATAATGATACCTGTTTTGATTGATAAGTGAAACGGCCTCCTCAGATTTAAACAGATTGCCTTAGGCTATCTTCGAACCTAATTAATTGCTTTCGCTTTTTAAAGGTGTTCTATTATCAGTAATGCAGGTGGATAAAACCTGCTGTTCTTGCTGGCTACTGGAATGCAGTTATCTGTAACCAGTTATTTTCATGTCAGTCTCAAAGAGTGAACAATGAAGTCAGTTAGTCGATATTTTGTCCAAAAGATTAAATTATTGTTTTCTCGTCGGCGTGTATTTTATAATTTGAGTTCCCAGATGGATCCTTGAGATACTACTGTCTGTAGCTGGAGAAAGTAAAATCTACGAAAGAAAAGTCAACTGCATTAAAGCAAAATAAATTTCCATGATATTTTCAGTTTTTATTCCCAGACCTGGAAATGATTTATCCGGAAGGCAAAGTCCACATTCTAAGTGAAGAATCATCGCAGTGAATTTCCAATTTGAGCAATTGGAAAGATGAAGCCTGTAAAAGGTCAGAGATTCAACGGGATTCGAACCCGTGACCTGCGCGAATACTGGTGCGATGCTCTGCCAACTATGCTATGAAGAAACACATTGGGAGCTAGGTCAATTTATTGAGTTCATATTTTCCCGTGAGGAGTGAAATGATGAGAAGTTTATGAAATACATCAAATAATTCATATTTGAACTGCGGATGTAGATGAAAGTGAAGAATGATCACGCAGTGAATTTCTTATTTAAGTAATTGGAAAGAAGAAGCCTGAAAAAATCCGGCGTTCGAATCCCGTTGTAGCACTGAATTTTTCAGGCTTCTTCATTCCAATTGCTTAAATTGGAAATTCACTGCAATGATCATTCTTCACTTTCACGTGTACATCCGCAGTTCAAATATGAATTATTTGATATACACCTTGTCAAAGTCCATATTGTTGTAGTTCTGATATATTGGAATGGTCGTATACAAACACAGTGTAACCTTCTGTGGAGAACATTTTGATGTTTGAAGGAAATATGCACTTATTGGAATTCCTGTTGTTGTTAATGCGCGCGATTTTACAGTCCACCTAACAGTAACTTCATGTATTGGTGCGTTCCATAATCTCGTGGATTCAGTACTTGTCATCGTTATCGTCATCATCTTGCTTTATTTGTTTTATATACCCAAATAATTTTACCCAAAATTTTTTTTTCCATTAAAGCATCCACTTTACAAGCGTATTGAATTCTAAAGTTTGAGTGTAATAAATAACAGAAGTAGAAAAAAATTGAAACCAAAACTGCGTGGGTGCACTTTATTTGTGGGAGGCGCGGTGGTCTAACGATTAGTGCGCTGGACTCTAGATTGGGCGGTTACCCCTGGCCGGGGCACCGACTATAAATGGGTACCGGTGAATTTGATGTTGGGGAGAGGGAGATAGCTCTGCGATGGACTAGCCCTGTGGTGGACTAGCATTCCATTCAGGGGGGGGGGGGGGGGGGTGTAGAAATAGTCTCGGTGGCTTCATGCTACTGCAGTAACCTGGATAAGTTCCGGTCTGATATACAGGTCACCAGACGTTTACACAGAGTTTATTCCTCTACCGAGGGAGATGTTGTTAGAAAATAGAAACCATGTCCTTTTTGAAAGGGAACCTCGGCCCTTGAAACAAGTTGATTTTTGGTAGTCTAAAATAGTGTCTAAATTACAAATTTTACCGGACTAGGGAGACAACTTTTCATTATGATAAAAAACGGAAAAGATTATCGGTCATTACCGCTGGGTCGCCATATTGGATTTTATTACGTCATTGCGTTGTTCTTAATGAGAGTTTCTTTTGTATGAAAGAATGAGACAACGCACTGACGTCTAAAATCCAAGATGGCGGCGCGCGGGAAAGCGATCTTTTTCTCGTTTTACGAGTATGAAATGTTGTATCTCCCTCATACGGTAAACTTTGTAATTTTAGACAACTTAACGTCAACTTGTTTCAAGAGCCGAGGTTCCCTTTAACTTTCGCTACAGAACCGTTGTCACATAGTTACTCATATGTTAAGTGTAATGCACATTTTTGTTCAATGCAGTGTAGGAGCACGTTAATTTCAACCTTCCAAGGTCTATCAACTTAAAATTTCCCAGGACAATTAAAGGGGGAACTCTCTTAAATACAGATCTAGGACAGATTCTGTAGGCGATATTTACAGGCAAGCAATTTTGGAGTATTTTGTACGGCTAAATGTCTGCTTTAAAAAAAGGCAATATTAAGCGTGCGAAATTGGTGCCATTCCTAAACCGGGCGTTAGCATTTTAATAGCAATCGTCCCATTTTTTCGCCTGGGGGCGTACAAAATAAAAAAAAAATCGAAAATCCCCAAACTTTGCCAGAACATAGGTCCCGGTGAACTATCTCTAGAAAAAATACTTTGAGTTCGATTAGATTTTTATTGTACGCGAACGGAGACCAAATCGGTTTTGCGGCTCTCAGAGCAGTTTTCACGGGGTTCATACAACCCATAACTTGACCGCCGCTTAATAATAAGCAAAGCAATAAATCTGACCACTGAACATACTGATGTGAAGAACACATGTTTACGAAGAGTCTGAAGGGTTATTTGCTCAATTCGGTCTTACTACTACTACTACTACTACTACTACTCGGTTGCGAACTGAATATTTTGAGGATTTTTTTAATTTTGCAATATTTCACCGATTTTGGTGGGATCAAAAATTAGTAAAATTGAGAGGTTAAAATCGACCTTTGCTACATGGCTTGGCGTTATATCAAGCTAACCGAGAGAAAGAGCAAGGCTTCTTCTACAAATATCTGCAATAAAATTTTTGGGCTACTGAAATTTATGACGCCAAACAAAAGTGACACTAAGGTCAAAACACGCCAAGCCTCGTCACGCATATTAAACAAAGTGTAAAATCAACAATGTGTTCGTGAACAAAATAAAGTCTCCCTTTTTCGCTAATAATCATTGATTTTCAAAACTGAAGCCAATTTTACGTAACATTGTTCCTTCGTTCTGCTTAAGCTGCCTAAAATGGTAGCTTTAGCCGTTGATGTTTGTAAACAAAAAACATGTTTTTCTTGACAGTTCAAGCAGTTCCGTCTGTTCCAAACGGCCGTCGGCCGAGAACAAACACAAATTCTGAATTGCATATTTTTACTATCAACCTCAAAAATCTGTCTTATTCAAGTTCTACTGAAAGACTACTACATGTTTGTTGACACATACCAAACGCTGGGAGTCAAAAGTAGAACTATATAGCAGTTTCCCTTTCAAAAGCATTGATTGCGTGACAGGCGTTCACGAAACACGCACCCAGGTTCACTCGTCCACATCACCAAAGGGACACAGTTCAAACTCGATAGCCATCATTGTGCAATTTTTTTTAAGCCTCCAGTTATGCTTAAAAGTTTTTTGTTGTTGTTTCTTTGTTTAATTTAATGTTGCAGAATTGATGTTGGACATCTACCTCCAGACGGCTCCAGTGGCTTGCGCACTAGGCTGACAAAATTTCTTTGACTACTTTATATCATTATACAAACAATTTAATAAAATAAAACACAAAGAATGACAATCACATTGGAAAAGATGAATAGACTCTTCGAAAAGAGAGATAAATCTACTTGATTGACGTTTTCCTGCAGTTTAACAGAGGTGCGTAAATTAAAAATGCATCTGTTTTGACGCTTGACAAAATTAAAATTTGTCCTCCTTCGAGGTAGGACGACGGCGCCTTTACAGTTTGGTACGGCTTGACAAACTTTGGTATCCAAAATTCTCACCCTGGTAGACATTTAAAAATAATAAAAATTCGTAGTCCGGACGGTAAGCATACTGTAACAAACGTCGCCAAAACTGAGTGGCGGAGGGGAGGTGGGTGTACATCAAAATTAAATGCAAGTTAGTTAATTGCACGAGCACGACCTCACTATTTCTTCGATTAATTCAACATACGGCTTGTTTAGCCTTAGTGAAAACTCATAATGTCCACAACAAAGTGATTACATATCATGCGCAACACAGGGACACCATTATAGGTGCCATATGTAATTAGGTGGCTCAGCTGACATGACACTCTTCAAGGATGTACCTGGGCACGAACAGAGGAATGCGCGTTTGGCTCTTCCATCGCTTGAAGGTCCCGCTCATCCAGATTTTCGCGACCTCCTTGTCGCAATTTTGCCGCCATCCTTGAGAAGTACGATTTTGTTTGTGAGAGAAATGCATTCATGTTGAATCTACGGTCGCCATCTTCCCTCTTGCCTCTTGCGTGCCATATATCCGCAGCGACCTGTACTGGGTCTGCTTTGTGCCCAGTCTGCTCCCCAATTTTGAATTTCTCGTCTAGGTACACTTTCTGTTTGGAAGTAAAACGGACAGCCTTCTTGGTGGATCGTAACGCCCATCGCTGTTGTGGTAACTCAACACTTTGTTCCGAAGTACAGAACCAGAAATAAAGGGGTGTGCGCTGGACCCTTTCGAGAAGAGTGTGTCTTTCCTCGACAAATTTACACTTGCCATAATGCATGTGTCGCTCCAGGTTATGGTGACGATGGAAAGTGCGCACACAACCTTCAACTGGACAGGAAAACAATCCGTTCTCGTTTTTGGTTTTCGGTAGACGCAACGTTTCCCCCCACCTTGCAAAGTGTTTTCGTCCTTATGTAGCATTTGCGGGGTTGGAGTTACTGCATCCACAGGGCCCTCCAACAAGCTCCGAGTAGCCGCACGTTGTCATCATCAAGATTTTTTTTTGGATTGTGAGCTTGTGCAAGATTTTTTAGCAAAAAGGACCTGGACCACAGTACAAAGTGCTTGCTAGATTTTTTTCGCATGTCTCCCCGAAGCAAAGTTTCCCCCGTGCCGCGAGAAAACCTCTGGTACCCAGGGTCCATCCCTTTAGTATCATTTTATAATAGCAACGCTAAACTGAAAGGCACTTGCCTGCAAATCCGCTTCCCCTTCTCCGGTCCCACACATAAGAACCACGTTACTTCCCTACCCCACCCTGCTACTGTTTTTTCCTTTATGTAACGCATTCTTTTGAGCCAGGAAGGAAGTCGCGAGGAAGTTGTCGTAAACAAAAATGAAAGCCTTCGATTCTCAATTCAGGTATTGCTAAGTAACTTCAGGATTTCTTTCTACTGAATTCTTTTTCAGGTAAAACATAGATTGTATTAGTTGATAATTTCATTTAAGAAATGATAGTATCGAGACAAATCTACATATCGCGTCTGTTAATGTTAACAGATGATTTGAAAATTTGCCAGTGGCAGCCGAATCACACAGATAACAGGACATCGGTTGGCTAAAACTAAAATTCTAATGATTACTGGCAAAACAACGGCAGATTACTTTGTTCACGAACACATATTGTACCTTATGCGTGACGAGGAATGGCGTGTTTTGACCTTAGTGTCACTTTTGTTTGGCGTCCCAAAAATCGCGGTTTCAGCAGCCCAAAAATTTTATTGCAGATATTTGTAGAAGAAAGCTTGCACTTTCTACGGGTTTGCTTGATATAACGCCAAGCCATGTTCCAAAGGCGATTTTAACCTCTCAATTTTACTAATTTTTGATCCCGCAAAAATAGGTGAAATATTGCAAAATTAAAAATATCCTCAAAATATTCAGTTCGCAACAGAATTGGGTTCTTTAAATCAGTATGTTCAGTGGTCAGATTTATTGTTTTGTTTATTATTAAGCGGCGATCAAGTTATGGGTTGTATGAACCCCGTGAAAACTGCTCTGAGAGCCGCAAAACCAATTTGGTCTCCGTTCGCGTAAAATAAAAATCTGTTTTCACTACGTAAAAGAAGATCGCTATTGTGGAAAGACTATAAATATGGGTCTTTATGATATGGCAAGGAAATTCCAAGCGTTCTGATTGGTTCTTTCTTGGTCGGGATTTGCCATACGGACCATTCCTATAGAAATGGCCCTAAGCCGTATATTTTTTCTAAAGTTAGATAATTTAAAACTTGTAACTAGAACTGCAGAAAGAAAACATATAAAAATACTCTAAGTTAAAGAAAAAATGTTTTCAAAATCGCGGTAGTAGTAGTAGTAGTAGTAGTAGTAGTAGTAGTAAAACTTTATTTAAACACGGAGAATCATCAGTTAAGCTCGCAGTAGCTTGTTCTTTCTGAGTTGTTCGCGGCGTCAAAACACGTTACGGCGGAAAACTACTTACTTACTACTTACTTACGAACTACTTACTTAGCTTGTTCGAGCCGTACTGGGGAGTTTTGGCTCTCGGTCTTTTTTGTACGAACCTCGCTATGCTCGGTCCGTACTGCTACGACCTCGGGCCAGTATCCTCCAGTACGGCCCTCGCGCTCGGTTAGTAAGAGGTTATTATCACTTCATAAGTTTTATGATAGCACGAATTTCATAAACCCGTACGTAGCTAGCATCAAGCATGTAAACGTTTTTATCTATTGGCACTGTTTTAAATTCTCAGATTTACATGTCTGCTAAGTATTAGGGCTTTTGCCTTTTCTGGTCACGTGACTGGTCAGTAAGGTTGTGTGTTGAAACTTTTGTGGAATCTTCGATGGAAAAAACCTAACCAAAAGCTTATCCGTCGATTTCATAAATAACGAGTGAATTAATTCATAATAGTAGGTTTCTATAGCGCTAATACTATAAATAAAAAATACACCCTGACGAGAAGCAAAAAAGTGCAAAATTGTTAAAGTAAAATTTCCAACGTTTCTTTCCATGAATACTGGTACTCTGATAGTTTTCGGAAAAATGAAATTTCTAAAACATGCTTGACCATTTGTTTTTCAACCGAGATTTTTTAGGTAATAACTTTCACAAGTTATTGAGATAATTTAATTAGATGCGCAAAACTGGAAGAAGAGGAGGGCTTGAGGATTAACAACATTGGAAGAATTCCAAACAAAATGTCAGTAAGTTATAGGAAGTAGATTAATGGAAGAATTGTAATTGACAATCTTGAAAAATTTGGACTAAATTTTAAGGGCCTGATTCGGCACGTCTGTTATACGCAACAAAAATCAACCCGGCCAGCCCGGTTAGCCGACAAAGCAAACCAGCCCGTCTAATCGGGCCATCCCGGCTCATGTAATCAGGCCGTGACATCAAACGTTCAGGTCCTGTCTTCGTTATTATTTGTAATTTATTCATTTGCAGAATCTTTTATTATAAAAAAAATGGAAATAGAAGATTCCTTCCCATCTTCTTCAATTGAGTATAGAGTAGATTACTTGAGTTAGAGTAGATCACCATCACCTTAGATCACCATCTTAGGGCGTCATTTACTATTTCTAGATCTGCTTTGTTCAAGTTTAACTGTTATGTCTTTTGGGTATCGAGAGATGTCACAAGGAGACGAACTTGAAAACCACACCAATCGGATACAAGAGAAATTCTATCTTGCTTTAAATTGCGCCCTTGAAATTTCCAAAACACAAATTATATTTCTTACCTTTAGAGTAATTGATGAGAGAACAGAGAAAATTGTTAGTCGTTTTGCTTTTTCCTCTTGTTTTTCTTGTCCAATATATCAATGTAAAAGCGAAAAGACTTCTATTTGGGTCGTTTTGTCACTGTTCATTTTTTTAGCTTTGTGCTTCAAAGAAGAGAACATCATTTTTGTTCGGCCCTATTATGCATTTTCTTAAAAGGAAAAAAAGCTGTCAAATAATGAAAGCAATTTGGTGTTTATTTGATCTTCCTAACAGCGCATTATTTTTATTTATGACTCTTTTTAAACTGTCCTCAACTTAAGTGAGACTTTAAGTGCTTATAAATTGTCCTGCAAAGAGATATTTTTAAGATCCACTTTAGTCTTCGGCAGTTTTAAGTGTTTTGCCAGGTGAAGAAACATTTTATTTAAACAACTACCTAAGACTATAGAATTCTCCTGCTTTTAACTGCAATATAATATATGTGACGTTATTTGCAATTAAAGATGGGCATTTTAAAATTCTTCCTCAAGGAACTTTCGATTTTCTGATTCAGTAAAATAGATTTCCTGTGCTCTGACCAGAATTGAAGTATTTTAATAAATCTCATCTTCTGTCTTTGTTTGAGCTCCTTGTCAATTAAACTTTCAATAAAACACCAAAGAGGAAGTTTAAAAAGAATAAATTTAATAACTGTATGTTTAAAGAATGTAATTTAGTTTCGTAAATAAATCGTTGTCCTGAAAACAACAGAGTCAGAAAAACAATGGCAAACAAATTTGAGGTCTTCAATTTCGAAGAGCTTTCTGTATGTTGTGGATCTTCAAGGTGTCAATCTCTTTATGTTTTTGAGTGAACTGCAAACAAAGCATCACTTCAAATACCCGGTAGTAAGGGAATTTACATATTTCCGTTGAATAACCTCACAATTACAACTTAAAAGTTTATAATTATGAGAAACCAAATCAAGCGTTGAATTGCTCTGTGACTCAATATGTGATTTAGTGACTGACTAAAGTTTGCATCAGCGGTTTTCACATGAAGATGTACACTAATCAGTGGTTGTGTGTTCTTGATTTGTTCTTAGCTTAGTTTGTTCTTACTTGATTCTTACAGACACTATCATCGTCAACTGCTTTGAGTCCATTCAATTTGAGGGTTGATTTGAAAGTTTGTCACTGAAAGTTGAAATTTTTATTTTATTTTTTACAATTCAATCTGCGATCGATCTTCGTCTTCTGCATCATCTATCGGTTTAGCACTGGTCGTTTCCACTCTGTTTCCAGTTGGTTGGCGCCCGTTTGTTGGTGAGGTAATAATTTATTCTTGTGGTTAGTTCAAGAAGCCTTTTCAAAGTTGAACCTGAAATGCAACAGAATAAAAATCCATTAGTTTGTTTTGTTTCCCACAAAAGTGGTAACTTTTCAAGATAAACGCAAATGAATTTGTTTTTTACCTTGTGCGAATTACCAGTTAGGGTAAAAGAAGGGGAACTTAGCTCTTCAATAGTCGGGATTATTTGTCTGAAGAATGCATGCTTATGAGAGCTTTGTTTTGTGTCTAATGAGGTTGACTGGAAACCGCCACTATGAAAATCTGAATCTATTGGTACTGTGTGTGACCATTCAATTGAAAGCTTCTTAGCGGTACTTTCACATTGTACTGTTTACTATGCTGTACAAGGTGGTTCTAACTTTTAATTGTGTGGATGAATCCCTAGTGTGTGACCATTCAATTGAAAGCTATTGAGCAGTACTTTTACTTGTTACTGTCTATTCTGCTGTACAAAGTGACTCTTTCTTTAATGTCTGTGGATAAGACCCTAGCATGCGTCCATGCAGAATATAAGCTATTGAGGAGGACCTTTATGCGGGTTCCGTTAAATTTCGCAACATAGTGGTTTCAACGTTTTTAATTTTTATGTCAACTAAGATACAATCCTGCTGTATGAACATTTAAATGGGAGCATTTCGTGGGTCGTTCAAGGATGACTGTTCAGTTGTGGTTATGAATAAATAAAGCTTTTAATACTTTTAATCGACTACAGGCAGTGCGTTTATGTTTGATGTCAAGCAACGTGCACAGTTTCATCTTTTTAGCTTCCATTCAAAAGGTGAACAGTTACGAAAATACCGTATATATTTTGTTTCTTTTTCTTTCATTTTTTTTCCTTTTCCCGCACAAATATGTAGAGACACATTAGTCACGGTTAGGGCTTTTAACTGCCTTTCCCTGACATAAGCGTAAGGGCACCCTCGGACTTGGGGGAGCTGAAACCTGCATGCCCGAGAAAATAACATAATTTCTGAATTTGTTAGCCTAAAACCGGTATACAACGGCCTAAAATTAGTCCAGCTGCTGTTGCCCGAATCCTGAGCGTTTTGCCCGTAAAATGTCGAAAATTTTCGAAACTGGGGGGACTGCAGCCCCCGGCTAGTAAGACGCCCATGTTCCCTGTTCAGTACGAGAAAGTGACTCACTTTTCTGTGGAGAATGACAATTCTATTTAATACATTATTTTATCATTCCTTTGTCTTGTCGTTGAAGAGTTCTAAAATTTCAGAACCGCGCAAATGTCTAATTTCCCCATGTTGACAGCTGCACCAAATTAATGGTGTCCACAGTTTAAAATTTGAAATTATTTGTACACATCCCGTACACCGTATGGATATCTTTGATTTATGACAAGACTATTCACACGAGTTTCGTTACGCCACAGAAAATTTGTTTCAACAGAAAAAGATCGAAAATGTTAAATTAGATGTGTTTATTATGCCAACAAATGCAGTAAATTGGAGTAAATTGTAAACACTTCAACATCAGGTGTATTCCCACTTTCACGATGCTTTCTTTGTCATTCTTTGTTGCTCACCTGAATCCAGTTTTATTATTTAAAAGAATTAACGATACAGATAATTATCCTTCATTCGTTTTCACGCCTTCGCAAATTTAGAGAAGCAACAAATATATTCTACCGTTCTTATTCATTCAAGTTTGCGTGATATTCCCAGATAGTTACTTAATAACTATTGTTCTTTGAGTTGATTATTGCTTTTGAGAGGTGTAGAAGCAGTGTTAGCCTAAGCAATGAAAATCCAATCTAGATAGACAGAAAAATAACCAAAAGCCTTTTGAATAGTGATTATAGCAAATCTAAGATAGTCCAAGCGTTTTTATTGACCACGCCTGTTCGATTGCGTCTGGACCGAGGTATGGTGGCTCCATAGTTATTCCGAGCGAATTCGTCACTGCCAAACTTTGCGTCATACTGTTTTCGGCTTTGGCGCGATGGAAATGAAATGTTGGGAATTTTTTCCTATCATTCAATAATAATATAATTATATTTGATTTAACAGATTAAAGATTAAAAATATTTTTAATGTTATTGGCATTTTCATGGACCTACCTTCTTGGAAAAAATCGCACCCAGCAAAAAAATTTGCTGATAATTTTTTGTTAAATTTCTAGAATCGGCGTGTATTAACTTAATACATATTATAGCCAAGTTTCAAGAAAATTGTTGGAGCAGAATTGCGGAAATCTTATAGTCTCTTATATTCAGCTTTTTTTCATTGTTTTTATATTTCTATGATGCTCTTTGACGAAACAAGAGCCACGAACCCAAATTTCTGTGAGAAACCTCGCCAATGCTTGCTAAGTCAGAGTGCCAAGCCGATTGTCGATCGTCAAAACATTTTTTGCTGGGTGCGATATTTTTCAAAAAGTTGGGTCCATGAAAACGCCAATAACACTATTTTCCATCAGTTAAATCAAATCTAATTATATATTATTACTGAATGATAGGAGAAAGTTTTCCCAAAGTTTCATTGCCATCGCGCCAAAGCCGAAAAAGTTATGACGCAAAGTTTGACAATGACGAATTCGCTCGGAATAACTACGGAGCCACCTTAAGCTGGCAGGATTTAAACATTCTATGCCCACTTACTAAATTATGATATTAGTACAACGCTTTGCTTCCTTTTCTTTTCATTATGTTACGGATATGTTTTGGAATGGACCCATCGTCTGCTTGGTTTTTGACTATATTTCGTCCACGCGGGACGCTGAAAACATCTGCATGTAGGCAGAAACACTCTAGAATCTAACTTTTTATCGTTTTATGCGTGTATATAAAGATGGGCTATTTCTACGGTAACCATAATTGAACAAACGTAACCTTATGTTCCAAGGATGAAGAAACTAATGATGTTTCGTGTTATTAGCGTACAGTTGTACCTTAAGTAATTTAAAGTTCCTATCAGTACACGGATAATCTTAGTGAACTGTACTTACTTACTTACTTACATTGTACTGCCCTTATGCCTGCAGGCATGTAGGGTAGTGAACTGTACTTGGTACAGAACAAACCCTGGCACCTGAACTGAAAAGCTATCCTAAGTTGCGATGCTGTACGCTTTGGTTGAAACATCACATCCTTTAACAGGCATTTTCGCATTGAGAAGCAAAAACAACCCTTCGTTTAAGAAAGAGAATTAAGCCCACTCATTTTGTGAATGGTGTAAGTGGCTGTTATGTACGCCGCAAACATTACAGTGGTCATACTTCCTTCTGCTTTTTTCTAGAGCGCGTTGGGTCAGGTTTATCTCTCGCTCATCTGACCACGCCATCCCTGCAGTTCTCTTGAGCCTCTAACTCGAGCCATACAAGACGACTACTGAAACATAACAGTTTTTTTCACAATTCAGTCTGTATTAGAACAAAATGGAATAAGATCTAGAAGCAATTTTCTTAGGTAATTTTATTAAAACTGCAAAACTTTTACTTTTCTGCCCTCGTGGTGCTGTCAGCGGCGTATCAACAAGGGATGTATTCCTAATTCCGTAATCATTTACAAGTTTCCGTTTTATAGGTGAAATAGTCAAAGGCAAAGTGTCATCTTAGAACGCCTTTGATTAATCTTTTTTCATTTAATTGTTTGCTCTTTTGAAAGTCCTTCATCGTTTTGCCGGCTATCATTCAAAGAATCTACCAAGCGTGTTTCCGACCATATCGAGACTGAAAAACTAAATCGCAATGCAATTTTAAGTATAGACTACGAGCAGTCCCTTTTTTTTCTTTGTCCATTGCAAGCGAACTTATAAGAAGTAGTGGCTTTCTTGCCTTGATAAACGCGACAATGCGAATGGCAAGGTCTCTTCATCACGAAAATCCGTGTCAAAGGAGTAACCTCGTGCAATACAGAGTAATAAAAAGCTTATAACGAGTATCAACTCAGTCTATAGCTGGATTGCAATCCTTTCATTTTTGTTGAGGATTACAACATTACCTTTTTTATTACCATAATGGCAAAGTGGATAACCTACTATATAAAAGCAGAAAGCACTAATTTTTTTTCTACCAGCCCTAAAAAATAGCGTTTTCAATATGTTTTTAATTGTGTGGTTTTTATAATTCAGTTATTCAGTTACTTGACTATTTTTTGGCGTCGTTTACGAGGATGAAAACGCGAGCAAAGACAACGGTCACCAAATTTACAAACGCGTATGATTTCAACGAGGTTTGTATCTTTATAATCAAAATCGTTAAGAATCTATTTTTACAAACTCGATCGTTACATTATGGTAAAGGAAAATTTTCTCGCAGCAATAATCTTTGTGTATTGTATAAAGGGCATCGAACGCAAGCACGGCCACTTTTACTTTAAACGACTTTCTCACTCAGCCATTGCACATCATTTGAACACCTGAGAAAACATTACTGTTTCCGAACGCCTGCTCACCATTTTCATATTGGAAAAGAATTTTTTCTTTTTTCTCTTTTGTATTCTTTGTCCTTTGTTTTGTTTTCTATAACCCTTTGCGTCCAACTCATAATATTGAAGTAAATAAGAAGACAAGAAGATCGAAAGCTTTCCATTATAAGAACCAGTGCGGTCAATTAGGTTTTTTCCCGTATTTCTGTTCTTTGAAACTGCATTGAGATTTCGAGCAAAGAAAGGTATTGTTAGTGTGTTCTTGTAGCTACGACTAACCAAATTCAGATGCAACGAGATTTCAAATACCGGGGATAAATTTTCTAGTTTGTTCCCAAATGAAAGATTTATGTTTGAACGGAGGCAATAAACCACAACAACGAACATTAAATGACTAAATCTCATTAACAAGTTATTAAAAGATGTCCACAAAGTAAACGTTAATAATTGGGTCAAAGTAAACAGAAAATGGAGCAATAACATCACGATGGAACAAGATTGCACTTTTTTCTGAATGTAAGTACTCATTCCTTCGAAACTTTTATTCGGTAGGAAAACTTTATCAATCATACATAAGCTAATTACAACCTTTTTTATTATTTAATTTCCGAGAAGGCCATGCAACATCCTCTTTGAGAGAAATTAAAATATAAATGAAAGGTATCGGGTAACATAAGTTCATCTAGAACAACAGTTGTTTTCGCTGAGCAGTCAAAGTCTATTGCTTGAGCGCGTCTGAAACTTTCAGTTAAGAGATTAAACTTGTCATATTTAAGGAAATCCATGGAAATCTAATTTCCTATAATTCTAGTAAGCAATTTGGCCTTCTTTAGCGTATTGTCTAGAAAACATGAATATAGCTGCTCTATAGCTCTTTGCAGCGAAATGGAGTGTGTTCTTTTGCATTGACAACAACTAACGTTAAGACTCGATGATAAAAATCAAGGACGCCCCCAATGGGTAAAAGCATTTTCATATCTAACAATGTATTCATGTATTGCAAATCCTGTTCTTAACACTTGGATTTGGCTTTCGACCTTACCCAAATGACAATTAGAATTGAATTAACGACTTTCTAGCGAAGTACTTGTCGCATAAACGCAATTTTCATTCGATGATACCTGAAAACTATTTACTTCGTCTGTTGTTAAATAGACTAAAGGTAACATTTTTAAGGGGTTTCATCTAAGTGTACGAGTTTGATTTTTAGTGGCCACACTATATCCCAACAAAAGCTCCATTAGAATCCTGTGTTACAAAGAAGAAAAAATAACACTGAGGAGCTTTCACTAGCTACTATAAAGAGCTTTCAAATTATAAACACTGCACGCTGTTATCTTTGGCTTTTCTTGCTACAAAGTGATAAATTATAGCGAGTTGTGCTATCATTTTTGATCTGCTTGCAAAGCGGCAGTCAATCATGGAGCCGAAATGACATGGTACTTTTTACTCAATAGCATATTAAGTAAGTGGACGCATTGAAGTTGGTTTCTATTCACAGAAAAGCTTTGAAGGCGTTGCAGAAAAATTGTTTAACTTACTTGGAAGTTTTATAAGTTAACACTCCTTCCGTTTCATTCACAAATCTCCGCAAGCGTACAGGCATATTCGTCAGCAATTTTCATTTCAATGGTCACATCGCATGACAAAACAATACCACACGAAAGTGCATAAAAAATATTAATCTATCAAGAACTCTCATTTGAATGGTCACACTTAAGATGTGCATCCATAGCATCAAAGTAAGAACCACTTTGGACAGCTGAAATACAATAATGTACTGATCGGCAATTGTTTGAATGGTCTTTTCAGTTCGGATACATGGAATTTGTCATTGCCTGATATATCCCAAGTATAGAAAGTCCTGTAGCGCCTCGCATGAATCAGCGGTCTAAGACTGGTTTGTAATTCGCGCAATGTGACTATTGCGAGATCAGAAAAAAGCAAAATAAAAAGGAAACACAAACAAAAAAGCACCGGCTGATACTACGTTGAAAATTGACTTGGCGAGACACGACACGACCGAAACCGATAAAGCAGGGTTTCTGTCCTGTTGATGTCCCGCAAAGTCAGTTTTTTTTCGAAGTTTTTTTGTAGTTTTGATGGTGTTAAAGTTTAGTGCCATCCATATTTAATCGAGTTCAATCAGAGGAGTTTCGAGGCTAGTCCAGCCTTTACAAACGCAGTAACAAATGCTTGCAGTATGCGCTAACACTCAGGCAGGCCAGCACCTTTCACTTATTGTTAACTTGTGGCGAGAGTGTTGAATCCGCGTTTGAACTTTGCAGGACGAATTTAGTTAGGAACGACACCTACTATTGCTAGCAATTTCGGTTATGTTTTATTCTTACATTTTACGTGTGACATTGAGCAGTGCTCCCTTTTTGACGAGACCTTCCTCGTGGATCGTTCTAAAGATTGGTAATTTATTCATATTTCATTCTTGACAAGGAAACGGCAGAATGACTAAGAAAAGGGTTAAAATTGTTCTTTTCTCGTCAATTTGCAAAATAAGGGCTTCTCGCTGCATTTGTTTTATTTTTATTTTTCCTTGTTTTGGGCAGCTTCTCACCTGCTTGTGAAAGATGGCTCGAGGCATTCATGCAGTCCTTAGTTGACACAAATACGGCGAATTTTCCCTGAACTGTTCGTTGCTTAGCCGTGTCTCCGAACCAAGCAGAACCAATAAATGATAACTGCAGGCTGTATTGTGTCAGCTGTCCTGATGAATAGCAAGATTAAAAGAGAAATAAAAACAGTTTTTTTGCGAACTCAAGCATGGGGGCACAATGATCTTTAAAAAGTCCCTCTTTGTATGTTCTTTTGTTTTTTAACATACCCTTCGGTTTCAATTCTAACTTTTCTCAGGCCTAAGTGAAGTATAAAACAAAGCCAATAGGAAAATGAATGGGCGCCGAACCACTTTTAGTGTGTCCAAAGAAAAGGCCTTCTACTTCCCGAAATACAGAGATTCCAAGCATTTTTGCTAATAAGCTTTGTTCATGCTAACTTTTCCCCTCAGACCAATGCTACTTTGGCAACCTTCCAACAAAGGTGGCTTAATTTAGTACATATTTGATTGATGAAAATGTTTCGTAGCGGTAAATTGGATTGAAAACGTCGCATTGATTTGTCTATGGAATAGAATATCTACCAGTTCCAAGCAGAACTACTATGAAAATGTACGAAATATACATCTACACGCCTGCCATTCAACTGAGACGTTTGACAAAACGATGAACTATTTGCAAACTCTTTAATTTCAAGTACTGATAAATCCACAAACTCATAACTCTGAATGGGAAGGCCGAGGAAAAACTGACTTGGCAGATGTGAAATTGACTTCTAAGCAAAACTGGCAGTGCCAAAGGGAATGTGCGAACCCATCTTTTAATTCTAATCCGTGTACTGTCAGTATAACTAAGCGTTTTCCTTTATGCACCTTAGTGTTGCCTTGCATGCCCGTCCAAGCAGAAATTTCGACCTACTTTTTAAATACAAACGAACTGCGGTTCTTAATTTCATCAACATAACCAGCCCAGGCAACCAGCTGTGAGGCCTCTAAACCATTTTTAATTTGCATTTCAATTGCGGATTATTGATTGTGTCTTCCGTTGTCGTGGTTTAGACTTCGTCGTGTATTTTTAATCATACGCCACTATTGTAGAATTCCATCGTTTTTATAGTTGGAAGATACCCGGCTTTGAAGGAGTGGAAGATTTATGAGAGAAAATATGAGAGTTTAATGCTTGTTCATGTTCAACAAGTTGGAGCAAGTTGGATTATTAATTCTCCGTTGTGTGCCTGTGCACAAGAGGAATCATCCTGTACTTCTTCTCTCTTCAAAATTAAACAATCTCATAAGCATCGCAAGCACGCTAATATATAATAGTGTAAATTCAAGAACAAAATTAAAATTTCAATTCAAAATGACGCATTTAGAATTTGTTATGCCAAGTGATGATTGAATGGTTCAAGACAATGTTTTGCACTTGGCAGCGCCGTTTTAGACAAAAATTAAAAGACAAACTGAAATGGTCCATTGTTCTTAACGAATGGTCAGATTTAAGTCTGGAGTAAAACACCGTTTGAAAAATGTTCAATACATTCAAGTTTGTAAAACACTAAGATTTGAAAACTGTAAGTTAGTCGATTAAAACTGAACGCAAAGGCGCCTGCCAGTTTAAATTGTCAACAGTCACCTTAATTAGGACAAATGGAAACAAACGTATTTAAACAGCGGATAATAATAAAGTGGCTTAAACGCAAAACGCGAATTTATTGTTAGCATAGACGAAATAAAGCTTACTGATTTCTGCAGTCAGATTTCAGATAAAGTCGTTTTTAATAAAATTTGCTGTTGCTTCTTGTCTTGCAATTTCCTCTTTGTTGTTAAAGGTTTTTAATCTTTTCGTCCATATATTTTCCTTTCGGGTTATACTTACGGCTTTTATTTACATCAATTACCTGAGCACTTTTTAAAGATGTTTGTTTAACGAATAATTAATAATGACGACAATCAAAAGGACAACCAGAAAGCCTGAAAGCCCATCTGTATATGGGAATACCAATAAATTTGTTGTTGTTGCTTTAGCTTCATAACTTAGCATAACCAAAAGCCTGTCAATTGAAATCAAAATCGTCTCACGTTTATAGATTTTTTCCTTTTTTGCCTCTTTTATATTTGTTGTCACCTCACAGACGATGAACTCATTTGACGAAAATTGAATAATTAATAAGACGTCGGCGTTAAATTTGTTCGTCACGTTTACTGAAGGTCAAAGTTAAGCTAAAACTCGTGGTTTCTTGCTACAATTCTGCAAGCCCTTTCACAGACACTTTGTTATAGAAACTTGAATTCTTGCTTTAAACTCCACTTTCGGATAATATGTTCATAGTTACCACAATTGCCTGAACAATTTTTAATATTGACAAATGTTTGTTCAACAAAATAACATGGATAACTAGGACGAGAGCTCTCTTGTCGCGGATTCCTGGCAACTAATGTAGAAAAGATAACACTAAGTTTCGCTTCAGTAAATTTTCGTATCACTGATGAATATAACATTTTACATTTCTTAGTCAAGTTGAGAAGTTGACCATCGTCTTCCAGTTGTGCTTGTTTGTATGAAGGAAGTTCGTTATTTTAGCTATGTAAATGACTATTCAAAATAGGCGAAATTAAATTTTATCTAAGACAGCAATGTTAAGAAAGGGAAAGGTTCTTTTAAGCATTTCAGTAATTGTAGAACAGCTTCAAGTTGGGATTTTGATTTAAAAGCTCCTTCATTTTAAACGTGCAAAGACAACTGTTCAATTACTTGAATAGATTTTAATACTTTATACTCGTACAGCAAAGCTACAGTATAGCACTTTCTCTTGACTTTTCATTTTTAGACTTTTAAATATCGTTCACAGTTTGACAAAATGGTTCAGAACAAGCACTCAAAAGTAAAAAAAAAATTGATCGAATTTCATTCTAAGTGCAATATATAGAATAGCAAGCAGCACCACATGAAACGTTAAGTCAACGGCTTTCAATTTTGTTATCTCGTATAGGGTTTTTAAACTTATTATAATTTTAAATGTTAGAACCGCTGTGTAGCGTGATAAGGTAATAATAACCAGCGGCGCTACACATGAAAGTACTACACTGTTCGATAACTTTCCCTTCAATGCTCACACCCTAGGGTTTTATCCAAAGACTTAAAGGGGCCCTGTCACAGGGGTTTTGCTGTTTTCAGATTCGTTCATTGGTCAAATCATTACCCGCTGGTACCTTTACCTGATGGACTAACAGGAAGATATCAAACGAACGGTTGCTCAGGGAGCACACCATAATGAATTTCTGGCAATATTTTGAAAGAGATGGCTCCAGAATTTAAAAAAGCTGGTGGTGTTTCAGATTCAATCCACTTCCATCCTTGCTATCCTAATTGACTTAAATTGACTTAAACCGTTAGGCCAGCTTCGGTCTTGTCTAAGTCTTGTGTAAAATTGATGTAAGTGTGTGAATTTCCATTTATAACTGCCAAATTAAATTAAAGTGTTCTAACACGTCCTTTACTGCAAAAAATGCTTCCACTACGTTCAAATATCGACCATAAAAAACGTTCCATATAATGTCTCAACAGAATTGTATGATTGCATCCCTTTGTCAAAATCAGTTAGTCATTAAAAGGAACACTTCCGTTTTCTAATCAAGTGTGTCAATCTTGCACATGGCAGCATTTAGTGTTTTAAAAACAAAAAAATGTGGTTGGAAGGACAAAATGGATTTAAAAACTATGCGTAAGGTCGCTGCTTGAATGAAATTTGTCACTTTCATAACCATAACGAATATCAAAACGCAATAAACCAAATTTTAAGAATAAGCGGGTTCCGTCGGTCTGTACCTTTAAAATTTTGCTCATTCACACTTTCAGGAATCCCACGAAAGACCCTGTATTTCTCGGAGCACTTTATTATACGGGGGGGCCTTATATGTTCAAACAAAATATATTCTCCTAAATTTCATGCCACAGTTAAAAGCATCTATATTTATTAATAATAGCGCGAATCATGTGAACTTTGCAGTAGTTTTTTTCCCAAAGCTGAACCAATCTTCCCACAATCCCAAGGAACCTTATATATTGACTAAGTGAATGCAATTCCAACTCGCTCCTTTCTGCCTTCAGTCAATTTCAACACGATATCCTGCCATGACATGTCTTGCTGAAATGTCAGTGTACTGTGCACCAAAAACTTCAGGTACGGTAATAATCTGACTGATTTTTTACTATCAGTAAAATAAATTAAAACCTCGACATTGTTCTCGATACATAAAATATTCCAATTAGAAGATTTGTAGTTATTTCGCATGACTCAATTACGCTGTCCATTTGTTTGCACCATTTTTTTGTTCTTCCTTATCGCAAATCATGACTATCGGTGTACTATTGATCAGTATGTAGCCAGGCTACAATTTCGGACAGTATTTCTTGAAGCAAAACGTTACTCGATCGCAGTTGTCATTTAAGTTACTACAACAATTTCAGTACAAAAGATACTGCGAGCACAACGAACGTTTTTCAAGGCTTCAACTGATCCAGAATTAATTTAACATTAATCAATGGGTTCAGCTTATGCCCCATTCACACCAACGAAACATGTTTGATTAAACCAGGTTTAATAAAATGAAAATCAGCAACAGAAGGCTGAAAGACTGAATTTTACATAGGGTTTAATTAAGTTCTAACATGAGCTTTCATTGTGCCAAATTGAAGTTGACAAACATCAGTTAGCAACTTATGAAGAAAACAATTTTAAATCGTGTTTAACTAAAGTCTTTAAACGATTAGTTCCTTTTTACAACTGCAAGCTTTAGAATTAACGCAAACGTTGAGCGGAACGCCATGTATTAAATAACAAATTGTTAGTTACGTAAAAAAACGTATGTAACGTTCTTACACATACAAGCGCGGATTAATGCGTTTCGTTGCAATTTCTACTAATTCAGCCCTGCCCTATTTTCAATTAAGTTTGGAGCCTTTCGTTTCAGTTCTTATGATCAACTCGTCGGGCAGACGTTGTTGTTAAAGAGTGGCTGAGCCCTTTAAACATAAAGATTCATCTCGGCATTTGGTCTGTAAGGAGTTCAGCATCATTTAGTGCGAAAGCCCCATAAACACTCTACAAACACAATTAAACTAAAGAAAAATACATCAGTCTGTGGTCATACCCTATACTTTAATATGGCAAAGGACTTTTTTCAGTTCACCAAACCATGTTATATATGTTGAAAATGCATGAGCAGAATTTAATTCCTTGCTGGTCACTCATATCGAGACATTTTTAAGCGTCTTATAACTGTTGTCTTAAGTGGAAAAACGTGAAGTAGCTCTTTTCAAATAATTTTTTGTCGAAACTTTAGGATATACATGTTGATATTTCGTTGAAACAAAGTTAAAGCAAAGGTGAAAGAATGCGAATGTTGTCCTAATTTTTATTTTTCAAATTTAAAATGCTTTTTCATTTTAGTCTGAATCTTGCGATAACATCTTTTACTTTTATGGGTGCTTGGTGTTTAATTGGGAAATACAGCAAAACATTTTTATGTCGCTAAATAATTTCCTTGACGACTTGCCTCATATTGAAAAGTGGTTTGTTCTTTTTCCCCAGTGGGTCATCCATTGTTTCTTTGCAATGGCAATTCTTAGACTTTATTTGTGGAATCGATTCAAGATTAGAGTGAAATCGAATACTAAAATTGGGTAAAATAAAACAGAATGATAAAAGCAAGCTCGTATTTCGCCAAGGTAAGACCAATACGCGGATATTTATGCAATTATATAAATACGTTCCGTAAAACAAACCAAGGTAATTAGGTATATTGCAAAATAATCTGACATATCATATAACTCGTCAAATTTCAACAGCTCATTTCATCTAGCTCCAGTTATTCATTCATTCAGCTCCACTTTTATAGTTATTTCAATTCTCATTTATTATTTTGATCTATTTGTTTATTAGGAGCTAAAGGTTTTAATAATTGAAGTATTTACAAGGTTAAAGATGTGCTCACAAGGAAAATCCGAAACGTTTTCGACTCGACTTAGCTTGTCTTACTACGAAGATTAATACAGCCTTTTGCTCCATTATAATATAATGTTTCTGTGTTGGAAGCGTTGGCTTTTTTCTCTTCTTTTCTTTATTTTTGTTTATTCCGATAGATACAAAAACTCCAATCGTAATTAAATATGTGCATGTTCTTTTATAATTTTCCAAACTCATGTCTTCAATCACAAAGTTTTTCTTTCCCAATTTGACTCTTCTCATTTTTCGGTTTATGCTTGAAGGCGCAGTTGGGTGTTGTTCCGTGTCTCCATGTGTTGTTTCGAGCGTATGGTTTTGTCAATTAACGTTTAAGACGAAATTTATGCTTCTATGCTTGGTATATGCTAAAGAACTCCTCCACCTTAAACCGGGAATTCAGTTCAATATTAGTTCACAAGGAGGGAAAACGTTTGGTGGAAATTATATTTACGGCAGGACTTTTAATCTCGAATGTCCGGGATACCTTAACATTTTTAGATCCAGGCGTGCTTGTAAGGTTTTCATTTCTTGTAAGGTTTTCATGCAGATCCTGGCAGGTGAATGAATTTCTTATACCCATCAATTGTGTCTTCACTCCACAACTTTGAGAAGACATTTTTCATTTCAGTGCAGATTTTCTTTCCAGGCAATTATTAAGGAATCAACTTATGAGGCGTTTGAAGCTTCAGCTTTTCCAATTTCTCCCTTTGTAAGGGAGAAATTTATTTCTATTTTGTTTTCTATGGAAAACAAGCGGACAGATATCTGGGTGTTTTATTAAAAAAGGCTCCTTTAACAATTTTTGTTGTAGTCTTTTCAAACTAGGTGAGGAATCCATAGTCTATCTTTTACAAAATTTGAACTGTCCTATTACTAATTTTTTCTTTGCACAATTACTTTGGATTAACAGAACAGGTCGTTGTCGCCCCGACAAAATACTGTGTCACCTTAATGCTTGGCTAATTTTCAGATTGAAACATTTTAATGCTACATTCACTTGATGCGATTGGCGTCTAACGGCTCATTTTACACACAATGCCATGTCATTCAGAGAAACTGAGATTGCAGTTGATGTTTGTATCAACCAACTCCATACGATGGAGGAAATTTAAAAGTTCAGGAGGGAACGTGTTCATTCTGTCCGATTTCATAACATCCCGATTGCAATAAATGTTCTTGAATCCAGTCTCCAAGATTCTGTTAATTTGATACTATGCATCAAAAAGGGCTTGTGCGGGGTTGTTGCTCCGGGAACCCATTCAACTGCTGGGAGCCATTCTCTTGTTTGTTGACAAAAGCGGCAGATGTACGCCCTTCTATGGACAGCAAATGGCACGTTGTTTTATCGCGACCTGCCATTGTGCACGGCAGTTTTGAAGCATTAATTCAACGATTTTTGAGCAAATACAGCTGTAGGGGAAAATCAAAACAGCTCTCGTCAACAAAAAAAGGGCTGAAACTGGGAATGTTTTCGAAATGACGATGTGTTTAACTTTCGGGAATTTGTTCGTTCATTCGCTTGTGCCATCACAGATGATTGTCAGTTTTAATTGGCTTATTTCCGTATTACGCGAATTAAGATTGCGTAGAGTTGTTTTTGTACGAAAGTAAGCCCTGCGTGGCAATTAAAGAATGTGTTGACGACTTTTTTAAACTTTACCTTTTCTTATTCCTTGATATTTTAAAGGCGCTAAATATCATGCCGAATGTTTGAGGAAGAAGTTTAGAATTCCACTAAAAGCGTGTCAACTGCTTTTCTTCTTGAAGAATTCCGTGCTAAATCAAACAGAATGGTCAATGTGACAATGCGGGAGTGATTTTTTGATTTATTTCTCGCCCCTGAATTGAACTGCACACACTGATTGAAAAATTGTTAGCTGTTGATTAAAACGTCCATCTTTTGTGACTGGTTATTGAAGTATCCAAGTTTCAAACTGAGAAACAACGAAATAGATAATTAATCATAATAATATAAACTTTGAAAAAGTAAAAAAAAAAACGAGATACTTTTATCACCGAAAGCTCTCACTTCGTACAAATTTTGAATGTGAAATCTGTAAGGTCGGCAATTTGGTTTCAATATCTAGCCACAATTGAGCGCTTAAAACACTGTTTGTTCAGGCCACAGATACTCCAAATGAAATAGGCCATCCTAGATGCTTAAACAAACAAGTTTGTCTGAATCTATTTCATGCTAATGACAAACTAATTGAGGCACTGGTCACTTGATGCTATTCTGACGTCTGCACTAAAAGGGGTTTTGTTCAACTTATGGCTAGGACAATATCATTTCAAAAGCGGGAATGTTTAGTTTTGTAAACAAAGCTTCCATCCAGTGCTGAAACAAAATCGCTGCCTAATCACGAGTGAGGCCCTATTTAATACAGGCGTGAAAGACGGTGTGTCTCATTCGAAGCAACGGTCATCAGAGACACAACGCTAAGTTACACTAAGCCTCTATCGGTCCTTCACTAACATGCTTCCGTGTCCATTTTCATCAGGGCAAGTCGCGCAAGTGTGCCAATTTCTTCAAACTAACGGAGAAATAGACCGCCTTTCGCGATTTCTCTGGTCTTTGCCCGGGGAAATTGACAGCGATGCCAAAACAACTGAGACAATTCTTGTCTCGAAAGCTGTGGTGTATTTCTACCAAAACAACTTCAAGGAGTTGTACGGGATACTCGAGAGCAACAAGTTTTCAAAAGAGAACCACGAGCGTTTGCAATGTCTGTGGAGGACGGCGCATTACATTGAAGCGGAACGACAGCGTGGTAGGCCTTTGGGCGCTGTGGGCAAGTACCGAGTAAGGAGAAAGTACCCTCTTCCAAGGACGATTTGGGACGGCGAAGAGACGACATACTGCTTCAAGGAGAAGTCGAGGAACATTCTCAATAAGGCGTACACCGAGAATCCTTATCCGACCCCACGAGAGAAGTACGAGCTGGCTAAGATGACTGATCTGACCGTCACTCAAGTCAGCAACTGGTTTAAGAACAAGAGACAGCGCGTACGAGCTGCTGAAATGAGGAAAGGGTAAGCCCAATTCCATGTTTTATGCTCTTTAATAATAATATATTCTTGAAGGAAGTTTTTTTCCTCTACCATCTCGTTATGCTAAAACACATTACATTAATTTACTAGCACAAAATGACGTATGTTTCCCTTTCTCTTTTGAGCATTATTTTGCACATTTTCTCAGCTATAATTTAGATATCTTCCTTTGTGATATTTATGTGTGTACCGCATGCCTGAATTTGTTGAAGCGCGTAAGGAGTGGAACTCATTCTTGGAAAAGGAAAAATTGAAACAACAGCAAAATGACCTGCTGGTATATAACAAGAGGATCCAAGATCATGCAGCAACGCGTCGATTGTTAATTAATGCTTGGCCCGCTTGCAAACATTTATGTTATCATTTCCCGTGATCTTCGCTCTTTTATTAGGGCTTCATGAAAAATTTAGGTAACACAAACGTCTACTTTGAAAACTAATGCTCCTAATTGTAGAACCGCAGTTTAGACCAGCTTCGAATGTTAACGGTGAGAAACGTGACACCTATTTCAGAATTGTTCCTACTTACCTCTATCTAGTACCTTTTCTCCCATTTTCTCGGGCGAAATATAGCTGCCATCTTGTTCAATAGGCAAGTTATTGCTTTAGAGTTTATGCGCCTATTAGCACCCTATTTCATACAATTATTTGTTAATAGAAACCGATTATCACCGGAAATTTAGACAACAAAGAACTGTATCAGAGCTCTTCAATTCATTACAGGGCAAGAGAACTGAAAGAGAACATTCAACATCTGCTTTCATTTGAGCCCTTTCAATTGTAAAATGCTTCGATACTAAAATCAATAAATTATCACATGGATACGTTTGTTTATGGAAACAATTACTTCGGCGCAGTGGAAGAATAGTGTGCGTTGATCGTGCCAAAAAAAGACATAGCCCGCTTCTCACGGTTTATAAACCTCCCGTTTCTTTTTCTTGAATTAATTGCTTCGTCGATTCTCTCAAATTGAGTTTTTATACATTAAGATATTTTCTTCATTTGTGCCTAGAAAAAGCTGTGCAAAATATTTCTTTAATTTCACTTGCTTTTAGAACAGCCAAACGGGAAGTGCTTTTCGACAAGTTGTGGCACTGTTTTTGTCAAATGTTTAATGAAGATGTCATTCTTGAATGTGAAGTCGATTTTTTGCGTAAATTATCATAAAACATCATCTACTTAAGCTTGAGAACTTAAATTTAAGCTTGCAAACTTTGTTGAAAGACTATGATTGCCGTTTTGTTGTGCAAAACCTTCAGAACATATAAACTCGGCTCGATTTCCATCCCCGTTGTTTTCGGCAAAAAGGGGATCAAATTTCATATCGATGTATAGCGCTGCTGGGTAAACTTCAGTGGTATTTGAATGCGGGCAGAAATCTTATCACTGAATCAACAGCCTTGATACTCAAGCTTCAATCATTTACCCGACCCAAATGGAAAAAAGGTTTTAGCGTTGTTTACTTTTCATTTTGAAACCTTGCGCCTATTTATGCACCTGCGCGGTGAAAAGCCAACCGAAAATATTAGCTAATGGGATGAGCCGTCATCAGCACGAGATGTGATACCGATTAATATCACGACCGCTCGACCTTCACGTTTAACAATGATATAATAAATCTCACTCGTTTTGGTGCATTTCTTTTGTGGAAACTGTTCGATATAGTCCGTATTATATCTTTTGGTGGTGAAAAGTAATAATTAATCGATTATTAACCGAACTTCATATTAAATTTTGGTCTTTTGCTGCTGTCAATTGTTTCCCTTCAGAAGGAAAAATGAGAATACAACTCGTCTTGAACAAAATGCCGACAACAAAATCTAGCTCTTACTTGTTAACCTGTTCATTTTTAAGTCGGAATGATCAAAATCCATTCTCTCTGCACAATTTGCATACAATGCACTGCAGACGTGCAGCAAGAGTATAGAAAATAATGAAAAGGATATGTCACTAAATGGCTCGACAACAGTTTGGAGAATTGATATTCTGAGGTAATGTAACACCCTGCTTCTCTGTTCACCAACGCCAGGAAAAAATGTATTAGGTTTGTGCGTTGAGAAAATTCTTGCAATTAGTGCTACAGACATGCACGGGAAATAGCTATTATTTTGGACTGCCAAATATCTGACTTACAGAAGAAGAGACTTTTATGCGGCAACAGACAAGAACAATAACTATTTAAATTTAAAATGGACACCACGAATTTTTTTACAACAGATGTGAGTGCTTAATTTAATTTATAAAATCATTTTAAATTCACTATCTTTCAAGGTATAAGAAAGAAAACCGGCGTGTATTAATAAAAGTGCTTTCCACTATTACATTGGACAACGTTTGTTTTCAAACTCAACAAATTCGATCTGACGGACGGGTTTCGAAAAGAAAGACCAAATTTGATCAACCAAATCGCTTCACCTTGACGCTTTGCACTGAAGATAACATCCAGATAGTCTTTTCAATTAAGTTAAATTGGACAATATCGGCCCGATGGCACAGGGGCCGATGCGTTTTTGCAGATATTACATAAAGCAATAAATCAAGTAGATATCTATTTCACCGTGTTCTCTCCCCTAGGGGCCTGGAGCAAGATGGTATGATGAAGATGAAAGGCCCTGGGCGTTCCATGATGTTCAGCTATGATGAACTCCGATCTCACTTTCCTTACCTCATTCCGCAAGCTCCTGTGTTACCGACGCCACAGCCTTCCGTGCCAGCGGTTTATCTACAAGAGCTTCAGGCGCACGCGCATCAAGCGTATGTGCCACTTCGAAGATACCCAGCATACGTTTCGGAAAGTCCTCATCCGCCTACAAACACGTGCACCAGCACGCATGCCCAAAGCAGCCCATTGAGTTTGTGTTCTGAAACGAGTGCTTTCGAACCCATTTACTCTAATCGGCTTGGATACGAAAAGATGTAGCCTTATTAAACTGCAATCGTCAATAAATCGTGAATAACGTTTATAAAGCGGCCACCTGTCTACGAGAACGCATATTATAATTTAAAATAATCAGATTTATGTAGTTCCTGTGCAACGCTTGAAAGGCACTGATAATTTTGTGCAGACATTGCAGTCATGGCACGGAACGACAAAACGTCCGTTGCGACCAAACCTTTGAACTAGAATTGAATTTCAAATAAGTGTGCCTTTGTTAAGTTCATGACAGACAATTCATCAGAAGTTTTGCGTTCTCTCCTTTTATTATCCATCCTTAGTGAGAAAGTGAGAGTCGACGTTACAAAACGTTAACTCTTTGTTGGAACATGTGAAAGTGTGTACTGCTGGCATGGGCTTTCAATTTCAAGTATTATCGTGGATGTCTTGATATAGCATTTAGCGTGGTAAAAGGCGGTGTCAAGTGGGGAAGATACAACATGCTGCATGTGGAGGAAAAAGGATACAAGTTAGTTGTCATTTCGTATCAAGTAAGAACACATAATCTTGCGGTCATGTTGATTCAAAGAATATTTAACCAAGGCACATGCAAAAAGTTTAGGACTTGGCAAGGGGAGGGGGTGGTGGGGCATTTGGAAAATTGTGCATTCCACTGAAAAAGTCCTGCGGCTACGCCTCAGCTAAGTTTATCAATAAGAAATCAGAAATAACTGGGTAGCTGGAATATAATCTTTGTTTTCTGTTAATCATTTTCGTAAATAGCTATGTATTTATTTAATATCATGTAAAATAGTACTTTATCTGTCATGGAAGTAAAATCAATTCCAATTATTTGTTGTTGTTGTCTTTTCGATTGTCATTTCGAAAGATCTTAAAAAAAAACCCGTTATCTTTCCACATTTTTAAAGAAATTGAATTAATTGAATTCTTTAAGCCCCCGTAGAAGGTTTGCTTTTCAAACCGAAATATCGGGCAAATATATTGTACTTGTTTTAATGTGATTTCATTTCTGTTTTGATTTCTTCTCTTCGCCGTGGGGTTCAGTCTACCGTTTTTTGCATAATTAGTTGGAATTTTATTGAATTTAGTAGGATTAGTAGGATTTTGTTTTTGCCTTGTCTGAGGGCCATTACGAAAGTATTTGTTTGTTTGTCAGCAAATGTTAAGTATCTCGATATAAAATGTGATGTGTGACAATAGTTAATATGAGAGCTAACCCTTTCGCCGTTGAATTTAACCACTTTCCTCACGGGGTAGGAGGAGGGGTGCTATTAAGCACCAGCTGAGTGTTGTTGGGGCTAGCGTGTTTCTTTGAATTAAATAAAGTATACCTACCTACCTACCTTCCACGAGGATTAGGTGCCAGAATTTATGAATCATAAACTAAAGATAACATTCAAACGATTTTTTTCCCGCCACGTTTATTTCGCGATTTTGGAGGTCGTATATTTCGCGCCACTTTAATTTCGCGATTTTGCGAAAATTTCGTATCGAAACTCGCTTTAATTTCGCGATTTCACCAACGTTACATATTTCCTTGATAATGCGTTTAAAACATATCTTGCATTACGATAGAAAACTTCTTTACTCTACAGGAACATCAATACTAACAAAAACAAAACGAGCTTATACGTCGAGTCTAAAAAAGCCAAAATTTGAGAACATTCTAAGAAGGGATGCGTTTGTACCCAAGACCGGCTGAAAATTGAGTAAGAACTAATTTTATAATAATGCAAACAATTGCTATTTTTTTCGCTCATTTACATTAGGTTCGGCTCATGTGAGGCTCCACGTTTGACCTAAGCCTTACTTTTCATGTCATCTTATGTTCGCGACACCTATTTTTTCGACAATTTTATTTCGCGAAATTTTTAAAATCGCGAAAGTCACGAAACTAAAGTGCCATGCAAATAAGGTAAGAGAAAAAAATGTTTGTAAATTATTGAAAAGGTAATAATTTACTATATGGGGTCTAGAGGAATCGCGCATACACCTGCCTTTTCCGTTTACCTCGGTTTATATCTTGCAACCTCAAGGTTTGCAGAGTTTGAAAAATCTAGCCCAAATATTCCAAATTCGTCATTGATTTGGAATCCGTCTCAATCTTTCCATCCTAACCACCTTTGTTCCTTTTTAATTTAATATCACCTCTTTGGCAAGTACACATTGATCAACATGTACTTTCAGAATATCTCGGTAAATCCCATAATTTCATAAACTTAGTTTTTGTGACGTCATCACTTTACCACTCTATTTGGCTCGTCGCAGAAATGACTCGAAATATCGTGATGGATCGCTTTAATTTTAGCAATCTGTACGTACTTTTCAAGGACAGGCGGGCTTAGTGTTTTCCTGTTTATTTCGTTTATTTTGGTTGACCCTTCATGCCAGTGGGCATAATGAGGATTGAGTGAGTAACTAGTCGAATGCCCCCTGAAAGGCCAGTCAAGAGGCTTACAGCATATCAGGAAGATTTTCCAGTACATTATACAGCAAAAAACATTCACATGACTAAAATAATTTTTCCGGGAATATCCTTATAAAATCAGTGTAAAATTGGGTAAAGTAAAACTTACTATTAGTTCGTTGCACGTGTTCACTGTCGATCGCTGTTCTCATTTGGGGCTCTTTTTACTTTCCGTGTTTCGGCTGGAACTGTGAAATTGCATGAGTCATTATTTTCCGCCTTCCATTCTCGTCCCAGACTCTACGATCCTTTTGGTCAGTATCAAGAATCGAGACCTGGCCGCCCCCAAATTTTGAACATGTGCAGAGTACACGTTGTGTAGTTTTCAGCCAATCAGATTTGTCTTATTTGACAATGAGTCCGTGAATCGCGGACTTCCGGATTTGGAGGCGGCCAGGGGTCGAGATTCTTGGTGCTGACCAAAAGGAGCGCGGCCTCTGGGGACGAGAACGTTCAGTCATTCGCCGAATTATAGTCACTGATAAGTATGCGGTTGTCGAGTTACCTCGCATTTCTAAGAGAACAGGAACCAGCTTCAAGTTACAACGAAGCGTTTAGATTGAAACGAATTTGGGCGAATGAAATATGCTACTAATACGTTACCATATAAATTAACACAGTCAAAATATTGATTTTGCCTCGGTTATCAGTAACGATGTCAAATTAAAATTCAACAAAAACAATCCTTTTGTTCCGGCCAGCTGGAAAGGTTTCTTCAAATACTACTTAAATGATACGAAATTCTGCTAAATTCGATGTTTAGGAAATTGTATTTCATTTGAATTACAGTTTAAAAGCCCTTCGTTTTATCCTTTGATCAAAGTTTTGAAACGAAGAACAAAAGATCAAACTCTTGTGGCGCGTGCGTCGACAACTCGCCACGTGGCCTTCATCTTCTCGCATGCAAATTTACTTTAAACAACAACTTTGAATATAAATTCTCTGCAACATGGGCGAAATCGCGTGAAACGAGCAAGGAAAGTGATTTTGAAAGAAAGAAACTGTGCTATTTGCCTGAATACGTGGCGCTAATATCTGTTCTTTGAAGCGTGAACAGTACGGCATAACCTCTATGATGTACTATTTAACCGTAATTTTTGCAACCGTGTGTTTGTGCTTGGTACCAGCAAATGGCCGCCATCTACAGTTTCAACTTAGCGGCTTTGAATGTTTCTACGAAGACCTGGTGGAAAACACGGAGTGCTCGCTGGAATATGCTCCTATAACTGGTGTCGATCCCCGTATTGACGCCTACATTCAAGACCCTGATGGCGATTACGTTTACAAAGAAGAAAAGAAAGACTACGATTTGCACAAATTTACCGCCGCTAAGAATGGAACCTACACGATCTGTTTTAGCAATGTTTTCGAGTTTTCCATCGGTGAAAACCTCGTTTACTTCGATTTAATCAAAGGTGACGAGGACAACATGGACGGATATGGTGGGGTAGAAGGAACACAAACAGCCTTGACGCGCTTCGAGACGTCGTTCCTGAAAATTCACGAGAATTTCAACCTGATCGAGAAATATCAAAATTATTACAGACTTCGAGAAGCGAACACTCGATTGGCCGCCGAATATCTCAGACAGCGTGTGCAGTGGTGGTCAATTGGACAATCTTGCATCGTCGTGACTGTCGGTATTGTTCAAGTATACTTGCTACGTAGGTTTTTCACTGTTTCGAAGGAGGACTTATGAGCATAGCTTTCAAAAACAACAATTACTGTAATTAATTCGCAGATGTTAAGTTATCTGTTTCGGGCTTATTATAGTTAGTATATGTTTTCCTTTATCCAGTTGGACGATATATACTGATCTTAAATAAAAATAATCACCAACCAATAAATACCGGACTAAAAATTTTGAGGGATGTGACAAATGCAAACTAATTTGAATTATTGTTTACAAAAAGTATTGTGCATGATTAGGTGCTAGCTGTCGAGGAGTGTTTCAAATTTTAATGACTGACTTTTATTTGATTGCGGCAAACCTTTGAGACGCTTTTTGAGAGGTTAGTTCTGTTTGGTAATTTTATATTTTTTTGTCCGATCCAGAATAGATGTATGATGAACTGTTATACATTACTTCAGAAAGTGTTATATACAAAACCTAATTTAAAATTATCTGAATTTATTATTAGATTGCGCAGGGCAAAAATAAAGAACTTGTTGTACTTGGGAATATATAATCTCTTTGTCAGAATCAAGTTTTATATTTTAAACACAGCAATCATGTTAAGGATTTAGCATGATGCTAAAATTGGCAATGGGTACTCTGACCAAGGCTCAATTAAGGTTGTACACTGATGTAGCAAGGCCTTTCTAAAGTAACAAATTCTGGTCCTAATTCAAACTAATCGAAATAAGCTTTTAGTTTCCAAAAACATTGTTGTGCATGGTGATCTTTGTAAAGCTGACTTTTAATTCGAGCTCCAGCTCTTCCTTGTAGCAACTTTGCTCCGGCGAAATGAATTCTGAAGAAGTCATCTTTCCAAAATTTGCTGCGGCGGTTTGTATACCTTTGTTAAAGGAACTGCGTCACGATATTTTGAGTTATCTTTTGAGATGAATCAAACTACCCTTAAAATGTAGGAAACCTAAAACTAATAGCTCACTAAGGAAGAAAAACACCAAAGAGGTCACAGTATTACTAAACCAAAAAGGAACAAGGATGGTTAAGGATGGAAAAGATTGAGATGGATTAGTTCATTATAGCTTGCAGTGATTAAGAACATGGATACTTGAATGAGATGCAAGTCCATCCTCTGGCATTCTTTTAGAAATTCATAGCAAGTACCTATTTGTTCTCCTGGGTGTAGAATGTTACTGATAAGACCGACCCAGGCACCCGAAATACGACTCACTATCGATTTGGTCGACGCAACTTCTCAGTACTGAGTGCAAAATAAAAATTAATTTCTTATAAAGGAGTAAAGCTCAATCTGGGTTAATCTCCTTAGTAATATACATTATTTAGTATACTCTCCTAAGTGAATTAAAAAAGAAATTAGATTACGTTCAATTCTCTTCAAGACGGACAACATCGGGACCGGTGCCAGCTGTCTTAAAGAGAGGCGTCCGGCTTGTAGAGAGTTGAGATATAGTAAAATGACTGAAAAACGGCGCTCAGAGACCAACAGCAGATGTCTAGAGATAGTTCGCAGCTCTCTAGAACCTCTAATTTCATTGGATCCAATAGCACGCAACTCTATTGTTTTAGGGCTAGGGTCCATTGTTACTGTTGTTTGTTTATATTTTTTCGGCCAATACTGTGGGACCTTGTAAAGGGCTACGTACCGCCCCATGACTATCTTGGAGAAGTACCTGGCTCATAGAGAGTTAAGATACAGTAAAATGACTGAAAAACGGCGCGCAGGAATCAACAACAGATGCCCGTCTTTTAGAGGTGTTCTGCTTATAGAGAGTTAAGATACAGTAAAATGACTGAAAAACGGCGCACAGGGACCAGCACCAGTTGTCCGTCTTAGAGAGGTGCCCGGCTTATTGAGATATAAATAGAAGAATCACTGAAAAACGGCACACGGGGATCAACGACAGATGTCTGTCTTAGTGAGGTGTCCGTTCAGATGAAGTTGTAATGAAGTGTGTTCACAGACTATTCCAAGCGGTGCAAGTTTTATTTCCGTTGTTTATTTTTATATTGCTAATTTTTTGCAAGTCAACTAACAACTTTTTACAGTCATTATCATACTGCACCCATAGACGACTTATATGAAGAACATATAAAACGAGTATATCCCCAAAACGTTTACTTTTAATAGCAATGTATAATCAACTTTTTTCATAAATACCAGTTATTTTAATTTAATTTCTCCTATTCTAGAGGTCAATCATTGGTCGATTAATGTGGTATCAGCTCTACAATGAAGCTTGGAAAATTCTCCCTGCCACTATATAAATGTTTCATTCTATTTTCGGTTTTATTTCGCAATTTAACGCTGCTTTTTTTAAACCCTTGCCTTTACAGCTTTCTACTGAGCAGTACATATAAGCATTAAATTTCCCTCTGTCATGCTGCATTTTCTTCACGTTTCAATACACTCAGGATTGCTGGCTCTCTATTCAGTTTAGCACTGTCCGTCCCTAAAAAAGAAGAGCGATGAAATTAGTTATCCAGGCTTCTCAGCACTTCAATCAGTGCCGAAGACGTCTTATTTTGCATGGCTGAAAACCTTACTAACAACAATTTGTAGAAACTCAGCTGTGTTCTATTGGAAATCGTTGAATCTGATTGGTTCTCCGACTGTTTGTATTCGCTAATAGAAAAGGATCGCGTTGCTCTTTGAAGGCAAAAATTTTAACTTGTTTTAGTTTTTAACTTTAACTTGTTTTAGTTTTGCACAATTACCTTCTAAAACTTTCAACCACCTGCTTTCCTTGATGAAGTAATACAAACAAAACCGTAAGTTCACACTCGAGGATACCAGCTAGTCTCTACCCATTTCTCCTTTCAGATAATGCCGAAGGCGAAGGGGAATTTTCGTTTCCTTCTTTGTATTCCTACTGTTTTCTACGAGTCCACAAGGCAAGTTCTCTCCCGGAATTGGGCACAACTACGCATGATCAGATTATTATTAGTAGCAAAATCACTGTTGGACGCTAATGCGCATGAGCAGACCATTAGTCGTACGCAGATATTTGTAGGACACGTGGTAGGGTCTGGGCCAATGAAAAGGAGGGAAAAGTGAATCGAGTGATAAAGATTGTTGTTGTTGTATAAAAGTAAGTAATGACATGCATATTTGTCAATCTGCAAACAGAAAACAATTTCTGTAGTCTTACCTAAATTTTAAGCATTCTTTAACATGCTTTTTATCTTCTCGTCTTTTGTCATGTCCATCAGTTTGTTTCCGTCTGGATCCTCGCCGTCAGGATCTGCACCCTGGAAAATTCATAAACACAAAGATACAGAGACCCTAAACTAAAATTGATGAAGCCGACACTGTTTTACACAGGTAAAAAGACTACTACATTTAGAAATAAAGACCAATACATTTAGACTCCCTTGAAAGTTACTGGTAGGCTAGCTAGGCATTATATTATTCAGTTATTTATTATTTATTATTTCTTTGTCACGCATGAGAGAAAAAAATGCAATGTAGACAGATGAGATAGGGTGAGAAAACCGCCTGGAAACCGCCCTGCTCACAGCAGAAGCAATTTCGGTTAAGGTGGGGTAAGCCTGTAACTGAGCCGTTTTTCCGTCATTTTAAATGGTTTAATGAAAATATCTCGGTTCTTTTTTGCGTTTCAAGGAATGCCAAAACCCCATGGTCAAAACACCAATCAATGTTTTATGGTGTTTTCCAAATTTTTGGATGATTTTGGGAAAATTTGGAGGAGGAAGTTTTTCTTAAAGGAAAAGGAAAATTTGGAGAGATTAGCAATAGTGAAGATTTAGTGAAGTTTAAAATTAGATTATACACACCCAAATAGAACCTACCAAGCTGGTTGCTCTTGGGTGGGGTTCAACTGTCTGTGGGTATTTCAAAACTAATTTTCTTCCTTTTATACCTTCTCTAAACCTCTCAAAATTTCATTCAAATTGGTGCATACCCCGCCTTAACGATATATTTTCTAACTTAGACTGTGTACGTGGCTGGTAGATGTTCTAGAGATGTTCTATACCCATGGATATCAGCATATTCAACGCTTGGTTGGTAAACGTTAACCATTACCAATTTTAAAGGAGTGAAAAAAGAATTGAATGAGATCTCCACATACAACTCTCGAGGGCGTTCTTCTCCTTGAAAAGCGAGGGCGTTTTGCAAGGTCAGTTTGTAACTAATTTTAACTAATTTGTAACTAATTAATTAAGAATAGGGCTACAATAGTATGGTTTATTCACCATTTGTAGTAAATATTCGACAAGGTTTGGATTCTCGTTCAAGACTGCGTAGTACATAGGAGAACAATCGTCTTCGTCAGAAAGCTGCAAGAGAAGAACAGGATCCAAAGTTGACGGTGTGTAACAGTGTCCTAAGCAGGGTGGGGGGGGGGGGGAAGGGAGGTAATGTGCCGCGGTATAAGGCAAGTATTGTACATTATTCAACAAATTGTCACGTTGCCCATATATTGTCATTATGCTCTCAATATCCGCCAACTGCAGCTGACAGATATTCTGCGGTATTCTACGGAGTTCGGTCACGGATGACAGATTTTAGCCTCATTTTTCAAATTTGTCAATTACAATTCTTTTCAGTCTTCCTCGTTTAAAGCCGTCCTTAATTCGGTGGAAGTCTCGCATAGCGCCGCATAACGGGAACTTTTCTAGCTGTAAAATGCTCTTCGTTGGCAATTTTTTGAACAATAAAACAATTATCCTGCTCAATCTTGCGGATTATCGTCGGATTTTAGCCAACTCGGCCTACTACATCGTCGGCTAAGTATATGGGTAATGGCGATATTCCGAGCGAATTCGCAGGATAACTGTCAATAATTCCACGGCAAGAACTATGAAAATAGCTCGGAAGGTAAAACAATTCATCCCGTTCAGCGTTGCGGACGTTACCTCGAGGGACTTACCTACAAAGAATTTGCAACAAACGACTCACAAACCTCTGTTGACGCATGATAGTTATTTGTGTACCGATACAACCGAGATAAAAATCGCCGCAATATCTAAAACAAAACTGGCACTTAAAAGTAATCGATGTACGAATAATCAGCTGACCTTTTTCATTAAATATTTCCTCCGATAAAAGATAAATTTTCGTTACTACTCAATGATACCCTGAAAATCTATAAACTTTCTAGAAGAACTGCCCTTGAGGTGCGTACTTTGTTTGAATTCTTGAGACTGAAGAATGTGAACGAGGACTGGAAAATTAGCAGATGAGCTTTAAAAACTTTGACCTCTCCACATACAATTGCCGAAGCACTCTCTAAACATGTTACGCCCCTTACACGCCTCCCCACCCTTCGTCTGTGTCCAAGAAGCACTCAACCCGGGAGGTACTGCCTAGTCAGCCAGACCTTTGTTATTGTTTACAGTGACAAAGTATATTGCTGAGAAACTTGCTAAAAACAATTTAAACACTTCCAGAAACATAAACGTACAGCAATGCAATAAGACCATAGGCGTACGAGCCGGGGGGCCGAGGGGGGCTGCAGCACCCCCACCCCAGTTTGGAAAATTGTTGACATTTTTCGGGCAAAACGTTCAGGATTCGGGCAACAGCAGTTGCAATTTTTGGGCGTTTGTATACACTTTCAACGCTAACTCATTCGGAAATTGTGTATTTTTTTCGGGCAGGGAGGGTACAGCCCCACCAAGTCCGACGGTACCCGTACGCCTATGAATAAGACTGCGCTTCACCATATAATTTCCATATTTTCGATGGCATTGAAAATGGCCCTTTAAATTTCGGATAGGTGTGTGCCGAGGTGGCTAATTAGCTCTGATCCTATTTAAGAATAAAGAAAACGGAATTAAGGCCCAAACCCGAAAATGACACCCTATTTAAGAATAAAACGAAAGCTAAGAAAGGTATCGAGGGGTCAATTTTAGGCGATAGGGGGTCCGGGGACATACTGCCCCGGGAAATTAGAAAATTAAGAGACTGCATTTCGTGCGTTTTGAAGGCAGTATGATATGAAAACAGCCAGCCAAAAGCGAACTTGAAAGCGTGGATATTACTCAAACTTTTAAACTTCAAAATTTATATTTTTTTGGCGCAGAGACTACTTTCCGTATGCAATTTACAGTTTTAGAAAATGTCACTATTTAAAAAGAACAAACATAGAAATAAAGTTAAAAATCCAAGCAGAACTATACTATACCACATATATTATCAGAAGCTGACCAATTCACTTTTTTTAAAATCGTTGGTTAACAAAGAAGTGAACCGCCCGCAGCCTGTGGGAAGAAAGGGGGGTGGGTGCGGGTGCACCCGTCGCAACCGCTTCCTTACTGGTCTGGACTGTGTGGGAAAATATCGCCTCCAAATTGTTGTGGGTTTTCGTATACTGCCTTGGTTATGTTGACTGACGTACTCGGTTATGCTGTTTCTACCCCACTTCACGAGAGAGCCAGTTTGAATGACGTGAGTGTAAACAGGTATACACCTTATTCCAAAATAGCCGCTGATTTATGCACATACAAATTGGCCCGTTTTGCCTCGTTCAAGATAAAATAATGGGGGAGGGGTGAGAGCAGGCATGGACAAGACATGCATGAGACATTTTTATTTGTGCCATTTCTTATGCATATCTTTCAGTCAGAAAATGACCTGGAACTTTGTAAGACACAATAAACGCTACTACTTGAAAGTTCTGCTCAATATTTCGAGTAGCTTCTATTGAAATGAAAATCTCTTTCATCAACACGCCATTCACGCATCTTTTCTAGACAGGCGGTATATCGACAACTAAGTTGCAGAGAACTACATTTCGAGAGTAAACAAACCAAAATTGTTATGATTTTTACCAATTCAGTCTAAAACTTTAAATTTGACGAGATGTATGGCAAACAATCAGAGAAATGTTTTGTGCTTGGAATTAAAACCTTGTTTACTTCGTCAACGAAAAATTTTCATCACGCGTGACATGGTGCACAGAAGCCAAACACCTTACGTGCCTAATTAGGAATTCAGTGGTATGAACTTATGAATACTGTGTTTGTAATACCAGAGTTAGTTGTAGAAAGCTAAGTTTGATGATAATTCCAGGAATGTGACACGGGAATTATCCATCAGCTACTACTAGATGGTATAAACCTGGTTTAAATGCTTCAGTAAACAAGTTAAGATATTTTTAACAATTTGGTGCGTGTGACGTCATTTTAGTGATCAGCGAGCGCTTAATTAGTTATCGTGTGCGATAAAACAAGTATTTCGTATAAACTATCACTTAACAAAACACAGATACAAACCAAATTAATTTTGCTTTTCTTTTCTATTGCTTGTAGGTAAATCGGTCTGTCAGTGGTTTATTGAAAATTAATAGAGACAGCAAACTAAATGGACGAAAAGGCTTCCTTTCAAAGGTCGAAAGGTCTCGCATGAGAAATAAAATGCAAATTCTGTCGAATTGGCGTCGGGGTGACAAACAAATGGGCATACTTTTCATGAGGACAATCATATATTTTTGTTTCCACCGATGTTTTCTTTACCCTCGATATATCTTTATAAATCTTCCCAACGTGGCACCAATTTAGTTATCAAGATCGAAACAATTAATTTATCAGCCAGTTAAGTGAAAAATACGTGTCGTGCAAGACAACGTCTGAAGTGTTTGCTATTGTTTTTACTCAGTATCTTTGAAGCGTCGTAAATGAACTGGTGTAAATAACTCACGTTGACGTCTGCTCCCTTCGCAACAAGATATTTCATCATGTCCAACTTCTGTGCTTGGACTGCAATGTGAAGTGGACTTCGTCCATTCTGTATAGGTGTGTTGACCTGGCTTCCCTGAGTGAGGCAAGTAGTTTAAAATCGTATTAAGACCTTGTTTGAAATATTTCACACTCATAGCTGGGTAATTAGGGATTTATTAACAACACCTATTTGTAACAATCTATCGCACTGGGACTATTAGTCACAAGTAAAGTTTTTACATGCAACTACATGCAACATTGGAGTCCTTTCCAATGTATTAATCTATTTTCTGGAGGTCGTAAACAGATTTAAAGACTTACTTAGAGCATTTTGTTGCTAACCCGATAAAAGCGCGAATTCAACCAAGACATGACTTTGGTGCTTTTGAACCGTTTTTCAAAGATCAAAGTCATTCAAATTGTTACTCACCGGCCGTGCAAATTTCTCCTTCACGATCTCTAAATTGCCTGACCTTATCGCTGTCACTAAGATGCTCATTTCTGCTCGTTGAATGTAGCTTGCACTTCAGAAAAGCACTCGTGGTTAAACCCGCGCGTCAAATTATTGTTAATGAACAGCTTAAGTACCACGTCTGTGCAAGGCCAGCCCTGAAGTCACGTGATTAGTGTGAGGGAAAACAAGAAGAGGTCATTTTTAAAACATGAATGTTCCATGTCAAAAGTCCATAATTAGATCTGAATGCCAGTGAACAACTGGTTAAAAGACTTCTTATGAAATAAGCCCAACCTACACAGGGTATATAGCATTTCCGGTTTTTGTTGTCATTTGGAGACATGGGATTTAAATTCATAAGTTTTTAATTGGACCTTGTGAGGTACATCATCCCAAAAAGAAAAAAGTAGCTCTTTGTATTAATTTTAATTTAGTATTTCTTATCCACCCAACCATCAAGATACAATTGTTAGGAACCAGACGACGTTCCTTAATCTATAGGTCATCTTTTAGCATTTTAATTCACTCTAAATTCCCTCATAAATTGTTAAACGGAAATTTCTCGGGCGGCTCAGAATGACCTCACTGTCACGACATGACAAAAATTAGCAAGAAACCAACAGCAAAAAACGGAACTATTTGGTGAGATAAAGTTATAAGACTTAAAATGTCTTTGACAATTGAATAAATATATAATTCATTTGTTTGTCTTATTTCATCTATTTGTGGTCGCATAATAATCTGATTTTCTATATCACGATTACAACTTGATCTGTAGACTCGGTAATTTATTGATAATTTAACAAGAAATTCGATATTGGCCACTGTTTTAAATCAAAAGATTATAATATTTTTAGGTGTAACTACGTAATCGTCACTCCTAAAATACATCCAAGTAGGCAATGCCAGGAATTTCCGTAAAGATTAATACGTGCATAGCTTCACGAAGTTAAAGGGGCAGTCTCACGGAGTTTATCACGATTTTTGGTCAGAATTACCTAGATTTAAACTTCTAACGCCTCGTAGATACTCAAATCGTTTCTAAATCACTAATTTTATAACATCAAGTGAATTCAGAATAGAAGGACGAGGAAAAATATGCTAGTACTGATTTCATATGAGATGTAATGGGAAAACTTGAAAACATCGGCCCGACGTTCTCAAGTTGGCAACAATCTCTATCTTGACCATCCGCCCGGAAAATCATGTATGAACAGTTTCAATACATTACGACAGTCTTTCAAATGATTTTTTATCATTATCATACAGCTTCTATTAACCGAAAAGTGTCTCTTGGATTTTCGATGTGTTACTAAAAATAGCGTGAGACTGCCCCTTTAATTGCGATTTGTCTGTTGTAGCCTCTTGCCAGTTGGGATTATCAGTTATTTTTTTTCTCTCTGTTTTCAGTGGTATGCCTGGAAACTATCTCTGATCGAAGCCAAGTGCATGCCACTTTAAACAACATTCACATTTTTTACTGCCAAATAAAGTCATAACACACATTTTTTTTACTGCAGCAAGCTTTGCATAAAAGTGGGAACAATCGTTTTTTGCACCAGTCTCGACCACATGGAATTTGTTTTAGATCTCGGAAGTGATTTTTTTTTAGAAGTCTGTATCCGTTCTATACATTTTTGTGTGGGCTTTTACGAAGTATACCATGACCCTGCAAATCATGTGGCTGGCTGGCTGGGTTTGTCTAAGGGCACGTGACCAAACTAACATCCGGTAGACTGGATAAACTGGGTACAAGTATTCGAAAGGAACTGGGTACAAGCGGAATATCAGCCATATTGGTTTTTTCGGCATTTTTATAAGCCTACCGATGCAAATTGTTTGCATGTGCAGTTAAGGTAAGACATTTTTTCATTCCTAAATCGTTCTGCTCTGCTATTATCAGCTTTCTAAATCGTTCTTCTGTATCGTTCTTTTCTGTTGTGTAAGCTTATTTATCAGTGCTCTCTTCATCGTAAATAGACCTTTTTAGCTTCGTTTGTTTGTTGCCCCATTTCAGATCACGTGATGATACTTGCTTTCAAATTCAAACAAATCCGCGCGGAAATTTATGAATAATTTCCAATTGGACAAAGGAGTAATTCTCTTGATAGCATCACATGATCTGAAATGAGCAATTTACATACGTAGCTAAAAAGGTCTGTTGACTTCGGTTTTGGTTTAGAGGTGAAATGGCTCGTTTACTCTTTGCTTACTTTTTGTTCAGGTGGACTAAAGGTGATCCTTAGAAAATTTTAATTTAGTTAACCAGGTCTGTCGTTTACATACCCCCCGGAACCCCCTAGTTAGCTCGCGCTAACGCGTTCGCATTAGCCCCCACTTCAAAATCCGCTCATCGGGCCCTGCAGTTGTAATCCGTGCAGCAATTGACAGATAATGTTGTCCTTTACCTCAGAGGGATCTCACCTTTGTTTCAACGCAGTTATTCTGAGTTACTAAATTTCAGTCAGATGATCAGCCGAGAGATCGAGTCGGCTAGATATGGAAAGGTAAATATACGTCCGTTTTGAATTGTACAAGAAATGCAACGGTCAGCTCCGCAATAATTTCGGATCTTCCCGTTAATAAACATCATTTGCCGTGATTTTACACGATAAGGAAAACTTTAGAAGTGATATGGAACCCAGGATATTTACGAAGAAGATTGTCGTCACTTTTCTCACGTATTTCATTCAACTTACAGAGTGAGCCACGCACCACTGATTTTGCCGCCTTTTCACACAATCGCTTCGTTTAGGTCGAACTGAAATGTCCGCATGCACTGTTAATAACATCAAAAAAACTGAACAAGTGTACTGTTTGAAAATTCCTACGAGTATAAAAACCGGAGTTGATAATTTACTAAAACAGCTATTCTCCTCGGACTTGCCGGATAATGAGCTAAAAATAACTGTTAAATATCCATATTTCTCTGGATGTTTTATGTATTCAATAATAGCGGAGCTCCGGCGGCCCTAAGGGTCGCCAAGCGGAGCCCCATACTCAAATGGGAAAGAAAACGGAACCCATGAGTTGATTTTCTCATGGTTATCATGGCTAGCGGTATTGCTCGTGGGCGCGTACGCACGACGACGACGACGTCGACGGAGTCGCGCAACATGGCGGCCATAAATAGCCATGCCTTGTAAACACCTTGTCAGCCTTATCAGCTTACATCTTTGTTATAGGGCATCCATGTTATGGTCAATTGACAGCTGTCGAATCGAGGTATCCGCTGACCAGTATCACATGAGCAGATCGCGGGCTCAGGTTAGAACTCGTCGAGGTAATGTGTTTTTTGAAGTTGACCGCTGGCCAGGCATTGGTTTTCTTCCTTGATCGCGGGCTCATGTCCGGTTTTTCTTCTGGCAGCATTTTTTCACATTTTATGGTCATTCTTAGCGGAGATTCTGCAATTCGAGTTGACGTTTTTAATTATTATTTATTTCAGAGAAATTATTAAGAACCAGCAAAAATACGGAGCTCCACTTTTAGGCTTGGCTAAATCTTTATATTACACTGTATCAATTTCAGTTGCAGAATTCATTATGTATAAGGCTGAATTTATTCCAGCCAACCATCTCCATGCTACTTGTACAACTCAATATAACAAAGCACCATCAATAAAATTCCAACTCTAAATTTGAAGTCTGTCATGTATGTTGATACCAACCATATTACCTTATTCATTAATTTTTATTCCATTGCTTATGGCTTACTTTTCAATCCTCTATGTATAATCCCACACAAGTACGCATTGCGGACCTATTTTTAGGTCTGTTGCGATAATTGTTCTTTTTCTATTTGTACGTTAGAAGCTTTAGTTACCAGCTAACACATGTTATTTGTTAATTTAATTTAACTTCACTCAGCTCGATTAGCTCCTGAGCTATTCTGAGTGAAGTATTACTGATATTTTTGTTTTGTAATCTTTTATTTTAAGTTAAATGTTAAAAAATAATAATAAGGTTGTTGTTGTAAAATGTGTTATTTAACACATTTTCATGTTACAATTACTCAAAACCTTCCCTGGGACGGTGTATGAGGGATGCCCCTCTGCGTGGGGGGAGGTGGGTTATGGATGGCGGTGGCGGCTGAGGGGGAGGACATGGGTTGGTTTTAGGTTCGATTCAGAAACGAAAACCGTGGATTGGGACATGGGAGCATTTTACCATGTCATTATCATGCAAGTGATTAACAAAATCGGACGACCACGAAGCGGGAGTCTGATTTGTTTCATCACAAATATGCATGATTACAGACATAATTGGACTCCACTCAGTCCTATTACAACTCTAACATTCGGTTCTCTTCTAATTGCCTATTATCAATTAATCTTAACTATAACAAAATTCGAGAAAAACGTCCTCAAAGCAAAAAGTGTTGACGATTTATCATCACTGTGATAAAAAGCGATTTTTTAAAATAAAAGTGCCAGGAATATCATGGAGTGTTCAGTCGTAATAAGGAACCAAGGAAAGAGAGCGAGCATGCGCAACACGCCAACCTTGTTATTGGGCACCTCGTAATAGGCTTTTTGCACGACCCAGTCACATGGTACAAAATAACACCCTGCTGGTCTTCATGTCCCAGAGCGTAACTTGCTAACCAGCGGCGTGTTATTTTGTACCATGTGACTGGGTCGGGGAAAAGGGCCTATTGGACAGTTTGTTATTGGACACTTAATCTGCGCACGCTCTAATTTGGTCAAAAATAGGGCGTGTTAAGAACCTGTCAGATTCGAGAAAACCGAAAGCAGTTACATTCTTTAGAAGTCTTCTTCGCAGCTAATTATAACCATACCACGGAAGGCGCTGTGGCTTAATAGGACACTTCCGAAAATACCATAATACTTTTTGCTTGTCCCCAAAATTTTGCATAAGCATTGCTTTTGGTTTCTCTTGGGACCATTATAAGTCCCATGAGAAACTGGAAACAATGCTTATGCAAAATTTTGGGGACAAAGAAAGAGTATTATGGTATTATCTGAAGTGGCCTATTGGCAAAAAATGCAAGACACTTGATTTACTCTGGTAGTGCCTCTTTTCACCCAAGTGAATAAATGGGTATCAGCGAATTTATTTATTTATTATTTCAATGGCCTCGCCATTTTCAAAAAGGAACTTAAAACATTTCTTTTTAAGAAAGCTTTTGATTTGTTGGAATAGTTCTAATGTTTAATTTTAATTTAGTTTGGAATTTTCGAATCTCATTTTTAGATTTGATCATAGCATACATATCATTGTATTATTATAGCTTTTAGCGATTTTTAATTTTTTTACTCATTATTTATTCATTAATTTTAACTTAATGTTAAGCGCTTTTGAATATTCTTTTATAGTTTTAGCGCTATACAAATTCATTATCATTATCATTATCATTAATAACCTTAATAATTATAACCGGTATGGCCATGGTTGCATGTTTGCTTGTTATTCGTATTAACACTATGGTCTTTCAAGGTCCTACCCAAATGACCACCCTGCGTTTGAGCGGCTTTACGACTTCGCGTTTAACGAAAACCCCAGCAAAGTATATATTTTCTTCTAATAATTTTCCTTTTCTTTAAGCCCCCGTAGAAGGTTTTTTTTTCAAACCGAAATATCGTGCAAATATATTGTACTTGTTTTAATGGGATTTTATTTCTGTTTTTAATTTCTTCTCTTTGCCGTGGGGATCAGTCTTTTCGTTTTTTGCATTATATATTTTCTGAAAGCGTAAGAGTTGTAGATTACGAATGTATATTCATTTGAAATAAAAAAAATAAATAAATGTTTCCAAAATAGAGTGTTCAATTTCCTAAAGTAAAGAGTCTCGCAAACCGAGTTCGTTTCCGGTCGGATTTGAACGGGAGAAAACGATCAACATCGCTATGTGTTCTCCACACCTTTATCTAAAAAAACTGTATTGGAGAATATTGATTAATTGTCTGGTTTGTTTTTAACACGCAGTTGAACTTTGATAGTCTCAAAAATAACCATTCCCTTTCAATTATTAAACTAGCCATAACGTTTGAAAGAGGACAACAAATACAAATCCCCCGACACAGGTGATTGGTTGATTCCGAGCTTGGCCCCAGTGAATAAATAGGGTCAGTGTTACTTTTTTCCTCTTAGAGCAACCATCAATTCTACTTAGAAAAACGCGGAGCATCCATTATCATTTGACAGCTGTCACACAAAAAGCTATCAGACAATACTTTAATGTGGTACTTTTTTATTGTTCTGAAAGATGGTTCTAACATTTAAACTGTTTCTGTACAAGCATGGTAATTCTAACTTTTCTCCAAATGAAGCTTTAGTGTGTGACCATGAAAACTACTAAGACGCATTTTCATGTGGTATTGTATATCTTAAGCTGCAGTTTTATGAACATAGAATTCACGTATCCAGTTATTAATAAGATTTCGTGAGTACTATTAATTAAATGACAGCTTCATAATCACTTTATAATAATTTAAATGTTTGATGTAGGTTGTCATGTTAAACTCAGTTCTTGCTTCAACATTTGCAGAAAAGGAAGTTCATAATTTACCAAATATGCGCACAGGTTCTGAGTTTGCTCGTTTTAGAGATATTTGAAGGCAGTATGAAATTCCATCAAATAAAAAAATGTTTTTCTTAACATCACATTTAGTTCAGTTCTTTCAAGGAGTTAAGTCACGATATTTTGAGTAATTTCTTCGACAAGCTAAATTACCCATAAAATGTAGGAAATCTAACAATAATAGTTTGCTGAGGACGAAAAACGCCAAAGGAGTGATACTAAACCAAAAAGGGAACAAGGATGGTTGAGGTTGGAGAAGATTGAAACGGATTGGAAATGGCGACTTTGCACGAATGATGACGTACCTCCTTTAATCTTTGAACCTCACTTTCTCGTATTCGAGAATTTTGTTATCTTTAAAGCTTTCGGTGAACTTTGTCCTTTCTTTAATTCAGTCTTCCATTATTTTTTAGCTTGACTGAGTGATAACCAATTCACCATAAATGGATGTCCCATCGTTCATTATCAGCCCGGAATTACAACAGTGCGAGCAATTCATTCCTGTGCACCTTCACTGGAGTTTTAATAATTTCATCTACAAAAAGGTAACAATAAATAGTACTACTCATTCATAACATAAAATTAGATAAAATGAAATAACAAATTTTCCAGACAATTTGCAGTATGTATTTATTCCTTGTATTTTATAAACCTGTTTTACCAGTTCATAGTTGAGACAACATGCAGAGTAATTCGAAAGTTCGGAAATGTCATTTGTCTATCCCTTTTTCTGCCAAAAGGTGTAATTTCAACAAAAAGGGATTTTGCTAACAGCCAAAATGGATCATTATCATTGTCAATTAAGATTGAATTATACTGTACTTTAAGGTAAACGTTTGCAATGTCTATCAGTTTAAATACCATTGGCAGTTTCACTTAGAACTTTTCCACAGTGAGCACAAAACTTGTCGAACATATTAATCTTGTGGCCGCATCTGCTACAAAACCGGCTGATGGCAAGCCCACAAACCCGTTCACCAAGCCTGGACTCCGAACTATAGGGAGCATGTGTCATAGAGGGAAACTTAATAGCCATTTCCGGTTTAGGCTTTACAAGCAGAGGCGGCGGAAGTGGCGATGGTGGATAAATCCCCGATGGAGTACACGCATGAGTACTAGACAGTGGTCTTGTCATGACATTTCGAGTCATTGGACCGTGAAGGAAAGGAGAAGCGTGATTGGAGGAGGGAAAACCACAGCCACCCAGCGCCATCTTGGTGCCTCTGTTCTCTTGGGAGGACAGAAGCAGCTCGATGCTTTCCACAACGCTGCCGTGGCAACTCTGGAGTATGAGCTCGAGCGTGCCTTTGTTGTGGTGGGGGAACAGCTTACTGAGTAGTTCTATCGGTGGGTGTCTTAGCGACAGAGCGCTTAATTCTTTTGACAAGGCAAGCCTTGGATACCTGAAGTCGTGCGATCTATCGTGAAGGTTTTCCAGAAGATGTTTGCTGCTTGCATCGAGAGTGGAGTCGACTGCGTGACCGGGAGTTTTTCTTTCCTCGGGAGAGCTTACACGACGGTCCTTCTCTGCGTGCTCGCTTGGCTCCGTTTTTACGTGTAGGTCTGGGGAAAGAGCGATTCTTTTCGGGCTTGTCCTTTCTTCCTCTTCGTCTTCTGAGACCGAGTTGCATCTTTTTAAGGATTCTGTAAATATAAATAACAATAAAAAACGTAAGAATGTTACTCATAACAATCTTAAGCCCGCTGTCAAGTTTTGTAATGTTTACCTGATAACGGTGCGATTTCTGTTATCCTTGATTCCCTGTGACCGATGTCTGTATGTGGGTGCTGATGATAAAAATGGTGTCGGTGGTTGTTTGGAAATCCTGGTAAAATGGTAGAAAACTATTGTTAGTAGCATATCCAGGTTGAGAATGTAAAGGCTTTGATGAAGAATAAACGTACAAGACGGTGGAAACTGACGAATTCATTGTGATCTTAAAGAAAGTTTAAAAACAACGGAAAGAAGCGGGAAAGGAGAGTAGAAGGAGGAGAGGAGTAGGTGGATGGGGAAGAGGATAAGAAGAAGAAAGAGGAGGGAGTGGGGAGGAGGAGGAGGAGGAAGAAGGGTATTGAGGAAGAAGACTGAAGAGGGAAAGAAATAGGAGGGGAAAGTGGGAGCGGTAAAAAGGGGCACGGCATGCGAATGACGAGAAAAACTGTACTCCTTACCTGCTAATCCGTTTGTTTGAAACACCATAGAGTACGTCAAACGGGCGTTTTCCAATTCTCTTTGATATTTAGCTCTTAACTCCGCTCCTTTGCGTTGTTGCCTTAGTAACGCGACTCTTGCAGCTGTCACGCGTTGTCTTTCAGTTATCAGTTGGCATTTTGAACATGTGCAGTCCCTCCAACGGCAGTAGTGTTTGTGTCCCTTTAGCCATGATACTGTGCCATGTGTACGACAGCGAGCGCATTTTGGGACTCTGTGGTGTAGGGTAGGAGAGGTGCTAGTCTCTTCTTGATTTTCAGATTCTTTTGTTTCACTCATAATCCTAAATTAAAAAAAGTGTTAATTCAACATTATAACTCCCTCTACGATAATAATGTTAAACAGTGTTAAAGGCCTATGTTCATCCAAGCATCTTTGCGTGATTGTCCTTTGATTTGGAACGGTTTATTTGTTGAATGCAGTGTTCCTATTGGCTGCAAATTTTCACGCGACAATTTTCAACAACACAAAATTCCAGCAATGCAACGAGGTTGACAACAGTCCTTTAAAGGGCCCCTATTCAGCCTCCGCCATTTTCGAACTTATCGCGGTTTCCTAGCAACTAGGAGTGTTTTTGCTTTGCCCTCAATGGGATGCTGGCCCATCGCAGAGTTAATCCCCAGCATTAAATTCGCCGGTACAAATTTATAAACCTGGGCGGAGAGAGGCACAGCGAGAGTTACGTGTCTTGCCTAAGAACACAACGCAGTGTCCCGGCCAGGGATCGAACCCGGATCGCGCAATCCAACGTCTATAGTCGGCACTAACCATAATAGGAAACCACGCTTCCCGTAACATCAAGCCACAGGCAACATCACACCAATTCTCAGAAATGAAAGTAAAGGAATCAGTAAGAAGAACTTGATTTTAGAGGTTGAAGTGAAACATCCAGCGGCTTGCCACTGGTACTGTTCATCACACTGAATAAAGAGGTTCAAGCGTTCAATTCTCCAAATGAAACCCTTGTGTGTGACCATTGAAATGTAAGCTATTGAGCAATACCGTTGTATATGTTGCACTGCTTAGTATGCTGTACAAGGTGGTTCTAACCTTGAAGTCTGTGGATGAAACCCTAGTGTGTGACCCTAGTGAAATGAAAGGTATTGAGCAGTTCTTCCATATGATACTGTTTATTATGCTGTACAAGCAGGTTCTAACTTTTAAGTCTGTGGATGAAACCCTAGCATGTGACAATTGAACCGAAAGCTAATGAGCAATACTTTCAAACTAATGCTATTGGACAATACTTTTGATGTGGTTCTTGTTTAGTGTTCTCTACATGGTTGTAACATTTAAATGTATCTCCACTGTGCGCGATGAAGATATGATTTTTACTAAAAAAGAAAAATCCTGGTAAGGGGAAGAAAGGCTGATCCGGATCAGAAAACCAACATGTATTACTAATCTGAAGGACTCCTTCTCTCCTCAGTAAAATGTTAACGTTATTCGGATATTTCATTTCTTATGTTTGACTGTATTTTATTTTCAAGAAAGTGGAAGGTAAACAAGTGGATATTGTAATTACGAGTCTAGAAGAGTTTTGAGCTCTAATGATATAGTAGAATATTCCTTTTACTCAGATGTCTTCCAATTTAAAGAAGTTAAATGCCTTTCGAGCTACTGGATGTAAGGAAGGATGTAAACAATACAAGTTTTTTCATACTAAAATATATTTCTTCCTAATCTAAAATCATTGTAATTTACCCCGGAAATTTTTATTCCAGCATGCAAAAAGAATTCCTTTTAATTTTGCATTACTTTTTTTTCTAATAAATTCACCCTTTTTCTTTGGGTGTCCATTGATCTAGACAATTTTTTTATAGTTCTTCGTATTGTGCCAGCCTCAATTAAACGACAACACTGTTTTTTTTTTTCACGGGAAAACTAAACGTTATGTTAGCCTTTCCGCTCAAGACAAGCCTGTACGTGCTTTAAATTTCAAGCAAAACGAAAGAATTCTCAACATCCTTTCTAAGTCTTGATCTTCGAAATGTGTTTTTCTATTTTACTCGAAAACTGGATTTTAGTTGCGAGTTTTAAAATCAAACGACTTTTTTGTTCCTATTGTTCCTATTGTTTTCATTGCTTTAAGATTACAGTTCTATAAACCAAGAAAATTATTTCCTCGTTTTTGAACCGGCGAGCAGAACGAAACTGTTAATAAAGAAACCAGATCCCTGGGGGCTAACATTTACATTTTTGCCTTGTATAAAAGTTGAAACAGATGTCGTTATTTCGTACGTAGGAATGAACCGAAATAGTACTTCCATAAAATTACCAAGCCATATCACTTTGCCAAGGCCTTCTATCCCGAAAGGTCAAAATAATTGTGCAAATCTTGCATTTGCTTTCTGCCGGTTTGGATCGGGATTCAAAACTTAACTTATCTTTTACATGATTTAAACTAAAACAAAGCGTCTAGGATGTCTTGGTATCTTGGTGAAGTTTTGAAGACTGTTTCCGCAGAATGCGTGCTGCTCCAAAGTAAAGCTGTTAACACCCCTCTCACAGTCCAAAATTCCCATTATCAGGAATTTACCTAAAACAAATGTATTCAATCAACCGAGCATACGAGACAAAACAATTCCAGCTTTCATGCTTCCACTAGAAGCCAAACCATTCTGCTTTGTGTGAAGTTTCCCTTCATGGCAAACATTGAAGAAAACCTCCCGCCAGGCAACGAAATAATATCGGTGCAACAACCCGTACTTTCCTTTGATAACATATTGACTCGGATAGCGAGAAATAACTGATTTATTTATTAGTAGTTACAAAACCTTGACAGCTTCCGAAAAAAGTTATCTTTTTTTTTTGGCCCAAAATATGTAAAAGCTGGTGAAATGATATCAGCCCTAGAACCTGTGCTTTCCTTCGATGATATTACCTCCGATCACAAAAATAACTTAGTGTTGTTTACGGGTAGTTACAGAAATATGACAAAAAAAAGATAGGATACCTTTTTGCAGCGCAAAATGAGGAAGAACTGATAAGTTCAACTTTCTTAATCAAACTTGACCTTCTGTCCTGAAATATTTTAAAATAATTCAGTTTTCAAAAAATATTTCTGTTTATCACGGGCTGATGCATATTTCAAACAACTGAACTAATAGCTACATAGATACATCATATTGTTTTGAAAAGGTAATTTGTTTTTGCCTCAAAAAAGGCGAACCCTAAATTTTTTAGCTCGCAAGGAAAAAAAACTAGAATTAAGTTCAAATATATCGACATGCGGATATTACAATTTGATTTGGCTTTTAACAATCTTCAATACAGTTTAGGTGTTACCGAATCCAACTTCAATGTGCGTGGGTTTCATTTTGGTATACTAAAACAAATTACAAAACCCAGAAAAATTTAATCTTGTTAAACACTAAGTCCTTCGACGAAAAGCGATTGGTTCATCATTTCACGCCAAGAAAATTCTCACAAATCACTAATGACAAACTAAAGTTTATAAAATTCCTTGAGAACTCAGTCGAAATGCGATTTTAGATTACACTCGATATACGAATGAAGCAAATTGGTCATAATCTGATGAAATCTATAATCATACCTTAGAGATTCTTGAGAAAAGCCTTGAACGAATGGGACGCCAGAGGTGTAATGTAACGGAGAAACTCTCTTCGTCGAAAAGGCACTGAGCGAGTAGAACTATAGCTAAGAAATAAACGGGTTTCTTTGTTATATATGGAATATAGTTACCGATTCAGCACACAAAAATTTCATGGGAGGGGCTTTATCCATTAAGACATACTGGTGGACCCGTATAGAATTACTTACCAACCGCGCTGTTAAAAGGTTTTTCAATACAACATCTGTCAAGTTAGAAGTTATGAAATTGAAAAGCAATGGTACCTTTGTGATATATTGTTACTCAAATTTTCGCGAGACCGCATTATTCGCGAAGAAATGGCTACTTAAAACTTCCCGTACACCTGGTTACAGATACGAAACAGGAAAAAGCAGCTCGCAGTGCAACTGAAGTTTACTAAACAAAACTACTCAATCACCTTTGAAGTCGATGTAAAAGTTGACTTTTGCATAATTTGTAAATTTGCCTTTTTGTGAGTAAGCTTGAAAGCTAGTTTATTCGTTGTTCCTTCTTGGCAAACCTGATATTAGTCTTGCAGAACGGTTATATCAAAATAAAATTATGACATTTGAAGTGGAAACATCTGCCATAAAAACAAAACAAATTATTGTCTTTAATATCACTAAAATTATAATTGGGCTGCACTTCTAGCCACTCGGAAGCCGTTTAGGCGCCATTTATGTCCTGTGTCTTTTCTTCAAAAATGGCATATGTTAAAAGTGTCGTGGAGTGGCCCAATAATTGTACGCCCCAGTTAACATGTTTAACGAAACGCAGTTTTTAAATTTTGTGAAGGTAACGTTAATTCAATTTTCAAGTTATTTTGAAATTGCCTGAAGCTTTGTTTCGAGAAAATAACGTTTGTAATAATGGTTCTAAAGTCTTTCTGAACGCGAGAGGCAGGTGTAATTTGACATTGAAAAGGGACAATTATTTCAACTCTAAAGTTCCTTTGCGTAAAGGCGCCCACCCGTTTTTTAAATTTGGAGAGTTCGTTTCTGCCCTGAAATACCCTGAAATGAAACGTGTATGACAAGCATTCGCGTGAAAATTGCCACAAGCAATGCTTTCATCGTTTTCGTCACCAAACCTATTTCTTATGGTTCGTGAACGCTTACCCATTTTGCTATGTTGTTTGGAATCCGATAAAGTTACGGTGTAGAGGTGTCGAAATGCAGTGAAATTGTGTGGCACGGTAAAAACAAAATAATTGTACCTGCGTTTCCTTTGTTATTACAACGAAGCACTTTCGCGTAGTAAACATGGATACCGTACAGTTATCCTTGCATCGTGTGCGTATCGAATAAACGTCATGAGTTGTATCCGAGTATTTCACTGAGTGAGCGGTGTCAAATATGGCGCTTTTCTGGGAATTTCAGACACATCTCATTGGCAATAAGGAGATTTTAAAGGAATGAGGGCAGCCTTCCACTGAGTTACGTCATAAAATGATTTAGTTTAGACTGCTATGCCAGTAAAAAGCTTATTGCTGCAGGCACGATTCATTTCACTTTCATAACTTCAATTGACAATGGCGTCTTCCAGTACCGCTTCATGAGAGCTGCCCCTACGGCAGTCGTATTATTGTAAACACTAAGCAGCTGTGCTGTGGCATACAGACGCCTAAAAATACTTCAATTTTCTTATTACAAATTTTACTGATTCGGCCGGCTCCCACTCTGGGGAATCTTAGCTTCTTGCATTTTTTTGTTGCTTTGCGCCTGTTGTGATAGCCCACAGTTAAGTGCTGCGACCTTTATTATAAATTGTGCGTGACAGGTGTGATGACGACCGACCCAGTTACATGCTATTACTGCAGGCCCGTGTGGCAAGTACTGATGCTGCTAGAAGTCGTCAAAGAAGTTAATTTTTTCCATTCAGCAATACTCGCTAACTCAGTAAAAAATTTCGAGTATCTGTATTAATAAGCCTTTAATTTGTCTTTAAGTGTGTGAAAATGCACCTCTTATGTGGATCGGAATTTTAATAAACGTTCTCTATCGTGTTGTTTTGAGCCATGGTTTCGAAGTGATCGCTTTGAGAAGCCCGTTTTTACAACATAATATGTATGAATTACAGGGCGAATGACCAATAAATAAAGCTGGATACAGAAACGATTTTGGCTTTGATTAAAGAAGTAAGTTTGCTGGGTTGCGCGCAAGACTGAACGAAGCTTGCTTGGGCAGCAATTAATAAATTCTTTACAAAGCGCTTAGTTACACAAATGTTGTAAAAAAACGTTACAGACCTACAAAGACTTCTTTCTGCTATGGAATTTTTGGTTTGCGATTTGCTAGCGATTGTGTCTTCAAAGTTTCGCTTTGACGAGCGAGTCCTTATGAAGTGTTAAATATATCTGCAATAAATTTATAGCTCAAGCAATTTATGCACAGACGCCAGCTCCAACTGTCTACGACGTGTTGGGTTGCCCAACGGTTTAACGAGGTATTTTTCTTAAAAAGAACTAGATACGGACACGATCGTGTTGCAAATAGTCTTCATCGGCGTTGCATGTGTTTACCAGGAAATTAAAGCAGTAACCTCTCCATGAGATAACTTTTGTTATTACAATCATGACAAGGCAACTATTCAAGTCAGTTTAAAATATATTTCAAATCTAACCTAATTATCACAGCTTACAATTTGCGCGTGTTTCGATTTGCTTCAATTCAAACCCCTAGGCTTTAAACAAACGTCGTTTCGGTTCTGAGTGAATTTCCACGGCGGGTGGTATCATTCATACAATCAAGAAGGGTTTGCGTGTAAATGACTTGAGATACCGGTTGCCCTTGGCAGGCGCTAATAACTACACGAGGTTTTGAAGTTTCGAATTCACACTGCTCTTCTGTTTGTCAAGGTTGTTCCGCGTTTCCTTTGTTCAGTTTTAATCGCAAAGCAAAACAGGAAGACGGCTCTATCCTTGCGATAGGATTGACTAATGCCGATCAGAAAGTAACCTCTTTTGTGAGTCGACTTGTTTTGGCTTCACTCAGACATGAGTCTGCGGCTAGCGCGCATCATAATTTTTCTCCGATGTTTGTGTCGTGAAAATTCGTGGTACATCAAAGCTATATGTGTATTCCAGCTGATAATTTTTCTCACGCCTATCACCTGTATTTGGCATGGCGAAGTATTGTTATTCTAACGAGAAGTTATTAGATGAAAACATTACTGATCACGACTAATCCCTTAGCACGATAAACAAGCGAGAACTTACGATAAACTCGGCGAGTTAACTTTCTCTTTTCTTTAACAAATTCTTAAAATCAGTTATTTCATATATCGTACTTGTAAGGGAAGTCTTCGAAAAGGTCAATATTCTCAATTTGCAAGTTTTCATTCGAAAACGAGCTTTTCTTAACGATAGCCGAAGGTCGAGGGGCTATTCAGTTTTCAAGAACGAATAGAAACAATAATTGCAAAAATTATTCAATTTTAATGATGCAATGCTTTTTCACTACAAACGTTCCCAGACAAAATAAAGGCACATACAATGGCCTAAGCATTTTTGGATCATTTCACAAAATTTCTTTAAATCCATAAGCTATTTATTTCCGTGTTAACTGAAGGAAGCGATTTGAATCATCCTGGAAATTTATGGCCATAAAATCTTCTGTTGCGCGGTGAATTTTTAAATTTAATTTGATAAACATCTCTAGTGTTCGGGGCGTTACTACATGTCTGAATGAAACGAGTTAAAACTTCCTGCCATGGTTTCCTACTTTCTAGGTTAAATTGAAGCATTATATGTAACCCTAGAAAAACACAGCAGTGTTTGTTTGGCTACGGCATCAAAAAACCAACACAATTTAAAACAGTACCTGTGTAAATCGACGAGGGGTTTAGCTGAGTGCTAGCGTAAAACGCTCTGACAACAAATATGTCCGTTTAAAAACCGTCTCCCAAGTGCGCATTCCGAAATTAACTTTTTGTTGACCACAAAACCGTCAAATCGACGGAAAATTAGGCGTTTTTATAACTTTAATACAACCTGAAAGAAGAAGTTTTTTTTCGGTTTGATGAAATGTAAAAGCTGGGCTTAAAATGAGTTTCGTGTGCATGCGGTTTATGAACATTAAGAAACAGACGCGCAAAAGATAGAAAAATCTTCCGCGTAAGCTTTTTTAGGCGCCTACAGGACGCCAAACGTTCGAGAGAAAGGACCAGAATGTAAAATTATTCGAATTATCTCCCGAATGAGGTAGACAATGTGTATTTTAAGTCGAGTGGTTGGTTTGAAAGCATGCAGTCCAATAATTTGCGATATATTTCTTTTTGATAAAAGGCTGCAATTGAGTTTTGAATTTAAAACTTTCTTGTGAACGAAGAAATCTCCATTTGGAGATACTCCTTAAGCTTGTAAAGTTAGAGTTCCTCTTCCTGTACTAGAGAAACACAGTGAATCAATTTCTTTTATAGCTCGGTGAACCCACAAAAACTAGTCATCTTGATCAAAGCTAGACAACTACACACAGTAATGCAAATTATCTACTTCAATATTAAATTAAAGGAACTCTTTTGGAGGCGAATTGTGTACATTTGGTTGCATGAAATACGACGCAAAGCCTGAATTAGCACTTAACCATGCAGATGTAGATCGATTATTACAGCAACGCTTAAAAACCGACGAATTTGACGAAAAGAAGCACGTAAACTTCAAAGAAGCGTTTCGCAGCAAATATGAACTTGAAACGAGAGCTAGCAATTAATACTTGCGAGGGGATTATTAGAAATAATTTTTATTTAACCAGCTTTACTTGTTGCCTCGAGGAAAACAAAAGTTTGTTTTCTCTTTTTAAAATTTCTTACAAAGGAGCATTTGGAGTCAAGTAATGAGTATACGAGAAGTGTTCTCTTCTTTTTGAGTTCAGACGTTATTCACCAGCTTTGAGCCGGAGTTGTAACTGATTCCTTGATGGACCTTTGTCGGGAGAAAACTTGACAATCGCAAGTATTTGCAAAATGGTTGGGTAAAATTGACTTTATGCAAAATCGCGTCTCTTTATTGTGATCCGAAAAAGTAATTGAAATTATAAGTCGCATTGTTAACGACTTAAACAACCGTCTCAAACCTATTGCCCATCCGTTTATCATGGATTTTTGTGTGTTCTTTCCGGTAAAGCGGCAAATTCGCGACGTGAGCAGATTAAATACACATAATCATTATTCGCCGCTTTATAGCGGAACATAAATCATTTTATTACACGGACTGTTATCTTGTCTTGAGATTGTTCACGATATAAACACCCACGAGAATTAATTATAAATTTTGACCTCTCGACGTTTGAAAGCGACTTAACGCTGAATAGCGAAATTTGTCGCGTTTAATTCCCTCTGCCTTCCGTTGCCTTATCGTGGTAATAACAAGCGTTGATTAGTAAGAATGGTTAGTCATTTCCTTTGTATTTACGCAAAACAAGCAAATTTCATAGGTGATTTTGTTGTTTAATTTCGTCACGATGGGAGCACTGAACGAATACAAACAATACAAAGTAATGATTTTGAGCAAAGACCGCCTTTGCTACTCGGCCAAATTTAACTGCTTAAAATTTGAATCACTGGTGAGTTTTTCGGTCCGTTTGGTACAATCACGAAATAAAATCGTAGTTTGCTTTTACTGATAGTGGCTGAGACACTTAATGGTGCGAAATATCGTCACATTTTGAATAGATAAAGTTTACATTACATCTAGTCTTAACAGTAATATCTAAAAATGATTAATTCTCAATTGATTTTTGGGCATTCTGCGGCTTTTAGCTCGTTTTTTATTGTCCTTCCAGCACGCAAACTTTATTCTGTCTTAGTTGCGAAACAAATCTACGAAATTCTCGAATTTTATTTGCCCCGCATTTAATAGAAAGTGAAACTGTTTTAAAAGTCTTAAAGCTAAATTTGAAACATGCCGTTTTAATTTGTGTGGTTTATTTTTTTATTTATTATTTTTTTCAGAAAAACGTACGTCGTTAAATTTTCAGGAAAACAAAATTTCGTTTATAATTGATAATTACTTTTATTAATCCGGCAATTGTTGCAAATTGTTTCTGAAGCAGTTTATTGCTGTTTTTTAAGGAAATTTTCTCAGCATCCCTGCAAAGTCTTCTGAAATTTGTTGCGTAAAGTAAATTAGCCGAGTGCAGGTGCACGAATAAAATATTTGTATATTCCTGTCCGGCTGGGAGTAAAATAAATGTAAAATGACTTTTGTAAAGCCATAACTACTAGGCGAATATTTGAAAATACACTAACCTAGTGAAAGCCAATTGACTTCCTTGAAATCTGGAAAGCCTTGCTTGAATTGAAATATAACGTGATCCTTTTTAAAAAAGGCAAATTCAATTCTAGAATAACTACAATTTACTAAATATTTATGAAAGTATGTTACTACAATTACAAAAAGATGTACTTTGTTTTACCCTCAAATGGGCTTGAAATTGATCAGCCGAATGTACTTTGCCGTTCTGAATAAAATCTCACTTCTAGATCTCAGTCCGCTTGGATTGAACCAACGATCAGTCTGTGCGCTTTACGTTGAAACTGAAAATGAAAATGATATCATTAATTGTACTCGTTGCAGATGATGGTCAAGATGATTGTGAATCGATTATAGCTTCCTCACGCGCGCGAAGTCACGACATGACGGGATTCATAAAAGTTTAAGTTTACCTTCCTTGGCAGCAGCTGTGTCGAAATCCTTCTAAAATCCCCTTGACGAATAGAGATGAACGCGCGAAAACGGTCACGAAATTGATCTTTACGTCCAGTTAACGCCTGAGCGAGATCACTGAATAGTCGATGTGTGCAGCTTAAAATGCGCTCCCGCCTAATTAAACCGCTGGCTTGTTGATTTTAGCAACGTTGGCGCATTAAACCAAGTTAAGAATTCGACGTCAACACCAATCGAGACAATAGTCGTGAAAAGTGCCTTTGAAATGGCTAATCCTCGCTTGCTTGTTAATGCGTTACAGCGCTGGTCGAGAACAGTAATGTCAACCTTGAACGAAATTTCATTAACTTCGGAAGTTAGATTTCTGTAATAATTGCTTTCTTAATAACTTAAGTAAGTTGACTGTCACAGTTGTCACAGGAGACAAGTTTACGAGCAGGTGTCATTTATATGACATCTCATTCATTTCTATTTTAAATTTTACGAGTGTTTAACAAAAACGCGCTTACATCATTTTTCATCGATTTAATCGGCTGAACGCGTGGTTTTTTAGTTACTAATTTCGCACTGCATTTTTCACCTCCAACGAAATGAACAAAGTATAAATTAATGTCACTTGCCTTGGCCGTTAAGTCATTCGGATATTTGATAGCTATTTGGTTTTAAAATGTGTTCATTTATGGCTTCGGTATTGGCCACTGGTATTTTGTTATTGTACAAGTCCATTTTCGAAATTATTCGATGACTCTACCAGGTTAAAATGTCTACTGGCGTTTTCGCTCTCCGTTTCCAACAGCGATCCAAGTCTATTTTCTCCATAAAATATCCCTATTTTGTCAAACGTTTTGGTGACGAGAATACAGAAAATCATCAAGAAATTGAGCTAGGACTCAGCAAAGCATTTACCTTTAAAATCATCATCTAACTGAAAAAACAGTGAGCGTTTCAGATAAAGTTCTTACTTTTTTTACTTATACATATGCGTTTATCATCTATAATTAGCCTTAAGGTGGATTTCCACTGTCGCGTAATTTTTTACGTGCGTAAATAAAATTATAGACGATGTATTGAAAACTTGCGTACACGTTTACGCAAGCCTTTCATAAATTGTCTCTAAATTTTTTACGCACGTAAAAAACACGCTACAGTGGAAATCCACCTTTAAGCGGTTTTGAAATTTTCGAAATTAAAACAATGATGTTATTGTTAAGTACGTTTAATTGGCAAATCTTTTGGTGACTTTTGTTATTATGATCTTAGGGGACTTTCCTACTGCGGTTATAGTTTGTTCGAATATATCAGCTGGTTGGCTTTTTTTTATTTTTTTTTTTGGGGGGGGGGTTGGGGTATTTAGCAGCCGTGAACACTGTTTGGCTGTTTTGAATTTCCATTCATAATTACGAAACCGCGCCGATTGGCATGAACAATGCGCCAGGAAATTTCTATTCACAAGTTAGTTACAGACCTTGTTTGATAAGATAGAAGTCGAAAATTACGTTTACGTAAAACAAAAAGTCCCTTTTCTACATTACTTTGAAAGCAATATGCCAATAATCTAAGATAATTTAACAGCTCTTTGTCGAGTATGTTTATAGACAAAATATTCTGGGCTTCTGGCATCGTTAAAACATAAATTAAGACATGAAAAACTGAGAGCCGACTCGCAAGCTTTTTTGCCACAGGCGGTGCAGTAGCTAGCGAAGCACGGCAGATATAAAAGAAAATTTGTAATTAAAACTTGTAAATTAGAATCTTTTCTCCGAATTTAAAGTGAATCTTGTTGCCGACGGGGTTTTAATTTTCCTGTTTTGCAAAAAGCGGCGCTTACAACTTTTAAAGAAAATTATGAATACAAAACAGGGAATGATCAAGTGTTGAAGTTTTGCGCCAAACCCGTCCTTCAACCAGAAATTTGAAAGCCGCTGCAGTTTTAACGATAACATACAGACAAATTTGACGGATTCTAATTTTTCGTAATTTAAGAGTGGTGTAATTTAAAGTGGAAAAAACCTGTCAAAACCACAAAATGAAGACCATATAAAAATGCGTTGTTACCGGAAAGGTTTTTTCCCACAAAATTATTGTTCGTTTAGTAAAAAAAAACACAACTATTTAAAAATAATTTAATTTCTTTGATATGATCTCCGACAAACATTTGTAATTTGATTGGTTTCTTTGAAACATATACATTTTTCTTTAAATTTATATTTGTCTTTATATATATCCTCAATAAACTTTCAAACAAAAAATTATTTTCAAAACATTATCTGGAACGGGCTCAATAAATGAGCTTGTTATTAACCGATAGCTAGTATGCTAAATACAAAGTGTCAATGAAATAACTGCCGGCCGTGTTTCATGCCATGCTTGCGACAAGAGAAATTTTCCAATTGCGTTTGTTCAGCTACGGTGTAGCGAAACAAAAGGTGTGAGGCTGTCACACTTTAAGAATTCAATAATATTACCCATTTGACAAAAGCAATAAACGGTCTTTATAACTCAACCACTTGGCACTTTTAGAATTCATTGCACCTGGTTGTTCTTCCGGCGAGGTGGAATTAATGATTTCGTTTTTTGTTCAGGGTAACCTGTTAAAGCGATGAACTCATTGGTTTGAAACAAAAACATGACAGTGCTTCGTTTGTGTTCGGTAATCTTGATGAAGATTTTGTAGTTACAATGTAATTCTTTTCATTCTCCGGTATACACAATAAGGTACCCACGTGGTTCAATCGTGGGCTAAATTAAAGCCGTATAAAGTCAATAGTTATTTTCTATTGACTGCAATGAAAGACAATGCCATCGATTCTTCCTGCTCTTAATAGTTAGTAATTCACACCAAATGACTCTGATTTTCGATCCAATTTGAAGCATTGAGCGTTTTAAATCGCACTACACTGTTTTATCGATAACAGCAATTTTGGTTTAAGGAATCGCCCATTCGCTTCCCGCACTATGTTACCAGATCATTGAATGTTAGTTGTTTGCTTAGAGAAAGATATTAGTGTTTACATAGCCGCCCTGAATGTACACATTCATTTACAATTTCGCTTATCTACAGTGACTGAGAAGGGTGCAGTACCCTATCAGCTGGATTTGCTTTACGCAGATAGCTCTTCAGAACTTCGCCTGGGAACCTTGAGCACTGTTCTAACCTGAAGGCGGAACATCAAAGATAAACTTCTTGTCTATATATGTTATTAATATTATTCCCTTGTTGCCACCAAGCTCTCATTTAAGAGAGAATCTCTCAGAAGAATGTGTGCGTGATACTTTCCAGGCCAGCAGTTTCAGACCTTTCAAATATCAACGAGTCGGTGACAAATTCTTAACATAACTTTTTCTCCTCTTCTTCTAAAGTTGTGACAATTTATGAACAAGGAACCAGTCATACTTCCGCTTATATAATGGTATTCCTCCACCACATTTTTAATATTGATATGGTGTGAAAATGAGACATCAAGAAGGCGGCAATAAAACACTCTATGTCAGTAAAAAATAGAGTCCGCATACGAGCCTAGTCGCCCATCAGGCCGGAGCTTATCCCGGTTTCCTTAGCATGAAGCGACAGAGAATATTTCTATTCCCCTCCTGGAAGGGATGCTAGTCCATCGCAGAGCTACCCCCAGCATTTTTTTTTATGGAACAAATAAAGAAGCCAAAGCCATGTATTATATCATAGAACACGACGGGTATTTGAGAACACGCCGCGAGTAAAAACAACAAAACACACACGATCGATTAACTGAAGCAATTCAATTTCGCTTCTTCTACTTTCCTCTAGAACTTGGAAGCTTCTTTGACCATTTCTACAGCTTGACTCAGAATTTTGTGGGGAATGTCTCCATAGAAAATGTTCTTGAGAGTTTTCACTTGAGTAGAGCTGACGAAAAACAATAAAACACGCTTTTTCTGTGTTTTACTTTGATAAAACATGGGTTTTGGACCAATCAGAGCGCGCGTAGAATCCTGTCTGTATTATAAGTATACATATATCTTGACTCAACAGACCCCCCCCCCCCCCCCCCCCCACCGTCTCTTATAAACACCCCTCTTTAAAGGTTCTAATATGAAATAAACCTGAGGGTACGATACCTCAGTTTACAATGACCGCATGAATCATCTCGTGGCTTACAGCTTTGATTCACACAGAGTAAATCACAAACAATGTACGAAACAACTGGCAAGCTTCTGATCCAGAATATAAATCACCTAACCCAAAATAGCACCATTCATGTATTGTCATAGGGAGTTGATTTAGCCGAGTCAGTACCACCACTCTGAGAGATATCAAACTCTTAAAATAAATATTCCCATCTACCATCGCGTTCAGCCCCTCGTATTGACCATGTCCATTTTACGGGAATATACAGTTTAGGCCGGTGCTCTATATAGCTATACACGAGAGGGAACTAATTCGTTGTTAGCACCCACATTTTTTCTTCTGCTTTTGGCACAGGATTCTGTCACATACACAAGCTACAAAATGAAATGAAACCCGACTGTCACACTGCCGTTTCAAATGATAGAGATTGTATATTCGCGGGTTCATGAAACAAAGAGAAATTGATTGTACCCGCAAATAGTAAAGACAAAAATACGTAGAAACCATTGAACTTAAAATACCAGAGATAAGTTCATGAAACCTAAAACAATTTCAGAGGAATATAAATAACATCAGATATTTTATCTTTCACGCTATTTTTCTATAGTCCTTTCATTTTAAAGCTTTTCCTTTGAGCGTTAATCTAGTTTTTTTCCGATAGTCAGTAAAGTTAAAGTCAAATTTGCATGCGTACAATACAGCACCGGTTTGCAGTATGTCTCTTGGCTTTACAGAGCATTTTTTGGCTTGATATTTTTTAAAATTCTGTTTAACATAATCAAATAGTTGCAATATTGTTTTGATACCTGTTACAATCAGCTCGCTTCTGTCTCCGGGTTTTGTACTAGCTACAAGAAAGCTGTGTTCTTGTGGGTAGAAGATTTTAGACATTAAATTTGGTGTTCAGTTTGCATGTGACAAGAAATGGGGTTGGGACGACCACTTGTGAGGACCAATGTGTCAAACAAGAGTCACGCAAGATGCCAAGATACGCCACGCTTCACGACTATCATCGTTAAACGATAGGGTCAATTAATCTCGGAGATCCTAACAACATCCTAACACCGATCGCTGTGAACGCCGATTAAGGATTGCAAGTCTTTCAAGTTTGTTTACAACAAATCTTCTCAATATTCCTAATTCAAAGGCATCCATGTTCCTCTCAGTTTATCTCTACCTCGTGGTGGCTCTTTATAAAGCTCTTTTAAATACAGTAAAAGGGCAAACTGGGAGAACTACTATAGAGAAACCAAGGAAACTGCTAGAGTTTGCGAATGCAGTATATTCTTCAATCAGAGGCAGTGTGCTCTCCAAGTCATCTCGATCACCTCTTGAATGGAACTTTAATTGTAGTTTGTACATTCTTTTCGTCGAATTGACGTCCATATATGTTTCACGAGAATGTGAAATACTCTTCCGCATTCGATAAATCGAATTGACGATAAAACGTTTGTCGAGTTGAAGTAATCTATGACAGACTGATCTTATTGAAGGGTCTGTTTTGTACCGTCTAAAAAGCGTACCTGCAAAAAAACCGGAAACAAATTTCTGCTCTGTATGAAAAATCAGTAAAGGTTTCTTGTATCTGCCTTGTTTATAACTGTAAGCAGCTTATACAATCAGTAATTGTCGTGATTCCCTTTTGTTAAGAGTAGAGTTATAGCGCAACCTTTTTTGGCGAGGTAACCAGGACATCTAAAACTGAGTTACAGCTTCTATATAAATTTAAGTCAAAATCAAGATATTAAAGTAAACTTTGTCAGTAATGAAATGAAGTCTATGAAAACAAAACAAGTTAGAAAAGAACGACAATATTTGAACCAATAAAATTTTGAAGAACATACCTGGTTTCCTTTCGTTTTGTAATAAACGCTACCTACAATTTCCCCCTTTTCTCCGAGAACTGAGAGCAAGAAAATTATCAGTTAAGGTATAAAGTAATTCAAGACAAAAATTATCATTAATTACAGTTCTAAAATCTCGGACTCACTAGCTTTGCTTGCTTGGTGCTTTGGCGTAATTGCTCACAAAGTAACAGAATGCAAAAGGAGCTGGTGGATTTAACTTTACTGCTTCGCCATGCCTGATCAGCGAGGCAGAATCTTCATTTCTTTGTTGTGTAAAATTTTCGCGTTCTTTCTCGTTGTATACACAGCTGAAATCATTTGTTTATAAATATCTATTTTATGATTTTCATCGTTCATTGTATATTTGCAGGTACAATGCGATTGATCCGCCAACGCATGAACAGCAACGCGTTGAAAAGCATTCAACATTTAAGTCTCTATACGAGCTTTTGTCACCTGTGCGGGATGATACGAAAAGCCTACAACGAGATTTGTCACACAGCTAACACAGCTGCAGGTATATGCGTGATATCTCAAGTTCTTGGCAGAGCAGTCTTTGTCACCCTTAACGTTAGCGCGGCGCTGTGATTTTTTTCATCACCTAAAAATTTGGAAAATCCAATCCAATCATTAGACAATTAGAACTACATAGTTTACTTTACACAATCAGTTCTCCTGGCTAAATTGCAAACATTTCCTGCAACAAAAGCTGTCAGAATTTAGTGTTATATCAAGACAATATTTCCCACTTGAAGATTTTTCCTAAATTCTCTTTGCTTGACTGTTTGACACAGTATTAATAAATAACGAAAAGGTATATTTATGCAAAGTGGTGCTTAGTGTAGATCAATATGGTCACAATAGTGAATTTCTGATCGTCACATAATGATTAAGCCACCTAACCGTAGAAATAACTGTGAGGGTCTCAAGGGGTGGTGGCTTTCACGGTTAAAGCTAAACATTTTGGCTTTTTTAAGGCTAACAGTTAATTTAGCTTTCGTTACGGTTAACAGTAGGGTCAAAAATTAATTCAATTGTTTTTAAAGTTAAAAATTAATTTCCGATGTTGACAAAGACAGGGCAACCGTCAGAACTGTCACGTCTGTGCACTCGTTCTACGATACATTCGGCAGTCACTTTCGACCGAATTTAGACATGACAAGAGATCTGAAGGCTTTCACTTTCATGGTGTGCATTTTTAAGGTTAATATTTTTACGGTTAACGGTTCAGTTTTCCAAGTTCAGGTTTTACGCCTAACTCCATACCTTTGGCCCTTTCATGACTAACGGTTATCCTTACTGAGACCCTCAACTGGATTTCAGAATGACACTGTTTCCTAGTATTGCTGGAAAATGATGCAATATCAGAGTCTTTCGAGGGTTCTAAAGGGAGGTACCAAATTCCATTTTTCAGCCCAAATCCCATTTCCCGTCCTATGTTTGGCGCAAATCCCTGTCCATTAATTACCGCTGTTTGTTTCTTAAGTTCCCACTCACAATCACATAAATCCCATTTTCACAGCGAGACATCGGCAAGTCCCAGTTCCCATTTCACTCTTTCAGGTCCCTCCGTTTCAGTGCCGTTTCTTTGTTATAATCATGAAGTCTAGGCTTAAAAGTCTGTAAGTTGTCATCAATTTTAGTGACCTAATGTTCCTTCTTGTACCAGTTTGACTTTGAGAAAGCGTTTGACTCGTTAAGTTGGAACTTTCTTTTCAAGACCTTGGAAAAGTTCCACTTTGGAGAATCCTTTATTAAGTGTGTACGTCTTTTTTATACTAATATATCAAGCTGCATTATGAATAACGGAAAACTAAACTTGCCATGTCCGCTGCCGTTATACCAATTATCGTAGAGGAGTTGGATTGGAAACGAGGCAGGAAAATCACGTCATGCAGCGCAAAAATTCAAGCATGGCAAATTCTGACCGGAATCCCTTTGTAAGACGCGTTTTTTCTCCAACCGAAGTCTTCAGCAACGGGAACAAGGTCGTATCTTCAGTGGACATGAGTCAGATGCAAGGGCCACGATTCGTTGCAGGCTCGTCACATTAAGAGAACTGGGAATTGTTGTTAATTTTCGTTATTAGCAACATAAGTGTGCTTAAAGATAAGAATGTATGTGCATATGGCTTGTGTATCGCATGCTCGCCAAAAAACTTTAAGAGAGTTGTTGGGACTGTGATGCCTTCTAACTGTCTTCTACGTCGGTAAAGCCAAACAACGATTACAGAAAGACCGAACATTTCAAGGCTCTTACACAAGATGGTCACGCCTCCACGATTGCTGACCATGCCATTTCTACAGGTCACAACATCAAATGGGACCATTTTGAAATCCTCGCTACTGGAAAGTCCGAATTGCAGTGTAGAATTCAAGAAACGCTATTGATCAGTGACTTAAAACCCTCACTTAATGAAAACGCTGGAAGTGAGAAGCTGTTTCTTTATTAATATCTACCGTTAGTATCAATTGTGTCACCAGTGCCTCGCTTTATTTTTGTATTTTTAAAATGTTTTGTAACAGTTATAACCGTCACTTCTGAAGATGTATGTTGAAGCATACGAAACGTCAATTTTATGTAAAAAATGTAAATTTAAATGCAATTTGTTAAATCACCTAACACCACAGAGCTCTTCAGGAGCTCGTTAGCAAGTGTGCGTGCATGGTGATCGAATTGGAATTTGGAAGTGCTGGTTTTTAAGAGGAAGCAAAACTGCAGAACACAAAGAAAAACGAAATCAAAAATCAAGGACGACAACAAACAACAAACCCACACATGATCTGGGTCCAGATATCGAATCCGGGCTATATTGGTGGGAGGCGAGCCCGCAGTTTCACTCCTTCTTCCACCTAACCCCCCTTCCCCTTATTAATTACAATTCTTCTCAATCGTCCTCATTCGAAGCCATCCTTGTTCCATCTCAGTTTATTGTTACCTCTTTCCTCTGACGTAAAATAAAGAATGAACAAGACAACAATAGCTCAAAAATTAATACACCATTATTTTAAAGAGCCCTAGTCAGCCGCACCTTTGTAATCGTTTACATGCAAGAGTTTCAGTATTATAGTTTAGGCGGAGAGTGACCAAATGAAAGAGATCACTGAGAAATGTACCAAAGGTAACCAAACCACGTAGAGCAATGCAAAAAGATTAGTACGCTTCATCATACAATTTCTATAATTTCGATGGCATCGAAAATGTCGGAGGCTTGCTAGAGCCCTTTGAGGTTTCCTTTTATTTGAAGGTAATTTATACGTTGCCAAAGATCGCTTCACTAATTCATGGTGACTACTTTCAAGTTGACAGAAAAAGTGAAAATTCTGAGTGACAAACTTCAAGTTGATAGCCATTTTTTTTAAGAATGCAGGTTTCTTAAAATCACCATACCCGCAGATTGGCAGTTTCATTTGATATTTTGAGCTCTCGTATCCAAACAAGGCAGAAAAGAACATAACCTTATCCAAGTTATCTAATCTATCTCGAAAGATTTGGACAAAAACTTACAACTAAAAAGAGAGGTAGTGTTTGCGTTACGTAATAAACACAGTAGCAAGCACATTAATGGGCTTCGAACTGAAACGCAAAATTCTGTTGTTTTTATTAATCCTATTACTCCAAGAGTACGAAGTCAATACTGACTTTGCAAAAATTATGAAAACAAACAGTATCACAAGAATATACTGCGCGATAGCTTTCCTTTGAAATGTCACACTCTACGGTTTCAACCTCATATGTAAATTAATGTAATCACCGCCTTGTATAGTGTACAATAAGAAAAAATTGGTTGGTCAAAAATCAGAGCTTTTAGTCTAAAAACTAAATTTAATTCATATGAGAAAACAGCCGACAAAAAGATTTTTAGGATGGCGTCTCCTAATTATAATAGTGCGGTATTTTGCTCGGCTGATGACTATGCAAGAAGTACATTTTATCGAGGCCTACTGAAATCCAAAAGAAAAATTGTGGCAGCCACGCACATTTTCGAGACAATTAAGAGCTGATGTGACATTATTAGAAAAAGCAAAAGAAATTTTCCTGCAAATTCCCTTTAAATTTGGCTGTCAATAAACAGGATCAACATTAAATACAGCAATTTTAAACATAACTGAAAAATACTATCTTTGAAACTGCGTGATCAACGATCTTATTAACAAAATGGTTACATTGTTGCCAATTTTTTAACTTTAACAACTCCCACTTCCACATGTACAGCCTAGAAACGTTTGCACTAAATGACAAGTTAATATTGTGTTCTATAAAAAGTATGGGCCACTACGCATTTTAAAAGTTACACGAGTTGTTAGTCGCTTTTGGAGTATGTTACAATTTTCCCGTCCCCTCCCCAAGGAAAAAATATATTTGCGTCTCGCGCAATTTTCACGCGTGCACTATGCCATATGTAGTTAGCAGTTTGCATTTTGCGTTTGAGTGATTAAAGATTTGTTTTTAACTGTTAAATTGAGTCATTTTTATCGTTTAGCAGTTAGTGATAACTGATATTTCGCTTTTCTGTTGTTCCTGGTTTAGTTATGCCCATAAACTTGATTTCGTAGCAACAATTTTTTCTTTCATTTTAGTCGCGCACTTGGTCGCGTAGACGGTTGAATTTTTCAATTTGAGCGAGCAAATTTCACAAGCGCGCGCGCGTCCAGTGCGATCTATGCGTTGCGTGATGCTGGGAACAAGTGCGCAGTAACAAAGGGAGGCACCGTCCTTAATCTTAATTTTAGTTGAATTGAATGGAAAACTGTTTGTCGGATTGGTTCAACTGCGCGACTTAAATTATGTCTTCTGCCATTGCCGAATTCACAAGAACTTAAACTAATACAACTGACAAGACTTTTTGCGACATTAACATCTATATCCAGTAATTCAAGAACGAAATAAGAACACAAATTAAATAAAACACATCTACAAACCTTTTTTATTTCTTTCTTCTAGCTCAGCTGCAGCTTTTCCTTTCGTCTTGGTATAAAACCCACTTCTCCAATACAGGATTTCACCTAAGAGGAAGCCGATTTACTCAATTAAAACTTAACAGACTTTAACTATAGCCTTAAAATTTGCGTTTAACTCTAGTCCACCGAGTCAAACGGAATGGCCAGTCAAGGGAACTGCCGTTATTGTATTTATGGACAAAACTTTGCTAAAATTATGACTACGTTCCTCGCTCTTAGAAGGCCACAGAACCAAAATAAGAAAACGAAATAAACTTTAAAACATGTCTACACACCAGTCTTTCTTTCTTCCAGCTCAGCTCTAGATAGCTTTTCCTTTTACCTTGGACTAAAACCCAGCCTCATAAACGGGATTTCAGATTTCACCTAAGAGGATTTACTCAATTAGACATTAAAGACGCTACATATACAGCCTTAAAGTTTCCATTTAGTTCTGGTCCATTGAGCTAAGCCGTATGACAGAGAAGGGAACTACCATTGCTAAATTTCTGGATAAAACGCTGCTAAAATTATGACTATCTACCTTGGTCCTAGAAGACCAAAATTAGATATCAAATGAATTGTTAAAGGATAGAGCGAAATGCTTTCAGGGCAAAAAAGTTTCTCGTTATAACACAACGCTAGACTATCACTTGAAGTTTCTATTCATTTTGACACGTCTTTGGATTTTAGCAAAAGTCATGACTACCAAGAAGTCACTCCGGTTCAGTTGTCTCTTAAACCTAAGCACAAATATCTTCCCGATAATTTTTGGCATGAACCTTCATTTTGTTTCTCGTATCATCCCATTTTTCATAGAATCACCTGTAGGCTAACCGATTAAATCTGGTAATTTCTATAGATTACAACTGCAATTAAATAATTTTAGAGTTGTTACTTTTCCTTTTCCCCTATAATACTCATGTTCATCATTACAAATAAATATTCATTTCATTACTTGGTTATAAGAAACGAGAAAGCGAAAAGCAAACCCATTAAAAGTAGTTCAGTTTACCTCAACTGTGTTTTGATTGTCTGCCCTGCGGATTAGATCGTCGAAAATCTTGCGTGCCCACTATTAAAGACTGGTTGATAATGACTGGTTTTTTCAAACTTTCCCGATTGATTTTATATATTTCGTGTATAAAATGAACCAGTATTTCCTTTGTTCTTTTATTTGCCTCGAATTTTTACTAACGCATGAAAACCCATTGTTCTTTTCATTTGAGCTGACGCCTTTTGTTTGAATTAAGGATGAAACAAAACCTCTCTGTGTTTTCCAAGGAAAAACACAACTGCAATTTGGTTCAAAATCTCTGCGCAAACAGCCTGACGAAATGCCCGTCACTCAAGGGTTACCAGTCTCCTTTTTGCTCTGCCTTTACGTTGGTCGAGCATAGAAATAATGTTGCTTTTATGATCCCAAACATTGAAAAATCCCCAAAACGTGTCTACATACATATTAAGTATCCCAATGGTTACTCCTTTATCGAAAATCGAATTTGATATTTATTTCTCTCGAGTGATACACGGACTTTTAAGTGTAGTGACCGAAAGGGTCATTGACGAGGTGCGTTCAGCTGGGTTCACAAAGCTGATTTTTAAATTCGACGTTTAATGTGGCTTGAGTAAAACATATCACTCCTTGTTTTGTCACAGAGATAGATCAATGCAAATCTTGTCAACTGAGGTCTGAGAAACCTTACAAACTAACCAGTCATTACGACGCAAATTATTTCATCCTCTGTATTTTAACAAGAAGTCCTGGTTAATAAAATGTATAACCGTACTAATAGTTTGGACGAAAACACTGCCTTATATTAGTAGATGGTACGGTAATTCAAGCTATGTTTTTCGAATTACGTTTTTCAGAATTTTTTAAAATTGCCATGGCTTGTTAATTTCAATCTATATTTTCCACAGAAGAATTTGTTCAAGTTAGAAATTTGCAACACAGTAAAATAGTACTATATGGAATTTCTGCTCGGCAGCTTTTATTGACTTTATTTATATGGTCGACTCCATCTTTCCAAGGAAAAGAGAGAGTATGAGGATTACCAACGAAAATAGAAGTCAAAAAATCCTTCATTTTGTTCACTCATTTTGGAAGTAGCCATATTCTGCAATTGCTGGGCATCCTAACAGAAAGAATTTTCCGATATATCTCCTAACATTATCCTAATGTCAATGCCTTGGTGATAATTTAGATAATTATTGTGAATTGAATAAGGAATTTCGTATTGATATTGTAAAGCTATTAGAGTCACCCAGATCGTAAATCTTGCCAATGCCATGAAATTAACCAATGATGTTTTATTTATCATACAACAAGCCTGAATTGTGAACATACTCCAAACCTGGTAATCTTCTCAGCGAATTGAAAACAAAGGACTGATTTTTAACTTGTGTGCATAATTTGCACTTGTTATCCTTCTCATTACCTCTTTAGTATCAAAATATTTGTACTTGTTAAAATATTCCTTTCACGTCCGTTGCTCCGTCCACCCTGAAAAGTGGGCTGATACATTCAGATGTAAGAACAGGTCGTTTAAATATTCCTGGAGTTTCCCTTTTAGAATAACTTTAGTTTTCCTTATTTTTGACAAAGTTTATTAAGAAAGCGTTCTAAAGGAGGAATTTTTATGTTAACTTCCGTGATGCTTCATATACTAATGGCTTTATGACGATTTGGTTCCAAATCAATTTCGATCACAAAAGTGAGACGTGATTGGCAACATGTCCCGCCAAGCGAGCATTTTTAAAAACTCTAAAAACAACGTTGAGTCACCTGTGAAATTCTCATGAATTTCAGACGCACTTTGCGAGATTAGTTGATGCATTAGAGTCACCTGGAGAAATAAGTGCATTTGGTGAAACCTGATAGAGGTAACAAGCCGTTTATTTCCCAGAACGACAGGCTGATAGCTGATATTTTAATTGGTCGTAATCCTCAGCCATCCTGTTCCTTTTTGGTTTGGTATCACTCTTTTGGTGTTTTTCTTCCTTAGCAAACTATTATTTTTAGGTTTCCTAAATTTTAAGGGTAATTTAGGTTGTCGAAGAAATAACTCAAAATATAGTGACGTAGCTGCATTGAGTGAATATAAGAGGGATATGGTATACAAAAGCCACATAACTTGTTAAGAATTTTAGAAATCATTTCACTGTCAAATAGTCGCTAAAATATATCACTAGAAAGACTATCGGGATATCACGCTTAATTCTGAGAAATTCCATTCTAGAAATCTATAATCATCTGCGTGCAGAATAACAATTACTATTACCACGAGCTGTATATTTGCAAAAACAATAAACAACGGTTTATTCTTTTAGTTGTCTGAATAAGGGTATAAAGCGGAAAGAAATTACACTACGCTTTGACTGTAGATTTCAGTCCAAAAAATTACAAAATTGAAGTTTCAAATTAATTTTTGGAAGTACAAATCTATAACTGCATGTAGATATTTTTTCAGAGAGTTTTTGATATGCATCGCAGGTTGTGTAATAAAAAAAAAAACGCTTGGTAAAATGAGCATCACGAAATATACCACTACAGTGAGTTTATCGCTAAGAAAGTTTAAAACATGCAATCATATGACAAAACATTCTATTCTCTACTTGCACAAATCCCATAATACACCTCTTTTACCCCCCAAAATTTTGCATAATCATTGTTTGCAATTTCTCCTGGGACATGAAGATGTCCCTATGCAAACTTTTTAGGGGGTAGAAGCGGTGTATTATGGTATTGTGCAAGTAGAAAATACGAAATACTGAGGGTTACAAACATCGAATATAGGCTGATATAACCTGAAATGCTTGTAAAGGATAAATCATTATTGTATTGTGCATTATCTAAAGAAATAGTAACATACCAGTTTAGGAAAAAATAAATCTGGTAGACAAAATCCTGGGTAACTTTGAAGAAATCCTCCTGTATATTATATAACTGGATTTATCAAAGCCGGTTCAAGGAATTTATGACCCCCATGGCACAAGACTTTGTTTCGACCGAGAAATGACCAAAGAATAAAAACAACAAATTACAGTTCTGAACTAGGGATAAAAGAGTGGGGAAGGAAAACAGCTATGAAGCTGCCATACTTTTTAATTTTTCTAGTATCGCCTTTGGTTTCGTACGAGTTTTGCTCAAAATTTTCTTTGACCCAGTGATGACAATTCCAGACATATTCATTTCACATAAGGATTTTTATCCAACGATGTATTTCTTACATTGTCTGTTGTAATGGAGAACTATCGGCATAGTGTATCCTTTGTTACTTCTAAACAAATCGAGATAGTTTCAGATAATAGTTTTGTAGCTTTTGTAGTGTTTGTAATGTGAAATGGCAACCGTTTTTCTATCTTGGCTTCAATGTTTAATATTGTTAAGCGATTTAACAATTTTTCAAGTGACTTTTTATCTGTTCAAGATTTGTTCCCTGTGAATTGCGTTTCACCCCTAACTCGTTCAGAGCCATGAATTACAGGTGCTTAGAAATGATAAAATAATTCGCATATCTTTATGCAATGGACTTTTTGGTGGAATTTTTTTTATCACCTTTCGATTTCATTGTCTGTCTTTTTAAAAACGATAATGGATTGTAGTCGCACAAAGCATGCATCCTTTTTTAGCAACCGTAAATTCTAGAACTAAAATATTAATCGGCAGTTAGGAAAACTTTTACTTACTGTAGAACAGTTGGCTCTCTAGCTTTAGAAGTAAATAACGTCATGCGATCGCGCGATGCCCGGACCTGTTAGGCACCGGGATTACATTCGAGTCTTTTGGAAAGTGTGAAGTTCCCCTTTAACCGCCTCCTTTTAACTAATTGCATTAAAATGATTAAGTAATGCGAGAATAAACACTTCTGTTTCATGACGGAAGTAAATAAGTGAACGTTTAGACTTGATTGAACAAGATTTGTTATTAATAGATGATATTGAAAATTAGCTGCCTATCCCAAACGTTATATTGGAAGGAGATGCGTTGTTTTAATATTCCCCAAAAGTGTTCTAATTTGCTGAAAGACCGTATTTGGATATCTTGCTCGTTGGAACGACATAAAAATTATACAGTAAAATAAATTTCTTTTTCGTCGTCATTATTTCCATTTGTTATCGGTTTATCAGCTATTAGCTGACAATATAATACGCTGTAATTAGTTAATATCGCCTCAAATGAAAAATCAAAAAAAGGCAAAGAAAGCGGAAAATGATCTCTCAAGAACTATTATGAGCATTTCCAAAATTGATTTTCTAAAACCTTCATCCTATTATGAGTGCAAATAAAAAAGCGCTTGGTAAAATGAGAATCTCCGATTGTTTTGTTTTCGTACCGGAAAACACATTATGCGAACAAACGGAAATAACGAAACGCGTGAGGAAAATTAAATTGATTTAATACCTATCCGTAATTGCTTAAAAACCGTTTGTAATTCCTTAATCTAAAATTATCAACATTTCTCACGGCGTTGAAAAGGTTAGATCATGTGTGATTGTGAGCGTTTTGTAATGTAAAAGTTGCGAAAGATTGAATTAGGAGAGCGTCAAACGAAAAATAACGTAGGATTTGACAACGCCATGTTGAACAATAGAAATCGCTTTACAACAGAGACAAAAATAGGATTACTGAAATCTGTTGTGGAAAGAACTAAAATAGAATTTTTATAACGTAAACTTAAAATATACCTGTAATTTACGTTTTTCCTATTTTCTTTATTTTACTTCAGACGTTTTGCTAGAGCTGAATGATTGATGGCTTTTGAGCTAAATCAAAGTCAGCCTTTGAAAATTTTAATTGTATCAAAAATATAAACGTTTGCAATCAGGTTAACTCGTTTTAAAAGTAAAGAACGCGATATTAAAAATGAAAAAGTGACCTGTCAGTTCCTAGCTTGTCATCAGAAAGAACAGAACAAATCTACCATCTTCGTAGAATATCCGGGTTTGAGTTAACCATAACTCTATATATACCCTGATACGGGTAATTATTTTATGGCTTGTCAATGAGGGAGATAACTCAATGTGTTTTGTCAAAATGATTTCGAACGCAGAGTTAAGACATCTCCGTGGACCAGAGGGAACTGTAATAAAGAAGTTACTTAATAAACAACATATTGAAATGAAATTATTCTAATATAAATTGGTCAAAATGACTAGCTAGACAGTACGATAGGAGCAGACAAAATCTGGCATAATAAGCTACAACTAGATATGCTCATATATAAATATATTCAATGTGTTCTTTAATCTGTTGCCACTAAGGGGCGCTTTTGTATAGGTACACGTAATTTTCGTTTTCAACACATTTGTGGAAAATAATTAGCGCAATATAATTTTCACAACAGACAGACAGATTACATTTCTGTAATAACCAAGTGATAATATCCACTAAATGAAATTCTAAATAACACGAATCGCATCGACAATTTAAACCTTTCAATTTTAATGTTTTTTTTTTCAAATATTTTAGTTACAAACCTCACCAAAACTGTCCATCCATATTTTTATTTCTTTTTAGTAATTAGATCAGCTTTTCTTTATTGATTATGTTGTTAGTCTGAAACGCCAGGCTTGGATACATTTGTTTTTACAGCGAAAGCAAATAATTAATGACAGTTTGATAACGACCAAGGAAATTAATAAAACATCTTCCGTGGTAAAATAAACGGTTTTGAAATATCCGAAGTCTTCAATAATAGTTTTTTTTTCTGATTTGAATTTGGATAATTAGCGTAAGGAATTTAATTAAATCGTCATTAAATGAAAGATAGGTGGTTTGCAGTTAATGAGCAACAATGCTAAAAGGACAGTAATCTCAGTTATCTTAAACAAGGAAGGCGTGTCTAAGAAAAGGCAGTCTTATTCTTAGGGCATAAAACGGTTGCCTTGCAGGTGGTTTTGCTGCCAATTACATACAAAGTCGCTATACATCATTGACGACACATTTTTATCATTTGTAGCCGCCCTAGCTTCCTTGTTTATGTTGTATTACTACTTGATGTTTTCACTTCCATAGAAGTAATTTTGGATCTATTATCGACGTAATTTTTTTACATAAAAAAATGACTTAGCCCTCGAAAGAACACACAACGAAATCATATTCTCAGTTTTCACGTGACGTCAGATAAAACTAAAATTAAAAAATTTGAGTTTTCAACTTATCAGGTAAAAGTCATTTTTAAACATATATCTGCTGGCCTGTTTTCAGCTCGGTAGACGGCTTTGTTTTGAAAATAGAACAGTTTGAATTTCAGATTTTTCATAATGCGTGACATCGGCATTGCTTCTGGGTAACATGTTACGTGCGCGAAAATATCGATTCGCCTTATGCTTTCGAGTTCTGAGTAACCGATTTGTTGAGGGAAGTGTCTATGCGACTGTTTTCAAGTTTAACAACGAGAAGAAACGTTTTTAGAGAGCCAAAGTAAACTCCAGATGTTTCCACTGGTTCCCGGCCGCCATATTGGAGTCCCGCAGAGGGGCGCAATGTCGTACATCCCCGAAACTTTGGCACGTTGTTTATTTATTACTCTTGAATAGGTAAGCTATTTTATTTCTTACGTGCGTGATACTTGCGTGACGTGAAAACCACCGATTGATGTTGTTAAAGCGGCATTGTCACGCCATTTTAGCAACATCTTAGACGGCTAAAACTTATCTTCGTTCAAACGAAAACCAAAAATAATGGTTTAGTTTTGGTACCTAAGAATTACTGCATTGAAACCATTTACTGACGTCTGTTGTTACGGATGGCGAGGATGGAAGTGGATTGAAAATTGGAAAAAATTGGCGATTTTTTTCAAATTTTTAAGCCATCTCCTGACAAAATAGGAAACCACCTATTACTGATGGTTGCTGTTCCTGCTAAATTTTCATTATGCATCTTTTTCGCAAATCTGCAGGAGCATTTTTTTGCACGAGTAAATGTATTAAGCAATGCATTTAGCACAGCCGAATTGACCTAAACACTCCAAAATCATCGCGACAATGCCCCTTTAATTTGATATCTAGTAACTCTTGTCTGAGCTCCTAAATGAAGTTAAGCTAATCCGAGTTCGGCAGTGTCAATAGTGATAGAAAGGAGGTAGGGGGAGTATTGACCTTAAAATCCTTTTAGGGTCATTAAGAAAAACAACGTATCCAACAAGTAAGTCGTCTTTATTTTTCTTATAAAATCGAAAAAAAAAATGAAAATTAACAGTTACATGCAATCATTTCACACGCGATATTTCTATTTTTTACGTGATGCGTGATTGGTTAAAAAATTATCTGTGCAGTGATGAGTTATTTAATAGAAAAAACTGCGTGATGCTTGATGGGTACTCAACCCCACCCCCACTTTTGCCACCCTCTTCCTAGTATTTCCTAGTATACCACTGACAAATAGCCATATTTTTCTTGAGCTTATAACACAGTATTTGCAATTGTTTAATAAACTTTGCTCATAACTGTGACAAATACAGGAAAACTCCTTTAGTTAATGGAAAACTCTAACTAAATTTTGGATAGCACAATTCTATTATCTTGAACACAAAAGCAAGTCCCGTAGAGTCATAATTATTTTTTGTATTTGCCATCGTTACTAGTCTTTCTCACTTTCTAAAAATAAATAATTATTAAATAACCATATTGAGAGAGGAAGTCCCATCAGCCTCAGCTGGTTTTCATGCGGGTCCTCTATCCAGGTTGAACTAGAATTTGAAGAAATGTTAGTTTTTGAGGAAAGAGGAAAATCGGAGAAGGAGCGAAGCGACAACCATTTAGACACCCCACTGTAACAGACCCTGTGGGATCTTTATCCTCACTGAACTTTCGGGAAAAAGTCACCGGGTTCGCTAATTTCCCACTGGTCTGATTTATTTTGTTCATTTATCATTATGTTTTGCAAACAAAATACGCTGGGTCACACCGCACAGTCTCTGGGTAAAATAAAATATTCACTGGGTACTGGGTACTAGGGGAAAATAATCCACTGGGTAGGGTTTCAGTGGTCTGTTACAGAGTATTTAGGGTCCTTAATTTTGCGTAGTACTCTTCCCATAAATCATTTGTCGGCTGTTTACCAGCCATAACAAGAAAATTCATTTACTTCATCAAAATATTATTTTACCTACGCTAAGTAAGTCGTATGTCACTAATTGCCCCAGCCATCTTTTAAATCTGCCTGCTTTCACCGAAGCAATTTACGGCTAGAAGGCCAGTTCGACCCCGTTTACGAACACATCTGAATCGCCGCTACCAGAAACCACCTCAAACGGAAATGAACCTCTACTGAAGCGCCTTTCGCACATGGCACACTATGAAAAGATCAACTCTTGTGTGTTAACATAGAAGATTACCAAGGTGAAATATGAAGCTGATTTTCAACTCTGTTTAAACTTAAGTTTCAATATTTTTTTTAGTAGTTTTCAATGTTGAACTTTGTACTAAACTGCGTGTAATTGACAAGCACGTATAGCGTTTAGCACTTCCGGTCCCTCGTTTGAAGGTTAGCAGTGATTAAATTTACATTAGAGAGCATAAGCTGTCCAACTTTAGTTGGTAAGCTCTTAAGGCAATCCAAATGTTTTCTTGATAGATTTTTTTTGATGGGCGCATATAACTTGGCCAGTTAAAGTCGTCCTCGATCATTCTGCCAAAAGGTAAGCACATCTTTTTTTCCAATTATGACTGTGCCCAATACACCAATCACGAGATGGTTTCAACATTCATTCAACTTTTGATGATACCAACTTTGAATTTCAAAGTGTTTGGCAACGATATTTACGGATGATCAGGAACGATGTTTCATACGGCGTCTTGAAGCTGAATAATTTGGTCAAAAATCGTTTTTAACATTTTTTCTGTTCTCGAAACTTATCGCAAGTATAATATAAGGATAATATCGCTTTTCATCAGCTTGCGAATTTCAAAATTCAGTTGTGGAGGGCTGGCGAAAGAAACTTGCTTTTCATTTCTGAGTTTCCGCCACAACTCGTTTGCATTTTTCCCCAACGTTTAAGCTCACTCTTTAAAAACAATTCAGCTACAATTAACCTCTTCAGTGAACTCTGGAAATTTTGGTATCGGTCCAAATACTGTTGTTTGCATGAAAAATATCAGTCAGAAATCATGTGAAATATAGAGAATGTATGGAACAATTTGTCTAAATAATAGCTCTGTATAGTGTTGTCCATAGCTACACAACCAAATTAGATACGTATTTATTCAGGGATCTGCTGTGGTGTACAAATATATCGCTATGATAATATGGTGCGATTACATCCGTTTACTTTGAAAAGCATCTTTTTTATATTATTACCACAAAATTGAAAGTAGAGCGAAAATATCGATGCTTTTGTAGCCACTGCTAAAACGCACTGTGTCGCCATTGAACTGATTTCCACGAGAACGCACACGTAAAGTTCTTTATGTTCACCGCGGTTTGAAAAAGATCGATGGCGTAATATTAAGCTTAGAAGCATTGCAAGAGAACTGACGTTTTTCCCGGGCTAACTTAAATTGCCCACCTGCAAGAGTCTTCACTTTATAAGCAGCTTATTATTCAAAATCATATAATCGTGACATGTCAAATTTAATGTTCCGCGTTCAGAACAAGCCAAATCTGTAACCCGGCTTGGCCCGTTATGTGCTTACATGACACCCACGCAAGCTCACGTTTTTCCTAGTCACGATTAAACAATAATACCAGCAGCAACTGCAAAAATAACTCGTACAGCCTTTACTCTTTTTTTATGTCAATAAAACTTTAAGGCTTTATAAGTCCGGCGGCTTATCTCGACGAGTTGCTTCGGACATCGCGCCGGTTGACGGTTTACCTCTTCAACAGCGGTTCCTGCCATAAAATGGGGATCGGAAATGACAAGTTTGCTTTCAAACTTCTAGCTGAGACGAATTTGCACGCAATTGTGGCAAATAAATTGAAAATTTGTTTTACAGCGAGAAACGTGACCTCCAAAAGATTTGTGTCACCATTACTCAAAGGCACCATCAGTTGACTAAGTATAAAAGTAATATCCGTTTGTTTAATTGGTACGCAATGAGTGCCCAAGGTCTAATTATAATAAACAACAAATTAAAAACTTTAATTTTCCATTTTGTATAAAATGCCAGGAAGCTGAAACGTGGCCTCACATGAAAGTAATTCTCAATAGCTGTAATTTGAATGGTAAACAGCAAGCTTTTATTTCAGTACTGACTTCAAAAGTTAGAAACACCATGCACAGCGCCTATCATGAAAGAAAGCAGTACAAAGAGAAGGACAGGCAATTTTACTGTGTGCAGAAAAATAATTAGAAATAACTTTCGTTTTCTGGTGGAGTCACTCATCCTTGCTTATGGAATGTTGTAAATTATGAAAAAACGATTCGCTAACTTCCATTCTAATGATTGCACACATGACGGGTTTTATCAACAAACGTGTGCAGCATAGTAAACAGTAACACTTTCATTTGAATCGAATGGTCACACACTAGGGTTTCATCCATCCATTCATGGCATGTTGCGGAAGATACGTCATGACGCTATCATATAGTGGTTTGATTGGGATATCTAGCTCTAGGAACGTGCCTGAATTTGTTCAAAAAGTTACCCCAGCCGTTTAAACTTCGACGTTGGTAAGGAAGGTGGCTGAAGAATGATTAAAAACTACACCAAGTACCTACTCATGTTGCACATTTAAGTAATAGTACCGCAAGAACGCACTCATTCCGTGTATTTCATTTATATATGGTCTCATTGAGTCTTTCACCCATGAACTGAAAAGCTAGATTCATTTTGTATGCCAGTATATAGTGTAAAACACACTATGCCACAAATATATAGAGGGGGTATGTTTCTAAAGAAACTGTGGTGCTGCGTCGGTGGGAAGTATAACAATATAATTTGGTTTTATCAACTGGGTTGATAATGTCAATTGGCCACCGTAAAGAGATTCAAGAGCTGACGTTTCGAGCGTTAGCCCTTCGCTCCGACGAAAGGAATTTAACCTGGATGTTTCTTTACTAGACTCAAATAATAATTTTATGAATGTGTTGCATTAAGGATATGACAAGAATTTACTGGATTTTTATCCACATACTCAAACAGTACCAACTGAAAGTATTGCAAAACAGCTTTTGTCGGAACCACGTTGTACATCATAAAAAATAACAGCATCATATGAAAGCATTACTCAATAGCTGGTTCGTCTGAATGCCATAGCGATAAACATTACTAGGCACGTGAAAGTACTACTAAATAGATTTCATTTGAATAGTCACACAATGGAATTGCATCCAAGCGGACTTCTTGCATAACATCATTGTTCCAAAATGGCCACTGATTTATGCACATACAAATTGGCCCTTGTTGCTAGCTTGTTCAAGATAAAATATTCTTTTGATTTTTGAGCTTAAAAACGAGGCAAGAAGGGCTAATTTGAATACCACCAAAAAAGTATTAAGACAAGTGGTAGCCCTTTTGGAACAAGGAGTATAGCATTGGACGATTTCCTTGGACTTAAAATTAACGTCTGGAAAAGCCAGGTTGTTCTTCGCGTTTTTATCCGCCAACTCAAGAGCGTCAATTCACTTCTGATATGGCATAGAAAACAATTATGAATGAACTTCACCTATCTTTAGTTAGTTTGAAGTGCCTGGTCACTGCAGACGCAGTTATAATGCATATAACTAGCTGTAACTATCTGGTTGAGTATCTTAATCACCATATCTGTGCCCTATACATACGTTTTGAGAACCGTATATACAACTTTTAAAGTTTAAAACTGTGATGAAATCGTTGACTGTTTCAAAATTTTCGTGTTTCATCAAAAATAACACTCCCACGCATAAAAAATGTTCTTGCCAGCTTCTTTATCTTGTGTGGGAAATATCTGATGTTGGTTTTCCGTGTGCACGCATCACCTCCACGACCTCATGTACATTGGGAGCCATTTTGTGAAGGCACACGTGCTCTCGATGAAAGAACGTGATCATTTTTATTCAAGAGCATCTCATCGAAGACACTAACGAGAGTAGATGATTTTGAAGGAACGTTTCAGGGAGAAATGCTACCAGTGAGCCAGATGAAAAGATCGACCTTGCATCGTCCACTAATGGAGAATTAGTGTCCATTAAGGCGAAAATGTTTTATCCTGCTTGCACGCAAAAGACACACGTTGTCTACACTTATGCAGTATCTGCCTTCAGGTAGTCTTGCTTGCGTGTTCACATTGACAGTTCTAATTATTTTGAAATGTTCGTGTGGACTGCAATTGCAAAATCCCTTGGCTAACACCTTGTCACGTGTGAACTGAGCATGGCTTGTAATTCTACTGTGTGCAGAGCAAGATTGCGATCTCTAGCCACAATCACAGACTGGCGCTGCCTAATCACCCTTTGGCAGGATTGTTGATTGTTGTTTAGGGTAGACTGCGTAGTTGTCTAGTCAAGGAAGGCGCAGTGGCCTAATGGTTAGTCCGCTGGACTCCGGATCGAGCGGTCCAGGTTCGAGTCCCAGTGGGGATCACTGTGGGCGAGACACTGTTCCTCTCTTCAGTGCCTCTCTTCAGCCAGGAGAATAAACGGGTTCCGTCCAATTGTTGGGACAACCTGACAGAATGCTGGGGAGTAACCTGCGATGGACTAGCATCCCATCCAGGGGGAGCAACCTGCGATGGACTAGCACCCCATTCAGGGGGGAGTAACAATACTCCTATCGGCTTCATGCTGCAGAAACTGGTCAGAGTTAGACCCTTGTCGTGCGGCTCCCGGAATATTCCGGGCGATCGTGTACGTCCACGTGGACGGAATATTCCGGGTTTTCGAGTACTATTGTTTGACTGATCGATAAGCTCGGCAAACCTCGGGCTTTTGTCGGGAGATTGTTGTGAGTAAGACCAAGTAACATGAAAGGGTACCCGACCGACTTCCGAACACCCGAACTTAAAAAAAAGTCAAAGTTGTCAGTTGGGCTTAAAAGCTTATAGTTTAGTTTTGTTGATCACAAGCAATTTGAAGGGCATTGTCATTGGCATCACTTCGAAAAGTTAAAAGCCAAAAGACATATTTTCATTACTTGAAACCTGACAATAATGTTTTTGCTCTGTTTAACTGACTGTACTAATCCACTAAAGTTACAAAAAAGTCTGGCAGTTCTTGAATAATTTACTTAAAGTGAGCGCATAACGCGTATTAGGCGAATGAGCAAAGCTGATAAGTCATAATTGTAACCATGAACACATTGAGTTGTCTTACACGAAGCGTGGAATCGTTGGAGCCTCGGTCCTATAAACATGGGAGGGATCAGCCCTTTCAGTGGCTACCGACCCCTCGAACGATTCCACGCTTCGTGTAAGACAACTCAATCTGTTCATGGTTGGAAAGGTCCCTCTCGTCTATCCCTTTTAGCCGTACCGTATGCAAAAGTAGTACATTGCTTTACCTTTGTTCATGATTATTTGTAGTTTGGGGAAGCATTGTCTCTCATCGTTTGTTTCTTTTATTTTACGTCATCTGTGTCCGGTACATGAAGAAGGAGCCCAAAATATGCATCAAAATATCCCTGGACGTGATATGTTCAATCTGGGGCTCAGTTATATGTTGGTCTTCTACATGACAAAATAAGGGGTTTGTCTTAATCGGTTGACTTCTTACAGTAAGCTGAACGAAGTGCCTTGATCCATGCCCAATAATAAAAGCTAGCTTTAACTCTCACCTTAGAACAACAACCTATCAGTCAAGACGACGTGCTACTTTTTAAAGCGCCCGCCCGGTGTTCGGGAGGTCATGGGTTCGATTCCTGTCGGGGACTCAGAATTTTTCTTTTTCCCACGCTCGTGTCATGTTGATTAATTAATCTTTCACAACGAGAGCAAGTTGAAATTGCACGACAATCGGCACGAGCAAATTAAATTGTGGTGAACACGGCGATGCGAAACTAAATGCTCTTCTCGTTCTTTAAGCTATACAGTGCTGTAGCTAGAACTGAAGATGTTAACAACCAATTGTATAATTAACAAAGATCTTCCTTGAAATGATAAAATAGGTATGTGAATGCAAATATTTGCTTAACTTCGGGGAGATCAGATAGCAATTAAACGCAAAATTAAAGGAATAGAAATTTTCTTCTTTCTTGGCCAGGCTGGAAAACTGGTTTACCAAACCGTGTATTGGCAGTACTTTATCTTTTGGTCACGTTTTCTTGCTTCATTAATGCATTATTTCTTCGTTGCTGAACAATAAATTTTATTTATATATTTGGAAAATGTCAAAGAAGTAATGTGCGAAAAGACTTGGTTTGTCATGTGATTACGTAAGGCTATCATGTGATTTTCAAACTCATTTATAATTCGTCAAGTTGAAACAAAAGAAATCAGACCCGTGATTTGGTAAATGCGATGTTATGTCTCTGTTTTCTCCGTAGTTTTCGTCTCGATTGGGACGATGAAACACTCGAGAGGATGTTTAATCGCATTTCGAAACACCACGAAGGTCGTGAAAAATAATCTGCTCTGCGTCGTCTTTAAAAGTCCCTTCTCGGTGTTTGTGTTCTCTTGGAAATCCGTGAATCTATTCTCCCACTGTTTTCTGTTCGCCGAGAGAAAACGACCGCGCGAGTTGCTCTATGAAAAGGCAAGATTTTTCTTCATTTTTGGCTCAAAAAATACATAAAATTGTAGATTTAGGAATTTAATCCTTCAGAGTTTCCACTAAGAAAAACGATTGGACCACTCGCCCTTGTTTTCTATGAGCGATAGTGGTCAACTCGGCTGCGCCTCGTTGACTATTCGCTCATAGAAAACTCTGTCTTGCAGTCTAATTGTTAATTATATATTTAGTAAATCATTGATTTTCGCAATTCCAAAACTGGTTATGTAAATATCGTGTTCTGTGTCACAGAAATGTCTTTAGTAGAAGTTTCTGGGTTGTATAACACTGATTTTCGTGCATATTTATAGGAAAAAGATATGAGTGAAAATTGAGAGGTTTTGCGGGTCATGCACTTGAGTGTTTTACTCTGCAAAAAAGTGCCCTGGGAAATATACATTATTTCAGACGTTTATGAAAACGGGTTCTTGCATATATTTTAAATATATAGTTTCCAGAGACAAGGGTAAAAATAGCGAGTTTTATCACCTTTCATCTTCGATTCTGTGCGAGATATAAATCCCCGAGCAATCTGAGCTCACTGCACTGCTGAGTTTGAATGCATTCGAAAAATTACAAAGAAATGGAAAACGGAATCCTATCTCTGTTTCTTTATAGAGTACTTGAACAAGAGTGAAAACACGAAAAATATAGTAACTTGGCACACTTTCAGAATCAATGTGCTTTTCTCCAAAGCAAATATCGCCAAAATTTCGAAACAAACGAAACACTGCGTCAAATATCAGGCATACGATCGATGTTTAGCAAAACATTTCAGCGCCTAACGCTGTCAACATTTTTGTGGATTCCTTCAGCACATCAATTGTCACATAAACCACTTATAACATTAAAGAAAGCTGGGGTCATTAAAAACTTAATTGAGGTTCAAAGTCGAGTTGATAGATCATTTCGCACCAATGATCGAAAAATTCACAGACAAAAGTTATTCAGCTGTAAAACAATAAGTAAATATAAACTTGCGCCGTTGTGCGGATATGCACAGGGTGTCCGGCACAGATCGAAGATACTGAGCTTGTTGCTCAAAGAATTATAGTACAATTTTAATACAATACGAATATATCAGGAAAAATCATTTCATGTGGATCGCCGGAATTTCGAAAGCGCCATTTGAAATTTTTGGAAATTTTTGAGCAAAGGGCAAATTTTTAAGGTAGGCATCCATCTGGGCTAAAATAGTTCACAGCCCAAGAAGTCGGATTGCGTGTTGCGATTCGAACTATTAGAATTTATTTGAAATTGCTCGAAGGGTAAAAGGTCTAATTATAACCTGATGATATCCATGAATGGCCATTTGGAATGCCTCCATTTTCATTTAATAATTGCTTCTCCGTCAAAGCCCTTGAAATGTAATGGTCGATGCACACATGAACACTTCGAATTTGGAGTTTTATAAGGACTTTAGACGGGTTCGCCCCTTTCTGGAGGTTCCAAGCATCTGTGGGAATTTTGTTTTCCACTTAAGATGTAAATGACAATATAAAATAGTTTTTTTCAAGTAAATGGTTTGGAAGCAAGAAGGATGAAATTTACCTGAAGCAATTAACAAAGTTCAAGGTTAACCATTTGTCACGTGACAGCATCTTAACGCTAAAGTAATACTTCAAACATAGTAACTTCAGTTATATCAACGACTTATCAAGGATTATGAGATTTCCGTTTTGAGAACAAAAAATGATATTTAGCATTTTGCGGTATTTGTCGTTCGAATTCCGGGATTTAAGGCGGTGCAAAATGGTTCGTGCGAAAAGAAGTTCTATTTTTGTTCCCCACCCCGGCTCACGAAACCTTTTACACTACACTGAGTAATGAAAAAGGATTCATTCAGTTTAGTATTGATTGACATGGGACGAAAAATGGGCTATATAATAATGGCATCTCTTATTGTAACCTTTTCAAAAATGTGCTCTCTTGTTAAATTTACAAAGCGAAGCGAACAACCAGAAAATGCCCGAAGCGGTTGCGCGGTCAACTTCAAAATAAAAACATTGCTTTCTACGTATTAGAATGGCATTCATGAGCTATTTCTAGACAGATTTTGATACATCCAGGCCATATGGACGCCAGAGAATAAAATACAAGGCTGTAAATTCATGGAATTGTTTCGCGATATCAGTGTAACCGTTTTGGTTCTGTGTATTCTTCCGCTAAACCCAACAGGAAATAAAAAATGGCCAATTTCCGAGTAGCCAATGAAATTGGTCGTAAAACGTCCGTACATGTTTCATATTATCTTGTTCCATCGCAATCAAAGAGATAACATATTTTGCGGGTTTTACAAACCCTTTATTAATATCAAAGGTAGCATTCTTTGCTTGTGTTCGTGGGAAAAACAGCACTGAAACACGCCATGATACCTTGGATTGCTGTGTAACTCGCTGCTGAAACCGCTGCGAAATGACTTCACGCACGATTCAAATATAGTTTAATTGCGAAGTGATATCGAAACCAAACATTACTCAAAAAGTGTTTACAGATTTGCAATGAAAATATATGTTAAGGTTCAATGATTATGGCTCTTCATAGTACAGGCTAACAATACGTGCACATATGGTATCAGTATTCGGTGAAAACGAGAAAGTTTTTTCATAGGAAACCCATCAAAAGATCAAATTTATAGAACGCCCAACGCGAGTTTCTAAATATCCCTTAACAATTTTCGCGCGATTTTCACCGAAACACGTCAGCTTTACTCAAGCTTTACTCTTAACAATAGTAACATGTTTACATGCAAATCTACATGCGAAAATCGAATTTTCTTGAAAACGCAGACTAGTGAAGGAATTATTAAGGTAGGCATACTGAATTTGCATTGCAAAATGATTTTAAAACTATTAAAGAAATAAGGCTTGTCTAGAAAGCGATTTTAATCGCTCATTCGGGTGATTTCATAACACGAGAAACCGTAGCAGAAATTAAAGTGGAAATTTTGTTTCTTGTTTCAATTAAGATTGATTTACTCTAAAATAACTGGTTGCAGCTCCAAGCGATGGGGTGCCTTTAATAAAAGACCGATTCAATTGAAATATGTAAACACCTTGCGAGTCCCACCAGCTGCAGTAAAAATGTAATTTTTCGCGCGCTTTTTGTTCAAGAGCGCTGTGTTTCGTTTTACCGCGCGCTCTCACAATTCTTAGTCTACCGGATTCATCTGTTACTCCAAGTCGTTCCAATATCGCGTGACAACAATATTCGTGTGGTTGATACTGGTCGGCCAAATTTGAATATATTAGTTAGTACGGTTAACTGTTTGTATTGTATACAAAAGGTGTGACGAAAGCTTACGAAACAATGAAATCCCTTAATACAATGTAATTGTCGGCTTTTTGTTAGCCACCAACAGGCGTATCTTTATCAACACTTAAAGTTTCGAAAACGAATTGGGGTTGACTGCTTGGGTTCGAAACAGCGAGACTACGCAACGTTTGAAAGTTAAGCGAGCGCAACTTTGATCCGGACGACGGAACGGTGCACACAAGTTCCTATTCGAAAATTTCAGGTGAGTTTGTTAGCGGTTTACTTACAAATTCTGTTATGATTTATTAAGTGCCTTAATTTTGCGATCCCCATTTCATCATTTTGCGTTCAAACTATTTACACTCGTTGAAACCTTTTCGATGAATATCTTGCGAGAAGTTGATCGATATGTCTCAAGGTTTTACGAGTACAACGATTTTTGCATAAAGTGATCTATCGTTTCCCGCTTCAAGTCTGTTTATCTTGTAATCAAACATTACGTATTCAAATTTAGAGTACATATTTACAAAGTTTACCCCGGTTTTGTCCTATATATCTTTTCGAAACAGTTATTTGTGTGTGTATACTTTGAAGCTATCAAATGTGTTTCATTTTGGAGCTTTTCATGGCAGAATTCAGGTTCAAAATTTCATTGCAGCGAAATGTAACCCAGTTTACATAGTCGCGACGAGTCAATTGATATTAGAGTTGCTAAAAGGGACATTATCACGTTTTACATTTTTCGTCGAATTAAACAAATATTTCCAACTAAAAGTTCGACCGCAAAATTTTGGCCTCTTGTTTGTAAGATTGAGTTGTTATTTTCATCAAGTACTGGACTGAAGTCAATAATCATAGTTTTCTGCTTGTTTAAGCTTGCGTATCAAAATTGACTTGACACGAAATTCACCTGCAGCGTAAAAAAGTTCGATTACAACTAAACACGCTATGAAATGTGCTATCATTATAAAATCGTAAACAGGATTAAGTGTATACCGACCGCGGATAACTAAGTTTTCTTTTTTAGTTCATTCAAGAAAAAAAGCTAGGGGAATCTGAGACCCCAACAATGAGAATTGTTTAGCGAGGCCACAGTTAAGCACACATGTGATTCAAGACAAACAAGCGGGTGGTATTTTAGGTTAAGGGTTCCTCGCAGGTATTTACAGTTCCGTCCATTCTGCGAAGCTGCGAAATAAATTGATCATTACATCTGCTTTGGAAAGAAAAGAAGCCTTCGCTACAGAAATAAAAACACGCAAATTTATTGTAAGAAAGATTTCAACACTTCGCACAATTGTATGCCAGTCCTTATTGCTTGGCATGTTAGAGCCTTGGAAGTTTGGTAGCGAACCCACATAGTTTCTAACCGAGTTCGTTTTAATTTTCCAGAAGGATAGCAGTTAAGTTAAACAATCCTCAGCAAGGCTCTTAGTTGCGTGACCTAGCATAAAAAAGTTCGATTTGCGAGTGCCAATATAATAGGTTTAACATCGCCCGGGGAAAGGCGATTTACTGGCCCGACCGAGAGCTATCAAAGACTACAGGTTGAAAGTTATGTTGGCGCTGGTTATTTTTATTTGGATCGAAAGCTTAAATAGTTTCAGACGAAGTCAAACAGTTTGTCGTGAGAAGCCAGGGGATAACGAAACTCTAAATAACAGCCTTTGTTCAAAGGATAATTTATTCGAGCCCTGCTTTCACTGAAGATGCATTATTAATTACTAGAGTATTTTCTTTGATGACCGGTTATCGTAAAAACCGGCAGGAAAAAAAACACATTCAAAAAAGTAATTCTCAATGAAATTCGTCGTTTTGGTTATCTTTTATTTTGAATCCTGTTACAGTTTTGAATTAGAAAAAAATGATTTTTAAGAGCGATCCGTTAAGGTTAAGCCTTTAATTTTGATGAAATCATCTTCCAATATTAAAGAAAATACGTCAGACACGGGTTTTTGGTTTAGTTAAGATTTGAGATACTGAAACCTAGATTTATGTATGTCAAAGTGTATTCTGGAAATTACAGAGCACATTTTATCTAGTGTTACATTAATTCTCTGTCTACTTCATGATGTATACATAGATTATGCCTCGAATGTTACGGTGCATTTGGTGGGTTAGTTAAACAATTCAGTTGCGCCCGTGATTATAGCCTTCCGTGATAAAAACTGTTATTAGAGCGCTTTTGTTTTCTGTAAAAGGGTGTGAGAATTACAAAGAAGCCAGAAACTTGTAAAGTACAATTCAAGGCAAACATCACGAATTTTGACTCTACCAAACAGCTGTGTAAAGCTTGGTAGAACATCTTTTACTGATTCCAACTTAGCTTATATAAACAAATTCATGAAATGCAGTTATTATTATAGTTTATCCGCAAATGTTAACGAATATCCTTTCTTAGAATAAATTAAAATAATTTTTATTCCACCGCATGGTTCGATTAGTAAAACTGCGCCTTGCGCTAAACCAAATTGTAAAACTTGAACTCAATTGTGTTTGTATATAGCGTGCTTTTTCTTCTTATTCAATATCTCTTTACAGTTGCCTTGAACAATACAACATGTTTGTGTTGTCTAACAAACCAATCACTTTCTGGTACGTCCATTGTTACCTGTCGAACGCATTGCTGAGCACTCACTTTAAAAGAAAATTCATTAGCGCTCCGGAGTGAAATAATGAGCCACACCGGCGGTTCAAACGTAAATTAACCAGTTAATGGCCCGTCTTCTACTTTCTGTAGGCGCCGAGATGTCGAGCTCAGTTAGACCAAGTCAGCGCTGCCAGTTTCGCGCTGCGTATTAAATACTCCACTGAGACTTCAACAATCATGTAGCAGACTCACTGACCATGTGATAAGTGGGATAATAAATCCTGATAACGGCCCTTTGTAAGTTTGACAAGTATGAAAAAACAATAATATCTCGTAAGCATTTTGAAAGGTTACGAATACTTCTGCCGAGTGATAAATAAATGACGTATCTACCTTAAAATGTCTCTAACTTGCAATTAGCCTCACTTAGCTTTCACGCCGATTTTTTCTTCAAAAAATTGCTTCGATAATTTGGATGAAAACAGCTTGAGCAAGCTTACAGACGCAGAACTCACAAAGCTATGATCAGGTAAGATATTAAATGAAAATAGTTTTCTCGTTGCTTAGTAACACCATTCCAAGAAAGCTTCTTGTTGTCTTGACACATTTTCTTTTCATGCATCCCAGATACTAACGTCACTTATTGTTAAGAGAAAAGAACTTGTGGTTCATGGCCAATCTTTAAATAGTAAGTAAATATGGTCACTCAACAAATTTATTATTCCTCCGTAATAACATGTTCATAAAGCAAAATAAACTTAAACAGGACAAAATAAACTGAGTAAATGATCGGAGCTTACTGTTTTCCAGTGTGTCAGTAATTGAGTAATTAGCTCGAAATTCAATTGGTTTAGCGATATTCTGCACAGATTGACACTAAAAGACGGGAAATATTTTTGTTATGAATTGCTCATCGTTGAATAATAAGAAGAGACAAACAATTCATATATGCCTAGCGATGTGGAATTGATATCACATTTATAGTCCAGTAAACATCGTCGAGCGTTGTTCACTTCACTTCGGCAAATAAGTGTTAACTGTTGCAATTAGCAGAACTAACGTAAAGCTTCACTGTGATCGTTATTTCTCCTAAACATCAACAATGACAAACCATTTTATTTGTTTACTTAGACGATTCGATAAGGACTCTTTCTTTTTCATTTTTGCGCTTTGAAACAATTGTAAGACCTCATTGTTGGTGCAAGCCGCTTTCACTGAAAATCGCCCCAAGGCTCAGGTATTGTCAGCTCACTGTTTCACGAGAAACTAATTAAGTTTGCGGTAAACTCATATATCCCTGGGTTTTTCCCATGGATTTACACAACAGCTAACAATGTAACTTTAAGCCAATATTCGCTATTGAATAACCTTGTGGAGCAGTAAACGAACTTCAATTGGTACAAAGTCCACTTAGTGATGCAAACAAAACCCAAAACACTTTACTGCTAATAACAACCTTTATGTTTTAACCTTTGAAATATTCAAATATGAATTTTCTTTAATGACCGCTACAAACACATTTCGTCTAATGCTAATGGTGAGAATTTCGTGATAAATCAAGACTGGGCACTCAGTACCTATGACGAGTCTTTTTATTCCAGTACCTTGTTCATTTGACCCCCCTGGGGGCACTCCCATATGAAACAGTCGGGGATACTCGTCGGAAATTTTGAATTGAACCCCTAAAAGACCAATATAGGCGTAGCCAAAGCTCTTATTGTCCCCTAAAAGATACCAAAATACCAAAAGTACAGTTTATATTTTTATATTTGCGGACGTGGAACCTGAAGACCTTGACGGCAAAAGAAAAATGTTATTAGCGTTTTTGACCAGATTGATCCTAAGGGATACCGAACATCCGAAACAACGAGAACCCTCTGTCTCTTTCATATGGTAGTCCTCCCCCGGGGACTTGGCCATGTCCGTTATTGAAAGGAGAAGTTGGATGTTCATATTCTAATATAGGTGAAAGTTTGAATTGATGTTTGAAGGAAACAACTTGTCTTACGCTTTGTATATTCTTCTTGTTCCACTTACTTAATTTGGAAGAAACGATCATTGATTTACATGGACATTTTCGAACAGGACCCAAAGCCTTGAGTTGTTGCAAGCAAATACCATTCAACACTTGTTTTACCGGTTTTGTTTCCGGTTGGCCAAAAACAACACAATACCTTTGTTAAAATATTTTATCTGAGCACGAAACTCTAAAGCAAATATGAGCAAGATCATTTTTGAAAGTCTTTAAACCCTTCAAAATAATTGATTTTGTTGATCGAAAGTTCAAATAAGTTACTCATGGTTTACTTGGCATGGGAATTTTGCTCCACAGATTAGCTTAAATCTCTGCCTTCAATATATAGGAATTAAAGGTTTCCTTGCGCTTTATTTCCTTTCAAATGAAAATTAATTCGCAATTTTGTTAGATTTACGGTTCAGACACGGCGGCTATATACAAATGATTAGACTGAGTTTCGTGCGGTTACTGAAATTGTTTAATGTCTCATTTTTAAAATCCGTACCAAACTCGTGATTAATCGAAAATGATTATTACGTAACAATAATTAGGAAAACCAACTCTTTCAGAGGCAAGTGGCCAAATTCGTGATTGGAGAAATTCATTGCTCAAGAATTATCCGTATAAGAATTAAATTTGAAATTTTCCTTCATTTCCTCTTAGTTTTTAAGTCCCACTAAAAGAACAAGAGAATATGTTCCTCTTTTTGCAAAAAGCCACAAATTAAGCCTCCACTAATTTACCTGTTTGTTAAAACCAAGATCTGCTCTTTTTGCTCAATATTCCATTCTCCTGCAACATACGTTGGCCTAGATGATCTATTTCACCTGTAAATCTGTATTTAAATTGATAATAGTTGAGTTTAAATTCGTGTTTCAAGATGCCATACACTTTATTAAGCACTTCCGTTCCATTGACTTTTAATATAGAGTGGCCAAGGCCAAGTTAAACTTTTCAAATATTGTAAAAATTAAACGTTCAATAGCGTCAGGTTAAATCGCAACATGTTATGATTTCATCCGCAAAATTAAAAGTTAAGACAGCTAACACCGCTAATTTGCTAATTTGTGAGATGATTTAAAATGAGATGAATTAAAAAAGTGAAGTGAGATGAATTAAAAAAGGTCGTAGCCTGTCAGCACGCCCTGGCAGCCGATCATGCAGTGACCCCCTGCAATCGTTTACCGGTTCGCAAGCCGTATAAGTTAAACACTAAATAGAAAGGTTCTTTGTTCTATCACAGATTACGCGATTAAATTGGCGCTTTCAAACCGACAAAAAGAGATAACAAAGAACTAAAACAAGGGCAAGATTGAAATTCCAGTATATAAATTGAGGTACTGAGGGTACGTTTCTTAGCCCGTTGATACAGTATTCCAGTGAAGCGTTTCGACTCTTCTCCCCGCTCCTATACTTCTATACTTATCTAGAAAAACTCTCGAGAGTAGAAACCACGTTTGGAACTAAAACGTAACTATTTCTCTGGCAGCGACCAAGGTAGCAACAGAGGCGGCATCAAACCGTCGGGTGAAGGTTTTATTTTTAGGCTTGATCCCCACTAGCTTCCTCGACTATTTTTCCTTGTTACCAAACAGTGCATAGCCTCATTTGAAAATCCATTACCTGCTGATAATTTTAGTAGATATAGAATGAATGTGATACCGAGTAATTGCATTGTGACTAAGATATAGGCAACAAATGCAAGAAAACGATGGTATATACTTGTATTTTATACTTGTATTTTTGTAAATACTTGTATTTTATTTGTCCGCACACAAGAACATGCGCTCACGGACAAAGAAAGCGCTATATACAAACATCTGCGCTATTGTGATCAGATCAAACACATACACGGTTCATACAACTTACCGGATATTTTCATCAATGAGAACAACTCACCTTCTACTGCAATGAACAAAGAATATCTCATCCAAACCGTGGTAACACAAACATAATAGACCGTGATTACAACTAATTAAAAAAATTTTGTGAAGTAGCTCTTTCAAACTATCACCAAAGGCTAATATGTAACTTTTTTACGTTTGTACAACAAATTCGAGTAGACAGCTATTAAGAATTGATCATTTCAGGAAAATCAACCACAGGGGAAAAAACGAAATGCAACGAGAATCTAACAATAGAAATAAAGTGGTTAAAATGTTCGAAGAGTAGACAGGAAGCATTTTATGATAAAGTCTACGACGAACTGCAAGCCTTTGGTGTTCGGGACGTCTTTGATAAACCCTGTCAGATCAAACACATACACGGTTCATACAACTTACCGGATATTTTCATCAATGAGAACAACTCACCTTCTACTGCAATGAACAAAGAATATCTCACCCAAACCGTGGTAACACAAACATAATAGACCGTGATTACAACTAGAATCTATTACTATATAAAGAAGCTTACCATATCAAGCGTTCAACACCATTTTTGAACACTGGTTTAAAAGCCAGTAGGGAACTTTGCCTATTCTCTTGATAGTTTCGTTCTCTGTTTTCATTATCACGTGTTAATGCTGTTGTACCATCTCGCAGTATTTAAATTTCTGCTACATGCATATCACCTTAGTCTGAAGATGATATAGATTTATATCGAAATATAACAAGTATATATCATTGTTTTCTTGCATTTGTTGCCTATATCTTAGTCACAATGCAATTACTCGGTATCACATTCATTCTATATAAACTTCATTTGAGATTTTGAGAACTGAGGAACTGATTGTGAAGGGAGATTGTCTTCTCTCTTTAACTTCCAAGAGGTGTCCAAAATTCCCAATTTTCACTTTTCGAGATTTCAAAAACAGATCTAATCCCTTGAAAGTGCCACTCAATATGGTCAATATGCATGATCACGCAGTTTCATCCATACACTTAAAGGAGCTCTCCTACGGATTGCATATCTTGAAACGATTAGCCTAATTTTTTCAAGTTTGTCAATTGCAATCATTCCCTTCTTCCTCATTCAAAGCCACCCTTGTTTTTCGACTGGTTTTCCTTTGATTTGAAGGTAATTTTATATATTAACGAAGATGACTTCAACATGATTCATGGTGATGATTCGGAAGTCCATTTACAGGGGACTTTACAAGTTACCCAAATGATTAAGTTACCCAAATGAATGAAAATATATGATGTTAAAACGCTTACAGCTGTTCTTGAGTGTTGCTGGGAAGAAATTGATCTTTTTTCAGCACATGATTCATATTCTTTTTGCCCAGCCAGCAATTAGAACAAACAACAAACGCGCGGAAATGGCAATGAAAACCTTTGAAATCCGCTCTTACCAACAAGACCCAAGCCCTCATCTAGCATTTTCTTCAGTCGTCCTTCCGAATTTCAATCCTACAGCACAAAAATGTTTTTTTTTAATGACAACTCCCATGAGAAAACATATACTGAAACATTTTGCTAGCCAGCAGCATTTGCGCTGGGGAGCAGATAAAGCGAGGAACAGACGTGTTGGGTTCCCCAGAAGTTAGAGCCACGTTCTTTGCATAGCATAATAAACAATAAAAGTCTATGTACGAGCCTGCCCCCCCCCCCCCCCCCCCCGCCCTTCCTGGATGGAATGTAGAGTAGAGCATTAAAACAGTTTTCAATAGCGTTCATTTAAATGGTCACACACTACAGAAGCACATCTTCATGACTTTAATTTCGCTCGAGAGAATTAAGAGACATTGTTTATCACGATCAATGACGTAAGTAAATCCATAATGACATAATGCAGGGAAATATCTGCTACCACGAGGCTTCTTGGTGCGCTTAAATTGAAAAGCTCAACAAAGAGATTGGGAAAGTGATAAGAGTCAAACTTATTCTGCAATGACCAAAGTAGAGTTCGTTTTAACCAGTCTAACTCCGGATTTTGCGTTCGGAAATTCGACTTTCCGTTTTATTCATGTACAAACCATTTACGGATTGCAATCTGAACAATCCGCCTTAACTTAAGCCAGTTTCAGGTTTTCGTTCTCTTTAAGCGAACTTGGTCCGAATTTTACCATTTGATCAGTCAGCTCGGCTCACAACAAACAGGCCCCTTTACTGGCTTGACTAACAAGGAGATTCCAATAATCTGGATTAACAAGATCCGAAAATGGTTTGGCTAATATGGACACTGTCTATTTGTTTGTTTATTCAAAGGCGACAGACCACAGTCTCAAGTACACAATCACAATCTCAATCGACAAGTAAATGTGAATGATGACTGACATCGTTTCAAAGGCGGTTAATTCACAATTTTTAATTTACAGGGACAGCTGAAAAGAATATCTGAAATGTTTGCCATTAGTTGTTTGACTTGTTGCTTTTCCATTTCTTATTAAAGAAGTAATTAAAAGTGTTTTCCTGTTGTCTATCTAAAGAATGATTGTTTTTAACTCAAGCCACATGAGAGTCTTCGCGTTGTCTGTTTTCGAGCGGCGAAGCGTAGGTGCTTCTTAACAAATTACCGTTTCACAACGCTAAATTTTCCACTCATCCATCAGTAAAAACACTGCCCGCTCATTCTGCTTTGGTTTCGAGGTACAGAAAAGAGACGATTTCATTTGCAATTGGCTCGTGCAATCTCCCCAAACTGTTCAAACTCTTTTTTATTCAGTTTATAAAACTACTCCAACGACCTGAATGTTTCTTCGTAAACTGGCCGCAGTTTGCATCGAGAGAAGAACATGGAATTTTATTCTATTCTTGAAGCTTTAATATGAATCACAATTCTTCCACAAGCGCTTTATTTTTATTTTGCCCTTTTTTCTCTAATAAGATAGCTAACTATTTCAACACCTGAAGCAATCTTAAGTAAAGCTTAACATCTTCCTGTCCCCCATGTAGTTAAGTCTGGATGTGAAATGCCGATGAAAATCACTCCCATCCACAAAGACCGGTACCTTTGTAATTATGTCATTGTCAAAGTTTCTCCCTTTCCAATTAAATGGACTACAGGAGACCTGCTACAGACAGCTTTGTGATTTTCTCTTTGCTGGGCACTCATTTACGTAATATCAGTAATATATATGAGTGTTTAACCACTGCAACACCTGAACTACCTAGTAAATAAGTTTCCATTATCTAGGACACCCACGGAGCTTGGCGGCGTTCATGTTGATAATTACTTCGCTGTTAAGAGAAACTTCGCGACGTCGTTTTTAATATTTCATTTACCCAGCGCAGTAAGCGACCCCGAACATGAATTATTGCTGTTATCATTTTGATGCCAAACTTCCTTTTTCGACTTATTAGAAATTGGAAAGTTCGATGATACTTGAATCAATCTGCGGACCCCCAAGGATCTCATCTACTAACGAAGCAATGACGTGCAATCATTCGTACGCTGTGAAGAAACGACTTTTTCAAGCTACACCCTAAAAAAATAAAATAACGGAAAACGCACCCAGCGAATGATGAATGTTGATAGTTCACAGCTTGCACGTCTAAACAACTGCCTCAAAATCAAAACCAATATCTTTTTAGACTTTAACATGACCAGGTGTCTTCGTATGAGGTAATTAATCGATTGTTCCCACAATGTCTTCGTAGTGTTTATGTGAAATATCTTAAACAAAAAAGCAGAGATAAGCTCTTAACTTCTAAAATTAGGTAACCCGTGTTCAATATAACATTTAATTATCAGTTTCTGCTTTGTATAGTCTTTTGAACACTACGACTGTCATTCAGTAAACAAAGGCGTATTCAACGGCTAATCATTGGGAAATATGATGTTTGTCCAAAAGCTTTTTTGAAAGCTGATTTTGAAAGTATAAACAAAAGCGCTCGATTACAGGAATTCAAACGCAAGAAAACGATTCCATCCGGACGCCAAAACGTCTGATCATTAAATGAAAGTGTCCTCGTTTTGAGCAGTTCAACGTTATTTTTTTCTTTCAGAAAACTGTACATGAAACTGAGGAAAATTAACCAGACGAAACAAACAATTGAAACAAGCTTCTTTACCTTGTGCGTTTTTTAATAAAAAACAGAGCAACGGTATTTGGAACTTCCAGTCTCAGATTTACAAAACGTTTGAGCGTCTTGAGCAATAGACCAATTCCGATATATTAATATTCTAACATGTCACCGAGGCTTGGGGGAATAAAACAAAAGATTTTGCATCGAGGCTTAGGGATGAATAAATAATTTCTTTTGTTTTATTCCCGTAAGCCTCGGCGCCATTTTAGAATTTTAATATATCGGAATTGGTCTATTGTTTCGTTCAATGCGTTCAATATTCAATACGTACTCCTGTAAATTATCTCTCTTGTCACTCATTTTTTCATCACGAGTTTTTGGGTAAACGTGATTTCATTCTCGCCCTGCTAAATTTCATATTATAAATCTTTAAGGCATGACCATCGCCATAAATGTGAGTTCTTTATGTATGGTTCAATGTTTAAATAGCTAGCTGTCACTCCGTACCCCCCAGCCCCCCAACTCCCACCCCGGTAACTCCCGGGACAAGTCTTGCCCTTTTGGCCCGGGGGTGGGAAATTGTTTAAAGCGGTCTTGTCTAGCGGGGTGGGGTAAAAAATCGAAAGGAACCTTGCCATTGTTCTACATAGTACATCACTATGTTGGTGAACCGCAAGAAAGAGACTGTCTATTCCCAGGGAAGTTCTCTAACATTTTGAAACCGGCGGATAATCTTGCAAAATTAAAATTTTTATTTAAGATATTTTGCTTTCCTTTTATTGTTCTGTTCTCTAGTTGCAAGCTTCTTTGTTTGTATGAAATGTCGAGAAATGCGGGTTAGAGTATTTCATTCCGTTTTCTTTTTAAAAAATATATGTTATCTTCCCGATTTCTTATCTATATATGCTCAATAATCTAGAAACGAGTTCAGATTCTTGAGTAGACGTGGGACAAGTCGTCCCTTATAATCTTTTGAACGACGAGGTCACGATAACAAGTGACTAAGTCGCAAGAAGCGAGCGATTCACGGTCGCTTTTAGAAAGTCTATTTCTTGAAAAAAAACCCCTCTGCTTTTGCTATTTGTTCAGAAATCAATATTTTTATCTCGATTTTGTACACAAAAAGACATTCTTGTGGTTAATGAGGAGTCCCGGGGAGGGGAACTGTCTGTTTCTGTGTGCCCGGGGCTTGGGAATAGACCGCAAAATAACAAAAAAAATGGCAAATGCCTGGGTGGACGGTGACAGGAAGAATTGAACAACGCATTAAAAAGAGAAGTGTATTTATTAATATGTCAATCAATTCGTAGTTTCTGTTCCCTAGTTGGAAAGTAAGGCCTTGCATCCTCAGGGTTTTTCTCTCAGGCCCCAGTTTCACACGAGCCTTTGAATCTAAATTCCGCCCTTTTGCCTGGCTCTCGATCCACTGTTCCAATTCGTATTTACTACATTGGTTCTTGACGGGTAGTCTGGAAACCGATAAACACATGGATTTTAATTCTTGTTGTCCACGAACGTCAGTTTAACAAAGTATCTTAGAAAGAGCTGAGAGATTTCATCCTTCTCACATAAGGTATTTTTATCCGAAAACTATAATTCTAGAGGAAATTGCGGTCAATAATGAATTTCCCACCTACCGCGAAATGCCTCGGGAAAATTATTTTGCCTTTTCCCCAGAAACGCATAATTGCACAATAAGTTATTTTTCTATCCTTTGCCGTAATTAATACTAACTCATAAGAAATGATGGTCATTTCAAAGAATTCATCACAGTTTACAAATCCATCAATGTCTGAATATTTCTAAATACCCCTTGTACTTTTCAGATGGACTTTTCTCTATCAGAGCATTTTTTCCTTTTAGTTCGATTCATAAATCGAGCGGAAAGATAAAAAAGGCCTCTTTTAATAAAAAATATAGATCGCAAAAATAATTTTGTTTTCTCAACACAAGATGGTAGAACAAACTTATTTGAGACTGATTGACTTGTTCATGTCAATATAACACCTGTGTTCGTGGCGCGTGTGCCGGCGGTAAAATCGGCGCAACATTCTAATGCTTGCGATGATTGAGTATATATGAGTTCGTTGAAGTACTAAACGGGTATAAATTTCTCCCAAAATGCTGCCACAGGGATATATTGTAATTTAAAACTGCTGAATAAATTCTGTACAAGGTGTAAATTGGTCCGATAATTAATTTTCCTGTTCAAAATTCGAGCAAAGATAACTAGCACTTGGCGAGGTTTACAATTCCCTTAAACAGTGCCAAGGAAATTCACATCTTTATTTCCCTGAAGTTTTCTCTTACGGAAATAACTGCGGAATGTATAAACCTCGTTATACTAAACCTTGCCTGCCCTTTCTGGATAGCTTACACACCCACGCAATCGCAGATATCAGACATTATTTGTTTGATATCAGTTTGACTTTGCAAACCCGATACTTGCGGAAAAGGATGTTTTGTGCAATAGCTATATTTCTCTTTCAGAAGGTCAGAAAAATACAAATTTCATTTGAGGGACGTCATGGACCAAAGACACGTCCAAATGTAGCCAATTTTAAACGGGACGTTACGAAAATTTTTTCACAACCACATTACAAACAAAACTGTGTTCTTTATGAAAATTGCTAACTGGAAAGCCAGCTTCTTTCTTTGCATGGCTGTACTGGATTTTAACGAATATTATCACTTGCGTTGGCGCCCAATAATTGTACAACAATTTACGTGCAGACATGCACCTTGCCTTCTGATTGGTCACGCACAATATAGCGCTGTGAGTGGTCGAAAACAATACAATGAAACCCTTTTAACATAATGTAATTGACAGTTGCATTGTCTGTTCATTGCATGGTATTTTAGTAACCCAGGTAGTAAGAAAAACGTGTTTTCTACTTACAACACTTCAGGTGGCGGCTCGGACTGGTTCTTAAAGAAGTCATAACGAGGCGCTAAACAGGCGGACAACTCGCCGGAGACACTTTCGCCCCACTCCAAATTTCAGGTGAGAAACAAACCGTTCAGATTTTTAGCTTGAAAATGGTTATTGCTTTAAGAACACTGAGTGTCATGCAAGATGCTAGATATATGAATATGCAAGTTTGCAACGTTGTAACTGAGTGTTTGCTGCGCTTTCGGATAACAATTCATTGCGAAAAGGCGCGATAATCCTCGGCTAAATTTATGCCTTTTTTTACATGGTGCGATGTATTATGAGTCTGTTGACCAGAGCCTGACACTCGGCCAGAAAAATGGTCGAAGAGGAAGAGAAAAAAAAATGGGCCATTTATGCGAGGCTTCTTTGTTATTTTAGTTTACCTTAAAAACTTTTAGCAGTGAATTTGCAGTATTTACACGGTTTGCGCTTCGTTACAAAATAAGCGGCGCAAAAAATGCGATTACTTCTACTGGACGTATTTCACTTAGGCGCAGCTTTGCAAAATAATTTGTCATAGAACTATTTATTTTCGTGACTTTTGGGTTCGCTATCATCTATCAGTTAACCTCGAAGTGTACGCTTTTGTATAGTGTTACGGTAAAAAAGTAATAGAATATTCTGGTTCTTGGATCATGGAATATGTACACTTAAAAACAGCCTGCTATTTTTAGCCGTCAATAGATGTTCACGCAAATTTCTGACAGCGAAATCTCGAGCAGGTTTTAACAGCTTGGTTAAGTCGATGTCTTTTCAAAGAGGTATCCGTTACTTTAGAATAAATTATTTACAGATCGAATTAACTATTTTCGCGTTGCTTCAACGAGAAAAATCGGAGATGCTATTTTTGTAACACCCAAGAAATGATATGTAATCGTAGACGACCTTTAAAACTAGATAAGCGACTTCCGACGAAATTGTACAGTACTGTTAGCCGATGCAAAGCAATATGGCCATTAATTTGTATGCAATTTTGTTCGCTTGGTGACAATACGATGTTGCGATATGGGGCTCTATCTGAAAATGTCTTTGCAGTGACTAACACTTGACAATAAAAACAGAAGAGCTATTTCAGTCAGGCTTTTTTTATTCAGCGGAAGAAGTGAAAATTACTTCATCTAAACTTCTTAAACATCAGGTGTGCATGTGATCCCTGGGATTGTTATTGTTTTGAGAATGATTACGAACGAGCGCGTTTTAGTCGAAGCGCCTAATTACACTTTATCGTTTATATCGACTTGAGCAAAGACCGCAAAATACGTGGCTTTGAAACGATTGCGTGTGAGTACACAGTTACATCGCGTGGTGAGGATACAATGTTGACCAATGTTCTCTCAAACGTGACCACTCGCATAAAACCAATCAACTGCACTCGCACCGCACCGTGTCGGTTCACTGGCCGCACGCGCTTAAAAATTTGTGTTTCATCGCGATTAAACCAGGATCCGTTAACGATGCGACGCCCTGACAAACTGCGTATCAAGTCGAAAGAAGCAGGATCTATTTTGTTTGCAAGATACAGTTCACAGCTGGGGCGCAGTTTTTATTACACGAAGAAAACTTTTAATGCACTCGCGCGTGTGGGAAGCCTATTCAATCCCACCCTGTTGGATACCATTCAAAAGCAATGTTAACATCACGTTCGCAAATACATTACCAGTAAATGATTCATCGCCGCGCGAAAAAGTAATATTCAACGCGCATTAGCGTAGTACGTGAGCATTCGGCAAAGTTTAGGACGCCGAGGGTCAAACCGAAAGATTATGAGGGTGTTGGCCGTACGCCCGAATCTCTAATACCGGATCTTCTAGTGTACTTTCTCTGCTCTTTCTTTGGTTGATAGCGTGTGACTCGAGCATGCCCAAGAAAAATAAACAATCACTACCTTGGAGTATAAACATTTACATAGCTGATTATGTGTCAGACACTTTGTTAAGTACAAGATATAATAGTCAGGTCTAATCTGTCGAAATATTTATGAGTCTCAGAAATTAGCTAGAGTCCTCGAAATTGGATCAATTCAGTGCATATATAGAACGCTGAAATTCTGATTGTTTTTCTGTTAAAGTTCAACACAATTTTTCTCGAATGAAACCCGTTGCTCGGTAACATGAACTTGTTCTAATGTAACAAAACGACCCGAGGACGTTGTTTTGTGTCTTCTAAAAGTTTTCATTGAAGTTTTTATCTCTTTCGCCTGGAGGCGAGATTGCAAATTTGAAAGTCAAATTTTTGTCAAATGGCGAATTGACGCAGTTAAGCAAGCCATAACGGCTTTGCTATTTACATCAGCTGGCGATTGAATATAATTTCGGTTAACTAAAGTGATATTATTTCTTTCTGGTAGTTTTTTCTGTCTAAGCCAGGCTAAGTAATAAATGAACGACTGGAGTCTTCATTTAATGGAAGGTCGAGGCTACTTCCATATGGGCGAAAACACAAAAGGCTGTTTCGCTACATGGGTAGGAAATGATATTCAAAGATACAGGATAAAATACTGTAATTAGCGTCCGAATAGGAATGGAATTGTATGTGAATTTATGATAGCTTTTTTAATTAAAACTAGTGGAATATTACTGTCGCATCTTTTGATTTAGGTGAGTTTGTTTCCTTTTTCCGATCTCATTTCGAAACGGCGTTGCTGTAGTTAAGAATTTTTCCCTTTGCCGTAGATTGACAAAAAGCGAAAATTTCAATGTTGAAATTAAAAGAGCGTGTTTAACTAAAATGACATTGCGTGATCTTATAATAGTGAGAAATTTCAATTTAGGGAGTATTAAGGCAAAAATCCAAACTTACTCGGAAGAAAGCTGTTATCGCTGACATTGTTAATTGGCCAGTGTTGAAAGTTTTCAGCAATCTTCAAACCACGAATAAGAAGAAGTCACGAGAGTTTTTGTAATTTCTGATTTTGGGTGGTTTGAGGACATTTAAAGCTAAATAGAACACGTTTTCACCCACAGAGGATGTAAATAAGGGGAGAAGTGTTTTAGAAATGATCTGCGTGGAAATGAAGTTTCAATTCAGTACCGTACCAAACAAAATAATCTAGAGTAGTTGAATCTGTAGAGAATATCATTTTTTGTGAAAGGTTTTCGAAACAAGGCAATTTGCGTTGATATCGTAAATAGGTTGTCATACTCTTTGTGAACGAGTGTCCAAACAATTGATTTGGTTGTGTTTCGTTTATTTCATAGCATACACTGCATTACATCAAGGACTGGACTCATCAAAGTAGTTTAGCATTACTTTAATTAAGCATTCGAACAACATAAGCTGAGAGATGCTCAGTGATTTGTCTGGTTAGTTAATATGTAGTTTCTTGCTATTTCAGTCCGGTTTCAGAATGCCAAGAGAGCGTTTGTAAACAACCAAAGCGCACAAAGACATATGTTTTTGCTTTACAACTTATGTAAGCCACAAACAGTTATGCGACGCGAAAACAAGATTCGCCTGGATTAGGCGAGAAATCTTACAACAATTATTTCAGTATTGTCTGGAAGAAATTTCGTGTTTATTTTTAGACTGCATCTGGACCGAAATATATTCGAAAGGGCTAAATACATTGCATATCGCCAAAACGGATTGAAATCCTGTTGTTCCAGGATGCGATTATTACATCGTTGCTTTTGTGTGATAAAAGGTCGCGTCGTGGATTTTGAAACGTTTGTGATGCAATACGGCTCTAAAATGCCTCTTCAATCACTACGACTACTTAAATTGTGAATTTTCCTTGTTTCAAGTGGCATTGATTCCGCATTGTACATTGCTAAGTATAGGAAACCCATTCGATCGCTCTTGCTTGGTTTTCGTAAAAGTTTGCACGTTGATCATTGTACACAAGCAAGGAGCAATAGACACCAGTTCGTGAATAAAACATTTTCTTAGTAAAAATGTCCGGAATTATAAACACAAAGGTCGTGTACGAGGCTATTTTCAAATGTCAAGCGCTAAGAAGATTGTTTGTGTTTAGCGTCAAATGTTTTATGTAATAAACGGGTAACATATTTTGGAAACCTTAAAACTATCAAGTGTTACTCGAGAGCTGTTTTGTAAACAATTGTTTCCGATCATGGATTCACGTGTAGTTTAATACTCCAAAGCATTTTATCACGTTTAGGTATTTTACCAGTTTCTCAGAGGAAACAGGAAGAGATTAATTAGAAAGCTTCGATAGCCACTTGATTTTTTTATCTCACAAAGTCCGACATACTTCGAGATGACTTTGAACACTAAACCGTATTTTAGCTTGTGTAATTTCCGACGAAGTGATAGCGATTTTACATCAAAATTCTAAAATACCAAGAAGTTCTGTGATAGAAAGCTTTCTTGAGATCAGTCAGATGGAAGAGTACTTTAAACTCGAAAAACCAGCTCTTTGCATAGACGACTTTTAATTCGCACGTAAGAAAGAGTTGGATTTTCAATGGATTTTCATTTATGTTGCTGCCAATTTTACAAGCGGAAGGTCTTCTTGCTTCTTCAATTCAGTCGAGGTACCTGTCCCTACACATTAATTCTGTCTTCTGTTTCACGCCAGAAATCTCTGAAATGTCAAGGACGTTTTGTGAGAGTTAAATGACCTTTTTAAAAACATTTTAAAGCGCTTAACAATATATTTTTCTTTGTACAGCTATTAACATTGAAAATGTTTGGTATTTTCCCGGTTACCGCCAAATATTGAACAACGAAAACCAAACCAGTTTCAAAATTCTCACAACACGACATTCAATAAATTCCATCAAAGTCCATATTGTAAAATTGAACGTAACGATGAAACATTTTCCTGGCTTCTCGGACTCCTGTACGTTTTTCCTGGACTTTCTTTCTGGGACGTGCTTCATCATAACTTTAGTGTCAGCACTATTTTTAGGGAGAGGGCAAAGAGTATTAAGCGTACTGCCCGTTCATTTGTGACAATAATCCGGTTGGAATTCAAACAAACACTACTCGATCTTATAAAAACATTGAGTGAATAGTTTGATTCTTTGGCTTACAATAACTTTTGTTAAGTTATTCTTCACTAACAGTGTTAGTTTCATTTGTTGTGCGATAAATTTTTCAACCCTTTGTCAAACAGCATTTTGTCACAGTTTGCTTCCTTGTATTCCGAAAACGTTCGACACAAAACCAAAATGCATAAAAACAACTAAACGGAAGCAAACGTACTGAGAATATAAAATAAACAAATTCTGAGAATATAAAATAAAAAAGTGCACCTAGTCAGTGAGTTTAAATGTCCACATCATTCAAAGCCAGTTCATTACAAACTTGGAAGTGTCTCGACTGGAATAATGATCCAGTCGACCTCTTTAAGCCGCTGTTAAAGACAAAAATAATTCAAATCTTTCTTAATATAGCTTTTATGAAGACATTACATTTCAGTTAATCTTCACTGGGCATACCACGAGATCCACTTCAGAAAATGTATGCTTAGTGTAAAACAGTCGAGTAATGAATACGATCATTGCATGGTTCCTCCAGCGTGAAATTTATCTCCGTTCGTCTTGGATTGAAATAACAATTCTCCTGGCGGGTCGCCTTGTTAATACAATGGCGTTAATGCTACAGTAGCTCTGAGAACTGTCGGGTTATACTTCAAACATGTTGGTCGAGGAGTCCCTACAATCCTTTTTGTCCAGCTTAAAATGTGTTGCTATCTATTATGATGGCAAGAAAAGTCGAAAATCTGACTTAAATTGAATTTTGTTCGACAGGCATCTATTGATCGTCCCTTATATTCGCGAATATGGCGAATGCAGTTAAATGAACGCGAAAAGGTTTTAGTACGTGCGTTGAGTCAGTGATTAATAACTCTGGAAGCCGTTAGTTCTAGACGGATAGCGGGAATAACAAATAGACGGAATGATTTTCAGAACCAGTTAATCACTTAGCTTTATTGCGGTTCGGGTTTCAGTTCATCACTCAGCGGATTTAAAGTTTTGGTGTTTTTGCTTCATGGAATAATTCTTATAAAAAACTTTGTTTTTCTTGTGATACCAAAACCTCTGAATCCAAGGCTAATAAGGCGGCAGTATGTATTTTCTTTCTAAATCATTTGTAAACCTTTTTCCAAAGGTGTTTACCAAACCGCCCTGCCACTTAATTTTCTGCTTTCAGATTTTTCATGTGGAGAGCAATTACCACAACTAAAGCTCAAACAGCTGACTCGTAATTTTATGTTTCTGGCGTGTGCCTTGAAAGAAGACAAATGAGAAAAAACAAAGTGTTTTCATACTTCTATCAGAGCGTTTTAATTCGCAATAATTGTAAAAAAGAACCGGCTTTTCTTCCTCTCTCTTAATTAAGCCACTGCAAGCAGACATGCACCTGCACTTAATATGTCTCAGTTTTAACTGAAATCAAACTCAAATTACAGCGAGTAAATTTCTATCGAGCTTTGACTGAGTAAATTTCGAAGTTGTAAATCTAGTCTTGCCTAGGTTATGAGTGTGCCACTAAACTAAAATGCTGTCTTTAAGTTATTTGCCAATGTGTTCAAGAAATCAAGGAGCTGGTAATATTTTAAAACATATATAAATTAACAATTTATTTTCGTTTTTAGGAAAAGATCATATACACACATAAAAAGAAAAAAAACGATTACTTCGAAAACCGCATTCGATATATCAAAAATCGCAGACTTCTTGTCGTTTGGTGAAAGTTCAACAATTTTCTGATAGCTGTTGAAAGCTAAGAGATTTCATCCATGAAAAATACTTAGTTTTCGTTTTGTTGTAGTCTTAATTAACAGAGAGCGTGGAAAAATGGTTAACATCGGCTAAACTGTTTATAAGTAAACGACAATTTCACAACAAGTGAAGGCGATTGTAGCAATTTTGAAAGCGATAATTTGCATGGACCACTTTCATCTACATCCGCAGTTCATATATGAATTATTTCACATATACTTTACGTGTAGCAATATTGCTAAAAGCGTTCGCAACGACTCTAATAAAGTAACCAACATTTCTACTGATTACTTCCGTCCTTTGGGCGTGTTTTTGTAATAAAACCAGGCGTTCCCCAAACTCAGTGGCCTGTTTAAACCAGTCATTAGCTAAACGTAGAGTTTTTGAGAAGTCGTTTTATAAAATTATGGACCACTTGAACATGACTAGAGTTTAAGTGCGAATTAAGTAAAAAACACATGCTCGACTCGCGTAGAACATTAACAATCTTGGGTACATTGAAAGACACCTAACTCTTCAAGTTGGTTCAATATCAGAGAGTCTCTGATATTTTTACAGACGTGTGTATGCTCTGGAGCAATTAGCTTAGTTCAATACACTCGGCTTGGATTGAAATGAAAGATTTATTAAACCACACATTTTTCCCTTAGCACACTTCAGTTAGAGTTCATAACTGAGGTTCTCGGTCATACTTCTCAGTCCGATGAAAGATAAAACTTGAATGATCAGAATATTGCTCACTCGGAATTATATGATAAAATATCTGGTAACCTTAAGCTTGAAAAGAGAAAAGAGTTTTTCTTTGTTGTGAAACAAAATGGCTAAAAACACAACAAGGTATTCTGGTCGACTTGTTTAAAGCAATTGAGCAAAGATCTGGTTCACGGCTGGGACATTTCTCACAGCATTGACAAGTACGTTTTTAATGAGGAGCCAGATAAAAGGAAGGGTGTCAACTATTTTTCTTTAAGAGCACAGAAGACAAATTAATACGCGAAAAGGATATAATTAATAGACAGCAAGTCCATAAGCTATTCCATTTTTAAGAAATTTAAAAATTAAGCGCGCTGTTTTAATAGATTAGATGCGATATTGTTTTGATTAAGAATTTATACCAACGACATTTCTTTCTGGCAGCAAATTCGATCTTCACAGTTTGATTCGGACGTAAAGTTTTCATCACAATTTTTGCTGTTTTATTTATATTTGCGTTGGCTAGTCCGGAAAAATATTGTGCATTACTTCGTAAAGAGTTTTGTCATATTTCCTGCTTTGCAATATCGATTGTTTACGCGGTGTTCACGCTGAGATCATAGCCAAGTTAACTGAGCAAAATATCAGTGCAGATAGTTGTTATTCACGCTCGCTTCGTTGACTGCAAGTGATTATAAAACAAGCTCTGTTATTTACCCTTACCAGGTCCAACCAACCAAGTTATTTACTCATCAAAGACTGCATTGTGAATTGCGACACTTGGCAAAATGTAAGTTGAAAGCTCTGAATTTCGTTCATTTCTTATCTCGCGTTTGCATGATTTTTGGCGTTGTTCTATGGCATATTGGCATTACTCTTGTATTGCCGCCCAAGGCCGTCAGCTCGAACCCAATTAAAGCCATTTCCAACGAGGGTTTTCTTTGCAACGTACTGCGTACTGCTTTCCCAAACATTATTGCCAATCTACAATTTTCGTATGCGCATTTTTAAGTATCTTGTGTTAGGTATATTAGTCTCGTAAGGTAATGGTATGTGTAAAGATTGTACAAAGTGTATCAAAACAACAATCGACTGTTTGTATTTCATAGTTTGCTGCGACAATCAATTCATTCAATATTTCAAATGATCTCAACTACTTGGCGACGATTTTTTTGTTCCAAGCTTATTTCTAAAAAGTGGGTTTCGAGTTATACAAGATTATACCTCTTGCTGTATTGTACTCGGGCAGGACTTTCGTTAAGTTCTTGCTTGCATATGTTCGTTCATGAGCTTCGCTTTCTCTTTGCACAGTATACTCAGTATATTTTATGCAAACAGTGGATCTAGTTTTTGATCGTTTGAGAAGGAACTCGTTAACCAAAACAGTTTCAACTTCACCATTTCAACCATGAATTAAAAGTGGCCGGGAACCCAAGGTGCGAATTGCACTGAATGAGAATTCTGAAATCCCTTTGGAAATGTGCTGAAAAACCTTCAGTTTTCAGCTGATATTTCTTTTGTGGGTCAAAGACCGTAGGACAGTGTTTTCGCTGACACAAATACATGATGCACATGGAAACTAGAACAAAGGCACTCCTCAGCACATATTGTAGAAATTTTTTATGATTGTGTTACAATTTAAGTAAAACCTTTTGCCGTACATGTTGAATATTTCAGCAGACAAATTTTCGAAATGCTTTTTCCGTCATATTCGCATAGGAGCAATCCGGTCCATTTTATCTCATGATTCCCTCGTTTTCAAGTGGCCAATTTATGGATTTTTTTATTTCAAAATGGTTTCTCTTTAAGCTTGTTTTTCCCAACCAAATAGGGGAAGTGTTTGTTGTGTTTCTCAAGCATTTAATACGCAATAATAGAAAGTTAAAGCCTTGTGCGTTGCTGATAACAAGACGTGTACAAAAGAGAATTTCGCGTTGTTCAAATTCAAGAGCTTTCTCTGCGAAATTTCTTTCTGTGGCCGTGGTTTTCGGCAAGGAAGTTGCTAGGTAACTTGACGTCATCCTCTTGTGGGCGCAGGCGCTATATTTTATTGGTCGATAAAAAATCGGAAACCATTCGAATGTTTCGACGAAGATTCACCAAAAACGGAACTCGCTCGCCCAATCCATGACGTTATATTTCGGTACAATAGCAACATTTATATTATTGCAGTTTCTTAAGGTCCCACGTGCTAAGGCTAGATTACGTAATCAACTTTGGCCCTAAGTAAAATCGTAACTTTCAAGCACTGAAGATTACTGTGTAAAAAGCTTCAAGGGATCAAGTGCCATAACTGTTCGAATAAGGCGAAACGTCTTGAAGAGGAATGATCGACAATCAATTTCTCTTCGCAATATCAATAGTTGCGGCTACACACACCACGGTAAATGGCATTTCCCATGTTTTTTTCCCGCGGTACATCACACTTGGGTTTCAGCTTATCGGGTTAACCAGTGGTTACACGCGATTAAGACCTTCGAGGTAAAAGCAATGTTAATGCTAAACGCAGCATCGTGATTTGCTCTTTTACCTTGGGCATCAAAACACCATTGCTAATTACCACGTTCAATGTCATGGGCGTTTCGTTTGATCTTTTTGACACACCCATGAAAATATCCCTCGGGAAATTTACCTCGCGAAATGTTGAGCACACTCGCTAAATACAGTTTACCGAGGTAAAAGGCTCGTTTATCGCGGTAAAAATGTCCCGTGTAACCGCGCCTAATATCTTGCAGGTTTTGATTAAAGAAAATGATAACTTGTCTTGATAAACGACCAAATTCTCAGAACTGATATTAAAGGAGACGATATGGCAATCTATGAGGAGAATGCACTGAAAGTAGAAAAGGAATGATCTCAGAGTATAGGAATGTGCATGCTTAGACCTGAAATGAAATTGACGGAAGGTTTATTAGGATATTTATATAGAGACGACAAAGATGTCTGTGGTTTCCCCGAGTTGGTAATTGTTTTAAATCTGATTCGTGCACAATTGTATTTAAATATGCGCCCACTTGCGATTAACGGTCGCTTAATCCTGTACAAAGAATTTTTCCCACACTTGTAAAATACATAGATCGTCCCACGCTTTTAACAACATAAAAAACTGGTTGGATTACGTTGACTAGATATTGAAGCTTTAACTGTATTCTCTTGGTTGTCTTATAGGATGAGTGAAATTATTCCTAGGGTACCCTCGCCGGGTAGTGCCTTGTACCATCGCATTCCAAAATGCGCGCGCTGCCGTAACCATGGCGCTTTGTCTTGGCTGAAGGGACACAAACACTACTGTAGATGGAGAGACTGTACATGCTCTAAATGTCTTCTCATCGCTGAGCGCCAGCGAATAACGGCCGCTCGTGTGGCCCTTTTGCGGCAACAGAGAAAGAACTCAGAGATGGCCTACAAAATGGGGCCAAAGGACGGGGACAAGGAGCAAGTAGGCAAGGGGCTTGGAGATGATGTTTATCAAAGACCTTCAATGGTGCTAAATTCTATGTCCACGATACATGGAAGGAACGATAGTGACACAGATTATGAAGGTTTGCTTTCAGTCGTTCATTAATTATTAAAGCTGAAAATAAATTCTTATACACGCAAACAGCAGCAATTTGTTGTCATTAAAGCACAAACGTCATGCAAATGAAAATTAGCGATCGGTTGATCTTTTGATAAATCCAGGAGACCGTCAGAATGGCTGATGTTGTCCCAGTGAAAAGCTTAAGCTATCGGGTCTTTCAACTTTGAAATCTTCGCAGCTCGGTCGTTGCCTCACCGGAATAATCTTTTTCTCGACGAATGAAAATTAACCGACTCTGGTCCCTGCTAGTCTAGACGGTCTAGACCCAAATATAACCCAGTTAACTACGCATTTTGTTTTCTGTAATGGAGAATAAACTTATTTTTGTTTTCCTTGAACGTTTAATAATGCTAAATTAATACCAAGGGCTAATTTATTTTCCTTCTTCTTTGTCGCCAATTCATAGATGAAGGTATCGATCAGCAACTGTCGCCGACAGCATCCGAGGAACACGCCGATTCTACACCAGAACAGCCTGCCGAACCTGAACCGACGATAATCGACGGTATACGAATAAAAACCGAACCGGAGAAAACACCGGAAGATGAAGAAGAAGTCACCAAGATTACACCGAGCGAAAACGGAACTCCTATTCAGTCTCCGAAGAGGAAGATCAACGGAGAAATGCAACAAGACGAAATAGACGTTCTCCGACTTCACCCGAAGATGCCCCGAACTCCAGAAAGCCCGAACGTGGGAAGAAAACTTCAACAGGATCCACTCGTGTTGTTAATGCGAGCGTTTCCGAGTCAGTGCCGAAGCGTGCTCGAGTTAGTCCTTCAAGGCTGCGGAGGAAACGTGGTTCAAGCTATAGAGTGCTTGCTTCAAAATAAGGAAAAGAAACAATTCCCTTTGCCCATGCCAGTACCTGTAATTGGCAGCATCGGTGCATCGCCAGCAACAATTCATCCAGCTCTACACTTTCAAGCAACGCCGCTCTTTCGAAAGCCGGAGCCTTTCTCGCATACTTTCCCCCGCCCCCCACTAAGTCCCGGCTGCCCCTACCCGCCACCGCCGCCATTACTCAAGCCCAAACCACAGGTTAGCGGTTATCCTTTCTCCATGGACGCCGTCTTGGCTTCAACGCCGAACAGCATTAGCGCTAGCTCAAGTTCTCCCAAAGGGGAGGAAAAATCCGTGTTGGTGCATTTTTGCACAAAATGCGGTCGAAAAGCAAACTGCGAGGACAATTTTTGTGCCTTCTGCGGGCAAAAGCTCCACAAATAGCATGATGTTCGTTGAAATATTTTCTTGTAAGAACATAAGTTAAATTGTATCATTAAGTATCAGTTATTTCTTACAAAAATGGCCTGCATTAATCCTCTAAGTCATGTGATCAACGCGGAATTTTTTCCTCACAAAACCAGTGGAATTTAAGCGCACAGGTTAGGCGAATAAAAGAAACGAACAATGCAAAATCGATTGTCAAGCAAATTCTCCCAAATTTGACCACTAGGGGAAAAAATTAACAAACGTTAGGATAATTTGAGTGCTGGCAGTGAAGCTTAAAGGGTTAATTGCAACGATATGATAATTGTTAGCTGATTTACTGTACTGCCGAAGGGAACTGAATTTTTTTTCTTGATTAAAATCAATAAGCAAATTTTCTTGGATCAAAACACATGAAGAGAAATAGTTATAAACTCTAAGAGCTAAAATTTCTACTCTCTTTGATTTCCATCGTCGAAGACGATATAAAGATTCGTTTGTATATAACAACGACGACTGAGTTTTTAAGAAAGGTGTACCCACGAGAAAAATAAATTACTCATTTGTGGTCACAGAAGTGATAATTGATACTTTTACATTATTGACGCGGGTTGACTAGAAAGCAAAGCAACACATAACCCAAGATAAAAATAGCTCGTAGAGTTTGTTTTTTTCTCAGCAATAATTATTGTCACAAACTGAACGATATAGTTTCGCTGCTTTGGTCTCTGAGAGGCGTTATCAATCTTTTCCTGACAACTGTCTCTGCTGGTATTTTATGAAAATTTGTTTAAGTAGTTCAAGACAGAGAAGAAATTGCGGATTAATCGACGCGGGGAAAATCGAGGATTAAGCTAACGGTTATGGTCTGGAAGCGTAAATGTCGGTTCTCGTTCTATCTAAATCGTTTTACCATTTTTTTTTTTTTTTGCTTTTCTCTAGATTTCGTAAAAAACATCCGTCTCGTGCATGCGAGAAACTTTTTCGAGCCGTCATATTTCAAGATAACAGACTACAAAACGTGAAAACGGAGAGCCTGAAATTATTTAATAGTCTTAATATTATCCTCTTAGTACCGAGTATTTTAGAGTATAATAGTAAAATCATATTTCAATTTGTATTCAACGGTAGAGAGCGTGGAATAAGTGAATTTAGAGTTTTGTTCACTCTAATAAATGCTATTCCCATTTTAAGTATAAATTATAGTAGGTAGTTGTAGAATGAGACAAGTATGTTCTTGTACTTCGAGACATGCATACGTTTATATGTACTTTAAAAATACGCATGTAGAAATGTTGACCGGCTATTAAATACTATGTTTTATTTCTGCTTGTTATAGAGTGCGATCGCGACATTATATACATAACCTTCTATACGTGTGTGAAAAATATGAATGAAGATTATAGCCTCTTTTCAAAGTTTAAATTATATACATTAGTCATGTTTGTAAAAGTTCATTTTTGCAAGAAGGCGAAAAATACAATAAAAATATGCTAACTACAAGATTTGAAGATAGTTTGTATGTTTGTTCTCGTTTGTTCTCAGGCTTTTGCGGCCTCAGTACACACCGGTAAATTGACCTGTGCATGTCGACCGCGGCAAACGCCTCTTTCTTTTTGGGTGATATAATTTGCGATGCCGGAATTGAAGGTAGCAAAGGGCATATAAAATAGTTGCTGAGTGTAAATATTTGTTTTAGCTGCATGGCCCTTTTCCATTTTTTTTTTCAAGTAAACGAGTGTCTGCTTTTTTAATGCTCTGCGCCCGACCAAACCACTGACAATGGCGTCGACAAGTTTGCATTTTGGCGTTTTAAAGTACTCAGAACTGTTTTAATAAAGCCCTGAAAAGTTTAGTTACGGGGTAATTACGTGGCGAATTTCAGCCCAGTGGGGTGGGGTAGGGTGAAATATTGTTGCGATTGCATGGCAAATTTCAACCCGGACTGAAAGATAAGCCTGGGCGCCAAATATGAAATTGCGCGCGTAGTGTCACCGAAAATAAAAAGCTGTTTTTTTTCAAAACCTTATCTTTCCAGTACTTTTCTTGTTTTTAGCGTTTGGCCGCGGTCCCGTAGAGCAATAATTCTCGGACCATGCCTTTCTTATACCGAGAGGAAAAGGGCCCATCTTCATTTTGGCCCCACCCTTCGGACAGCTCTCAGCGGATTTCCCTTAGATTGCGTCAGTTATATGTTCTCTGAAGAACTGTAGCACTATAGGGTCGACTCCTTGTAGGTTTATAATTTTTGTGGAAGAGGAGGAGAATGCAGCCTCTTACATCGGAGAGACTGGTAGGAACCTCAACACAAGACTGCCTGAACACAAAGGAGCGACGAGGAACTATGACGTCAATAATCACGTTGCTGAGCACCGTCGACTTACGAACCACAATATCGACTGGGACTCTGCTTACTGTTTGACCTACAGCACTAACTATTTTCAACGACTGACTTTGGAAAGCTGGTTTACTAACTTAGAAAGAATCCTCTCAACAGAAGTAAACAACTACCGGCACCGTACAAACGATTTATTCACGACATGGACAAAACAAACAGACCGAATAGAACGACCTAACTTTACCGACGGATCGAAACCGACTAATCACGACCGACGACATCAACTACTCGAGTCTTACAGCCAATGACATCCTGACCAATCCGTTTTCACGAACCCGACTGATAACATTTGACTGACAAACAACTCTTTACATGACTCTGATGATGACTTCCTCTCAGGTGCATGTTCGAAACGTCAGTCACTGTCACCGACAGCATTCCTTCTCAGGACTACCCTCACCCGGACGATCACAATACACGATCGAGGAGGAGAATAGTGTAAGGATTGCAGAAGTATTCTAAACATGCACTCTGTGCATGCATAGAGCCAGAACAGCGTAACCTCATTGGTGACTTCTGAAGTCCAAGGGCCCGTTATAGGCCAAATTCTGTTTTAGTTTTATACTGAGAAATGTAAAAGTCTTCTCAATCGAGACTAATCTTTTATTCAGTGTTGACGCCGTAAAATGTCCCCATGCACCTCTCGTCACCACTTTTTCGCCAAAGGTTAAGTCTGCATACGAGACTAGTGACCCATCAGGCTGTAGCTTATCGCTACTCCCCCCCCCCCCCCCCCTCCTGGATGGGATGCAAGTCCATCGCAGGGTTACCCCCAGCAGTAAATTCGCCGGTACCCATTCATACACTTGGCTTAAAAGAGGCACTGTGAGAGTAAAGTGTCTTGCCCAAGAACGCAACGCAGTACCCCGGACCGTCAGATCCGGAGTCCAGCGCACTAACCATTTAGCCACCATGTCTCCCTAAAATGGTCACATACTGTAGTTTTATCCACAGACTTAAAATAATTTGAGTGAACAACATAAGCGAGTTGAAAAAGCGTGATAAAATCTAGTTTCAATGGGAATTAAATATATGACCTTGTAATTTTCATACCAATGCTCTTGGTAGCGCGCGAAGCGGTCTAAGTACCCGTTAACACAAAATTCAATGGACCTTATTCGCTTGGGCAGTTAGTTGTCCCTTTGCAGAAGAAATGATGATACTCTCGAGAATTATTGCTTTCAAATCTTCAAACTGTTAAGTGTATATGAACGAATCATTTTTAGATGGATAACAGAACAATTCTCCAGAGATATCAGCTGGTCTGTAATTGGAAGAAACCTGCCCAAGCGAATATAAGATCTATTGACTAGTTAACGGTTGTTAACCTTTCATTCACTATTCCTTAAATATTAATCATCAGACATTTTTCCAATTTCTAAGCTCCTCTCTTAATTATTGGTTAGTTCTCTTTTAGGGATAAATTTATGCTCTACCGGCTTACAAAGGAACTGCAAAGCCATGCAACAGCCCTCCAATGTTTTCATACGTTTTTGATTTGTGGTTCTGTAATCGCGTTACCAGATAAGACCTATAAGGTATCCGCGCTAATTGATATGTGTAACTGTAGCTGCGAGAGCGTAAACCGTGCGTTTTGCATAGCGTGAAGCGTGAAATGAATCCGTGAATTGTGATTTTAAGCGTGATTAGTTAATTTTATGGATTTGTCAATCTTAAGGTTATTTTTCAAAACACTTGTAGGGTCAACTCTTTCTTTCCATACAAAGATCGTTTTAGCCGCTCTCAAAGATCAAAAGTGGTGTACAAGGCTAATTGTTGGGACTGTGATTCCTTCTACGTCGGTAAAACTAAGCGACGATTACATGACAGAAAGACCGAACATTTCAAGGCTCTCACTCAAAATGGTCGCGCCTCCGCGGTTGCTGACCATGCAATTTCTAAGGTCACAACATCAAATGGGACCATTTTGAAATCCTCGCTACTGAAAAGTCCGACTTGCAGTGTAAAATTAAAGACACGCTATTAATCAGTGACTTAAAACCCTCACTTAATGAAAACATTGGAAGTGAGAAGCTGTTTCCTTATTTTAAATTTCTACTGTTAGAATCTACTATCGGAAGTATCAATTTTCTCATTGTTTTTAGCTAGCTAGTCACCAGTACTTCGCTTTATTTTTGTATTTTTAAATGTTTTTTAACTGTTATAACCGTCACTTCTGAAGATGTATGTTGAAGAACACGAAATGTCAAGTTTATAAAAGTTTTTACCATGCGTTGTCTGTTGATAATGTTTATAACCGCCGTTTGTTTTCTTTTTCTTCTAAAGTTGAAATGGTCGAAGAAAAGGAATATTTGTGATTAGTTCTCTTTTAGGAATGAATTTATGTTCTACCGGCTTACATAGGAACTGCAAAAGCCACGAGCTCTCCAATGTTTGCATACGTTTTTGATTTGTGGTTCTGCAATAGCGTTTCTAGACAAGACCATCTGCGCTAATTAATAAGTGTAACTGTGAGAGCGTAAACCGTGCGTTTTGTATAGCGTGAAGCGTGAAATGAATCTGCGTTTAAAACGATGCGTTTGATTTCACTTCCAATGTGCGAGGTAAAACAACCTATCAAAAGCCTTCTTTAGAATTCCATTTTTTACGATGCATAAAGTAGTTCACTGGTGCAAAGAAGCACAATTCAAAACAGCTTCTTCATGCATAATGCAGGTCGGCTCGCTCATACGCTCGAGTGATTTGCAAATTCATTTGACCAAGCAACGAAAGAAAACGCCTTTTGATGTAAAATTCGTTGGAAGCAATGAAGGGAATTCAACTACATCGTTTTGTACTACATTCGCAATTTCTAGTAACATCGCTTTACAACCTTTAAAATGGCGTCCGAGGGTAGGAGGGGAGTTTTTCCAGGTACAGAATCGAGGTGAGCAGGCTGGCGAGGAATTACCTACGTTCTGTGTGGAGAAAACTGCGATATATTGCGATGGTCTCGCGCTATAGCAAAAAAAGAGAAGGGCACGCGGTTTGGTGTTTGTGTGCTCTGCCTATCATTATTTTTCCATTTATTGTGATTTTTCTGCTCCACCGGAGTTTTTCTGGGGACGATTTTCTTCAACATTCAGGATTTAAAAGCGTCACGCCGACAATGACATTGAGGAAAGACCTACATCTGCTGAAAGAGCAAAATGAATTTTTCGAAACGCTGCTGAACATGACAAAAGCTCCAACTATCAAACGGACTACTGTAAAACCTCATGTTCTCGCTGTTGACTTGGGTAGGCGAAGTCCGCCTTCCGAGTCCGATCCGATTGAATTGCAACGAGGTGAAGAATCTTCGGATCGCGATGGAAAAGTCGTGATCATAACGCCCGAACCGGACTCTACAAAAACGGCGAAAGTCACGTTCTCTCCACAAGAGCACGCGATTACTGGACACGAATTGCTTTCGGCTTTTTTTGAGCAAGTTGTTCCAGAGAACATGGCCGGAAAGCTAAACGCCCATACTTGGCAAGGAATTTGCGGTCCATACGTTGAACAACTACGAAATTCGCCATTATTTCCTCGATTTCCTTATGTGCGAACATTTCTGGATCAGTTCAGATCACACTCGGACGGAAGCGACTTCGGAGAAAGAATCTTCGGATTCATTCATCCGGAAAAACAGGGTTTTTACGAGTTCGCGATCACTTCCGATGACACCTCGGAGCTATGGTTGAGCACCGACAGCAATCCGAAGAAATCCCGGTTGATTTCTGCAGTGTATTCGGCGAGTGGCGCAGCTTGGACAACGCCGTATAATTACAAAAAATACCCAATTCAAGTTTCGAGAAAAATCGAGCTTAAATCCTCTAGGAAATATTACATTGAAGCTCTGCACAAGCAATCCAAGGGACGAAGCCATATTCAAGTTTTCTGGAAAGAACCTGGCTCGGAAATGTTCAGAATAATCCAGGGAAGCTATCTATCTCTGTATGTTGACGATCGAGCGACGCACGAGGAAGGCATTGTGGAAGAAACTGATTTTCATAGCTACGCGCCGCCAGGAATTCCAAGCCATTCCAAAAGGAATCTAGATCCCAGTGTTAAGAAATTTCTGTATAAGTGCTAAGATTATAAAGATACCCGCGAACTCGTCACCAAGAGAACAGGTGTCCTTGTCGCGGTTGACCTAAAAACTAAGTTAAACGTAACTGACAAATAAATGATTTGAGGATGTTTGTAGTCAATTGATGGCTATATTTCCATGCATTAGGTCTTTTGTAATGTTCTCACGCGTACGGTCATTCGAGCGCGTGCCGTAGAATCACACGGGGCGTCGTAGCAGGTAAGGGCGAAGTGATTCGCGTCACGGTGTGCGAAGTGGTTTCTTCATGCGTCCTTGCTCCCTTAGCTTGCTCTCGTGCGCTCGACCACTGGACTAACCCCGCCTAGGAAAAATGAGAGACTGCCGTCAGCTGTCTAATCAATGGTCGCCACCAAAGCGTGACTGACACATAGTCAAATGAAAGAGACCGAAGAAACGGTCAAAGAGAGAATTTTTGACACTCAGTCTTTAAAGTACAGCGAAGAATATCACCAAAGCTTTGATAATTGTCTGCATGGTGATCTAATAGGGAAAAATAGCAATTAGCCAATAAAAGAATGCTTTTTGCAAATCTAAGTTTGTTCATATCAACAGAGTATTGCGTGTACCGTCGTCATTAGCATTGCACATATATATTACTTATATCTTATTTATTATGTACTTATTGAACCAAGATATAATGCAGTTGTTTCCTTTGGGAATAATGCACCTATCAGTGTTAAGCCAGGGGTGGGGAGGCCAGGCATAGTCGAGACATTTGAATTGAACTGAGATTTTCTGTTCAAATGCCCTGCCGCACGGCATTTGTGGTTGGTCAAAAGAGTGACTACTGAAAAGCCACTAAAATCTTGTCAGATAGTCAGATAATCAGTCAGTCAGACAGACAGACAGATAGACATTTTAAAAAAATAGACGTTAGCTTGTTATGGTACGTCCTGTAATCGTCCCTGAATTTCTACATCACATTGTCAAATTTGGTACGCCTCGTGAGTTTACAGACAAATTTGATAATGTGATGAAGAAATTCATGGCCGATGAGAGGACGCACCATAACAAGCTCACGTCTATGTGTTTTTTTTTACCATAACAAAACAAAACCAAAATGGTGAAGACTTGCTTTCACGACAGAAGTAAAAGTGCGAGCGAACCTGAAATTCTAAAAACGACTCCGAAACTTACAGAATCTTAAACTTCAAACTACGTAAAGTAACCCAAAACCAAAATGTATAGAAACAGAATTTCAACAAACAACCTTTATTCCATTCGGAAATTCTTGAAAACAAGATGAATTATTACAAAGCCCAGTCCTCTCATGGTGCTTCGCAGAACACGGCAAATTAATAAACCATCTCATTCAACGAGTTTCTCGTCAACGAGTTTCTCGTTCATATATTTATCTTGAAGGAATTTGATGATTTCTCCTTTAAAGGAGTCCCTTTGGATGCAATTTGTTGCTTATTTCTGAGAACTAACAGCAATATAGACTGTAAACAGTGAACAGTTTGAGCGATTGAAGCTATTGTTGTTGTTGTTGAAAACTTTCAACAAGCGCGTGCGATGGCGTCATACTACGTCATTTTTATGTTTCGATGAATTTTTCGACCTTAAATATTAACCAATGAGCGCTCAAAAATTTCTGCAGTTATGGTAAACAGAGAAAGACAGCAAGATAGACAGCATATAGACACTACATGGATAAAAAGATGTAAAAAGCTGATAGAATTCGCGAGAATTAAAAAAGCGAATTCCTCTTCATTTTTACAAGCTTCTCATGAGACTGCCCCGCGTTTCTCGTAGCTCGCGGTTTCGCCGCTCGTATATTGCACTCTTTCAATTATCTGACTTGTAATTGTCTGACTACCTTTGCGTTCGTCCTGACTTTAAAGCCAAAGAGAGACTTCTCACAATCGATTTACTTATATTGAATAGAAGAGTGTTTTTTTTCGATATTTGGAATTTTATAGGACAAAATTTGCACAATTCTAATCAGCTCGCGCACAAAGCACTAGCTTAGCACAGAACAACAGTGCTGTTGCATCTTTCAACCAAAACCGAGCTAAACACAATAAAAACAACACAGGAAACAAACCACGCTAGTAGGAATATATGATTTATTAATTTATTTATTTTACTCAATTATTGTGGTTGCCCTGTGGTGCTTTCGAGCAATTTTGAAAGGACTATAAAATAATCCAGTAATTCTTATTTTTCCAATGTTATTATTTGCCAATGAACACGTCTTGTAACATTAGTTTTTTACGTTGGCCTGAAAATATGAACTAGCGGTAATTCTCGAAGTGTTTCCAAGAACGGCTTGTCAATTCACAATTCATAAAATAAATGAGTTAAAGATTTTGAAACACCTTGACAAAAGGTACAAGTATCGTCTGACACATAATCTATTTTAGCCAGTCGCTTATTACCGAAAGTGATATCACTTAAATTTTTGTACTGAAAACTTCTAACAAAAGTTTTAGAAGACACAAAATGTATCATTCTCGTCCCCAGAGCCGCTTGCCCTCTTAGCTGGCTGGGCCTGTGCACGAGAAACAAGTGGCTCTGGGGACACACGATTTGATTCGCTGAATTCAAACAAAGGGAGTCCAATCACATCAGCGAATCAAATCGTGTGTCCCCAGAGCCCCAGAGCCACTTGTTCCTCGTGCACAGGCCCAGCCGGCAAAGAGGGACAAGCGGCTCTGGGGACGAGAATGAAAATGTATTTGATACAGTTTTTCTCTAGTCCAAAATTAGAGGCAAGCATTAGAATGGATCGTGAAACTAATCGGTTCAGAGTCGCATCCCAGGGGCTATTGGGTTCTTGTAAACATTTGTTCGCATCGATTTTGCTGCTCGGTTTAGTTGACGTCATCATGACGGCGCCACAAGCGTATTCTCGTCCCCAGAGCCCTCGTTTACTTTTGGTCACGGTTTGGATACGATAGAAGTCATTTCGCGCATCAGGTAGCACAGCAATCCGCTGACCGAAAGACCATGCTTTGTAACAGTGAATCGGCGAATTATCAACTGAATGATCGTATGTTTTTTACTCGAGATTGTTGGAAGTTTTCCTGTGAATTCTTACGATATGCTCCAGTAGAAATAGCAACCAAGTAACAGGTGATTGTCCAGAGATCACCAATTCAAAGTTATGTTAGACTTCAAGCCGCAAAAAGAAATCGTTTACAATCGTTTTCTACCGTACAAAGACAGGCTAGACGAAGAATCCAATAAGTTTCTCTCGGAGATCAAGTATAGTCTTGGACGAGCTGTGGTTTTCAGAGAGACCAGTCCAGGAATTCTGTACTGGAGCAATCGATTGACAAAGTAAGTGTCTTAGAGGGAGGGTTCGATCTTAATTTTAGACTTAAAGTCCAAGTCGGAGTTTAAATTTGGCAATTATATATTGTTTTGGAAAAAAAGCTTACTTCCTGTGCAATTGTCTTTCGAAGTCAGTGGTAGCTAGATTTTGTTCTAGTTAATTTTTAATTGGATTGGACTGCTGGCATTTCTGGTATTTGTTTACCAAGATCTTTATTTCTGCAAATGACAGCTGAAATGAAAATTCACATCAGCTGAGAAATGGAAGGTCATAAGTTTAGGACCAGTTCCAAACGGATCCAAATGAACAGACCGTTCTGGAACCGGTTCCGAAACAAATCCAATGGATCCAAAATTGAGCCTCTCTATGGGTACGTGCGTACGTCGATTTCGTCGCGCTTTTTTCATCAAATCGTCGCCATTTCAGGTTTGATTGTGGATCAAATGATTTATAATTTTCATATTCAAATCTTTTAGGCCAATATTTTTTCTGAATGTAATAATTTGAAAATCGTCGCTTCAATCTCCAAGATCGTCGTTTCATCAATAGCGATCGTCGCGTCTTCGACTTCGTCGGAAATACCCATCGAGAGTCTCAAAATTGGACCTGTTGTTTTGCAGGTCCAGTATTGGATCCATGCCGGACCGGTTCCATAAAGATCAAGTGTGAACACCCAGATCGGTTCCAAACGGTTCCATGTAAACAGAAAGCCATTCTGGTCTGGTCCGTGTAAACGTAGCCTTACATACAACTTTCATATTTGATCAAACAACACCAAAATTGAACAAACATAGCTTACTCCAAAGAAGGGTTGGGGTTTCTAACTTGCGTGCTTACAGCTGCAATAAATTATTTGAAGTTATTAACATGCAATTTGAAAAAAAAATCTCAGACTTGGCCAGAATGTACGTGTAGGTCAAGGGGAACTATTTCTAAAAATATACTCTAGTAATAGGTTTAATCAAAAAGTTCTTTTAGATGAACAGTGATGATAATGGTTTGACAGCCCGTTGGGTCAGTTTTCACTGATATATAATTATATATAAAAAATTCCCCAAGTATAAACAAAGATGCATTTGCTAAAAATAGCAAAATTGAAAGCAAAAAAAAAACTCGGCTTGGTACATGGATTGGTATAATCAAATGAAAGACAATGTTTCTTTATACATGTTATAACACTTTTGGGATACTAAAACTACGTATTTCAATTTAGAGTGCTTTATGTAAGCGCTATTGAGCTGAAAAATCCTCAAATTTGAAATTGAATGCACATCTTCAAGACAATACTGTAAACACAATACTGATCTCCAACCCACTTGCAGATAGCGCTCTTAAATTTCCTTCTTTGAGTAGCCCCAAAATATTTTTACATTTATATCAAGAAGAATCATTGTCACCTCATTTGGTTCATTACATGTATGATAATCATAACTCTGCACCTCAAACCCAAGTGCAATTTGTAACTCTCATTTTTACCATTTTCTCAATCATAACTGTAGTACCGTCATGATAAAAAAGTAGTGAAGATTTATGATACCAATCCATGTACCAGTTTTCACTTTCAATGTACAGTTCCACTAGATCTACTGTATATGTTTATTCTAGTCAAGTTTGAGAATTTTCAGTTTTCTGTTAAGTTGCACGACCCAAGGCAAATTTTGCTGACAGTTTCTTGTACTAGCAGTAATCAAAGATTAGGAGTGCATTTGATGCCTTTGATTCACACGGCTTCATTTTGACTTGCTTTCCCTAAACTCAGGCTTTCTTTAATGCTGAAATCAACATTTTTAAATGTCAGTATGAAACTCTTAACATAACTGAAGTTGATGAACATGATTTTTCCAATTTATTCACACAAATACAATGTTTGGAGTTTTTTACCCTGTGTGACACCGCATATTATACAAAGTTGCAGTCAGGGTATATAAAATCTGCAGACTGTGGACTGCACTTATTAATTGTCAGCCAAAACATTAAAAAATCAGCAAGTAGTAGCAGTAGCTAAATAATCACAAACCTCAAGACGAGAATGACAGATATCATTTCTTTGTCGCCCAACAAAATGTAAACAAATCAACACAGCAAATGGAACACATGCAGGCTAAAATGCAAACATAAAATTAACGATTACAGAGACTGTCTGGCACTGATCGAAATCTGCTGTTATATATTTGAACCAGGAGTTGTACAGTCTTCGCTACAAGGTACTTCTTGGATAACAATAAGGCTGATTTGAATAGTAGAGTGTCACAACTCTGTACGCAGACAGAAGTTGAATCTCCAATAATGTGATGTGTTGCTTGGGCAAATTGCAGCATCTGTTTCTTAGAAAACACACCAGCAGTAGGCAGTAGCTTCAATAGGCCCTTTGCACGACCAAGTCACATGGTACAAAATAACACCCTGCTGGTGAGCAAGCTACGCGCTGGGACATCCAAAACAAAGTCACTTCATGTCCCAGAACGTAACTTGCTCACCAGCGACATGTTATTTTGTACCATGTGACTGGGTCGTGCAAAGGGCCTATTTGATAGCCCAAATAAATCAATACAACTGTGAAAAAAGTTTGACAAAATCAAAATCTGAAACACACAAATGAGATCGAACCTATTAAGTGTCAGCCAGCCTGTCTAAGATGGCGCCCAAACCCTGAAATTGCCTGGCATTGCAATTACACCCACGAGACATCCCGCTGGACTGACCCGATTAGTAGGTATTCTTCGAACGCAATAAGATTTTTTGCTGCTATGAGAACATGAGAATACACAATAAATTGTGTTAAGTTTGTGTCAAGGTTGTTATTATCGAGCCTTCTGATAGGATGCAATAAAAAAACAGAAATTATACAGCATTTTCAGGGCAGATTATACGAAAAGAAAGGGCTATTATTAAATGGCTATTTACCTGAGCTTTTTTAAGCTTGTTTTACTTGGTTTCAAAGGAAGAAAACAACTTTAAATTTGTTCTGCTCAAAAGACAATTGGAACATAAAGGAATGCTAATTAAGTAATTATTTAAGAATCTAAAGTATGTGTAAATTGGGTTAAAAAATGATTAATCTGGTAATTTTACAGGGCTCGAAATTACAACCGATGCGATCGCATTTGCAACTAAATGCTTTCCGTTTGCAACTTTGTGACTCATTCTTACCAAAAATTTCAATTATTTTGTGTCGTAGTTGTTATGAAAAGTTGAACATTTACGTACCTTTGACATTACGAACAAGATTTGTTCAATCAGACGCCATTACAACATGTATTGCTGGCACATGTTTTGCTGTTCGGGCCGCTTGAGTATAATTGGCCTTATAATTGGGCTGCTCAGTCGGCCGCTTTTTCTGCCTGATAAACATCAAAAAGGTGGTAATCACGCAGCTATAAATTGTGCGATCGGATGCGATTTGAGGTCAATTGTACGAAATTGCACCATCACATGACATCAGAAGGCCTGTATTATTAAAGAAGTCAATTATCAGCAAGGGGATCTGAATTAACATTTTTGTCAGTGAAATCGCTTCAAGTGGCTGAAAATCAATGTTAACGTAAATTTGACTGAGATACTGTAATTTATTTGTGTCATACGTTGTGTCTTGGAAATAGTCAGTCCGAGAGTTGCCCACTGGTGAAAATCTGGTCACCAGTGCAATTATTTTAGTTGCATTGGCGACCAGGAAGGCACAATTTCGGACCCTGAGATACTGTAAATTCTTATTCACTTTTTCAGCTATATCAAGCTCTATGGAAGAAAGTTTTCTAAGGAGGACCATCTCAACTTTATACAGATCTTTTTTGAACTGACTGCAGCTCCTAACCTTGATCCTCAATATGTGATTGCTTTTGGCCATGTCTTAATTCTGCTTCTCAAGTAAGTGGAACAGTTTGCAGTTGGACACAATAGCCTGTCGTGATGTTGAAAAGTGAAACAGTATTGGGTTGGGACCATTGTGGAGAAAAGCCACAATCTAAGGGTGGTTTATGTCCCTGCGTGCCATTTTTCAGTCATTATTTTTACTGTCATCTCTAAACTCTCTATGAGCCAGGCACCTCTAAAAGACAGGCAACTGATGTTAGTACTTGTACACTGTTTTTCAGTCATTTTAAATGTCATCTCTTAACTCTATGAGCCAGACACCTCTATAAGACGGACAACTGGTGTTGGTCCCAGTGCACAGTCATTTTACTGTATCTGAACTCTCTATGAGCCAGGCACCTCTGTAAGAAATGGACGTTTGGTACCCTTCTGTAGAGAGTTGGCTATGTTGTGTTTCAATTTTACCCCTGGTACAATGGTATTTTTCTTTGTTTTTTTTTTCATTATGATTATCATAATATATTAACCATACACCAGAACAAAAAAAACTGTATATTGCATTAAGGCCAAAATTGATCCACAACATACATGTAGAATGACTGCAATTTGTGATAAACAGAACCTGTGCTTTAACTCTAAAAATTAATATTCTATACTTGTCTAGCACCTGGAAAAAATATTGTTATTCACAACATGGCACACATGCTGGCCCTATTGTGTCTATATATTATTAAAGAAAAATCCAGCGATTTTCCTGAAAAGACTTTCAGGACTCTGTTTTTCTTTGAGACTTCCTTGGACTTCCTTGTCAAGACTTCTCCACAGACAGGTGCCATAGAAATGTTTCAAAAGCAAAACAACAGTGTTACAACATGTACATGTATCTGAATAATACTGTGAACTGCTAAAAATGGCTGATTTAAATGTTGATGGAAATAATTACTAGCCAAAGTGGCTAGTGGAAATCGAAAACCTACTGGCCCAAACTAAATTTCTACTAGTCTGCGGCTATTTGGCTACCATTACTGTTGAGCTCTGCAATTGACCATAAAATGACTATAAGCTGGCATTGACCTTAAACGTTTAGCCAAAGCCTATTTCTGGAGTATGGGGTCTCCCCTCCCCATTCCCCAGAGTCTGCACAGCTGCATGTACTGACATGATGCTTGTACGGTCACGTGACTACCAAATTTTCTCAGTTTGATGAACTTGCCAGAATTTCTTACCCATGGCGCTGGCACATGCATGTGAGTGCTGGAACTCTACCAGAAAATGATGGCTTCTTAGTAACTGCAACTGTAGCGTACAGTGTACATGAAGCATAATGAGTTACTGTAACATGGATAACACAGTCATGTAGAAGGTGTTTGGGCAAACTTTAGAATTCTCCCAAAATTAATAACTATTTTTTCACTGGTCAGCATTATGCCACATAAAAATTATGCCACTTTATGGCTATATCTTTTAGGAAGCGGGAACTAATATCAAGAGATGATCTTGTTCTGCCGTGGAGGCCTCTTTACGATCTGGTGGACTTCACATTTCATTCCAAATATGAAGTGGCTGGACTGAAGAAACACCCAATGTATGTTTGAAATCTTTGCACAGCTCAAAACAAACAGCTAAAAAAAACCTGTATCCCTTAATTAATACTTATACCCTAGACTTTTGTAATGCTGATTTTGACAGGTTGCTTCTACATCTAATATTACAAAATTGATCAGCGTGCATTGTACTGCTAGAGGATATCTGCGACTGCTGTAATGTACAAACCAATTGTCATTTTGGTAAACAACTTGTCAGTAAACAACTGTACATGTATGTACAGCGTAAAAGTTCTTTCCTGAGAGAGAATACGGAAATGAGACAAAAAAGAAACAAGCTATGTATGTCATACAGTACTGTATGTATAATAACATCTTGAGAGAAATGGTTAATCTTGTGAGAGTTGAGATGAGAGGTGCTAACCTTATTTTTCTTGTAGTGATGTGTGATTATTTATACCAAACATGTTAAATTTAATTTCTTTTCATTAATAATTAATTTTTAATTTGCTCTGACTAGTTCTAGAATTCGATAGACGATAGAATTCCATTCACCCTCACATTTCACCCTCACAACCACGCAGTTGAATCCATCATTCTCAAAAACTTTAAATTACTTCAAAAATGATCCCGACACTGGTAGAATCTTTTCGCAACCTCCATTAATTTCATTTAAACGCGACAAAAACATAGGTAACTTTTTAGTCAGAAGTGCATTCCAAACTAGTGATCAACCCGGAACTTTTAAATGCGCTCGCGCACGATGCAAAACATGCCCTTTCATTCACAACATTGACAAAATATCGGGACCCAAGCGATCTATCAAAATCACTGATCATTTCACCTGTACCTCAGCCAGTGCCATCTACTGTATAACTTGCACTCTTTGCAAAAAGTTATACATCGGCGAAACAGGGAGACGACTTGGCGACCGATTCCGAGAACACCTTCGTGACGTAGAGAAAGACGACAAAAATGCATCGAAACCGGTCGCGAGACACTTCAATCTCCCAAATCATTCTAAGCAACATATGGCAGTCTGCGGCCTTTCCCTTCACCAAGGAAACACGGAAAGCCGTAAAACTCTAGAACAAAAATTTATTTTTCAAATCGGCACTCTTAATCCTCACGGTATCAACGAACGCTTTTCATTCAACTAATTTATTCCGAAGTTTTCACATTACCAGGCACCAGCCAATAGCGAAGCTCCATCTTTCTGTATATAAAGACACACGACGCACAATTCCTTGATTCGCTCCGACGAAGGGCTAACGCTCGAAACGTCAGCTCTTGAATCTCTTTACGGTGGCCAACTGACATTATCAACCCAGTTGATAAAACCAAATTATATAGTTCTCCAATGGTTTACAGGTTTGTGCAGAACCTTTGTATTAATCGAAATGATCGATACATACATGTACTGGGACAGACACGTCTATGTAAAAAATTACCATGACGAATACATGTCTTTTTATTTTCTATAAACAGAAAGCTTGAAGAGACTGTGAAACATGTTGTCCGTGTGTCAAGAGTGTGAGTAGCATCAGTTTGAATTTGTATCGTGATAGCTTGTTCCAACAATGTTCAAGATTTTATGGTGAAATTGGCATGTCTTACAAAGTACTGTACAGTAGCTAATGGCTCACATATAGCACAGCAATGATTTGCAGGGACAAATTATCTTGCATTCCAAGCTTTACCTTTACAGTGCCTGTCTTTGTCTTATTGTTAGGTATTTTTCAGAAGACTCGACCCAGGAAATGTTGGATGAGTGGCGGCCATTGATGTGTCCTTACGATGTCACTTTTGGCAAAGCAATGTTTTACTTTTCCTTGTTTTTGCCGACAACACTCCGGCCTGAAAAGCATGACAAAGGTTTCAAGTAGGTTGTAATTTCTGCCATTAATGACAATCAAAAATGCATTTACAAGACGAATGATGTGGGTGCGCACTGGCCTCAGATTGAGTGATCTGAGTTGGAGCCTCGGCCGGGATGCTGCATTGTGTTCTTGCACAAGACACTTACATGTACATGTATCTGTCACAGTGTCTCTCTCTAACCAGGTGTATATTAAATGGGTACCAATGAAATAATGCTGGGGGATAACCCTGTAATGGTCTAGCATCCCATCCAGGGGAGAGTAGAAATACTCCTAGTCACTTCATGCTACAGAAATCGGGATAAGCTCTGGTGGTATGGGCCACTGGCTCAACGCAGACTTTGCCTTTACAAGACATTGTACTATTAAAACCTTTATGAGTGGTACAACTTCCACAAATAAAATAAAAATTGATTTTGAAGTGGTTGTTGGTTCTTCTCATGTGATCTAAAAAAGCCCTTTGATCTAAAAAACTTGTTGATGCATGAAATTTATGCATCTTGGCAGAAAAAATATAAATCACTTGCGTTTTTTTTTATTTCATCCAGGTTGTGGTTTGATGAGCTGTTAGGTATTTGGCAATCTTGTACAAGCAGTTTAAGATGGGAAGAGGTACAGTGTCTGTGGTTTATAGATGATGCAGTCAGGAGTTGCATCTCGCTACTGCCATCCTCTAATCTACATACAGTAACAGTTACTTTATAGGCAGCATACGTAATTTTTAAAATTAATATCTTTCAATCTTTATTGATAATTATTGGTTACTTTTCGAGCAATACTGGTAGTCCTCCATTTAAACTCATTCCAAAACCTGCCGTGTATGTCCATACTCTTTACACTTTCTTTCTGGGTGTGTTAAAATAATTATAATACATACAGCACATTAATTAATTATATATTAAAATAAAAACAGACAGAACAGCCCTAAAATTAATTACTCCCCCTCCCTCAAAACAATCCTATCCTCTTTAAAATCTGACTCAGAGTGACAATCTGTGCCAACTGAGCACTGAATAAAAGGCTTTAATTTTGTCTCTAGCTAAGACTTAAGGTGAAAACTTGTACAGTGTTGGACTTACGCTTTTTTATTATATAATAATATTATAATCAGCTGTGGATCATGCCTATCTTTTGGCCAGACAAGTTTGATATACACGGCTAAAATTTGCTGTTCTTGGAAAATTCTGCACTGATAATGCAAAGTATACAATGTGTGTGTAATTTTATTTTATTTTTTTAATTTTAATTATTCACTGTTCCAGGACTGCTTAAAGTTGTTTGCCAGGCTGGCAAAAGATAACATTGGATATGTCGATTGGAACTCATATCTTCCAACTGTGAGTAATGCAAATTCAGTGTATTGTAATTCAGTTTTTCAAATACCAGTAAATAGCAATTTATTATCAGACGAGATGAGAACACTACTCTTGATTATTTGTTTGATGTTTAGGTATTTACACGGATTTTACGGAATTTTCATCTTCCTGTTGGTGGTAATACTCCAGTTAGCAGTCTTAAAGATTATTCAAGTATCATTAGTTCTTTTGTTATCTGGATTATCAATTCAATGGTAAGCCTTTCACTTTTTGTTTGCATTAATTAAAAAAAACAGTGACTTCTTGGCAGACATTAACATTTTTTCTGCATGTTGGGATGAAGAAAATTTTTCTCCTGTGAAAGGACATGTGCCCGATTAAGTCACCATTTTAAATTGTCTTTCAGTGTAGCTCAAGTACAACTCAAGGACATCTCTGTAAATTGTTCAAAGCGTTGGAGTCTTTTTATCATCCTTCGAATAGTGGACGTTATTCAGTAAGTAGACAGAATGAAACTTGTAAATACTAAATTGCCATGATTGCAATTATTATTTTTGTATTAATTTGTATTGTGAGTACAAATTGTGATTGGACAGTGTTCACATTATTTTATGTATTGACCTCTTGCTAACGAAGCGCAGAGGCCGTACTGGGTAATGTTGACCAGAGGTCGTGGCATTGTCAGTGAGGTCATGGCAGTGTCAGGAAAAAGGTCTATTGGACACTGCATCATTTGTGTGAGCTGTATTATTTTTTAAGTTTCTTCTGCATCTTGGTCGAAAAGAAACTCTGGTAGTAGTAAAATGTAGTGCTGCCAGGATGTGGTCCAATTCTAGACTGTTCATAGCCGCTCTATTTTTTCAAGCAAAGAAAGCACACGAGCAAAAAATGCAGAGAGTGAAGCTCTAGGGGGTGTGGGCGGGGAGCGAGCGAAAGAAAAAATAGAATGGCTGTGGACATCTTTGTTAAAAAGTGGACTTATTAGACCCCTCCCCCTATTATCGCCTTGTCGTTATCAGCTCCTACCTTGACCTGTTAATCAAATCGGACCAATAAGATTTGAACGGTAAATAGCTTGTTTAATTGGCTTAAGTATCAGTTGGCAAAACAACAACATGTGAAACAGAATTAGAACAACACGAGCGTTCCATGTAGAGGATGTCACCGTCTGAGACAAAGCCTACATAATTTATCAACGCGAGTGATGGAGGCAAAATACGAAAAACTAGTGGGCTGTGAACAGTCTATGAGACGTAATTAGATCGAAGTGTAAGATGGCTGTGAACCAGAGGAATAATGCATGCTCGGTATGAACTAACAACAATAAAACAGTCGTAGTAGATAGGATTTATCACTATAATGTCGAACAAACAGTGAATACCGTATTGATGAGTATTCGTTTTAAGACGCGATATTTTAATAATAAACAACAAAGATCTTACCACGTCTCTACGGTGTGACACTCGTCAACTACAAGGAGCGAGACACAATCGTGCAAGGAAGAATATTCTTTCTTCAAATTATTCTGAAATTTTGGATCAAGAAAGTCCTCCGCTTTTCCAAAAACTAATTTAAAATTATTTCGCGATCGACTGTTCAAAGCAGACTTGCATCATTTGTTGACAAAGCGATGACAGGAACACGCAGCTCTTCCATCTCTTGAATCTGTTTATTCATTATATACTCTTGAGTGGGGAAACCATGAAAAAAACATGGCCACTGAGAAGAGCTGATAAATAAGACTTTTTTCTGAAGACGGTTGGCAGAATCGCCACAACGTCCTTCGACTGAAGGAGATGTTTGATGGCGTCTGTCTTTTCATCTTTGAGCGACGAGACGTGAGGGAATCTTTCTGGACAGGAATGTCTAGAAGATGTCCACAGTTCGTCTATTTTTTTTGCTCCCTACCCCCTACCCCTTTGTGCCTCACGTTTTGCGCTGGAGTCCAGTTCTCTTGCGATTCATTCACCGCATTTGCCGATCGAGGAAAAATACGAAAAAATAGCGGACTGTGAACAGTCTAGTCCAATTCTATCTGATGTCTTAACCATTATTTTTTTCAGCGTGGCTATCTTCAATGTAGTGCGCGTACTTGAATGTATACTGTTCATGTCTGTATTTTAATACAGGAAGGTTACAAATTGAAGGGAGATGTTCATCTCTGTTTTCTTCTCCTCACAGGGAAAGCTTCAGAGGTTTCTTTACAATTTGCCCAAAGAAATGATTAAGAGGCTTCACAGGTAATTAAACGTGAAATCAATAACTTAAAGTTTTTTCATATAATCTTATAATCTTTTGAGTGACATTGCATATGTAATTATGAAATAATTTATGTTAATCTTGAGCAAAATTTCTGACAGTTTATCTCTCAGCATTTGAACCATTTAATGGTGTCACGATGTCACTGAAATGTTGTTCTTTCCTGTCGCTAGATTTTACATGTTTAAATCTCATAAGTTATCATTTACATTTATTTTGATAAGTTGATAATGACTGTTGTCAAGATGACATTGTTGTCACGTCATTTAGCATTTGACTGAATGTAAATGGTAAATAATTGCATATTAAGCTTGTGTCTTGTGTGCCTCAGGTGACCTTATCCCCGTTTGATTAGCACAAAACAACTAAGGAGTATTAATTTTGTACTCTCTTTTGGATGGGATGTGAGGCCATTGCCAGTAGTAATTTTCTACTCTCCCCTGGCTGGGATGGATACGAAGGCCATTGCAGGGTTACCCCTAGTCCACTGACAATGCCTCCAACATTTTGGCTGTCATGAATGACTGTTACCAAATTGACAGGTTTCATACATATTTATAAAGTTTGAATAAATTGATAATTTACATGTAATTGACATTCCTTTTCTACATCTAATTAGAGAGAGATTTCCAAAGAATTCTTGGGAGACGCCTATCCCAGAGGAGGCCAAGCTAAAAGATGAAGAACTCACGGCATTTGTGGAATGCCTCAAACCTGCCGTCATGCTGGCCGTGTTCCACAAGAGTGGAAGCTTTGATGCCGCTGGAGCACTCCAGAACTTGGCACTGATCAAACCTGACATAGTCTTACCAGCTTTATTAGACAAGTAAGGCTCTAGTACAAGGCACAATGTAATAATTATTGTGCCTGTCATATTCCTCATACTGTACATGTGCATGACTTTGTATTTAAACTAAAATATAGTATTATTTTATAACATTTTCCTTACAGTTCAGTTCCAATTTTTTTAACAGTTTATCCCCACCTCTTTGATCTTGAAATGTTGTGAATTATTAAAAACTAAACATGGTATATTTCAATTCCTGAGTTTTGATTGGTTTAGAGACCATGGTATAGGGCAAGTGTCAACTGAGTGTCGTTAAGTTACCAAGTAATTACTTTGGCCAATCACAAAGGACAGAGACAATCCTTTGACCCTATCAAAACTCAGCACGGGCAAACAATGTGTGCGAGTCACGATTGGTTTTACTTCTGATTGGTTGAAAAAGAATACCAAAGCAATTTACTGTTCAATTACTTTCGACACTTGAATGAAAACTGCTCTTATGAGACATACTTTTAGCCACATAGTATGGTAGGTGTGCCCGAGAGCGAGAACAAACTGGGGAGCTCAAATATTTCAATTATTATAAAAGCATCAACAAAATCCTTATTAAACATGCTTCTACCTGAAGTCTGTGAATAGAGCGAGAACAAACTGGGGAGCTCAAATATTTCAATTATTATAAAAGCATCAACAAAATCCTTATTAAACATGCTTCTACCTGAAGTCTGTGAATATTGTTCATAATTGCACCTTGTGCTGTACATGTATGTAGTTCAATAAAATTTATTTGTCGTGTACTTTGTTTTAAAAGGTTATATGTTGCACTGGGTACCCTAACAGAACCTCATCAGTTGACTGCCACTTTAAATTGTGTGACATCAGTGGCCAGGGCACTTGTCAGGCCAGACGAGTCCTATCCTGCTGGCCGCAGCCATGTGTTACCATTGTTACAGCTGGTGCTGCCTGGAATAGATCCTAATGACTTTAGGAAGTCTCTGGTGAGTGTAATATTTGTATCTAGTCGAGCATTTACTGTACATGTAGGTTATACGAGAATAGAGACTATAAATAATTGTCCTTGAGAGAATATGAAGAAGTCTTTTAAAAACCCAGGCCATCTTGTAGCTTCCACCGTCTTAAACTGAAACCAATTTCCCTTGGATTTTGTTGCCGTTTGTCAGTCATTTACAATGGGCTATGTCTAACTTGGTTTCCCCAAATCGTCCACGACCTTGAACCAAGCACGATAATGCGGGGAAAATTATCACGCTCCTTAGGAATGACTACAACGATACAACTTTGTTAATACCGGTATCTGTAAATTCAGTTCAAACCATATTAATTGTCCATGTTACAGTACACGTATTTTGGTGAAGTGTCTGATTAACCAGGAGTTTTTCAAAAATAGCACTAATAATACGCATGGTAGAAAGGTTACTTTACAGCCAGAAAATCACTTACTTTACAGCTTAGTGTGGGTCTGACTGTATTTGAATGCTCAAAGTCATGATGTTTGCCTTTACTATTAATAATCCTGACCAATGTTCCAGCAACGTTTTGTCTCCTGAAAGTTGGAGATAGCAGGACTCGATCTGCTTCTAAGATGTGTTTATACATTCATTTACCTGTAGTTGCTAACTGGCTTGCTGCGTGAATTTTGTAGTTCATTCTAGTTTGTACCAGTAACATTAATGGTATTGTTCTTTTTTTGTTCAGGGAACATTTATGTTCATTTCCACCGTTGTTTGTCTGGTGCCTGTGGTTGATTGTTCAGAGGCTGTGGGAGTTGTCGAAATGACAGAGGTTAATGCATTTTATTTAACTTATAGTGTTTATAGTTATTATATCAACTTAAACTTGCACTTCACTGCACAAGTGAACCCCCTAATAATGTACATGTATTATTAAAAATTATCAAATTTTTATAAATATTTTGCAGGATGAGAAAGAGTTATGTCTAGCAACAGCTCAGTTTGAAGACTTTGTTTTACAGTTTATGGATAGGTAATCACTAATTAATTATAATAGTATGTCATTGATAGATCATTGTTTGTGTTTATTGTTTAAGCTTGTCTATGATCCTTTCTTAGTTTCTATATTATTTTACCTGTTCTTCAGCATTGGAGTTGTATGTAGTGCTTATGCGACTGATGTACATGTACTGTAGTGTTGTAGACTTGAGATTGGAATACATGTTGAGCATTCCAGTGTAAATATTGATGCTTTGAACGAACAAATAAGACATAGTGCACCTCACTATGTGAACCTAATATTCTTGCCAAAATCCTGTACTTATAAGCATCTTATTCAGAGTTGTGCTACTGACAGTACTCAGGCCTGCCTTCTGTGTTGTGCAACAAAATTAATGTTCTTTTAACTTCGAATGCCATGACAATAATAACAATTTTTATCATTTATTAACCAAAGTTGTTAAGTGTTTGGTCAATAAGGATCCATGAATATTGGCCTTGTTCTTTTTTGGGTGCTATGATTATTGAATTCAATTATTCCTCATTCCGTAAACACACAAAAAACACAACTTGGCCAATATCTGATCTTATTGTTCAATAAATTGTCATGTTGCCCATATAATGGTCACAAAGCGACTGTTTTCTGTTATCTGTACTGTGCATATATCCCGCGATATATGTAAGTTATGATGATTCGTTCGAAGTCTTGAAAAGAGCTGCATAACCACAGCTGTTCTAGCTGTAAAATATGCTTCGTTGACAATAATGTAAAACAATATAAAATGTATGTTCATCCCGTTGTACATGTACCTTATATGCCATGGGCTTTTTTCAGATGTTTTGCAATGATTGACAACTCGTCATTTGAGAACACATCAGAACTGGACAGTACCACAATGAAGGCTGATCAGCGTCACTCCCTGGAAGGCATGATGGGAATGGGTGTGGCTTCAACATTTCATGCGATTCTTATGCAGAGCTCACCCAAAATTTTCCAGGTAAAGTCTTAAATGTATGTCCAGAATAACCTGTTTCATACAGTATTTTCCTGTTGACTTTGATTCCATCCTTTGTGTAATTCTGAGGTGCAATTAAGCAATAGAGGACTTTTGCCGTGTTTGCATAGCCTAAACATGAGGGGGTTTGGGTGAAAATTCGAGACAGTTATGCGAACCTGAGACGCAGTGGATTGTTTGCATAACTTAAGTTTTTATTAAGTTATTATAACTTTCAAGAATTCTCCCAAACCCCCGTGTGTTTAGATGAGGCTATTTAAACACAGAAAATGTCATCTTAGACTATTGCGTGCTTTTATAAAATATTTCTTTTTTTTCTACGCACAAATCTAAAACGTCGTGCAACCATGTTTACATGCTCTCAACTAAACACACAGGCCCATCAACGAATGAGAGTGCACGTAGTATCTCAGTTATTTTATAAGGATGTGCAGCAAAGTGTTGGCCTACTGAGGGTTACATGTATGTCCAGCGGGATCAGCTACTGGGAAATTTAATATTAATTTAATATTAATTTGAACTCTTCTTTACAGTGTACTTTTATTTGTTCATTATGTTTGCAGTGTGCCCTTGATCAGCTGTTTGCCTTTTGTGCCAACAAAGTACTTGAAACGAAAGTGGCAGGAAAGATGGCATCAGACATGTGTCGGGCTGCCGCCAGGGTAACTTTACAGTTAGTACTTATTGCGACTGTAACTGTTTGGTTGGTACAAAATTTGTGCTTTACTGAGAGCTCTGTTATTATTCATCCATTGAGTTAAACCCTGCAGCAGTTCCAAGTGGAAAGTACATGCAGCACATGTACAAAGTTCGTAGGCATTGATGACAAAGGTGTTTTCTGGCTTAATACTTTCCTGCAATGGGGGCATCTTTGATGAGTGAGCATTGGATAATTGTCCTACCCACCTTGTGGGTTCATTATCACTCACTGGACAGCCCTCTGCGCTTTTTCTTAGTATCCAAGATGACGTCCATAACAAACAAATGAAGGATTATTCGGTGCTCGCCCCCATTAAATTTGCCTGAACTAGTACTGCAGGCTACATGGTTATGTAGCTAGCAGTAACCATAATGATTCATGTAAATAAGGAGATCTGAATGGTTAATGTTCCTGTAAAACTTAGAGCAAGGGTGAGTGATTAAAATCATGCAAGATAAATTTGCTAACAACACAAAAAGTTTGGAAAGTAATAGATAATTGGTCAAATATCTTTTATGTTTCAGAAGGATTAAGGGGTACTCCATCCTTTAAGAATATATTCTGGTTTTCACTGAATTCTGTGTATTTATTTTTTAAGACAAATTCAGCAGTTACCCTGAAGATGTTTGTACCTCACTGCTGTTCTGTTATTGAACACCTGACCTCTGGTAAGTGATTGACTGTACAAAATAATTACAGAGGCCGTACTGTAGAACCTGGCAAAATGTTTGATATTTTTCCTGTAACAATCTGCAAATAAGTCTTTTGACTTCTCTGTGGACTCAGCGAGGAAGATACTCTGCTTGCATATGATTCGTGCAATAGAAGAAATCTGCTCATCACATTTGAACTTGCTCATTGAGAAGATTTCGTTATAGTCAGAATGTTGACAACCACTACTCACCAATGAGAGAACAGGATTCTTGATAGAATGCTACAATACAATAGCAGACTTCTACCAACTGTGGATGGTGCTTGTTGAAAAATATTTTTTGAAGGTCTAATTTTTTTAAGCTCGTTATTCATTATTTACAAATATGTCTCTGCGTCGAGCCCAGTGGCCCATACCGCCGTAGCTTATCCCGGTTTCCTTAGCATGAAGCGGCTGAGAGTATTTCTACTCCCCCCTGGATGGGATGCTAGTCCATCGCTTTTACCTTAGTAAACTGTAAGTTTATTTTGTAAACGATTTTTTATATCACAAAGATGGCTTGTTACAAGTGCATTGCATAATACATGTTTCTCCACCTGTTCTTAATTGAGGCAGACTTTCTGTTAGGTTATGCATTTAGACAAAACGCCTTCTTTTAGTGGAAAAAGGAACACTTTTCCTGAGACAAATTAGATACCATACGTTTATAATGTAACCAAGGGGATGTGCAACACGAAGGTCTCAAGGTATGGTCTCAAATATTAATGTATTAAAATAATATTATTTTGATTACATTTTCTTCTAGTGGAAGGTGTTGCAGAAGAAGAGGAGGTTGATGATCAGCTGTTATGGAATCTCCAGATTTTATCAGAGGTTAATATTTTATTTCTTCTACTGAGTCTTCCAAAAATTTGGGTTACTGCGCAATTGCCTTGGCAAGGAGCAAGTTTGGATTGCCCAAAACATTGTTTTGACATTCAATCACTCAAGACATTTCTCCATCAATATTTCAACTATCTTCTGTGCACATGCAGTTTGTTCTTTTCACCCCTTTAATGTCTTTTGTTCTACCCCTCCCTTTGCCTTCACAATAATTGCTTTGCTCCACATATCTATGGACTTGTTTTCCCCAGGTTGTCCGCTCTAGTGGATCTTTAGAGTACAAAGACAAACTAATTGCAGCAATAAAATCAACAATTCATCTCAAGTGCAAAGAGGCAGCCACTTTAGGAGCTACGGTGAGTGGAGTCTGCTGCCTTGAGTTCAAATTTGAGTGTACACAATGTATTACAATGTAGTCCTTTGGAAAAAACTATGGATGAAGTACATCACATATCACGTTTCACATCACATCACTATTGCACATCTCAAATTTCACATCACACATCACACACCACATTTCATACATGACCCATCACACACCATATTCCATACATCGCACAGCGAACATCACATTTCACACATTGTATCACATCACAACACACCTCATGCGCTACTGTGGATCTGAATGTACATGTAAATGTAGAATAATTTTTAAAACGATATATCAGTTTCTCCAGATATTTATAGCAAGAATATCTGACCAACAATACTTCTTTTTTACCAACAGCTTCTGGAGCACATGTTACGGCCACTGGCCAAGATTTATCCCATGGAGTGGAGGAGTGTGTTGGTTGACTTCGGAACACCACCAACTGAACATCTGTTTATAAGGGTGAGCTTTGAACATGTTTTACATTCCAATATGCTGTAATCAAGTGGTGCAGCAATTTGAGTTGCAAGTCCTGTTTCATGCGATAAATACCTAGTACATCTACAGGTAATTGTACCTTTCTTGTCTGACTTCGCCATGGTTATTTTGACAAGATGCACATGAGCCACGTGGTTTGCCCAAACTCTTCTAACATGCCACCGAATCGTATCCAGTTGGTTATAGCATCAAAGAATTTATAGTAAGTTCTACGCGCCTTACCGCTGTCACGGCTGTCAATAAGTTTTATGACATCTTCTGTTAGCCTTGACCCGGTTTCAAATGGCCAGTCAAAATGCTGGTTAAAAGTTGTGAAATTTCCACGAGAGTGAAGCCCTGGTGAATTTGACAGTTTACATCTCTCATCCACCCTTAAGAGTTCTTATGTTTTGATTGACCAGTTCTAATGCAAGCCAGCAAAACGTTGTCCAATCGATGTCAAAGTTTAATTATAAAAAACTTTCTCAAGTGGCAGTGGCTTGATGCGCAACGTTGTAAAAGCACAAATACATTCAAACTAGAATCCTCGTCATAATTCCTTGGGATACTTATTTCAACAACAAATTTTCTTACTACTACTTGTACAAAAGAGAAAGGCCCCTCCCCCCAAAACCAATGTTGCAAGTAGACAGCAATGGGATGTACTGTAAGGGGGTGGGGGAATTTTTTTTGGCTCTTTCAAGTGTGAAAAACAGAATGTGTCCCAAGAATTGTGACGAGGATTGTACAGTATAATGGAGCTTTTTGTCAAAGAGAGAATGGACAAGTTGTTGTTCATACATTTTGTATTATGTTTTTGTTTTTTATCCCTTGTACAGGATTGGGGAAAACCTGGAGATCTGTTCAATCTAAATATTCAGTGGCACATACCGTCCGAGGAGGAGAAACTTTTAGCCAAGGAACTGTTGGATACTTTTTTACAGCCAGAGCTGACAAGACTGGAAAAGTTCCTGGATGAATCACTGACACTCTCTAGGTCAGTCATTACTCAAAGTTTTCCAGATCCTGGGATATCTTTCTAAATATTCCATCCCTCCCTCCTACCACCACACTTTCATTACGGATTCTGGAGCAAACGTAGAGACTGCTCGCAGTCTAGAACTGTACACATAACAACTTTACATAGCACTCCTCAGGGGTTTCAAAATGTTTTGGAAGTAGGCGTCAGCGACTGTAAGTCAGTAGGTGACTGTTATAAGTGAGCTTTTTTGTTGAAAGCTGATTGCTATGACCACAGTAGCCGGCGGCATAACAGTCAAGTAACTGGTGGAACTCCAGCAGTCACCGGCTTGTTTTGAAACCCCTGACTCCTGTTGTCTTCGGAGTTAGAAACGTAACATTATCTGCGATGTTTCGTCTTCAGGGAGGAACTCCAGCAGTGTCTGAATATCATTTGTGGGTGTCTGTCCGGCGCTGCCATTCTCTTACCTGATTGGAAGAGGCCTCCACTGGAAAACTTGTAAGCCAGGACTGTTTGCTTAAATTAGAACATATTTAATTTTATTACCATTTCTGTGTTTAAGTTTTAATCATTCAACCACGTCTGGGCCCGGTGTTGTCTGTTGTAGTGTTGCTGATTAACATGGTGTATCGTGATACCCACAAACGTTTTTACAAAGATTTCTATAAAATTGCATTTGCCCCATGACTGTCGCATATTTATAAAATAACTGAGATGCTATGCGCGCGCTGATAGGTGATAGGTGTGTTCAGATGAGAGTATGTAAACACGGTTGTGACGTTTCTGTTTCGTGCATATCTTTAGGAAATATTTTATAAAAGCAATAGTGGACATTTTCCGTGTTTACATACCCTCATCTAAACACTCGGGGGTTTGGGAAAATTCGAGACAGTTATGCAAACCCGAGATTTGATTGCTTAAATGTGCGTGCACAGCTGTTTGGATGAAGGTTGTTGTTGGTGCAGGAGCATCAAAGCGCACGTGACAATTGTTGCCGAAAGGGGTTATGGGTTATGATAGTTTATACATGTAGTTCCTTGGTTGAAGCGCGTGGTGTCGTAGCGCGTCGGAATCGGAAAAATTGTGCATATTGTTTTCCATCGGGATTCATAACTTCTCCTTCCAGTACGCTGATTTCGAAACATCTTGAACTTCGATTGATCGATCATCGGTGAGGTTCTACTACCCAAAATAACCTCCAGGTTGGGACGAGTCATGGTGGAAACTGGAAAGTATGTGGCATTTTAGAACTTCATTTTCCAGGCCTGGAAAATCATGGAATTTAATTGTGGTTCATGGAAAGTCAGTGGAAGTTATGTTTATTGAAAAAGCACAAAATAAGTTCGTTTTTTTCGGGAAGAAAATTGTAATAACGTACCCAAAAGGAAAAGTTAATGCTCAACATTTTTGTTATGGAGAACTGGAGAAGTCGTGGAAAATTTCATGGGAAGTCATGGAATTTCAAAAGCTCAAAAGAGTACGAACCCTGAATTTGGTATGCTTGTACGCTTTAACCTTTTTCGAAACAGCTTAATGATTTACAGCATCAATCATTTGAACTGCAAGTGGATTGCTTTACTTTGATTGCTAAATTGCAGGTATATCAGTGAAGTCATATTTAAAGTATCTGGCTTTGATACAAAACCTAAACATAGAGCATTTTCTTGAAAATCCCGTTCAACTAAAAGTCTTGATAAATGATAGTTGGACTATATTTGTTTTACAGAGGTCTCAAAACACTCGTGAGCCGTGGAAGATTTCAGAACACTGTCTCAATGGAACCAGGTGCTGTTTGCATTCTACTTTGTTAATTTGATTTTTGTTAATTTAATTGTGGTTTTACAGTGTGCGACACAATTTGGCAGACCTCAAAATCACGCATCTTGTACACATTGTTTTATTTTATTTTTCAGATGTGTCCATGGGCGAACACAATTCACGAGCTAGGATAGCTGAATTAATCCACAGACTTCTAGGTAATATACTGCCATTATTACAAAGCATTGGTTTTATTTCAAATATGGGAAATGAAATAAATAGATAAAATAAATACTTTATTTTGTGTCAGAGTATTTATAACTACAGTACTGTATGTATATTATAATTGTATCACTTTTGTTACTTTGTAGATCATTTACTTTGCCATCATGAAGATGACACTAAAGCACTTTTAATAATTGTCAAGGTGGGTAATGTTTTCGTTTTTCACGGCTAGTGAGTCAAAAGGAAACGCAGATTTGTGGGATTGGGTGCAAGATAACGACAAAAGTGCGATATCGTGTCACAAAATAAGCTTTAGTTTGTTATTTGACTGCTTTGTGAGCCATTGTGTTATACTCATACTCATACTCAATTTTTCTTGGACAAGTCCGTCCAAGGGGGAAAGGTGCAGTGAAGTTATCCATATGTTAAGCACCAATCCGTGAAACAAGGCCAGACCGCAACACCGGGAACCTCGTTGTAGGCGGATTTGATCCTTAACCTCTTTTGCGAGTTTCCTTTTAAGTAATTCTGTGATATACAGTTTGTACACTGGAAAATTGCTTCAAATTGTATGTCTCACAGGAACGTGTAGTACATGTTACGATCATGTTTCTCGATAAACAAATCGACTTTTTCACACTTTGTCCAGTTCACGGTTAAAGGTTAAAAGGTGACTTGATAATTGTTTTGGTAAACCATAGCTCACGGCACGGCTACTTGGAAGATCAATTTTTGCTTGAAGGAAATACGCTTTGCAACTCTTATAGTGGATAGCTTTGATGATACGACTTCCCATTTTCTTTTCAATTCACAGATTTACGATCTCCTAATGCTCCATGTTGGAGGTCAAAGGGAAGAGTTCGATAGCAGGTGAGCTACCTCGTGTCGCAAAACAGGGAACCCAACAGGTCATATCGGTGAAAGATCGCACGTTCACAAGGCCTCCAATTTCTCAGATTTGTTTTTCTAGTGAAATGTCACCTCGACCTTCCGTGATGCGAAATTTTAATGTAGTGTATATTGTCTTCAAAGAGAAATCCCGCATCAATTGGCTACAAAGCCAGCTACAGATTTTCGGAAAGGTGACAACAATTCGCAAATTCGGGGGAAAAGTTTTTGTTCCCTAAAGGTTTCTGCAACTTTTTCACATTCAGCAAATAATTCCGAACAGAACAAACTGTTACTGCACAAAAATATCCCTTTATAAAGGGGTATAAGCAATCCGTGAAAACAGGATAACGGGATTTTAATCCATAAAATGTTGCTTTTTATCACTTTTACGAAGCTCTTTCCATATTAGCTTGTGTGCTGTTGCTAGATGAGCTTCGAAGTCGGCACACAAGGAGACTAGTCTCTGGAACAAGTCGCGGGGACAACTCCGATTGTGTGAACCGCGGATTGAAACCAGTTTGATATTGGTTCCTGTGATTAGATCTTTGTTTGCAAAATAGCAAGTTCATACGATAGCACTTGTCTCCGCGACTTTTCACAGGAACTGGTCTTTATATTGCATTTCATGGTAAGACACTGTCTCGATCTATTTTGAAGACACTTGAATGTACTTTTGGTAAAGGCTAAAGCTAAATGAAAAGAATGAGTATTTTTTCCTTCAACTTACATTCGTTTTTCTGTGATTTCTTTTCTCACAGGTGGCGCAGCGCAAGTGCTGTTAAGAGAGCCATGGAGGATAAGGTACGAGATGAATTGACGACTTTGGCCTTTTAATTTTTTAAATCATGTGTCGAAAATGGTTAGCTTGACTCTGTTTCTTCAAGGTAGACAACGACGAAGTCCATTTTTTTCTTAGTCCGTCGAACGTGAAGCGAAAAACAAGCGCAGGTGGAAAATTTCTCACCGCTCTGGAGTTTCCATTCGCGCTCAGTCATTTTGACACAAGTTGTAGAAGCGCACCACTGATATGAATTTACACGCTCATGTTTACGGATGTTTCTGATCACTGTTGACAAATGTAATGGAATTGCCAACTGATACACTCACACTTTGTTTGAAGGCAGAAAAATCATTCTATGCCCTTGATACGAAAACATAGGTTTTCGCTAGATGGTGGCAAAGCATCAATTTTTGGAACCAGCCATATTTAATTTAAAGAAAAAACTTACTTCTTATAACGGTTTGTTTTATGGATCAAGCATTGGCCAAGTATATGGTGAAGTGTGTAAACTTAATGTAGCTAGAATAATTGAATGTCAATCAAAACAACGCTAGTCACTCTGGCCAATCACAAAGGACAAATACAATTCAGCGAACCAATCAAAATTAGAAGTAAATGGATGTAGCCTGCGCAAAGCGCGGGAAACGGGAGCGAGCGAATCACGATTAGTTTTGGTCTTTTGATTGACTGACAAAGTGACGCGGTTTTTTAAACCAATCACTGAGCGTTGTAATGTAAAACCAAAGCTCCTCTGTTGCTCATATTAATTTGTATTAATTACTCTGCCCTCTATTCAGCTTGCAGGAAAGAAGAAACATGTCAGACCACTTCTTATTGAAAGAGTCCAGCTTCAACACGAGGTACAACTAGAAATTTTCATTAGCTTTTAGGAAACAACTTCCAAAAGTTAAAATTATATATTTTCTCGATTTCCCTGTAAATCGTTCACTTCTGTAGCGTGTTGAGGCTCGTAAGGTACGTTTTAGTGTGGTTAATTCTCTAGTCTAAGCCAAGCAACTTTACCATAATAAAACTATACACCTCTTTCTTTTGTACAGATGCGAATCCTTGACCGAATTTCAACACAGTTAACAACTCTACATAAAGTGTTGTTAGACGATCTCTTTAAACTTGCAACAACAGTTTACACAGAGGTGGGTCTTGTGATGTGCAATTGTATTCCTTTCAGAATGATTTTGATCCGTGGCGCTGGCTTTTAAAACATCTTTATTATTGTTCCCTGAGACGGCTTATAGTGGCAATATGTAGCAAGTTTGTCTGAATTGTCTCTTTTTCTCATTATCTACAAAGCTAAATGTATACCATTATAATTCTACCAATATTTTTTTTCACACACATGTACATTCCTTTCCCTGGGTTGATGTTCTTGTTGTTTTATTCTTGCACGTGAAAATTGGCCATTTCTGAGTTCCCTTTAACCTCTGTTTCAAAACTAGTAGTGTAAAAGCGAAACCATTCACACGAAAAGGAGTTTGCTTGGCATGAAAATGAACGTGCAGGTGGAACACATTTTCATATGAATAGTCTCGCACTTACTCTCGTTTTGACAATGAGGTAAAATGGAACTCGAAATGGCTTATTGCTGTCGCAGCTGTTTTGTAGTTGTAGGTTTCGCACATGGTGTTAATATCGCCTGGAACACATTTTCACATTTTCGCCTGGAACACATTTTCATATGAATAGTCTCGCACTTACTCTCGTTTTGACAATGAGGTAAAATGGAACTCGAAATGGCTTATTGCTGTCGCAGCTGTTTTGTAGTTGTAGGTTTCGCACATGGTGTTAATATCGCCTGGGTAGTAATTTTACACTAGTAAGAAGTTGAATTGTGTGAACTTGCTTTACCATTAGGTTCGCATCAAAGCCCAAAGAGTTTTGTCTTCTTGTATCGATGTGTTTGATTACTTCGCTCGGACTTTGGTACCACCGACATTATCCAAGCTTAAGAACAATCCTGACATCACCCATGAAGAGTTTAAGGTTTGTTAGAGCATTCTGTCTCTTAAAGGAGCTACGCCACTATATTTTGAATTATTTTTTTTGCGACGAAACAAATTCCCCTTAAAATGAAGGAAACCTAAAACTAATAGTTTATTAAGGAAGAAAAACACCAACGAGGTGATAGTAAAGTAAAAAGGATCAAGGATTGTTAAGGATGGAGAAGATTGAGACGGATTACAAATGACGATGTTGCTCCGTAGCTCCTTTAAAGAGTGTACGAGTAATTAGCACTGTCGTGCTCGTTGAGGACACAAACGAAGTGTTCATTGTCGGTTTTAGATACGCATGATTAGTCTACATGCTAGAGTAAAGTATTTTTCGGTTTAGAGCGATTTTCGATTGAGTGGCGTAAAACCAAAACGTAAGTCGTCACTGTGGTTAGTCATAGAGGACACAGGCGATCCAGTGAACCAATCAAGTCACAGCGGGTGTAAAGCGCGGGAAAACGGTGGAGCGAGTCACCGTTGGTTGTGCTTTTACTTATGATTGGTTGAAAAAGTGGCGCGAGACTTTTTAATCCAATCACTAAGCACAGAAATGCAAAACCAAAGCAAACGCGCGAATTACTTACAACACTCAAGAGAAATCGCTTCTATTCAATGGAAATGGTAAATATTCATCGTAGTGCAGCTACAGGTATTCATCTGCCAATTAATTTCTTCGTGCCCTAATTGGCAAACAGGTAGCAAATTTCCAGCTACACGCGGCTTAGCAAGACGTAGTCGTGGAGTGATGTTTCGGTTGTTTTTCTCATTCTTGTTATTTTCTATTCAGGGCGCACTGTACGTGTTGTTGAATAACCGCATGCTATTCTTGATAGTCCATTACTGGGAAGTGATGGTTGATGTTTGGCCTGTTATTGTCCAGGTACAGTCAGTTTACTTTTATTCAATTTAAGTATTTTTCTAATCAATGATATACGAATCCGGGCTGACACGGGCGAGGGCGTGCTGGTTAACACTTTGGAAACCAGATCGGGGGGAAAATTGTGGCATGCTTTTGGAGAATAAACTTTACCCTCATGGCGCCTATCTTCACCCAGGTGAATAAGCGAGTACCGGTGAATTTAATCCTGGGGGTAACCATGCAATGGACTAAAATCCCACACTGGGTGGGATAGTTGAAATGCACCTGCCGCTTCATGCTACAGAAACCCCCTAGGTTTGTCAAATCTTCCCTTTACTTTTGCCAATGAAAACAGTCTTATAAAAGGTGGACCAGTCACCCGATAATCGAAGCTTTGTGGACAGTTTCACAAGCTTTAAACTTCAATAACAAGTTATTCTCAAGTAGGTATTGGTCGATTAGATGGGGTGTTGAGTCGGTGGAAAGTATAGTAAGATAATTTGGTTTTATCAACTGGGTTGATAATGTGAATTGGCCACCGTAAAGTGATTCAAAAGCTGACGTTTCGAGCGTTAGCCCCTCGTCGGAGCGAAAATTATTGGTAGATTAGTTGATGTCGGCTGCTCTAGCACTACTTTTTACTGCACATTAGCCAGAAGTCCTCCTCTAAATAGAAATCTGCTTTCTCGTCAGCATTTTCATACAAAGGCAAGCCTGAATATAGGTCACGAGAATGAAGAATGAAGAAAATGAAAACCGCACAATTTTTATGCAATTTTTCCAAGTCCCAACAGCCTTACTAGCACTTTAAAAGGAGCTACTTTACGATATTTTTAGTCACTTTTTGCGAATTACCCTTAAAATGTAGGAAACCTAAAACTAATAGTTTACTAAGGAAGAAAAACACCAAAGAAGTGATACTAAACCAAAAAGGAACAAGGATGGTTAAGGATGGAGAAGATTTTTTAAAATGCACTAACCGTGAAGCAGCTCCTTTAATGAGAATTTGAATATTGATATGACCTTGCTTTACAGGCTGACCATTCGGAAAAGCCTTCCATTATCACGCTGATGACGATGCTTGCCGAGAAAATGGTGAAGAAATATGATACGGTCGCTGTCAGCAGAACGGTAAGATATTCATGTAATTGTCTTGGGCGTATCCAGAATCTTACAAGTGGGTGGGAGGAGGGAGGGGCGTCACACTGTCACTATGGGCGTCACTATGGTGATTCTTCGGATTCGCTTGTTTTCGCCACCTGATTATAGTACGTTGTTTACTTAAGAAGTCTCACAAGGGGGGATCACGAGCATCCCAGAACCCAGGACCCCTGGGACCCCCCCCCCCCCCCCCCCGCTGCTACGCCCTTGATTTTGGTGTGTCGAGCGGTGTATGTCGTGAGCTTTTAAAGAATTAATTTCAATGGAAGATTTCATGTAGGTTTGTGAGCGGCCGTGGGCGTGGGAAATTTCTGGTGGGGCTGTGGTGTCGTAGTGACTCTGAAACCCGAACTTTACACCACACAATGTTCCTCTGCAGTTTGTAGCCCTATTCTAAAATACTGAGGCATCAGAAATCCCTATAATATTCCATACCCATTATTTTCTAAATCTGTCACTGTCGTATATGATTTGTATTTTCATTGATGTAAGGCTCTTTCAATATTCAAATCTGCATATTCCTGAGCGAACGAAAACTTGTCGATTTCCATATCCTATCTCAAACTAAACGGCTTGAAAATCATACCCTTCACAGCAGACAGTATACAGTATACCTATTTATATAATAACAACATCAATGCGCGTGCTCTGATTGGTCAATCAGCTATGGTTTATTGTGCCGGTAAACCCATGGAAAAATCGCAAACTTTTCTCGTGTTCTCACAAACATTCCGCGTGGGTTATTACCCCTATAAACCCATAGAAAGTGTGGTCTGTTGCTTAAATAACACACACCTGGGATACCAGCAGGTCAGGAAAGCCATGGCGTTCATTTCGTGCCGTAAAAACCTGCAAGTTGTCGGCGTGGCTTGCGTCGCTCTGCCTTAATTTTAACAGCCTACTGACGTTTGACTCTTTAATTTATAGGTGACCAATTCTGCAGTCGAGCAAGCTAAAAGGCTTCTAAGCTCAACTGGACCCACGCCACAAAGCCACCTTAAACCAGCCTCAAATCCTACAGGAACAGCACTCCCAAGCGACTTGGAACTTAAAGAGAGTGAGGAAGCTTGGAATAACACACGGGAAAATAACCTCAGGTGATCAATCCATTAGTCAGTCATGTCTGTCTGTCTGTCTGTCTGTCTGTCTGTCTGTCATGTCAGTCAGTCAAACAGTCAGTCTGCCATCCATGTCTGTCTGTCTTAGGTGATCAGTCAGTCATGTCTGTCTGTCTGAAAGTCATCCAGCCAGCGAGCAAATCAGTCAGGAAGTCAGTCAGTGAAGAAAATGTACAGGATTTTCATATTTATTTACCTGTTTCATTCCAGGAATTACCACAAACTTGTGAGCACGTTAGTGGATATGTTGGAGAGCGACGGCTTGTAAGTTGTAATTCCCTTACATTCATATCAGTTATCAGTTGTACGTTGTTGAACAAAAATAGAGCTTGGCTCTATTCCGTTCAACAAGTTGCCGTTTGTTGAGCGACTTGGGAAAACGCAACAACGTTTCAACAAGTCGCAACGATGTTCAACATTTGTTGATCAACAAAAGTTGAAAGATGTTGAACCGTGTGTCATTGGCTATAGGGGTACCTATGCCCTTTGTGGGACTGATGGGGCTAATGTCCATGGGTACCTTACCGCCTAGGGGCTTATATCTGGCGGGGGATTGCAAAGCTGAGTTACGCTAACTTAACATGCAGTATATTGATCATTGGACTTTCTGCGTGAAGTACTTAAGTAAATTTGTGATACCACGATACGGATTTGCTAAAAGGGGTGGGTTCACAAAATCCGCAAAATCCACAGTTCGTTTATGAATTATTTAATATGCTTTACGTCATTTTACTCCTCAAGACAAAACATGAACTCAGTAAATTGACCTCGCTTCCAATATGTGGCTTCATAGCTCAGTTGGTAGAGCATCGCACCGGTATCGCGGAGGTCACGAGTTGGAATCCCGTTGGAGCCCTGATTTTTTTCAGGCTTCTTTATTCCAGTTGCATAAATTGGAAACTCACTGCGATGATCATTTCTAAATTTCAAAAATAATTATGGTCTATTAGTTTTACACAGCATGAAATTGTTTAAACCCACAAGGTTTGTCCGTTTTATTTCAGACGCTGGCGATATCTCCAGATAAGTTTCAGTTTCCTCAATCTATTGATTCGTTATGACGTGCCTCTGCCAGCAAACGCCGTGAAACTTTGCATAAAATTCCTTAATCATGATGCACTGGCAATTCGAAAGGTAAGTGTGTGTGAAGATCATACCTTTACAGGTTGGGGGGCAAACGAGAAAAAAAATACAGTAAATGTATGGGGAAAATTTAATACTCAATAATTTAATGGAGATCGACATTCCGGCTGACGTTTTTATGAACTGCAAAGTAAAGAAACATAGGGAGAGATTGTACTGATCAAGTTTGAGCGATGCAGCTGTGCTTGGAAGCGAGGAATCACATGTTTAGTTTTCATACAAATGTCTCTAAATTTTCCCGCTAACTGCGGCTCGGTTTTATAGACGAATGTATGGAAAAATGTAAGCCATAATTGGGACTTTCCTAGCGGATCAGTAAACTATTGTATCTGTTACCTTGACTTTTCGATTCAGAAACATTCCGGAATGCAAATTTTAGGTTAGTTATTGGACATTACATTTCCTTGTTTGATCATACATTCGCTGTAATTGTTGTCGTGTTTGCCTCCCCCACCCCTCCCCCCCCCTCCCCCCCCCGCAACCAAGATGGCGTTAGAAACCTTTTAGTTTAACAGGTCTATAACGATACTCACTTTTTACAAGTATTTCTTTTGACATTCAAATTTGCCAACCACCACTGGAACAAAAGAACCCTTTGTTGAGGCGCCCAAGCAACCACTGGCTGGCACATTAATGACAGTAGATGTAACGATGAACATCGCTATTGGTCGTTTAGCAGAGTACAGACGTCTTACTCGGATGCTCTCTTATTAGGCTCGTGAGGCAATCTTTCGTTATCTACTTGTGATTAGCTGAAATGGTGGTTTAGGGTTAGGGTTATGGTTAGTCTGTTTTCACTGTTGCTGACCGAGCACACAGGTTTTACTTTTTTTCCATGCCAAGAAAACAACTGCAATCGCTCAGCTCGCACTGACTTTTTGTTTGGATCGTAAGAATTTCAAATTCCCTTAACTGCCTTTATGGAGATTTGATTTGCATCATTTCATTTTTTAATTCCTCTTTTCATTTTAGGTTGCAATAGACGCCGTTGGAGCTATCCTTAAACAGCAGAAACGACCGCATGCCAAAATAGCTGTCAACCCTTACACTGTTGGTACGTTTACGTAGAGAGTTAGTTCATTCTATACGCTGTCAAGGTGTTCTGATATATGACAGCATATGCTACGAGAGAGCTAACCACAAACCAGATACGAAAACTGCGAAATTAATGACGATGAAAGAAAATCCATTTTCTGGGTTGCCTGTTTGGGCAAGTTGGAGAAGTTGTGTTGAATTGCTGAAAGGCCTTTCTCAGCGGTCTGCCAACTATAACGATCAAAAATGCAACAATCTTTGGGCAAGACGTGGATTTTCGAGCTTGCATTAGCTTTTAAATACCCAATGAATTACAAGAAAGGCTTGGGGGAAAATGAGACGGGTTATGAGTAATGGTCGAGTTTTGGATCTGTTTGAAAACGTTTTCATCTGCACAATGATTAACTGTTAAGAATGGGCTAAACTGTAACGATAAGTGGTGCGATGGTATTCTTGCTCTGTTTTCAGCTGGTCTACCAGAACCCACAACAACAATTATTCAGCCTGGAGATCGCGAGGATAACAGATGGTAAGAATCCAGTTTGGGACGCGGATTTGCAGTTGGGTCTGAGCTAATATACCTTGGCCTGTAAACCAATCAAAACTAGGGAATTGTAGTATGTCATTGCTAGTTTTAGACTGTATGAGGACTTTTTGAAGAGTGAGTATATTCTTGTGTTGTTGGTAGATAATTAACAATTATCCTGCAGAAATGCGCGGAATATAGTCTGATACTTAGCCGACGAGGCTGTAGGCCGAGTTGGCTAAATTCCGACGATATATTGAGCAGGATAGTTATTTTATTATTTACCAAATTGTCGACGGAGCGCATTTCACAGTTGGAAAAGATGCCGTTATGCGGCGCTTTGAGAGAATTATCGTTTTTAACGTATATGGCAGGATATCTGTCAAGTGCAAATGACGAATAACAATCGCTTCATGACCATATATGGGCAACGTGACACGTTGTTGAATACTAAGACTTATTATCGCGTAATTTTAAACTGAATAATATTCTCCCTGCAGGTTGCATTATTCTTCAAGTGATCTCCCGAAAACCAAAAATGAATGGGAAGGTTGCGTTTTCATCGATAAAACTCACTGGGGCTACTACGCATGGCCAAAGTAAGTGCCTTGAATGCCAAAATGTACTTGTGTGTTCCACCTTGTTTTCCCGCGTGTCATGTGCACCCGTGGCAACCGTTTCCCGCCAAACTGCCGTTTCCCACCTCACGTTTTGGCGGGAAAAGTTGTCACGTCGAACAAGCGACCTTCATGCAATGTCATTGAACAAGTAAAAGTATGAATTCATTTACAAGTGACCCGCCAAATATTCCTGGTATTGAGGTTGAAGCATTTCTGGCCACTGACCTTGTACACGAGAAAAGCTGCAGTAAAAGTTTCCACTTGGTTTCTTACAAGAAAGTCGAATTGATTTTCACTATTACTGTAAACACTTTAAGCTCTCACATGAATTGCTCGCTATCCTTCGAGGGAACAATAGAACAAACAACAGTAAGTAACAAGGCCCCTACCCCCAAAACAATAGAAACTGCTACCCTATAGAGCCAGTAGAATTACAAGCTTACGACAGCCGCTAGACCCCAAACCATCCCACTTGCGGCCACACTGCTCAAGCAAAAAGTTTAACATTACGAATATTTTTTTAGAAAACTTCTGACTTACGCCCCTGCAAACCAACAACCTCGTCAAGGAAGAACACGAGACCAACTTTCACAGGTATTTGTTTTGCGTACACGCCTAATTGCCCATCAAGCGGGAAGTTATCCTAGTTCCCTTAGCATCAATCGATTAGGAGAATTTCTACTCCACCCAGATGGTATCCATTCATACACCTTGGTGAACAGAAGCACTATGAGAGCAAAGTATCTTGCCCAAGAACACAACGTAGTCTTGCGCGCTCACAATTAGGTCACCATACCTCCAAAACTGCAGGCAAACGTGAAGATTTAGGCTCAAGATTTTTCACTTAGTATTGGTAGTTTAAACAAAGAAATTTGGTTTGTTCAGAAAATATCCCGTGATAGCACTCAAAGTTGCCCGTTTTGCACAGTTTCCCTGGTGGAGTGTTGCGTGACGCGTGACCACCCTACGAAAAGCTGCGAACTATGAAATCCCAGCCTCCTTCGCAGGAAAGATTGCGTGACGAGTCCAAAGGAAGTCTGCGTTGGAGGCTAACGAAATCGTTCCCTTTTGCTTGTCTCCTTTTCTGGTGTCCAGTATGACTGTTTTGCTGCATTGTTTCCCTTTTAGGAGGAACAGCCAATCTACGATGCCTTTAGTCAAGAAGAGTTTTTGTCAAAATTCATCGCGTTTCTCTCCTTGGAAGATAGGAAAGGAAAAGATAAATTTAACGTTCATCGCTTTGTGCTATTTAAGGTTAGAGAAAAGTCTCCTGTCTTATTTCGTAATAACACACAACTATGCTCAGTCAATGGTTACATTTTACACTGCCGTCAATCATCCAAGCCAGACCTACCTGAAAACAGAAGTTCGCTTCAACTGGTTCGAAAGGTCACGTCTGTATGTTGCGATTGGTAACGGATTTGTTTGTTTGTTTCTGTTTTTCAAGGTTCGTTGGTGGTCACCATAGTTATGGCGTTTCTTTTAGCTGCGTCCATAATAATGATTGATGGCAGCGAAAAACGTGATTGTTAGTTGGGTTTCGAACTTTAGAGTTCGCATGCTGTTTAATGACACAGTAGGTAATGTGTGAGTCAGTGAAACGTCTTTTAAATTTGACTAATCACTAACGCTTTCTCCTTGCCCCTTTCGTAAAGTGGATGACAAAATAGGAGTATCAGAGTACGAGAATTAATCAATCCTTGCGCCCAAAAGCCGGTAGCGGGTAAAATCTGAATGATTTCCTTTGTATTTACTGTGGAGGAGCCAGTAACAGAGCATTTTGTCTCTGTGTGTGAAAGTGGCGGGAAAAGGTGAAATACTCTTTTAAAACGAGCTAATCGGTGCATTCACAAATGGCGGGAAAAATTTGTGTATGTCTAAAACTTAACCAATCACCAACTACCTTGTCCGTTTGACGAGAATGGCGGGAAAATGAGGATTGGTGTCCGTGCACTTGGCACAAGATGGCTGTTGATAGTTATCAACTTTGCAACTGACGAGAACTGGCGCTTTCACGTTATTTGAAGAGGTCCATTTGGAAGTATTATTTTCCATAATCAATATGTGAATACTTTTCTCAACAGGGTCTTTTCAGAAACTTTGACGACACATTTCTAGATTTAGTCAAGCCTCATCTTGAACGACTTTGTATAGACCCGCAGGTAAGATAGGCATCATAACTCCCTGCCTTGGCGCGTCTCAAGAGAACAAATAATCTGCAAGTAGGCGCGATATGGTTTATTACATTATTTTTTCATATTTTTATCTAGGAAAGTAGCCAACGATGCGCTGTAGAAATCATCGCCGCCGTCATTCGTGGATGTAAACACTGGAAATTTGAAAAGGTAGAAACAAAACACCCCTTGAACACATTTCGTGACCCGCATCAAAATATTAAGTATTCCCTGCACAAATTCCCCTAGATTATGTTGTGCAATAAACCAAGACCAATTTACCTCAATTGCACCTTTCAAACACGAAATGGAAGTCGAGGATATAGTGAACTCTCTCTTAATTAACGGACACTCCTGGAAGACGGACACCTCTATAGGACGCTACGGACAACTGGTGTTGGTCCCTGTGCGCCATTTTTACTGTATCTAAACTCTCTATAACCCGGACGTCTCTCAAAGAGGGACAGTACAACTAGTGTTGGTACCTGCGAGCCGTTTTTCAGTCATTTTTGTTTATGTAAACTCTCTATAAGCCGGACATCTCTCTAAGACGGACAACTGGTGTTGGTCCCTGTGCGCCATTTTTCAGTTATTTTACTGTATCTAAACTCTCTATAAGCCGGACATCTCTCTAAGACGGACAACTGGTGTTGGTCCCTGTGAGCATTTTTCAGTCATTTTATTTTAATGTAAACTCGCCATAACCCAGGCATCTCTCAAAGAGGGACAGTTTGTGCCGGATGGTGTCTGTTTTAGAGGGAGATGTCGAAAGTTGACTAGAAGTCAATACGAGGTCTATAAAGATTGATGCACACGAAGGAACATGCTGCATCGACGTCCCACTACGACAAAAAGGGACCTGTCACGGTAGCATGTCCCTTTTAGTTTGTCTTGTGTGTGTACACTTTGTGATTTTGCCCCTGCAACGTGTCCCTGTAATATGTTCCTTTGTTTGCCAGCACCTTTATGACTATAGCTGGCCCCCTTGGTACTGTAAAATTTTCCCAATAAAACTTTTGTTCGATTTGCATTTCTCCTTAATCTGATAAGTAAACGCACTTACCTTTACTTGTTTAATTTTATATTCCATTTTTCAGGTTGAGAATCTCTGGGACTTTCTAGTGCCCCTTTTGAGGAAGGCCCTATGGGCCGTAACCGTAGAGACCTTAGAAGATTGGGGCACCTGCATGGCTACCGCTGTGGTGAGCTTCTGCTATTGTGGGCCATCATGGTCCTCAACCTGAAAGCGCTAACGTTTTATAACAGCACGATACTAGAATCGCGAGAATGTTTAGGCTGGATTGTAACAATTCCAACACTTGTGATTCCGTAGAGTTGCACTATCCAGAATGCCAAAACATGAGTTACTATCAAAATCACTAGAGTGGTAAAGCTGCGGTTAGAAATTTGAATTCGAAGCAGTTCGATTCTTAACACCTGATCTGAAAAAACTTGGCACGTGGTTTTGTGTTTTGCGAGCTTCTCGTCAGCGATGATGTGATTTTAACGGTCGTTTCATGGTCATGTGAACATCATTTTTCCAGAATTTGTCACAACAATAATAACAAAAACAGCAAACGGAGTCGGAATACTCACGGGATGTATTCAGGATGAAAGAAAGGCAGGTTTTGCTTCATTTTAATGGATTTCATACTGTTTTGCAGCAAAGAGTGTCCGAAAGTCACGAAGCTTTCTGTTTGCTTTTCGATAAATAAACAGTGTCCACGTGATAAAAGTTTTTAAATTTAGTTAAATGACATTTAACAAAGTTAACTGCTACGAGCTTAGCGTGCGGTTTTCTTGGTCAGCGGTCACATGCTCAAGTGCAGGCTCACATGGTTTGTTTTCGCTTCGTTTTCGGTGTGTTTGCATCTGGTGTGTTCCATTGCGGTTTGCGTTTTTCAGCAGCTCGCGCTGCTGGGTTTTTCTCTGTTTTTTCATCACTTGGTTCTCGTCTAGCAGTCGATTTGGGGCAGCAACAGTTTGTCCGCGTTTTTTTTTCCGGCTTGTCGGCGTGTTTTGGCTTCGTCCTTGTCAGCGTGTTTTTTGGCAGAGGCTTCAACAGCTTGCCAACGTGTTTCTTCGTTTCAACAGCACCAGGTAGCGGTCGTTTTTCCTCGAGCAACGTGCCTCTGGCGTTTCAAGCAGTCGTTCTTCTTTCCTTGGGAACTGTACACGTTTAACGGTCTCCAACAAGGGCTTTTGTCCGCGTTTTTTCGTCTCAAAATCCGTCTACTTCTCGAAGCGTACGATGTCGCGGACGACGAACAACAGCAGGTCCACCTTCACTCCGCCAGTCGCTTCACCTTCCAGCTCTCACAGCAGCTCGACAACTTCCACTTCAACCTCCACCGTCACCACGACTTCGCCTTCATCCCCTGGTGCTCCATTGCCGGACAGCAACGCCCTGTCTCAAGCGATTTCTAAGGCCCTGGCGGACTCGCTTCCCGCTCTGCTATCGTCACTCCGTGAGCATACGTCCACGTCTGCTACGATATCGACATCGCCGCCTGTGCCCGCCACCATTCACGGCCAGTCTTCTACACAGTCAGGTACGCTTGTCGTCCCATCTTTTATTTCTACGTTCAGCACCCTGGGTTCTCCCGTTGTGGCGTCTTCCCTACCTTCCGTCACTTCCACCACGTTCCCGCCATTATCGATCGGGGGCTCTTCTGGTTGTGCTTCAACGTTCCCCTCCACGCCGCCCACTCTTGGACAGGCTTTCCCGATAGGACCAGGGTACACTCCCGTCCCCTACAAACTGGTGGCAAAAATAACAGGAGGACAGTTTATTGAACTGGCGGACCTTCTGTCAGACAACATCAAGGCCCAGGAAGCGGAACCCCAGGCATACTTGGAAGGAAAGTTCTTAGTCACGGGTCCTAAGAAGCGGGTTGTTGAAATAACCGACATTGTCACCTGGATAGAGGCCTTCTCAATATTTTGCTTGGTGCTCTGCCATTCTTTTCCTTCCCGCTGGCCAGACCTCTCCCAGTACAAGTTGCTGATTATCCAGACAGCAAAGCGTTTCGGTGACAAGTCCTGGCTCAACTACGACACCGCCTTCAGAAAGGAAGCAGCGGCTTTGCGTTCCACGGATTGGTCTCGCATGAATGCTGATCTATATAATTTCCATACCAGAGCTCCTTCCGCCTGCTCCACATCTGCTCCAGGCCCTGGACCATTGCCAGCTTCATCGTCTTCTGAGACACACGCCTTGTCAGGCAACCCAAATGCTAGCCAATTTTGCCACTCATGGAATGACGGGCGTTGTCGCTGGCGCCTTGGGCGTTGCCGCTTTCGTTACTCATGCGAATCGTGCAATGGAGACCACCCAAGTGTCCGCTGCCCTCTCGGCCCAGCACGAAGAGCCCGGTCCCGCTCCCCGCTCCGGTCTGAAGGGGGGACGCCGCCACCGCTGACTCTCTGAGCCCTACCACTGTACATAACTGTGATTCGTTTTCTTCGTTTAATGTTTACCCGTTACAGTTGCGTTCTCATCTAGTTCCAGTTTCTCATCAAGTGCCAGCCACTCCTGTACATAGTTTTGATTCGTCTCCGTCAATGAATACTTGTCTGTTACAGTTGCGTTCTCCTTCAGTTCCAGTTACTCAAATTGTCGGTCAGTCTCAACCCTTTCCCCTTCTACCAGTCTCGCCGTCCTTGGTACGTACCACCTCTACTCCCCCAGCAGCTTGCCCCTTGAAGCCTGTCTCGCAGCTCACCCCCATCGTGGTGGACAGACTGCAGTACGAACTTCGGAATTATCCAAACCCAGACAAAGCGGCCTATGTCACTCAGGGTTTACGTCACGGTTTTCACCTGGGCTTCAATCGCAATATTTCTCTCAAATCAACATCAGGAAACATGGCTTCAGCTCTCACGAATCCCCAGGTGATCGACAATTATCTGCAGACCGAAGTTCAATTGGGTAGGGTGGCAGGCCCCTTTCTTCAGCCTCCTTTCCACGGTCTTCACATAAGTCGCTTCGGCGCGATCCCCAAACGCAATCAGCCAGGAAAATGGCGCCTTATCCTGGATTTGTCCAGCCCAGCCGGTCATAGCGTCAATGATGGGATTGCTAGCGAGGATTATTCCCTTCAGTACATGACGGTGGATGACATTATTGCGAGCATCATGAAGCTTGGTCGGGGCACCCTGATGGCAAAGTTTGACATTCAGAATGCCTACCGCATCGTACCAGTCCACCCCGAGGATCGCCCACTACTGGGCATGAAATGGCGAGGCGCCTATTACGTGGACATGGTCCTCCCATTTGGTGTTAGGTCAGCTCCGTACATTTTCACTTGTATTGCCGACCTCGTGGAATGGATTGCTAAACAAAATTACGATGTGTCCTTCCTGATGCATTATCTGGACGACTTCCACACCCTTGGACCACCTGGCTCTTCTGTTTGTCAGCGCAACTTGGATAACTCAATCCTTTGTTTCTCTAAGCTTGGCATTCCTCTCCACCCAGACAAGTTTGAAGGCCCTTCTACGTGTTTGACTGTCCTTGGTATCGAACTAGACTCGTTACTCCTGCAGGCCCGTCTGCCAAAAGACAAGTTTGACAACACTAGTGCCCTTTTAGAACTATGGTCTCACAAACGCTTCTGCAACCGGAAAGACCTCGAGTCGTTAATTGGTCACCTCCAGCATGCCTGCAAAGTGGTCCCCCAAGGTCGCACCTTCCTACGCCGCATGATTAACTTACTGTGCGTCTTCCGTCGAGATGACCATCCAATTCGTCTTAACCGGGATTTCTTTCTTGACCTCACTTGGTGGCGTGAACTGTTTCGCTCTTGGAATGGCTGCAGTTTTCTTCAGTACCCGCAGTGGGCCCCCCTACCAGATTTCGAGGTTTCATCAGACGCGTCAGGTGCTTTGGGTTATGGTGCCTTGTTTCAACATCACTGGTTCTCATGCTCCTGGCTAGCCACGCAGGTCTCCCGGTCAATCGAGTATAAGGAGCTCTTTCCTATTTTGGTTTCGGCCTACGTATGGGGTCCTCTTTGGACCTCTAAAAGGGTCAACTTCCTATCGGACAACAGCTCAGTGGTGGAAATCCTACGGTCAGGCACCTCTAGGGCCCCCGATATAATGGTGTTGGTTCGTTACCTCTGTCTCCTAGCCGCACGCCACTCCTTTTCCTTCACAGCCACCTCAGTAAGGGGAAAGTACAATCCTATTGCTGACGCACTTTCACGCTTTCAGTTTCAGCGCTTCCGTCAGCTGGCCCCACACGCAGCCCCCCATCAGACCCAGATCCCTCAGCAGCTCCTCGTGGACTTGGATCTTCTCTGACGGACAAATGCCGTTTCTATCTAGTTCATGGTCTCGCGCCATCAACACGAAAATCTTATTCGTCAGCTCAGCGCCGCTTCATAACCTTCTGCACTCAAGATAACCGCCTCTGTCCATCTGGGTCGGTGCTTCCTGCCAGCGAGGAAACCCTCATACGTTTCTGCGCCCATCTGGCCGATACCCTCCACCATTCTTCGATTAAGGTTTACCTGTCAGCTGTTAGATCACTTCATATCGATGAAGGTCTGCCTGACCCTCTTGTTGGCTGCCTCCAACTGCAACGCGTTATGCGGGGCATCAAGCGCCACCAAGGATCAAATCAGCCAAAACGTCAACCAATCACAAGTGACTTGATGCTGCTTATTCATCGCTCTCTAGATTTCTCTGCCTACAACCATACGATGCTATGGGCTGCCTGTTGCACCGGCTTTTTCGGTTTCCTTCGAGCTGGCGAGTTTACTGTCAACGCTCCTTTTGATCCAGCCATCCATCTCACAGTTAATGACATCCAAGCTGACTCGTCGTCTAATCCCAAGAGCCTTAGGATCCGTATTAAATGTTCCAAGACGGATCCCTTTCGTCAGGGCTGTTACATCTACATTGGTACCGGTAGCCAAGTCCTCTGCCCCGTACATGCTCTGGTCCAGTATCTGCACCTCCGAGGCGCGGCTCCAGGCCCGCTTTTTCTCCTCGCAGATGGCACTCCTCTCAGCCGTCAATGGTTGGCTTCCTCCATCAGGTCCATTTTCTCCTCGGCCGGTGTTCCTGGTTGCTTTTCGGGTCACAGCTTCCGTATTGGTGCGGCCACCTCGGCAGCCTCTCGGGGGATCCCAGACCATCTCATTAAAACTCTTGGTAGATGGTCGAGCGACGCATACCAATTCTACATTCGTACCCCGGTCAGCACTATCATTGGTGTGGCAAGTCAACTGTCTTAAGGTACCTCTCTTTTATTTGTCTTGTTGTTTATCATTTTTTCCTTGGTTACCTAGGGTGCCTCGGGACCTTGGCTAGTTCAGGGCCATGGCTTCCCCCAGCCATGAGCCCTTCCTTCTCTCCGACCCAAGCCTGCGGCTTGGTCGGAGAGTCCCTTCGGCATGGAATGGGGGCTCATGGCTGGGTTGCGGGGATTTGCCAGCCATGGGAGCGGTATTCTATCTAGGGGCTGGCTGGCCACAGTGGAAGCCCCTGGATATCCCAGGCACCCACCTTCCACTTAAGCGAGGCAGCGGGTTAAATTTAGTTAAATGACATTTAACAAAGTTAACTGCTACGAGCTTAGCGTGCGGTTTTCTTGGTCAGCGGTCACATGCTCAAGTGCAGGCTCACATGGTTTGTTTTCGCTTCGTTTTCGGTGTGTTTGCATCTGGTGTGTTCCATTGCGGTTTGCGTTTTTCAGCAGCTCGCGCTGCTGGGTTTTTCTCTGTTTTTTCATCACTTGGTTCTCGTCTAGCAGTCGATTTGGGGCAGCAACAGTTTGTCCGCGTTTCCCCCCCCCCCCCCCCCCTTCCCTCTTTTTCCTTTCCTTCCACTGATTAGATCAGTGTTGACGGGTGCCGGGAATGGGGGCTCATGGCTGGGTTGCGGGGATTTGCCAGCCATGGGAGCGGTATTCTATCTAGGGGCTGGCTGGCCACAGTGGAAGCCCCTGGATATCCCAGGCACCCACCTTCCACTTAAGCGAGGCAGCGGGTTAACTCACGTGATCAAGATTGGCGAAGTGCGAGACGAAATTTAGCGACTGCATTTTACTACTCTACTGATTTTGATAGTAAAGAATTTCAAACATGAAAGACTAACACGTTTACATACAACTTCAGTTACGAAAAATTTTCCTGCAAAACAGAATCAAATATTTTTTATTTACTTCGTTTCGTTTGTCAATGCGATTTTCTCGTTGCAGGAAAGTCGGGATCCTCGGCGCATTCATCGATTTCTAGAAATGCTGTTAGAAGAACCTTTGGACGATCAACGCGGTTCATTCTCTGACTCAAGGTGATGTGTCTAATTTAATTCCATAAGTGATGACGTTCAATTTTCTCTTTACAATGTCAGTACAAGTGGATAGGTGATCATGATCAGATTGTAGTGGCGTAAGGGTGATTCCTCGGAACTAAAAGTTGTCGAACGATTTTTTTTAACTTTCCCTGAATCCGCCTTATTCGCATGGCGGCCATATTGGCCATAGGCAATAGATTTCGTACCCCGAGCCTCGAGCTGAAATGTGTGGAAACGAGTTTCCGGGTGGCAAAACAAAAGTTTTCAATCCCGCGGGACTCAATACAGCCGCCGTGAGATTAAGGCCCTTGCTCCCTTCCAAGCACTGTTTCAAAAAATACAAATTAAAGGTACTTAACGCTAAACTTAAGAGTGTTTCAACAGGCTCCACCGTTTCTAAGGTACCAGTCGTGAGGCACCTTAAGCCTTATCACTGACTTCTTTGTGAAATTGTTTCTTTTTGTAGCCGTTTGTATTTCATTCAAGGAGCGCTCTGTCAACAGGAGTGGCGAGTCCCTGAACTGCTTCACCGCTTAATGGCTGTGGCCGAGTCGCATCTCAACCATCCTTACAAGAACGTGCGTGACCGACTTGGAAGGTTAGTATGCAGTCATTCCGGAAGGTCTACAAACAGCATGTTGTAGCAAATGGAAGTATCGAGATACTAATCTAAACTAATCTAACACACGTTGTTGTCAGATCCCCTAGCGCACATAGGAAGCGTAAGGGCAATTTTACGGCGCGAAACTTGCGTGTAAGGAGTATTATCTCGTGCGGGCCTCCTGCAGTGTGCTCTCTTTATTTACTTTAACGTGTACCTACAACGCAGGCTATAGGGCCAGAAAAAAGAGGTGCATTGGACTGAAATTTAATACTCTTTTGGCGGGGTGACTTGAGAATTGTGCGAAAATTTCAGACCGTGTGTTGGACTAGACTACCGAACTATAGCTGCATGAATTTCTGAATAATTTCGCAAATTGGTTGGTAGAACGTTGGCGTATAACATGTATCTGTTACATCCCAGAATGAAAACACCTCTTTAAATCAAGTTCGAGAACTGCCGGGGAACATCATTCTGTATCTTACAGCACAGACCGAGAACTCGAGGTTAATGAAACGATGTGTCTTATATCTCTCACCGTACTGCACAATGTGGTCCGACGGTAAAGCCGTCCAATCACAGTGCGCAAACCATCTTAGCGATAAAAGTCTTCATTCTCTTTCCATCACAGTGTTCTCTGCAGCGTTTTGATGTACGACCTAAAGTTACCTAACAGCACGCCAACAAGATCACCAAACCGGAAAGAGTTTGTGGGCAAGGTACTTCCGCAACTGACAGGACTACAAGAATTAGCGCGCGAAAAAGAGATCATGAGCGGAAGTGACGCCAGTGCAGCAAATGCAGGAGTTTTTGAGAAAGAGGAAGTAAAAGACGGATCACGTGACAGTGACGAAAGAAAAGAAGCCATCAAACGGTTGAAAACAAGTGAGTGTTTGAATGCGCTGGTTGGATTGATGCGTTCGTTGGTGCCTGCATTCGTTTTTTCGTTGTCATTCGCTCTCTTGCTTGCTAGTTGCCTCGTCCGTCCGTCCGTCCGTCCGTCCGTCCATCCGGTCGGTCGGTCGGTCATTTAGTGTCTCGGTCCTTTGTTCGTTCGTGTGTCTGTTATGTGCTTTACCTTTTTGGCAAAACGAGTTAAGTCTCGTCCTATTTCCCTTCGCATTAATATTTCAGTTTTTTCGTTCGCTTGTTTATTTATTTACTTTGTTTATTCTTTTATTCCAGTGACAAACTGGCTTCTGTCTCATGCGGTGCGCACTTTACATAGCTGTCCTGAGGAATTCTTTGATCTTCTTCCTGTGGTAAGCAATCTGGATTTTTTCCCAGTAAAATTATTGTGCATCTGACCTCTCGTACGTGTTTTTATTTTAGATTATCCTTTTCGACTCTCAAGAAGACGATCCTGAGCTTCAACACTATTGTCACAGGGTATGTTGAACAAATAAATAAAATAGCTAATATAGTAAACTGGGTATGCAAAAAAGATTCGCCAAAGCTAATATATGTATTGCTATAAGACTGGCACCCTGCAATGATGTTAAAAACGTTTTCGAATTTCTTTTCCTCTCAGACCATCGCGTACCTCTCTCAAATGGAGCTGCCGTTCAACATGATACCGCTGGCTTTGCAGACCGTCAAACAAGTATGTTTTAGAGAGATCCATGATAGACAGTCTTAAATGTGTTGAATGTCTTTTTCCTTGTCATTTCAAACTAGCATTGGTAGATTTTCGAGTTAAGATCTTTTAAAGAAAAGATGTTGTATTCCCTTGTTTCTCATCCCATCCAAGAGTTTGCTACTTCCACATTGTTGTTAACGTTTGTGAGTCATATGATGCAAATAATTTTCGAACAATGGAAATCTGCACTACAAAATCACACAATGTTAAGAGAAAACAGCAAGAGAAGTAAGGAGAAAAGTAGGAATCGGCTATACCTTGTTTTCATCCAGTTCCTCTCCATCGTATCACTGGAATTGAAATCTAAACCTGGAGGGCAGGATTTTTGTTAATCACGCGTCACGCCCCCTTGCGTGAAAAGGATACTTGCGACTGCATTACACCTTTGATTGCAATTCGGATTTTTCGGGTTGTAAGAGTGCACGTGTGAGTGTGTAAACTAAGGGCAGTGCATTTTCACACCACCATAAATTAGCGGTGACATTAAAATGACTTTGCTTATGAGTTGCTACCCATCTTCGTATCATGTTGTTCCTTCATGAAACTTCTCTTATTGTCGTTTATTATTATTGTTATTATTACTTTTTGTTATCAGATCGCCAGTAGTAACTTGTGGCACCCGAGGCGGAGTGTTCTGGAATACTTACAAGTGATGATTTTTGCGAACCTCTTTGCTATCACCAGTAACCCTCAATTCGTTCTGGACGTGAAGGAGATGGTGCTCAGCCTCCTAGCAGACGAGCAACTGGAGGCAAGTATGCCCTTGAATTCCAAGTACAAAACACATGTGACCATGACAGCTTGTTCAGCGAGTGATCACAGAGCCAATCAGAATTCGTGAAATTCTTATACTCAGCCCAAGCACTGGAAAACCTTTTCACTGGCGGGAAGTGCGGGAAATCCTCTCCACCGCTGGCAAGCGCGGCAAAACCTTTCCACCAGTGGCAAACGCGGGAAAATCTGGCAACTGATGGCAAGCGCGGGAAAACCTATCAACAGATGGCAAGCGCAAGAAAACCTTTCTACCCGTTGATAGTGCGGGAAAATCTTAAAACTGATCGCAAACGAATTTCAGTGATTTTGCACCAAGTTCGTTTTAATTCACAATATAAGTGAGAAGAAAATGCACGAGTGTTGTTTTCAACCAATACAAAATTCAGCTAATACAATGCTCTAGGCGATCACAGATTACTTCTAACCTCTTACTAACCGAGCGCGAGGGTCGTACTGGGGTCGTGCATGCTTGTTAAAAACTGACGCACTTTCGGAAGAGCTGAATTCATATGTTTACCGCCGTAACGTGTTTTGATACTACGAAAAACTTTGAAAGAACAATCTACAACGATTTTTAAAACGTTTAGAGTATTTATATACGTTTTATTTCCGCAATTATAGTTGCAAATTTCAATTAAATTATCCAACTTTACTAAAACAATACGCGGCTATGGAAACGGTCCGTATGGCAAAATCCCGACCAAGAAAGAACCAATCAGAACGCTCGGATTTTCCCAGCCGTATAACAATGGTATTTAAATCTACAAGTTGCTCAGCGGACACCTTGGATTTTTTTTACTTATTATAAAGTTTACGTTTCTGTCCTTGCACAGGTTCGAGAGATGGCGGCTGTAACATTCAGTGGTCTCGTTCATTACGGCTTTCTTCAGCTTGATGACGTCTTGCAGGTGAGTGAACAAACCTTGTACTCCTTAACTGCTTCCTGGGTTTAAATTCACAGGCGAGTACTACTCTGTAGCTTTCATTTGAATGGTCACACACTAGGGTTTCATCCACAGACTTTAGAGCTAGGACCACCTCTCACCGCATAACAAACAGTACCACGTGAAAGTGCTCAATAGCTTACATTTGAATGGTTTCATCCACAGACTTAAGAGCTAGGACCACCTCTCACAGCATAACAAACAGTATAGCTTTCATTCGAATGGTGGCACACTAGTGTTTCATGTACAGACTTGAAGAGAAACGTCGTTATTTGATATTCCTGCTTTAATTTATTGTGAAAATAATCACTGCGTTTGTTGGTTAAGAAAACTACAAGGATTCACGTTTTTAACCTGTTTATAATCCTTTGTGTTTTCTTATCTTTTTTTCTGCAGAAACAATTTACAAAGATGGCAAACACCAAGCTCAAGAAAAAGAAGAAGGGGATTATTGGCGCAAACGGACTAAATAATGACGCAGGTAGAAACGAGAGAATCGTTAGAATTTCTTGTAGTAAATCCATTTAGACCCAGGTTTCCGTAGCGTGGAGCGGCTACGAGTATTTCTATTCCCCCCTCCCCCTCCTGGATGGGATGCTAGTCCATTACAGGGTTACCCCAGGTTGTACCAACAATTTGCCAGTATCCTATTCTGCTCCTGGGCGAAGAGAGGCCCTGTGGGAGTAAAATGTCGTGCCTAAAAATACAACACCATGATCCCTGCTTGGTTCAAACTCAAGAGGAAGCAATAATTATGAATGTATTTTAAATTTGTTATCTTATTGTTCCCAGCCCTTATCCATCGACACGCCGGAGTCCTGGGTCTAGCTAGTTGTGTCCAGGCTTTCCCGTACGATGTGCCCTCGTGGATGCCACAAATCTTGCTGGACCTGGGGGATCATCTTCATGACCCGCATCCGATACAGGTAAGATAAATGGATAGTTTGCTCGTCTTGAGGGCTTGGACACTTTCAGTTATTCTGTACAAGGTGGTTCTAACTTTCAAGTCTGAGTATGAAACCCGACTTTGTGGCCATTCAAATGAAAGCTATTGAGCAGTACTTTCATGTGGTACTGTTTATTATGCTGTGCAAGGTGGTTCTAACTTTTCAGTCTGTGGATGGAACCCTAGTGTGTGACCATTCAAATGAAAGCTATTGAGCAGCACTTTCATGTGGTGTTAGCTTTCAGGTCTGTCTTGGTGTGTGACTATTCAAATGAGAGCTGTAGAACTGCTGTACAAGATGATTCTAAATTTCTAGGTTTGTGGATGAAACCCTAGTGTATGACCATTCATACATAACCCAGGTAATTTTTTTTTGTTGGTTCCATTAGGCCACTGTAAAGAAAGTCATGTCGGATTTCCGTAGAACCCACCATGACAACTGGCAGGAACATAAACAAATGTTCACTGAAGATCAACTGCTTGTGTTAACAGACCTTCTTGTGTCACCATGCTATTACGCCTGAATAACTTAGAAAAGCTAGTTTGCTGAACAAAGCAAAGGTCACGTGTATTGTTAACAAGCGCGATAAAACATTTCTTGTTTTTGAAAAAGATTTTACAAAGTTCCGTTTACCTTGGACATTTTATTACATATACCACGCGACCGTGCTTTTCTAACTTTTGAGACGCAGGGTGTGACGTCACACAGAGGATGCCTGTGTTACGTGTTTCCACACACCCACGTTGTTCGCGCAACTCGGGCACGTCGGCCACGCAGCTCATAAGAGGTTGTTGGCCACCTCTTGAAATCACGCCATCATTGCCTAGTATAACTCTAAACGTGCCTTAACTGCGTGACATTGCGATACTCCGTCAGTCACGCAATACCGTTCATTGCGCCATGACGGGCTACAGAATCGCGTTCCGGGAAGCTTTAAGTTCTTTGAAGAATTACCTTAGAAAATGGACATTTAATTATTGCGGTCTTGACTGCAATTCGACATTTGTATTTGATAATCTGTTTACGTAGACGGTCGGGCACGTGCGCTAGAATTCAAATTTAAATTTAAATCGTTCGCTTTCCAAAAGTTTTAGTCGCTAGTAGATACGCATACCGCGCCCTCATTTCTGGTTCGCCTCGACACTTGTCTTAGACACGCAGTCTTACCTCGGGCATATTCTCCAATTTATAGACTTGTTATAAAGTATACGACGGTGTATTGAATGATAGCAGTCATTGTTCTTTTATCTCTTTCGCGTACGTTTAATTTTAAAAAATGTGCAAGTTCATAATATGGGAAATAAAGTTCTGGTGCTTCTGTGCCTTGGAAACATAACGTCTTTGTTTGCGTGTTGAACTTTGATGGTAGCGCCCTCCCCCTCTCCCTTTTGAAAGCAGTCCCCCCAAGGGACGCTTTAAGGGAGGCTTTAGGTTTCTCTGCCAAAAGAAGAAGTTGCTTAAGTTTGGAATCGGACGTTCATCCCCAGATAGATACCAGGATCATACCTTTATGTTAGTATTTTTAGTGGCTTTGAACTCTTCCGAGTCTAAAAATAACATCGATCTTTTTCGAAAGTAATCTGCGCTTCAAAAAAAACACTCAGGGAGTTGATAATAGTTAACTGAAAACGCGCGGGCTCTGGCGACGACTTTAACCTTATCCCGAACTCACGAACATGTGCCAGACTCGTACCCAGTCGCTCCCAAGGTGATGTGACTAGAACGCATTGTATTGTGGGACATCATTTCTCCCCAGTCTTTCGTCATGTCAAAGCAAAAAAAGTGAGGACTGGGAATGAGTCGAACATGTGCAATTTGTGCAAATTTACATTTATTCAACGCGCGGATAATCTCGTCCCCAGAGCCCGCGGAATGTAAACCATTGACCAAGTGGATTGTGGCCACTGAGGACGAGATGAAACTTTGTTTGGGAGGTCAAGGAAAGGTCTCATTTTGTGAGTATCTTTTTTTTTGTTTCTTGTACAGCGGTCAAAAACACGTAGCGTAAAAGATGTGTTCTTTTGGTAAAGGTAAACCAATATGGCGGCTATGAAATTCAGTTTATACCAAAACACCTCTCAAATGCACACCTGTCAATAAGTTAATAATTGTTGGTCACCTGTTCTTGCTTGTTTGCTGTTAGTAATAGCTGAATTGGTTGTACCCTTCCTTCTAACGTGGAACCACTCACTTGCGACCTGAAGTTCCGCTCGATTTTCAAACGTTTTATGTCGTCCTTTATATGGTCTGTAGGAGTGCAGTTCGTGAAAATTGTAGTCGAGCACATTCAATCCAAACGCAAAGGCAATTTTCACAGGTACGATGGGATACGCAGATAAGTTCCTTTTCCAAGATGGCGAACAAGATAATTCGTCCCCTTCCCGTCATTCCCCAGTTTAATTGTTTTGGGAAGAGACAGACTGGAGACGAGTTAGCTATGTCATACTCTAGCCGTGAGGGCATGGCACAAAAATTTTCTCCTTGTGCTTGAATTGTCAAGTATTTCCTATTAGGGACCTTACGAAACCAGGACGGCGACGTCAACGAGGGCGCCAGCGATACTACACAACAAAACGTCTAATAAGATACACTGATAATCTTGATAGTTGCGAAATTAATCTTGCGTAAAATTTAAATGCATTTTTTTTGTGGACGTTGTTGTCGGCGTGGCCGTTGTAGTTTGTAAAATCCTATTTATATTAACGACGCATGCACAGGAGTAAGTGTGTGCAGCTCGAACTGTGAGCCTGAGTGTTTAATGCCATCCGCGTACGGTACAGATACATCTATTAGTTACGATGTTCACGGAAAAATAGGCTAAAACATTAAGATCTGTGCAACCGCCTGATACGAAAAATGGGAACGTATTCCCATCCAGATGCAGGCGCACCAACCTCTTGGGGTTAGAGGAAAATAATTTAAGAAGAAATACTCGTCTTTGTCATGAAGCTCTTCGGAACCTCTAATTTCATTCGGTCTTGATACCACGAAGCTTTATTGTTTTAGGGCTAGGTCCATTGTTATTATTATTTGTAAATAATTTTCCCTGCCCGAAGAACTTCGTGGCGACCCTACACGTTAGATGCAGTAGTAAAAAAGCACTGGGCTGCGTTCGACGCTTTAGTACCTAAACGTAAAGCAAGCTCTACAATAAAGTGGACATTCCTTCTCAACGTTTTCCCCCAGTCTGTAAAGATCACAAAAAGAAGCGCAAACGATGAATGTCCTTCGTTTAGTCTTCTCGTGAAATGAATTATCCGCTTTTGTTTCTAAATCTTCCTCCGAAACTTCAGAGAAACTTAAAAACGTCGCTAGTTTGTACACATTCTCAAGCATTGCAGCATTTGCATTGTAATGCTAGCACAATTCTACGGAAGAACCAATCAGATTGACGGATTTGTAATAGAACATGTTGAGTGTCCACGTGCGCCAATCATAGCACGTGTTACATGAATCATTAAAAAAAATTATTACAACACAGTGCAGAATTTTGTTGTAACAACTTGTTTTCCCTGTCTGAGGTCACTGTTAACAAGCCTCAAGTTGTGATAACTTGCGGCTACTTTTGCATGCTCTTCGCCGTAAATCTTTCTTCTGATCTGCAGTGCCTTCTCGTGGTATTCTTTTGCTCGAATGTACTGTCCAAGGTTACGGAAAACATTCCCTAGATTGTTATAACTTCCTGCTACATCAGCATGTTCCTCTCCGTAGATCTTTCTCCTGATGATCAGGGCCTTCTCGTGGTATTCTTTTGCTTGATTGTACTGCCCTAGATCGCTGTGGACATTTCCCAGGTTGTTGTAACTTCTTGCTACATCGGTATGTTCTTCGCCGTAGATCTTTTTCTCTATGGTCAGCGCTTTCTCGTGGTATTCCTTTGCTTGGTTGTGGCGTCTAAGGTCGCTGTAAACAATACCCAGATTGTTGTAACTCGTTGCAACAGCAGCATGTTCACCGCCGCTTGTAACGGCCAACGCCTTTTTGTAATATTCTTTTGCTTCGCTATATTCTCCAAGCTTACGCAGAACATTCCCTAAGCTGTTATAGCTTCCTGCTACGGCAGCATGCCGTCTTCCGTGAACTGATATTAAAATTTTGTTCGATTCTTCAAAGAAAAGCAATGATAACTCGTACTCGCATTCTAGTGCAAGCGCGTGACCGTGGACTGCTAAAATGTCAGCTTTCAACAAACCACCCTCACGCGTGCAGCTTATGTATTTAATGAGCTCGCAGGCTGATGTAGAGAAAAGATTTGCATCTGATGGTTTACTGAGGTTACAGCAAACAGCGGCAGTCGAGGAAAGCCACCAAGCAACATTGTCAGGGGTGATAAACGGAGCTAAATTCTTCATCAAAAGATCACTTGTTGCAAACTTAGTGGTAAGGATTTCATGCAAGACTTTGCAATGAGTTGTAACTCTTCGTAACTTAACACACGCGTGTCCATTTGCAAACAAATGATTTCGCTCTGTGAGAGTAAAAACGTGAAAACTCTTAATTGCTTCAGATATACACTCTGTCAGTTCGAACTCAAACGCTGAAATTACCTTTAGTACTTCATGGACAATGTTATGCACTGTTAAATACTCAGGCACCCCATCTTCGCCGCATAAACAAGTAATCAAGGATGATTTTAAAATCTTGGCCTTAATTAACTCATCTGTCTGTCCCGAGGTACGGGCTTTGGCAAAGTTAACAGCGACTTCAATTGGGAGAGATTCGGAAGCACATAGCGAAAGAAGGCAAAACGTCTGACGGAGAACTTCATCGCTTTTGGAAGCTCTGTTTACGGCCAATTTAATCGCAGTAGTCATTGTTTTCGAATAAGCTGTATTCTCTTTGGCGAGAGATTCTTCAATACCTTCACGTTCTCCACGAGCAAATGCTTCAAGGTATCTTGTCCAAGTGTACGTTGGAGAACCATAACTCACAACAGTTTGGACGTAAAATGCAGCGGCTGCTAAGGCAAGTGGCTGATACTCGAGGACCTCTACAACCTTTTGAACTTGTTCATCATTTGAAATTCGCGAGACTTGTTTCAATAGCTTCACTGCGTCCTCCGGCTGCATTCCCGCACTAAGTGACTCATGGTAAGTATGAGGAGCATTTGTAGTAATTGCACTGCTGTCTTGAGTCGTAATCAGCACCTGACCGTGACCCCATTCTTCACTGGCAGTCTGAGGCAGATAGCGACGAACTAGGGACAGCTCAACAATATTGTCGGCAATTATTAACCACTTGGAGAACTGCTTAATCTTTGGACAAACGAAAACCTTGAGATGTTGAATTGCCTCTTTCGGGCTGTTAGCTTTCAAAATGGCCAGGTTAGCCAAAGTGTATTCTGTAATTCCAAGCTGTTTTGCAAGAGTTAAATAAGAGTCAGCCAATGTTTCAAGGGTTTCTGCATTCAGGGTTGTAACAAATGTTAGGTTTTCAGTTGCCTGTGATCTTTTGCTATTAAAGAATTCTTCTCCAATTTGACGAGCAATTTGACTTTTGCCACACCCTGGATTTCCAGACAAATAAATCGTACTGACTGCTCCATTACTTACATCTTGAAGCTCTTGCATTTTATTCAAAATCCTTGTGACATCATTCGAACGGATGATTATTTCGTGAGAAGGTTTGAATGTGAGATCACAGAAAGACTCAACTTTAGAATTAATCTCTTGTATAAGACATTCAACATGCTCTTCGTTACTCTGTATCGTGTCTTGCGCCACTTGTAAATCAGATGCAAGGGTTTCAACTTGTTCTTCCTCTTTCTTTATTGTGTTTTGAGCAACTTTCAAATCAGACATAGCCTTTCGCAATTCGTCTTGCAGATTGTCGACCTTCATCTTCAATTTTCTTACTTCTTCTATTGGAAAGCTCGTCTGGTTTTTAACCTCCTCGATGTCATCTACTGAAAGACTCAAAGAGTTGAAAGCAAGCAATACTCTGCCAACATAATTATTGAACTCAGCATCTGTAAGTTTGGCCTCACTGATATGAGCAATGTCATTTCGAACTTGACGCAGATCATCGACATGTTTGCTCATCGCTGCACTCAGGGTTGTGCCAATGTTATCTGAGAACAGGATCGCAAAAAACAAACAACTACAGTCCCACTCTGTCGTGTTGCCATTCTGTACTGTCGCGAGATAACGCGCATTTTTCGTGCGACTTTTTCGAGATTCGTTATTGCAAAAGTCTCGACCATTCTGTGGTGTGTCCTTCCATTCACCAAGCGTTGTTTTGTAACGGAAATTCCATTCTTGTTTGAAGACTCTTCGTAGTCCATCCGGAACCAAGTTAAAAGCGATGTAACAAATTCGAAAATAGTTCAATTGATCTGATGAGTACTGCATTGAGGAAAGTCCTGCAGCGGAAACATTAGAGAAGTTGTGTTTATACGGCTGAAGAACAACTATGTGTCACAAATTCCAAATCAAACTGAAAATAGAAGATTTTGTCTCGTTATTCATCATATATCATACGCGTCGCCTAACCTGTTGCGCGATGTTTTTCAGGACACGCTACGAAATTGAACAAGTCACGCGACCTGCACCAGTCATACAAACCGGAAACCACACATTGAGTGGATTTCATTCCATTTTAAGTGTGCAATTATTTAAAGCATTTCCTTCAGAAGAAAGACTTCCTGTATGGCATAAAGATTAACATGAAAACAAAATAAAGAAAACAGTGGTAAGAGTTCGCCCATGGGATGCCTTTAAATACAACAAGAACAATAAGCGAACCTTTTTTCCTTCCCAATCGGTATAATTGGACTAGTTTTAACCTTTAAATGTATTTTAAGGAAACTGAAAACACGCAATTAAATTCAAGAACCCAAACGTATCACAAGATACCACTGGAAAGATGAACTGGGTCACTAACTACCCACTCTTAATGCAATCATCCTGTCCATTTTAAACAATCGAAAATGACAACAAGAAGCTTCCACGGTGGTCTCTTTCGTTCTGCTAACTTGAGCCGAAAATATTTCCGTTCGACCCGCCGTTTGTCTTGTGCAAATTACTCTTAAAGTGCCATCTTGCCGTTCAACGTTTAAAATTTCTGTTGCCAGATTTGAAAACTTACCGCCTTCGTGAATATCAAGCTGCTTGTAACAGCATGAAAACGTCAAGATCGGTTTGAAGAGTTAAACCGCATAGATGTAACCGTTTCCTGTCCGAGAACAAGTTCGTTCAACTTCTATTCTCTTTTGTCTTCATTTTTCTTCTCTTTCTTTTCTCTCTCGCCAGGCGCTTGTTCAGTTCAAAGGCACTGTAGTAACAGTATGAAAACTATAAGCTGCGTATTCGAACATTACCGTGACACGAAAGAAAAATGTACAAAAAATGTGCAAGTACAGCATTTTATGCTGACGTTCTCTGTTCAAAAGTTCACGTGATTCGGTTACATGAAAGCGGGGGCTTTGTTGGATAATCGCTTTCAAGAACAAGTTTAATGTAGAAGATTAAAATAAAAGCGAGAACAGAGCAGCGATAATCTTTTCTCACTTTCATCCACAGTTCATATACCGTACATTGATTATTTCATATAGTTTACTTGAAGATTAAAATAGTAAGCTGTAAATACAAGATGCTCTGTATGAAATTCGAATTGAACTGACTCCGCTGAGTGATTTCTCACTGGAAGGCCTGTCGATGCTATTGAACAAGTTTGTATGCTATTTTAGGTAATAATGTGGTCATATTGCAGACAAAATAGCAGCAAAGGGGCGGAATCGGGATATTTTAAAATAAAATCTAAATTTGGATAGTTGTCCTTCATCTGATCTGATCTGATAATGCTGAGCTGGGATTAACTTTTAGTCCGGAAGCGGCGGGGAATTGGGGAAGGGGGAAAGGGAGAGGAAGGGGGGGGGGGGGGGGGTTGGGAAAAGGGGTTCTCCCATTTGAGTCTGGAAAGATGGGAATGTTCGTCGTCTCGGTTAGGGGTGTAACCCCTCCAGTGACCCCAGTGGCAACCCTAAACCAAAGCATGGGTCACGTGCACCACCCCCCCCCCCCCCCAACACCCCGTTGTCTGTTCCTCAGTAATACTGAAAAGTATGACCCCATCAGTCCTTTGAAGGCTTCTACAGGTAGCCTGTGTACATCCGCATCATCCACCGCCATAACTCCCGAGCTTTTTTGAAGTGGTGGACCGCCAAGATGATCGAGACATGACTTCTCGTAAAGCCACGTACGCGCGAGCTAACGCGCGAGCTGCGCGAGACCTCCCAGCAATCTTTGCAGGAGTCGGACAATGTCGGCCATGTTGCTGAACGAAGCAAAATCCAAGGTCAAAAGAAGGTCCACAAAAAGTGTAACTCAGTGAGTTTCTTCGTTCTGTTGTCATCCTTCTTCGTATTGCATGATTATCTATTAATCCTTGCGTATTTTTGTTATATTTGATAGCAAGCTGGTGAGATGACCGGGACTGTGAGCTGTGTTGCAACGCGATTTTTATGACTGATGATGGTAAGGAAAATCAATATAAGTTGTACTTTCAGTTTTCTGTGGAGTTGGCTACGGTAATTATATGAGTTTTCTTTGAATAGATCTGGGTTGAATCAATTTGCTTTTTATATTCTGTGGGGGGAATTGGGAGGGGTTAGGGGGGTAATGTGGGGGGGGGGGGGGCTGCCAAACTAAATTCAGGAATTAAGTTTGACAAAAGCATGGCTGAAGCAGTGTGTCTGAATCAAACTTTTGAATTAAGTTCAGCATGGCAATAAGCTTAACAAGCTCTGTGCTGTGCTACACGACTCTGGCAGAACAGCGTTTCAGACATCATGCTTCTGCCATACCAAAATATTGATGAATGATATTATAATTAAATTAGGTTAAGTCCCGTGGGGAGTTAATAAAATTATTATGTGGATTCAGTAAATCCTGAATTTGGCACAACTCTGACATGATGTGTGAACCAGGCAGAAGCGCGGCGTCTGAACTGGGCCTTATGTAAATATGTTGATTGCACCCATCGAGCATTTAATTAAATACAAAATCAATGTGAAAATGCCCCTTTAAGACTGTTTGTGCTTATCATTTGAGCAACACAAGCAAAAATAAAGCGACCAAAAAAACTCACAGCATAGTAACATTTTTAAGACAGTTAAGAAGAAAATGCAGCGGAAAAATGACGATATCATTTTCCCCCTTCAGAAATAATAGACTGCTGCGCACAGGCAAACCCTGCCAGAGAAAATTGAATTCAAATTCACTCATATTTTACCAAAATGCACATTTCACTTCAGTTAGCAACAGAATAGGCAAGTTGCATTTTTACAAGATCTGACATTAACATTCTCGAGAATATTTGAGGGTCACTTAGACAAATGAATTAGTAATTGGGAAGCTTCAAATACTACGTTCTGAGTATATTTTTTGAAAATTATTAATTTTTGCACTTATTGCTCAAACTTTGAGTGGATCCATCTTAAACAGATTTTCAGTAACACAGCATACAGCACCGCAATAAGATTTTGCTTGACCATACAATTTTCATAATTTTGATGGCATCAAAACTGGTGGAGTCTGACTAGGGTCCTTTAGGGAAATTTTTATATAACCTGCGATCAGGCATTCATATTTTTAGCAGTGAGAAAAAGAAATTACGCCTGATACAATTATTTGACGACTCGCCTGTAACTAGTCCAGAATCTGGACTTTTCCTGATTGGTCAAGAAACAAAGACAGTAGTAAACTGTGCATCGGGATTGGTTACCTGAGTGACAGTTTGACATCCAGTCTAAAAATATCACGCCCAGACAATTTTTAAATTATCTCTGTTGAACTGGATGTGGAGAGCAAGTTTTTGCTAGCTTTAAACAGGGCTTCTGATGATTCACGGGGAAAAAAGTAAAATTTCGCGGGATTTGCAGAGCCAAATTCACAGAGAAAATGGCCGATTTCGCGGGGATTTCGTGGGAGCTTTTGGGGAAAATTTCGCTAAAAAGCAAACAAGAAACATGCCAGAAAGAATACTGCAGGATGTCAAATTCAGTGCAAGAAAGAAAACATAAAAGTTCATCCAACACAGTTCTGAAGGAAACTGCTCTTTGTTTTAAAGCCGAAAACAGCAATGCAATAAATTTCTTTTCTTTCCTCGCTGTCTTGTGTTGCTTTGTAGTTTCAAGGCAAGATTGTTCGTGATTGAAGGTTCAAATCCATTTGTGGAGTCACAGGTAGCCCAAGCTTACTTTGTGTAGCCGTCATGATGATTTGACTTTATACAGACTTTGTATGGGAACTTCATTTCAGTTCTCAAAATGCAAAATACAACCATGAATGCATAAATAAACTTCACCTACCTCTAAATGGAATTTTTTTTGTTTCTTCTGTGTAATCCGGAGTTAATTTGGGGCCATTTGAAGCTAGCTTTTGCGTTTGCCTTTTTCTGCTTCTACGGGCACATGACAGCAGATTGCTTTCTGTACTCTCATTAGTGCTGGTGATTTGAATTGACCAATGAGAGTGCAGAAAGCAGTCTGCTGTTGTGTGCCCGTAGACGCCGAAAAAGGTGAACGCATGGGAAGGTGGCAAAACAGCTGAATAATATCCGAATTTTCTCGATCTAAAATCACAGTGCAATCACCGAGAGGAGTAAATACGATGGGGAAATTATCTGGTTACATGGATATGGTGTTTTTTTATGCAATTCTTTGCCTATTTTGTGATGCAAGAGTTATTTGTCGGGTTGCCTCCGGAGTATTACTGGCCCGAGTCTCCTGCCTTTCACTTCATTCTTATAGGAGACTACACCGAACAATGCCCGACTCAAAAGCTAGCTTCAAATGGCCCCAAATTAACTCCGGCATTTAGTGGTAAGTGATGTTTATTTATGCATCCGTGGTTGTATTTTGCATTTTGAGAACTGAAGTGAAGTTCCCATACAAAGTCTGTAAGTCAAATCGTCATGATGGGTACCTGAAGTAAGCTTGGGCTGCCTGTGGTGGAGTCAAAACATTCTAGTGTCTCGATCGTGTCCTGTACGTTCGATTAAACATGTGCCTGCATTACTACAGACAGCAGTTTCCTTTCACACTCAGTATAGTGGCAACAAAAAGTCTTCACATTGTCCAGTGCACAGTTTTTCGCAACATTAATCTAAGAACGCCTGGTAGTTTTTGGTACGTTGTTTACGGCATGTAAACAGCCCCAATAGTTAAGATAAGTTTCAAATCTGTTGTGCTGACATGTATTTGGTAGGATTTGTCAATTTCGCGGGATTTCGCGGAATTACCTGAATTTCGCGGCTCCACAACTGCGCGAAATATATCAGAAGCCCTGTTTAAATCTATCGGCAGTTTTGTTCACAAATAGCTCAAAGATGATTAAATAACTGACAACCTTTAGCATAGTTTGTTATAAAATTTTCGAACTTTTGTGCTGGCATTTCTTGTTGAACCGTTGACGACCGTTGATGCATTATTCTCGAATAAAAACAGACGTGACTAGACTTCAGGCGTCAAAAGAGTTTTTTGTTTCGTGGTAGAAAGAACGTATATAAACTATTTGGATATTTTCTATATTGATAACCCTTTCCGAAGAGACGTTAAGCTTCCAAATAGCGCTGCGCACTAATGACGTCACGAAATTTTAAACCCCCTCGTGACTCAGACAAACAAACTCCAGTTCTGTAAGAGTTGTAAGGGCAATGGCCAGCAGTTTGCTTCGATATTTAACCGTTCTTACCGACGACGACGACGTTCCTGGCTCTAAATTTGAAAGAGAACCGGAGGAATACACTGTTGACCAGTTGAAACGGTGCAGGGGTTTGAAATTGAGCGGTAAATGCGACGACCTAGTGAAACGTGTGAAAGACTGCATTGAGTGTGGAAATCATCACATGCTTGATCCGATTGACGATGGCAAATGGTTTGCCGCAAAGGTCCTGAAAGAAAGTTTAAAGTTACAAGCAAATTGTAGCGGTGTAAAAATGTTGACTAGCCTGCGCGACTCCTACGTTCCGTGACATTTGTAAATTTGCCATTCCATTTTCGATTTCGATCTTTCAACCGTTTTCTTGCTTCGCACTTCTTTTTAAAGGGCACTTAATTCTGTGTTATGAGGACGACTATGAATAAGAATAGATCCGTTTTAGCATTGTACAGCAAATGTTAAGAGGTCACAGGTCTGCATGTCTCAGTTGTTATCTGATGTGTTCGTGTAGAGTCTGACACCTATATAATTTATCATTTGCTGTTACATGTAGTTTATTTTGGATCATATCTGATGCAAGACTTAGCTCTCTAAATTTGCTTTAGACAGACAAAGTGTGAGATTTACCGTGAGATTTATCTTACTTGCATTCTACATTATTGTTAAGTTATTGTTGCGTCTTATCACGGATACGATAATTATCTTTGTCCGACTAAACCAAATACTGCTGTAGCTTTACTTCTTGGAAGCTATTAGTTCGTCTTAGAGAGACGCTGTCTGTCACCAAGGTTGTTTCTTGCATCAACTCGGACGAGCTTTTTTCTCTTGAGCTCGGTGTTTAGGTTTCTACCTCCTTTATTCGTCAATGTGACATTCTAGCACCACACGATTAAGCTGTAAATTTTCACGCGCAAGTCTGTTGACTATTTTGCATGTTATGTTTGCCACTATATGGTTTTGTTCAGGCAGTGAAGAGCACAAATGTAGGTATTTCTGGTAACGTTTTTCTCTGTAAAGAATTCTCGTGAACAAGCCACGGTTTCGGGAATGGTATAAATTAAAGCTTTCTTCCCCGATGCCTCCAACTCTTTGGGGGATTTTGGCCATTTTTCTGGATATCGCGAGTCTGTTTTACACTCACCCCAACAGCAGTGTTTGGTAGTCACCATTTCTCGCCCTTCTAGAATGCTAACTCTTCGAACTGACCAAAATTTTCACTTTTTGATTCACTACTGAGGGTTTTGCTCATACATTTGCCTTTCGCAGAACGCAATGTTTGTCTGAGTCTGTGCGGGGGGTCTCATGGGTCAAATCTATTTGTAGTAATAGTGCGCAGCGCTATTGACCAAACACAAGCTGACTTAGTATTTATTTTATTTGTGCAAATAAGTTTCATGCTTGAATGAAACTGCAAACACAAGATAACAGATACTTAATTATGGGGAGGCAGACGACTCATCAAATAATGGTATCAGGCATTCTGACTCTCTACCCAAAAATATTTTGAACGCCCGTTCGCAGGTTAAATATATAAAGACTTTTGGACCTTAGAGCATGAAATACTTTTAGTAGCCGCCCCCCCCCCCCTTTCATTCAGGTACAAGGCTATCCATAAATTATTAAATTCCTCTATCTCATCTTTGTGGCAGGTGACAAGCTGTACATCATAAGAACAAGACAAGCTGGGGATATCTGCTATTAGCATAGAGGATTTATAAATTTATTGCAACCATGGAACCAGGTAAACAATTTTTGTTCATAATTTTTGTATTGATCAAATCAAACTTCTCCTGCTTCTTTGCGCATACCTGCTTAAAAGAGGGCACTCCTGTTGGATAATCCTTGTACCACTGCTGTAAATTTTTTTTTCCCATAAAAGGACATGCGACCGACTAACTCACCATTTTGATTGGACAAAACAGTAGTGAGGGCACTGACGTCCTATCACAGAACTCCTCAATAAAGCACTGTCAACACAAAACATTGGCGTTTGCATTGGGGTTTGCAATTTGATATGGATTATTGTCGGGCACTTTATCATGAGCCTCTGGCTCGGGTGATTGCGCAAGCACTCCCTTTGTTTGACATTAAATTTGCATTTACCTTTTTACAAGGTGTCAAAAATTGTCCAGTTATTCTGTCCGACTACATTAAGGACTTATTCGCACATATTATTAAGCAAATTTTGGTGTCAGCCATTGTCAAATGTCTGACTGTTATTTGAAGCGCTGTTGGACACTGGGAGTAAAATTGTTAAATTCCTGGACAAGAGTCAAGTAAAAGTCACCAGACAAGTAAAGATTTTTGAGAAAACTAACAGTTGCAAAAAAATATTCAGAGTGAAGGAAAAGTCCATGATAGGATAAACAAGAAAATTGTAAATTAATTCATTTCAAGGTCAGGGAAAAGACAGCCCGTAATGTTATTTACCAAACCGTCGACATCATTAAAATTTACACAGGGCTTGACAAAGAACATAATAGAATTAACAGACACCTGCCAGTTGTTATTATGGATGTCGCAGTTCCACATTTAATACCCACTATTCACAATTATTATTCAACAAATATGTGGTCATGAAGCAATTGTTATCTGTCATCTGTACACAGCAGGTGTCCTGACTCAGCCAACGGCCTTGCCGGCTAAGTATCAGGCGATATTCTGCGCGATTTTGCAGCATAATTGTTTTAACAATTATACCTACAAGCCTAATATATAGATTTAGCCAAGCCTAAAAGCGGAGCTCCGTATTTTTGCTGGTTCTTAATAATTTGTATGAAATTAATAATAATTAAAAACGTCAACTCCAATTGCAGAATTTCCGCTAAGAATGACCATAAAATGTGAAAAAATGCTGCCAGAAGAAAAAAAATCGGACCTGAGTCCGCGATCAATGATGAAAACCACTGCCTGGTCAGCGGTCAACTTAAAAAAACACGTTAACTCGATGAGTTCTAACCTGAGCCCGCGATCTGGTCATGTGATACTAGTCATCGGATACCTCGATTTGACCATAACATGGATGCCCTATAACAAAGATGTAAGCTGATAAGGCTGACAAGGTGTTGACAAGGCATGGCTATTTATGTTGCGCGACTCCGTCGCCGTCGTCGTGCGTACGCGCCCACGAGCAATACCGCTAGCCATGATAACCATGAGAAAATCAACTCATGGGTTTCGTTTTCTTTTCCATATGACTATGGGGCTCCGCTTGGCGGCCCTTGGGCTGCCGGAGCTCCGCTATGACTGCTCCACATTCACCACAAAGCTAATGACGTGCCCTGATTACGAAGACCCTGGCCCAATTTTCCCACTACCAGCCAACCCACTGAAAATGCACATTGCACATTCAATTCTGTTGTGCATGATCATGATATTCAGTAAATTTATATAAGACGAACTTTTCACAGCAAAAATTATATTATTTGGCTGCTGGTGGGATTCCATTTATTGGTGAAAAATGACACATGACAAACATTCTACCAAATGCAATATATAAGAGGCCATTCAAAAAAGTTTCCTGAAACATTTTTGCAAGTTACTTCAGCAAGTGTATTGAGTGTAAGAATCCTTCAACGTAAATATTAGCAGAGCCCCATACAAATCGACCCATGCATTGCTTTTTCACGATGATGGATAGCGGCATGGCTCGCGGGCGCCTACGATGCTATGCACCAGAAATAGGCCGTTCTTTGCATTCACATCTTTGATGTTGGACGTCCATGTTATAATTGTTTTGTCATTTGAAAGCAGTTGTAACAAGGTTTTTAGTGATCATTATCAAATGACCACAGCAGTGCTGGGCCTAGGTGAAGACGTCATCAAGCTCTAAATTGAATTGTCCGGTTTGGATTCGCGCCGAATTCGTCCTAGGCGTGAAACCACGTGAAAAAATAACCGCTTCAATGCGTCCTCTTCCAGGTTATGGCGAATTTTTTTTATTTTTATTTTGATTGTGTGTTTGCTGAAACAAAATATAAAAATATGTGTTTTCTTACTGGAAAAAAAATCGTTTTACAGAGTGCAGGATTTGAACCCGTAACCTCACGATTGCAAGACAGTTGGTCTCCCAACTGAGCTACTTCTGCAACCTTACATGCTAGGCGCGGAATGCACGTTTTAAGGTGCAGGAGGTCATGTTTGGTGTCACTAAGGTAAAAGAGAACTCGGAAATGGCCTATGAGAATGGCTGCCAGCTGTCAGCTGCCAGCTGTGCACCATAACTCAATGGCGCACAGCAAAAAGCATGAACCAATTGTTTTATAGCGGAGCTCTGGCAGCCCGAAGAGCCGCCGTGCGGAGCACCATACTCATAGAGACCTGTGCAGTCCAATTTTCATGGTCAAAATGGCTGGCGGAATGGCTCGCGGGCGCGTACGACCGACAGCAACGAACGTTGCTCATGGCGGCCATGCTCCAAAATAGGTCGATGTTAGCTTCGCATTTACATCTTTGATGTTGGACATTCATGTTATGTCAATTGCGAGATCTTAAAAGAAGCCTTTTTGTGACCAATATCATATGACCATAGCAGTCCCAGGCTCAGGTGTAGAGCTCATCGAGGTCGAAATTGAATTGTCGGGTTTCAATTCCCCCGAGGCGCGAAAAATAACTGCTTCAATGTGTCCTCTTCCCGGTTGGAGCCAACTTTTATTTTTGTTATCATGTTCCTGCTGAAAACATAAATAAAAAAGATGCTGTTTTGTTTTCTCAGAGAAAAAAAAAATGTTCAGTAGAGTCGGGGGTTCGAACTCGCCAACCTCTTTCCGATCGCAAGGCTAATGCCTACCCAACTGCGCTAATCTGACGAAACTGTAATGATGGTTAGGAAGTGTTTCTTTTAAAGTGAAGGACATGTTTAGTCTCGATTTCTTTATCCTTTCACTTTATTATATTTTTCATTTTGTTATTTTGCTTTATTTGCGAAAGTATTATCACAAATCATCACAAACTAGCAACAATATATATGTTAACATTGCCTGTGGAAATGTACCTAAAAAAACCCGCACTAGAAAAAAGATATTGCGAAGCGATTTGCTCACGCCATAAGCGTCCACCAAGCGTGCATACTGAATTTGAAATATGTTTACTTTAAGTTTCTCCATTATCTTCCCCCTTCTGGTTGAAGCGAAATCAGATCGCCATCAAAGATTAAACAAAATCAGTTCAGCATTTTTTTTTTGGCAAAATAATTAAAAAGTATTTCGCTGCAGATTGCATTGGGGATATCTCCTTGTGTTGAAACATGCCTGTCTCCCGGCTGACTCGCAATCTCTTGTCAGTTAAATTAATCCGTGAATCTTTTCGGTCACTCCTAGTACCAAATCTTTTTGCATGTTCGCTTGATTAAGGTATTTCTCTAACCTGCAGATCACTTACAAGCTCCAGAGCCTTGCAACTTTCAATCCTGTTTTGGCTTTCCAGCACCCGAGCTGTAATTTTCCTCAATTTTCTTTGTATTTTCGAGTGAAGTTCCCCGCATTAGCCTCGCATTCATGTTCAGAAGGCTCTCGCCCCAGGGCCGTTGGGGAATACGAATATTGTCTATTCCGATATGTCATCCGTCACCTTGCTCGCTCTCATTCCACAGCTCTCCCCTGTGTTAATTTTTCTCGCTGGCATTTTGGTCAGTGTTTTATGGACTGTTTTTATCCATTTAGCGAGAGCTAAATTTAAGATTTTTATTGTCGTCAATGTTATCAGTCCGCGTTTGAGGTTAGGAAATTAAAATGCGATGCATACTGGAAAACGGTTTTACATAATAACGCAGATTAAGTTATACAACAAAATTAAAGTAAATTACATGTTATTTTCATTATAATTAATATTGTAATTGAAAAGATCGAGAGGAGGGCATAGAGAATCAGTAGAGAATCTTTTTGCACTTTTTTTAGAATTGCGGATTCGTGCGGATTTTGACCCCAACACGCGAAAGAGCATTTCGTGTGGCATCAATTCGAGATTCCTTTGTTTAAAAATGATCAGAAGTAGAGGGACGCGTATTTTAACTGGTTTTCACTGTCACGCCATGAAAAAATAAACTCGAAACCATGCAAATAAAAAAGCTGATAAATATAAAATATTAATAGATAAAAAAACATGCCCAAGTCTCAGGTCTGTGCGGTACACGATTCTTGAGTTATTTGCCGAAGCATTTCTCGCAAATTTATAGAGCTCAGTATGGAAACGCCATGTTGGTGCCCAGCTTGATGGGCACCAACATGGCGGCCGGAAATCAAAGAAAACATCTGGCACTGACTTTTGCTATGAAAGCGATTGCGCTTTTCTAGTGATCTAGTATATACACACATAAACATCTTTCTTAATATTTGAACTGTTTAAACTTCAAAATTTTTAAGAAAAGACGTTTTTCAGAGCAGGACAGCTTTGTCACGGCGCCATCGTGATGCCACGTACGGCGGAAATCTCGAAAATTCAACATGCTGTATTTCAAACACAAAGGACACTATCTAGCTGGAAACTTGTGAATAGATATATCTTTAGGATTTCTTTCACGTGGTGACAATAAAAATTAAGCAGGGGCAGCGAATTCCCGATTCCCGTCTTTTCCTTAGTGTTCTGTTGGGGAGTTCTTGTTTACAATATTTGCCTCATTAGCATAAGAGTTTCAGTTTCTGATCGAATTAGAAAAATATCAATTCTGAATATTAAAAGAACGCGGCATGATTAACTCTCGCTATAAATTTGAGCCCGCTGTATTAAATACTTTCTCTGTGATCTGGGTTTGAAAACTGACAATTTAACGAAGAATGCATTGGCTCATTAGCACTTTTGGTACCAAGAAATTTTGCAGTTTTTTAAAGCCAATATCCTTCAATATTAAATGCAAAGAGCCGCAAATTGCACCGATTATTACTCTTCAGAGGTTCTATGCACATCTGGAATCAATTTGTATCTATTGAGAAAAAATGTAAACAGTGACCTCGGCATGAATCCCCCCTATGACCAAACAGTGTTGAAAAACTTTCTCAGTTTTTCCGATTCCCAGGACTTTGGGACGGTAGCCTCGCAGCTTCTCTAACCTCTAAATTTCAGTGGCAGGGATAGTGTTGCAGGCTCATAGGGCTAGGGTCCACCGTTTGTGTTGTTTGTTCTTTTGTCTCCGGTAGCCTCACAGCTCCTATAACCTCTAAATTTTAGTGGCAGGGATAGTGTTGCAGCCTTATTGTTTTAGGGCTAGGGTCCACTGTTTGAGTTGTTTGTTCTTTTGTCTCACCTGAAGGGTGGTCCCCAATCAGGTGAGACCTTGCAAGATCTGCGAGGTGACCCCTTTGGGAATCCCGCTTGGCCCGCCTTCCCTTCTCCTGCCTCGCCGTCTTTTTGAACGACTTCCTGTCAGGCCTGAGTAGTCATTTCCTGTTGTATTCTCAGTGGAACACCCCCCCCCCCCCTCCTGCTGAAAACGTGTCCACTTAGAAGTGCCCGATTAAAGGGAGGTTAGAAATGTAGTGGATCATAGCTTATGGTATCCACTTACGGAGGTGTCTTTTAACTAGAACAGGTTACTACCAGAACTGATTATTAAAAAAACTTTATCACCAGAGAGTGCAATGATTGGTTAACTGTTAGAGATCTCCACTCGGACGTGTCATAAACTACGAATATAGTGGTAACAGGTTAGTGTTAAAAGGGCCAAGTTCCCCTTAGCAAAGTGAAGGAAACCTCCAAATAATAGTTTACTAAGGAAGAAAAACCACAGAGAGGTGATTCTAAACCAAAAAGGAACGAGGATGAATGAGGATGGAGAAGATTGAGACGGATTGCAAATGACGAATATTAAAAGTTAAACCTCGTTTAACACTAGATTGACATAATACACAATCTGACCACGTAACGAAAACTGAGCCTTTCATACGGACTTTGTCATTTCTTAAATAAATTCCTTAACAAAGAAGGCTTATCGAGTTTGCCATAGCAAACAAGGATTGGTTAAAATTGGGAAAACGACGAACGTGCAAAAAGTTGGGCAGAATTATTTAAATCGCAGCTCTTTTTTCCTACTTGGATGTAAGTTTCATCTTGAATTTGAAACGATAAAATCTTACTCTAGCACATTAGATATATGGTTACTTGTAAATCACAGTTTTGTTTGTTGTTCACACCAAGTTTACAGTTTTTATTGATTCTTTCAAGATATTTCACTCATATTTTTTGTATCTTTCTTTGTTTCAGTTTTTCCAGTTGCAAGTCGATAGATTAATTTTTAAAACAGATCCCAGAATGTCTTATATTGAGAATCTTTGCAGTTGTCTAAGGAAAGCAGTTTCATATGTTATCAGTGAGAGTAGAGTATCGCAAGGTTTGTTAACTGGGGGTCTTTTCTATCATTTGCGATTAATTAAACGCGTCCACAAGAGTCATTTACACTGAAGCTGTTTAATTCATGTATCATCATTTTATTGATTTGTCTGTATCACTATTAAAGAATAAACAACTGAATTAATTACAGAGTTGTTTTGAATTACTAAATACTATGATTATAAAATTCTATTGCAGATGCCTTAGAAATGACGAGTCCTCCCCGCCAGCTTCCAATAACCAGCATCTCTTTTATAATTTTAGCAAGAGTTTGGAGTTCTTATCCTTGCGGTACATTAGCCTCTAATACGCATGAACTGGGTGAGTATGTTTCACTTGTAAAAACCAAGGTGTACTGTATGTCGTAACTGTAAGTGTCTTTACCTCCAGTTACGACCTATAGTACAACCAACTTTTTTACAAATGAAACAAACCAACCACTACGCATGCGTATTAGAGACTACTGCACCACAAGGATAAGAACTCCAAAAGACTTAGAAAATTTTTACTCAAGAATGTGAATCACAACGCGCATGCGTACTAGTAGAACACTTTACCACAAGGATGAGAACTCCAAACTCTTGCTAAAAGTATAAAATAAATGCTAGTTAGTGGCGGTTGGTGGGGAGGCGGTGGTTTCCCCATACAATTTTTCCTTCCTTCCAGGATTGAAAATTTTCCTTTTGCTATTTGCCAAACTGGTCGTTTTCAAGGCATCTGCAAGTCAGCACGTAAAACGATACTCATACAAAGCTTTCCCGCCAAAAGACTTAGAAAATTTTTACTCAAAAATGTGAATCAAAACGCGCATGCGTACGCGTTCTAGTACAAAACTTTACCACAAGGATAAGAACTCCAAAAGACTTAGAAAATTTTTACTCAAGAATGTGAATCACAACGCGCATGCGTACTAGTAGAAAACTTTACCACAAGGATGAGCACTCCAAACTCTTGCTAAAAGTATAAAATAAATGCTAGTTAGTGGCGGTTGGTGGGGAGGCGGTGGTTTCCCCATACAATTTTTTCCTTCCTTCCAGGATTGAAAATTTTCCTTTTACTCTTTGCCAAACTGGTCGTTTTCAAGGCATCTGCAAGTCAGCACGTAAAACGTTACTCATACAAACCTTTCCCGCCAAAAGACTTAGAAAATTTTTACTCAAAAATGGGAATCCTAACGCGCATGCGTACGCGTACTAGTGCAAAGCTTTACCACAAGGGTGAGCACTTCAAACTCTTACTAGTACAAGTGCAAAGTCTTACCGCAAGCACGAGAACTCCAAACTCATGATAAAAATATTAAAGAAGTGTTGGCGCAGTCTCCCTCAGCTTTCAACTACATTAGACAAGACTTTAATTCTTTTCAAGTTCTTCCACCTCATATTTTTCTTACTTTCCAAGACTGGTCATTTCTTTAACTGTTTATTCCTGCAACAAATGAAAACGAAATACAGAAAAATCAGACATACAAATTGTTGTGTCCATGCTACAAAATGTAAAAATTATTATTAACCTGTTGCTATTATTAAAATTTTTATTAACGAAGCTGACTTAGCTTAGCTGACCTTTCTTTTCTGTCCAAATTTTAATTTTTACGAGCTTGGATTGGACGAACATTAACTTACTCGAAATTGCCGCTTCCGTTCAGTGAGAGGAATTACCGTGCAGCGTTTGTGTCCGTTCTGTCGAGAAAGCCATCACGAACTATAAAGCTGGTTGTTGCTGTTGTTACCTAAACAAAAACAAAATATACACCAATAAATTGTAACCAGATTGTTTCTTGACTTTCCTGTCAACGTTTGCACTAAAGATACAAAGGTGCGAATATATAAAAAAATTATAAGGCAAACTTTCGACGACTACACACCCGTTACACAAGAGCAACTTTTCCGGGCTCGATAAACTTTCCAAAGCGCAACTAAAAGCATCACTTCATTTATACAAGGTTCTGTTTACATGCGAAAAGATAAAAATTTATATTTATACTTTTCGATTTCCCAAGACTTCAGTGGGTTTTACCTTAGTTTTAGATTATACAAACCTAACTTTAGCATCTTGATTCGTTACATCATTCAGTGAAATAGTATTCATCTCTAGTCAAATTTTCACCGCTCTTGCTAGCCGAGGCCGGTTGGCGCAATGGTTCGGTGCACGCTTCCAAACCGTAATCTCGGGTTGTGTGGAGGTTCAAACCTCAGTCCCGGTGAAGGTCGGACTTTTTTCTTTTTTTAATAAAAAAATGAATTGATCATATCTTCATTTTTGTCTCAATTTTTTGAGAACACATTTCGATCACTTCCCTTGGAAAAG
>OX393572.1:4683065-4719855 GCA_947652115.1 Blastomussa wellsi | reverse complement strand
GTGAAGCCTATGAAAATGTGATAAATTGGAATGAGTCGTACCTTCTGCCTTTCTGCTGTACGAAAGAATCTAAACTTCAGACATTCCAATTTAAATTTCTCCACAGAAGAATAGCTACGAATAGTTACCTTTACAAAATGGGTTATTCCTCTATGGAACAATGCACTTTCTGCGAACAACATATAGAAACCTTAATCCACCTGTTTTGGAAATGCGAATTTGTTCAATCGTTTTGGAACAACATCCAAATTTGGTTGATACAGCATCATGTAATGCCACAAAATTTTTCGCTGTCTTTACTGACCTGTCTGGGATTAGTGAATAGCTCTGACGATAATCTTTTGCACCATGCACTTCTGATTGGTAGGTACCATATTTATTTATCGCAACTAAATAAAACTCTGCCAAACGCACAAGTTTTTTCACAAACATTTTTAAAATGTAGAGAAATTGAAAAGTGTTGGGCCTACAAGACTAAAACGATTAGCAAATACAATTTAAAATGGGGCCGTTTCTTTGACAAGTGAAACGTAAGCCGAATCTAATTCACCCATAGTTTCTAATTTTGCTTCTACTCTTCTCAAAAGACCTTCATATAAGGATCGCGGCATGACTTTCCGTTTACCTTTATTATTATTATTATTATTATTATTTTTTTTTTTTTTTAGTATTAGTATTAGTATTAGTTTTAGTATTATTCAGGAGCTCCTGGTTTTTTTTTTCCTTGAAAGCATTGTAAATAGTGTAAGTTGTGTATTGTATCATTCTGTAGAGCAGTTTTCACTTCAGTGTCGAAAGTAATTTTGCGTTTGTTTTGGTTTAGAGCAGTTTTCACTTAAGTGTCGAAAGTAATTTTGCGTTTGTTTTGGTTTACAGCAGTTTTCACTTCAGTGTCGAAAGTAATTTTGCGTTTGCTTTGGTTTTGCATTACTTCGCTTAGTGATTGGTTTAAAAATCTTGCGCCGATTTTTCAACCAATCAGGAGTAAAACATACACAAATCCTGACTCGTGCACGCACGTTTTCCCGCGCTTTGTGTCGGCTACACGTAATTACTTCAAGCCTTGATTGGTTCACAGGATTGTCTCTGTCCTTTGTGATTGGCCAAAGTAATTACTTTAATTGGTTTTGGTTTTAGGGCACTGAATTGAAACTCGCTCTATAAATGATACTTAAACCTAACCTTAATCCAAACACTGTTCTAATGGAAACGTACCTGGATTGCACCCAACAAACTCTGACAAATCTTGGAAAAACTTGCCAGTCTGGAATGGATTTCTAGGTACAGGACCGAAGACTGAGGTCACCTGAAGGTAAGGAAGCCAAGAGAAAAGGATGTGTCACGAATGCGAATGGCAAAAATGCAGAACAATTCTTGTCCCCATAGCCCTTTTCCTTTCTGTTAGCCGGTGGGGCCTTGGCACGAAAAACAAAGGGCTCTTAGATTCTAGGACTTCTGTATATAGTATTGATGTTTCTACATGTTGTGTGCTGCAATATGGCGACCGGCGAACATTTTGACTTCCGTTTAAGATTTCTTTGTTCTCAAACAGCCAATAAAAAAAATTCCAATTTTTTTTTAAATTCTATGTCCCGAGCCCTTCGTTTTTCGTGCCAAGGCCCAGCCGGCTAAGAGAAACGAAAAGGGCTATGGGACGAGAATGATGCAGAACCACCAAACTGTGTTTTAATATGTTGTTAGCAACACCAAGAGACTGCCATAGTCGTGAACATACCTCTTGCAATACTTCTCCTTTACTTCTTCCGAGAAATAAAGGCTTGCCGATGTATAGCTGAAACACAAGATTCTGGTTCAATCAGTATTATCAATTTTCCAAGAGTACAAGTTTACGAATATCGACTCTTCAAATTACTGCAGTGTAAGCAATGATAAAGACGAAATGACCAGTTATGACACAAATGTGGGACAAAGAAAAAATCTGAGCCCCCGACAGGATTAGAACCCAAGACCTCCCAGGTACCGGTTGGGCACTCTAACCAACTGCGCAACAAGAACTATTGGTGAGCTGAGGCCGTTTAGTGGCTGCTACAGCTGTATATCACTATGACATGTGCCCTGCACACTGCCAGGATCAGCAATGCCAAAACAACATGAATGTGAAATAAAACTACTGCTAGCAATGTTGACCAGCTCAGATACAGTGAACAACTTTAAACGAAATTTATACAAATTAGTGAGAGTAACAGGACAATATTTAATGGATATCAATAACTAAAGGAACCCAACTGAACATCTAATTCAGGAAAGTCTGTTGTGATCCATACAGAGATAAGAAGAGGGCACATCACACATATATGTGTTGAACATGAAAAGAGTTTGCAAAAAAAGTCAAAGTTAAGTGGTCATGAATGCAGTGCAGCTATTTAAGTATTGACAGTCTATAGCATTTACTTATGATTTCAAAGGGTACATTTGCTGTGGTTTACCTGTTGAGAATTTGGCTAGTTATACACAAGCTGTTTGACTTGTAGTTATGTGCCCGTAATAATACACTTTTTTTATTCCATAATAATTGTCACAAGCATAATTTATGACAGACAATTGAAACTAACCTCAGCCAAAATACACCCTAAAGACCAGATGTCAATTTCAGGGCCAAAAGGGACTCCAAACATCACCTAAAATGCAAAGAATCAATCCTGGAGTCAATCACAGAATTCTCCCAAGTGTGGCCACCCAACAAACTTTTTTGACAAGTTAGCCAGTCAGAGAGCGTGAATTTGTTTGAGTTGTCCCGCCTAAGTGCAACAGGTATCGTGACAACAGCTTTGAACACTGCAAGGAGGCGGGACAGCTCAAACAAATTTGCGCTCTCTGATTGGCTAATTATAACTTGTCAAAAAAGTTTGTTGGATGGCCACACTAAGGCGCGTCACACTGTAACAGGGTTCCACTCCACGTACATTGTTCTTCCCAACGATGCATCCTACACACTCCCTGTCATGTTAAAGAAACTGCAGGCACCTCCTGTTCACAAGTTAATTCTTGAGAAAATACTAATACTAACAATATTGTGCAAATTAAAGTATTTGGAGATGAATTCATTAACTTTTGTTCGTTAGCTGAAACAAAGTAATGGTATCTGACATAAAACTTCCAAAAGTCATTGTACAGTGTTCCCTAAATTGTAATAAGACACAGTCATACCTCTGGAGCTCTGTAAAGTAAAGTTTGGAGTTCAAACTTTTCATAGTACAAGGAAACCTGCACATTAAGCAATAAAAACAGTAATTAAATTAAATCACAAAAAAGAACATCAAATATAATAATGAACAATAAGCAAACAAATAAATTATCAAGCACAGTTTAATCAAGAATAGTAAAAACTGGTGTTGTCAACAAACAAAAACACAGGAAAATGCTCATGGACGAAAGGTGAATAGCTGAATCAGTGGTAGCCATGGTCGACTGTCAGAGATCTACATGTAGCAGCAAATCAATGAAAATTGAAAGAGAATGCCAAAGCCTTATAGCATGGAGACATGTCTCCATGCATTATGGCATGGAGACATATAGGGATGGGGAGGTTGAAGTAATATATCAAACACAAGAGACCGTGCTTCATCAGGATATCCAAACACTGAGAAGAGAGTTGAAAATATGACGCGCAGCAGAGTATTTTTTATGAACTTCGAGGTGTTTGGATAGCTGATGAAACACTGTCTTGAGTCTTAGATATATCTTCTCAAACAAAACAAAATCTAAGGAGTAAACAGACAAATAATATCGTCAAAATCTATGCTAATTAAGACCAGGTATCCAAACCTCCTTCCCGGTTATGACTTTCTTTGTTTTAATTTGATGAATTATTAATGAGTTTGAGAAGGAACCAAAAAAATTTTAATAAAGAAACATATAATCCTTTTAATTTTGTATTATAATTATAAATATTTTTTTAATCACTCGGCTTAATTGTCATAGCGGTAAGTGTTTGCCAGTGATAATTTCTCATACCTCGCTGTGAACCCAGTGTATTGCATTTCCAAAGTCAACAACTTTTACCTTGATTTCTTCACCTTGAAAAGCCAAAACAATCTTATAAAACAATAACTTCTACCTAGTTTCAAGAATCTTGCCATGAACATGTATTTATCAAAGATTACTGACAGTTGCTATTTGTGTAAATTAGTGCACATTTATTCATGCATTGCTTCTTGACTCTACTTCAAATAAATTATAATTCAGTCTTTAGAGTTTAAACAGTTAAATACCTTCTTCAAGTAGAATATTCTCTGGTTTCAAGTCGGCATGGATAACATTCTCTCTACGGAATAAGAAGTACGACTTTCAAGAAAATTATTAGTTATTAGGTATTTGTCATTTCCACATCTCCCATAATAAACCTTGTTTTGCATAACCTTTGTTTCCCATTTCTCCTGGGTATTACAGTCATACAAAGAGAAACTGAAGACCATGCTTATGCAAAATTTTGGGAGGAAAACAAGGTGTATCGTGGGAGATGTGAAAGTGGCGAATTAGCCATATTCTAAACAAGCAGGCGCCTGGGAACAAATAAATATTTTTTACGATGAAAGGAAGTGTCTGACTAAATCACCATTTTGGTCGGCCAATTGTCTGATGTCCGACCATTATTTGCAGCCCCATACTGCTAATTATAATAACTTGAAAAATATTTAACAGTTATTCCATGAGCGCACACTGGATGTGAACCAGTAGGTACATGCAGGCAATGAGGTGCTATAATTATTGCATATTCTACAACCAGGAGTGTAATGATTGCATTACTAAAAACCCCCCCAAAATTACAAGATTTTAAAGCTCCCTGGTTGTTCTCTCCGACACGTTCACCTACTGTACCACAATTGTGGCCTGTGGTATATTTGCTCTTATTACACTGTCAACTAAGGTACTCAGAGGGCCAATAACTAAAATCAGAGAATCAGGGTGGTCCGTTGCCAGTCCAATATTTTCTAAGTATTGGACTGGATATTGTCTTGAATGATCCTGCTTGAGATTTGTGCAATGAAATGACTTAAAAAGAAAAAAAACTTGTCTGGCATGAAAATCCCTCACTCAGAATCCAATTCTTCTCAAAAATGTTTGCCGTATGCTTCTGTCTATAAAAAAAGTTTTCAGTTGTGTAATAAATCTCTTATTAACCAAGCTAGCTTTGGACCGTACTGGGAGAATATCAGCCCTCAGTCTTCTTTGTACGGGCGTCACTGTGTTCAAACCGTACTGTCAAGACCTCTCAGTACAGATACATATATACCATGGCCTGTAACTAAGCCAATCAAAACTCAGCAGTTGCAATAAACCATGATTTAGTTTTTAATAAATCTGATTATATCCTTGACATACTGGTAATTATAATTCATTAGAATACAGTGTAGAGTCAGTTGTCTAGTAAATAAAATTAATCAATGTAAACTGACAAGTCATCTGAATTTGAATGGAAGAAACAAGCCTGCAAGTCATATATTTTTTGTATAATTAATAATTAATTGTGATCATTATTGGACAAAAGGTTAGTTTTGAATCATGCTCTTCTGATCACAAAAAATGGAGTGAAGATGAGGATGATGAAATAACTTAATTCGATTTAATCTCCTGAACCTCAACTTGATTCTTTTGTTTGTGATTAGTAAATTTGTAACACAAAAGTAACCTATTATTAGAACATTACTTTGTTGTAGTCGATTAAATTATATTCAGTTTGTTACTTTCATTTATTATCAACATTTCTTATATTCCAGAAATGCAAAATTGTACCTTTTTAGAAATCCAAGGGCTTGTAAAAGCTGAAATAAACAGCATGACAATATTGCGTTCGTACAAGTACAATGTAGGTCACCAGATCATGTTGCTGAGATACATGTACAGCTGCATGCAACGTACTAGATATTATTATTCAACAAATTGTCCTGCTGCCAATTTAATATATGGTCATTATGTTCAGGGGTTGCAGTAATTTTTGTAATAAGCGGCTACTGATAGTAGAATAGGTGGCTGTTACAACAAAAGGGGGCTAAGCTCACTCTACACCCCCTTTCCCTCTCCAGAAAATTTTGAAATCTAGAAGTTCCAGCACTCTGGGCGTCACAAAGACGATGGTGAGAGGCCTTACAAGCGGCAGTTGACGCCAGTAACCGGTTTATATTGAAACCCCTGTATGCTCTCAATATCTGCAGCTGACAGATATTCTGCAGTATACGTACGTTAAGTAAGGATAATTTGGTTGAAGTCTTGCAAAACGTCGCATAACAGCAACTTTTCTAGCTGTAAAATGCTCTTTGTTGAAAATTTGTTGAATAGTAAAACAATTATCCTGCTCAATCTTGCAGAATATCATCTGACTTTGGCCAACTCAGCCTATGGCCTTGTCTGCTAAGTATCAGTTGATATTCCGAGCAATAATTGTTAAATATACATGCAAGTAATGTAGGCTAGCAAGTGGGGGTTAGGATTCCAAAGTAAAGACCCAACATTGAGTCTACAAATTAACGTCCTCCCTAAGATGAAGATCAATAATTTCACTGTGGCAGTGGCCAACTCGAAAGTTTTTGCTCCTTTGGCCACTACACACTTTTCTCTTATTTAACGTAATTTTGCATTTTTTTATCATTTTTGTTATGCATTTTTTGATAACTTCTTAAATATAGGTAACTAAAAATAATAAGTGTGAATAAAACTGGACTACTGGTACTCACATGGCAGTCACCGCCCACATCTCAGCCGTGGGGCACCACCCCCACATACCTGGGGAATTTGTCTCAAAATGGACAGGAGAGGGGATGTGCTCAATGAAGCAGGGGAGGGGAGGGTATTGATATAAGATAAGGTCACGTATGTCTTGACCCTAGTCACCCAATCCATCGGGTTGGAGCTTATCCCCTGGATGATCCGGGGGGGGGGGGGGGGGGGCAGAAATACTCCCAGTGGTTAAGGAAACCGGGATGAGCTCCAACCTGATGGATTGGGTGACTAGGGTCAAGACATACGTAACCTCATGTTACGTCCGCGTGATGCTAGTCCATCCAATTGTTACCCACTGGTAACCAATTCTACACTTGGGTGAAGAGTTGCACCACAAGAGAATCTGGAGCATTTTGTCCAAGATCATAATGCGGTGCCCGGGCGCGGGCTTGAAATGTGACTGCTTAATCCATAGTTTAGTGTAGCCATTAGCAGGACTGCAAAATTAATAACAGTCGGACAATGGACAATGACTGACCAAAATTTGCCGACTGTGGTCAGACAGAACGTACTGAAAATTTTTTACATATTTCAGTGCATCCCTAAGTTTTTGCGTTTTTATTAAGGACTCTGTAAGATGAAGTCCAACAAAATGGTGACTTAGTCGGGCACATGTCCTTTCGCCGGAAAAATCACTTGCAGCCCTGCATTAGACCACCACATTTTGCAAAATTGGTTTATACTGTTGCATGGTTAGCTCAGTTAGTTTGATCCCCAGACCAGCACTCAGGGTTTTAAATTAACTGAGGAGGAAGTGCTGCCTTTGTAATAAAATCTGCAAATGGTTAGACGTTCTAGTCTTCTCGGATAAGGACGATAAACCGTAGGCCCCGTCTCACAGCACTTGTGTGGGATGTTAAAGAACCCACACACTGTTCGAAAAGAGTAGGGGACGTAGTCCCTGGTGTGGTGGTCTGTCACTTATTCAGTTACGGGAGCACCTGTAAATCCTATTCTTGGGTTGCACTGCCACGCAATAGAAAATTAAATCTAAAACCATTTGGTGGATGAAGTCAATAAATTGCGATATCAAAGAAGGTAATTAAAGAAGTCACCTCCCCAAGGTTTAGATCTGTGTGTTATTCCAAACTGCAGATATTTGTCAAAATGTTGCGCACAAATTTATAGAGCCCAGTATGGAGCCGCCATGTTGGTGTACAACTTTGGTACACCAATATGGCGGCTGAGAAATGGTGTAAATATCTGGAACTTACTTTGGTTATCTAAGCGACTGATTATCTGTACTTTCGAATAATAAAATACATAAAATACATATAAACACTTTTCCTAATGCTTTCACTTCTCAAATGGCTAAAATCCCAAGATAATTATACATTTTTTTTGACAAACATGATCATAAGTTTGTGTCACGCACTGCCATAACTCTGAAATTCAAAATGCGCTGGTTTCCAAACAAAGCATGCTATTGAGCTGAAAAGTTGTAAACAGATACATGTATAAAATTGGCACCTCTTCTGCCTGATGAGTATAAAAACTTTGGTGGCTCTTTAATTTTGGATTTTAGAATTTCATGACGTCACATGCAAGCCAAGAATTGCTCTTCAAAATAACTTTGTAAACTGCATGGCTGCCATAATCGCCTATAAAGTATAATGCAGTCTGGAAAGTCCCCTGCAAATTGTAGTAAAGTGCAAAGAGACTTTGAGACTTTGTAAAAATACATATGTTGTGGTTTAAATTTATCCTTGGTTTAAAATTTTCTAAACCAGTTTGATATTGATTTCCCTTTGTTTCAGATTATGCTAATCAATATGAGACAATGAGAAATGAAAATCAAACTGGTTTAAACAAATTTAAACCAAAGATAAAATTAAACCACAACACATACATACATGTACTGTACATGTTTTAGGGTTCACTTACTTGAAAAGTTATTTTTCTGATGATTTTCAACTTTGCCTCCTGTTTGTAAATTTGTCAAACAATCAAACAAGCAAAACAGCATTTGCAGATAGATATTAAATAAAAATAATGGCCTGATATAAACTACCGGTAGCTAATTCTCCAAATGGAAATAAATGCAAACAAAATGAAAGGTCTGATTTTAATTAAGGGATGACATGTGCTCCACTCAAAACTGAAAATTAATGACACAGTCAAAATTTAATTAGAATGCCTTGAATAATCTAAATTCAGTTGGAAGGCTACTTCACAGTACAGCTGCACCAATCATGGCTGTTTTGAGCCATATCTTGTGCAAGGTAACCAATCCCAACTTCATTCCACTATAATAATTTCAAAATCTATTTTTAAATAGTCCTATCATGGCAAAAGATGAATCTACACTAAGTCTCTCTTTGTAAATTCAGTTTAAAGACCATTATTAATAATAATTATAATGGTAAAAAGCCTCTGATTCCTTACATTGCCCCAATTAATTAACAAGTGTTCGGAACAGGTTACTAATGTTATGTAGAATCAATTAAGGTGCAGTTGGAGAAATTAGTAATGAAATAATTAATAATTATTGAATGAGGTTTCAGAGCATGATAGCAAGAATTATAAAGGCTGAGGTTTGTGTTATCTGCCAAAGCCAAAGGTTGAGGTGGATGATAAAACAAATTTGTTTTGATTTATTTTTAAACATATGCCTGTTGAATAATATTTTTTAATAGAATTTTCTTACCTCATCATCAAAATGACATTTCTGCAAACACAAAGAAAAATCTTGTCATACTCTGTTTAATAACAAAATAATTAACAGTACAACTTTTAATTATAGCTAATGCTGAATACCTTTTACTTTAATAAACAAACTGAGTATACAGTGTACCTTATGTAGTGTGTTACCTGAAAGTATTGATGGAGAGGTCTGGGACGCAGCAACTCAAACACCAAACAGTAATGGCCATCAAAACTGAAAACATTCTGAAAATACACAAAATTATTAAGAAGTTGAATGTACATCACTCAGCAACAACTAAAAAACAAACTTGTCGATAATCTCTGTTACAAAACATCTCTTGTACTAAAGAAAGAGTAGCTTGAAAGAGATTGAGTTAATCAATGAGAAAAGAGGAGTCATTATGATATAATTATGTCCCGAGGGTAAACTAGTTAAAAGTGAAACAGATTCTAATCTCTTTGGCTATGGTGACTTTGAGAGGGTAATCTGGGAAAATGCATGATCTGTCTTGAAGTTTACTCTGAACTGAGAAATCTTCTCTTTTAATCTGCTGAAAGGAGTGGATGGAGGAGGGGGAAGTGTCACTTTTTCTGTCAAAAATGATACTCTACAAATGGTACATGAAAGTGTTTGGACTCTGGAACAGAGCCTTCTGGACAAACATTTTTCCGTATCCGCCAATCTCCTGCTGAGATTACCGCACACTTACCACTAGGCTACCAAACCTCACGTAAAATCTTTCTTAACTTAACACAGTCTGACCATTACAGAGTTCTTTCTGTTCTTTCTGCAAGTTTTGAAATATAAACTGATCTTAGTACAGCCATACATGACTTACAAACAACTGGACAGTTCTGGAAACACGAAGGATATCTGCCTTGTTCAGCTGTTGAAGGCAATCTGCCTCCTACAGATTAAAACAAATACAATTTAAGTAAAAAGTTTAAGAAGAGATTATTTTCTATAAATTGACTACTCCCCAATGGCTTTTCCACTTATGTCCAGGATGGAACGCAGGTGTTGTTCAATTACTACTTCATATTTGACTAGGTTAATTTCCATTTTGATATTGCATTTTGACAGCATTATGTGTGTTTTAGTGAACATTTATCAATGAGGACACTTTGTGATGCTTGTCATAAAGAGCTTCCATCTCATTAGAGGTCAATTCTGGACATATTTCGACTTTTCAGGCCCAATGCAAATTAACATTGACACAACTATTTTAAATTCACATTGTCACATACTCTAAATCAACATAACAAGGTTTAAAATAATCCAAACTGGCAGGAGGAAGATAATGTTGGCTATTTACAAGCATGCAGTACAGGTGTGTAGCTGAGGAGTTGAACTTTGGGCTACCGAGAACAACACCAGCTAGTGGTCAGTACGGGACTTACACCCACCACTTGCAAGTACAGATTCTACATGTAAAAGTCCAACGCCCCAGCCGCCACACTGCCTTTTATCAATGGTGCAGTATGAAATGGAACTTACACCTTTTTGTTTTTTGCCCCAACAGAAGGAGAAGGACTGCATTGATTTAACCCTTATAAACAAAGTGTGATTCCACAATTCATAACATTCATACATTTTGACAACTTTCCAATCTACTGTAGGTGGTATCAAACGATAAGATTAAAATTTGACCAAGTTATAACTTCATTATTTTCCCATGTAACTTACCAGCTCAGTTAACAACATTGTAGTACCGTACTTTATACGCTATTTTCAATAAGAATGTCCATACATGAAAAAGAGTTAATGATGATCTACATGTATCATGTATACAGACCTCACAAGTCATGCAATCATGTACCTGAGCTCCAAGTCTTGAATAATCCAGATGCATAATTTTCACAGCGACTGGTTTCTTGTCAGGATGGAAAGTATCCTTTTCAGAAAAAAAAATAATAATACAATTATTTTAAGGGCCTGATTACATAAGCCAGGCTGGCCCGGTTAGCTGGGCTGGTTTGCTTCATCGGCTAACAGGGCTGGCCTGGGTGTCAAACATGTAATCGCGAAGTTGATGTTTGTTGCATTTAACAGACGTGCCAAGATCTTGGCAAACTGAAACAAAACCTGGCTAACCGGGCCAGCCCAGCTCATGTAATCAGGCCCTAAGAACACCCCAAAAGGTATATATATATATTTTAATTACCCAGTACTCAGACTAGCACTGTTGACAGCAACTTAACTTTGGTTAATTTAATTTGATTTAAGTTGGTTAATTTAAGTTAATTTACATTGAACTTTTACACAGTTATTGCAGCAGTTAACAGAAATGGATCTGTAGGTGTCAACAGGCTCAGGATCAAGTAAGTTTTTGACCTGAGACTCATTAATTTTCTAAGGCACAAGAGTTGGCAGCGTCATAAATTATGTCACAATGTGCACAAGCTGTTAGTGTGGCAAATAAATAAATAAACAAATAAACAGGTGTCTTAACATTCATTGTATTATGTTGTTTTGTACAAAAGTTGTAACAAACTTAGTCACTCTTAGTCACAACAAAGTACAAATGAACGTAATTATAATTTTTTTTGCTCACCTCTACAGCAACCAAGATCGAGGACTGGCCTTGTCCAATAACTTGAACAAATTTGTACCTTCCAGCAAGCAAGGGAACTGGCAAAATAACACAGAAACCAAACCCTGTACTTATTAAAAGTGCTACGAACTGCTACTTTCAGATGAAGCCCCGGGACATTTCAGAGCTCTGAGTGACCGAGCTAAACGTAGGTAAGTCTGCAGTCGGGCATAGTGGCCCATCAGGCCATCGCAGGGTTACCCCCCAGTAGTAAATTCGCCGGTACGCATTTATACACCTGGGTGAAGAGAGGCACTGTGAGAGTAATGTGTCTTGCCCAAGAACACAATGCATCACCCCGGCTAGAGACTCAAACCTGGACCGTCCGATCCGGAGTGCAGCGCACTAACCATTAGGCCACTGCGCCTCACACGAGCTAAACATAGAAGATCTTTTTATTAACTAAAGATTGCTAATGGTATTTGGAGATTTTCACCAGGGACAGCCTTTGAGATTGGTAATATTAGGTTTAATGTGTAGTATCATAAATTATCCATACCCCCCCCCACGGAAGGGGAAATTCCAATTAATCTTCTTCTTTAAATATATTGGCCTTTAAGCAACCCACTACCCACAGGAATTTCCAATCCCTTCTCTGGGGGGAGCATCCATTGGATATTTTCTGGATCTATACACAATATCGTTAATAACATGTAGCGTAAACATATCGGCAATGCAAAGTGTAATTTTTTAAGAGGGGGTAAGTTTCTAAAGAAACTGTGGAGCTGCGTCGGTGGGAAGTATAATTCGCTCCGACGAAGGGCTAACGCTCGAAACGTCAGCACTTGAATCTCTTTACGGTGGCCAATTGACATTATCAACCCAGTTGATAAAACCAAATTATATTGTAATTTTTTAAGACTTGTAAGTGAAAAATGTTTTGTTACAATTTGTAGTAAACTAAAAGACATCGCACCTGGATAGCATGGTTGGAATCTTCCATCTGCATCTGTTTGAGATCCTGGTAATTAAGGAAACAAATTAAAGAAACACACAAGTTGCAGTTGAAGCCACAATGAATCTCATCCCAAGAACCTACATAATTTAACTTTTTCCAGTGCAACAGAAGTAGTATAGGCTTGTGTACTGTATACAACTAGATTATTGTATCTTACCATACTGTTTGCAAAGGTCTTTCTTCTTATTTGTAAGGTGCTTATAAAGTATCTTCAGCCCCCCTGAAAGTTGAGCAGTAACAAACCTTTCAGGGGGGGAAATGCTTGCTCTGTAGTAGCTACTAGCCCTATAAAATTAAATATTTTATACAGTGTAAGAGAGAATGAGAACAACTGATAAAGCATCTTTTATAACAACAAGCAATAAATACTGGTAAAATTTTTACAAAACGCAAGAATACCAAATTCGGGGGGGGGGGGGGGGGCAACTCCAATAAATATGTAAGTTATTTAAAAAAGGATGGGATGTTTATTGGGGCATTTCATTTTTGTGTCTACTGCGCATGCGCAGCTAGACACTAAGACGGAAAAAAAGTTTGTTAAAAAGTTTGTTAACCTTTCGATATGCAATCGCTAATCAATAAGTGATCTGTGATGCCGAGGAGGGGCGGTCGAGTCAATTCCGACCAATCACGTGTGAAAGCGCAACGAGCTGCCTACGTGTGCTAATCCGTGTTGCCAAGGATTCGGTCAGGCGTTTAATTTGGACCAATCACAAGCGAAATCGCACGAGGGACTCACATGCGTTAGAGTGTGATTTCAACAAGGTCTATTTCATACGTGTTTTCGACAGGGTGGTCACTGGTTCACTGCAGAGTGCGTGGTTTTCCGGTAAGTTTTGTTCTCTAAATTTCTGCTCTAAGCTGAAGAAACAACTCTTGGACATTCTGGATTGATACTTGCTTTACGGACCGTTGGAAATCGTTGCAAAATGACTCTCCTTCGCGCGGCACCAATGATGGTTTTTGCAGTTCCTCGCGTTTGGCGAAAGTGTCAAAAGTGCTTGTTGTTTGCAAAATTCGACCCACTTTGGTCACAAATCGACCCACTTTGGTCACAAAGTCAGCGTGAACTATCACGGTTACAAGATCAGAATACTAAAATGAGCCAACTATCACGGTTACAAGATCAGAATACTAAAATAAAGTTCCCATTCAAGCGATTCACAACAATGCCATTCACCACGTGCATGTGTACGTTTCCAGAATTAGTTCTACATTGTGCTTTCTCCGGGTTGAGCAGAACTTTGAAACTTGGCTTATTGTCAAATTTATCATGGTTAAGTAAGTCACTTAACAATTTATTTTTGTATAAAAATCTTATCCAGTTCTTGGGAAGTTGGGCTCAAAATGTGGTTGTTGAACGTAGTGTTAAAGTGAAATCTTGTTCAGTTATGGAATTGCAGTTAATGTCGAGCTTATGCATCGGTATGTTTCGTTTGTCTCAGAACAGCTTGTTTTCAAACAATTCATTTTCAAGGCAACATCTATATTATCAGTCTCTTGGGTACTTTCGGGTTGTGGGAAATCATGCTCAAGGTGTGAAATATTTGGATCGAGTCGATGTAAATATCGATTACAGAGCCACAGTAAGAAGCAAGGAAAGATACCACGAAGCTCGTAAATCCAGGGACAGGGAACCTTCTAGGATTAATGAAAGGAAAATTTTCAAGGTCATGAAAAAAAGAACCGGTAGAAAAAGAATGAAATTAGCTCTGCGAAATTTCACTCCCCCATCATCTAGATTAACAAGCATAGCAGTTCATTACAAAATGTGGTATGTGATACACCATTGTAGAAATGACTCTTTCTTCAGTTCGTTTTTTTGCAGAGGCCTAAAAAAACACAAGAATCAGTCACTTAGAACTTCAGACAATAAACCCGTCCATGACAAAAAAATTCAAAACACTTCATCTGATCACAATTGTTACCAGACATGTAGGATTTTACATTTGGATCTTACTTTTTCACCAAATAAAATAAATAATTACTGTTACTCTACAGAAAATAATGTACATGTCAAATCAAATCCTAGACATCTTGGGCAGTGTAAATATTTTTGTGTTGCAAGGAGGAAACTGTTATTGTCCGGTGATATTGAGTTGAATCCAGGACCTTCAGAATATCTTGTATTAACTCAGAGATTAAGCGAACTTGGCTTAAGACCGCTAGATGTTGGTGGTGATGGAGATTGCTTCTTTAAAGCGGTTTCACATCAATTATTTGGAAGTCCAAATTCTCATCTTGCTATTCGACATGCTGGGATCCAATATCTGAGACATTCCCCTGAACAGTTTATTGAGAGCAATGTTGCAAACTCCTGGTTAGAATATTTGAACAGGATGTCTAGACAGGGAACATGGTGTGATGGTTTAATAGTGCAAGCTGTTGCAAATTCGCTCAATATAAGAATACATATCACAGAATCGCATAATAATTTTACTGAAAGGACAATTATTGAACCTGCAGTGTGCCTACAGGGAGAGCCAAGAACAATATACTTAGGCCATGTCAATGAAATTCACTATGTCTCTACAGTTTCAGATAGTTCAGTGATTTTTAGAACAACAACAGCAAATACATGTAGTTCTAGGACACATGCGGTTAACAATAACATAGGTAAGAGTACTTCTGCCAGTGAGAAGAAAAACCCTTATATGCGAACATATATGGCAAAAAGGAGAGCTAATGAAGATTCTGAGTGCAGGCAAGAAAGGCTAAGAAAACAACGTAGATATGCGCAACAGCAGTGAGCTGCACAGAAAAAATGTTCAGAAGAGCAACCGGCACAATCTAAAAATGAAACACAACAGACAGTTCCTGACAACAACCACAGAGAAGAAAGACTTGGCCATGTCAATGAAATTCACTATGTCTCTACAGTTCCAGATAATTCAGTAATTTTTAGAACAACAACAGCAAATACATGTAGTTCTAGGAACCATGCGGTTAACAATAACATAGGTAAGAGTACTTCTGCCAGTGAGAAGAAAAACCCTTATATGCGAACATATATGGCAAAAAGGAGAGCTAATGAAGATTCTGAGTGCAGGCAAGAAAGGCTAAGAAAACAACGTAGATATGCGCAACAGCAGCGAGTTGCACAGAAAAAATGTTCAGAAGAGCAACCCACACAATCTAAAAATGAAACACAACAGACAGTTCCTGACAACAACCACAGAGAAGAAAGACTTGATGAGAATCAGAAGTATCAAAAGTCTATAGAAAATTTAATATCCAAGTTCCACTCCATTGTTTCAATTGGTCCTTTATATATTTGTAGTTGCTGTGATCAATTATGGTACAAACACAGTGTTACTATTGCAAACAAAGTGAGATTATCTAATGCAACTGTAGCAAAATACCTATTGAACAAAAAGAGTGTAGAAAACAAAGAATGGTTATGCAACACTTGCATGAAGTATTTAAAAAAGAATAAGGTTCCACCATTGGCTGCTGTTAATGGAATGCAGTTTCCAGTAAAACTAGAATGTTTTGACTTAAATGAGTTAGAATGGAGATTACTTGCTCCAAGGTTAGCATTTCAAAAAGTAATGCAGGCTCCAAGAGGAAAGCAATTGAAAATAACAGGCAATGTAGTAAATGTACCAGCAGATGTCAGTACCACCGTGAACTTGTTACCTAGGTTAGGAAATGAAACTGGAACAATTAAAGTGAAGCTAAAGAGAAGATTACAGTACAAAAGTTCTGCATTGTCTTTAAATGTGAGGCCACATAAAATAATTCAGGCTGCCAGCTGGCTTATGGAAAACAGTGATCTTTATAAAGAAGAAGGAATAATTCTCAACAGAGATTGGCAATCAAGTTTTATAGATAATGGTCTACAAAGTGATCAGGATGAACTTGAACATCAATCTTCAAAGGATGATAACGACATCTTTCCAGAAAATTTTGAAAATAATGCTAATGAAAATGAATTATCATGTAATGAAAATAGTGATAATAATAACTGGATTGAGGATGAAGATGATATACCAGCAGGAGTTACTGACACCATGTTAACAGCTCCAGATTTTCTAGATGATACTGAACGAGAGAATATTCTTAACGTTGCACCAGCTGAAGGTTCCGTTCCCCTGAGCATATTTAGGGACAAACATTCTGAGGAATTAGCATACCCTGGTATATTTTTAGGTAAAAAACGAACCGAAAATGATAAAAGACTTATACCAGTTCACTACAGTGATATATGTAAGTCTGAATTGAGACGTTCAGATCGAAGGGCAGCAATGACTGTTGAAAATATCTTCTTCAAAGCAAAAAAGTTACAAATGAAGATACTTTTAGGAAAATCACAAATTGCAATGCGAAAATGTACAGGTGTCAGCAGAAGTCTTACTGCGGGTCATTTGAAACAACAAGGAGCTTTGGAAAGACTAGTTCATCTTGATGAAGGATTTAAATTTTTAAGAGCATTGCGAGGGTCTCCTCCTTATTTTGAATGTGCTAAAAAAGATCTCTTTGCAATGATAAGACAGTTAGGCCCAGCAACACTGTTTTGTAGTTTTTCTGCAGCTGAAACGCATTGGATACACCTCTTAAGGATTCTTGGTAAACTAGTGGATGGAAAAGAATACTCTGATAATGAACTTGAAAATTTAAATTGGGAACAGAAGTGTAGATTAATTCAAAGTGATCCAGTAACATGTGCAAGACATTTTGATTATCAATTCAATCAGTTTCTAAACAATTTTCTCTTGAGTAATATTGCACCATTAGGATCCATTTCTGATTGGTTTTATAGAGTAGAATACCAGCAAAGAGGTTCACCACATATTCACATGTTGATATGGATAACAGATGCACCAATATTTGGAACTGACGATGACGAAAAAGTAATCTCCTACATTGATAGAATTATTACTTGCAGTAAACCTACAGGAAATGTGGACCTACTCAACTTAGTTAACAGACAGATTCACAGACATTCACATTCTTGCAGGAAAAGAAATAAGGATGAATGCAGATTTAACTATCCACAACCTCCCATGAAATCAACAAAAATCTTATATCCACTTAATGAAGACACTCAGCCGCATGCAGTTAAGCATTATAGAGAAATCTGGACACGTATAAAAAAAGAAATGAATGACCTTAAAGAAGGTAAAGATATTAGTTTTGATGAGCTTCTTTGTCATTTAAATGTAACTGAAGAAGATTATAAACTTGCATTGCGTTCATCTCTTAGTTCTCCAACTGTATTCTTAAAGAGAGAACCAAGTGAGTTAAGAATTAACAACTACAATGCATCATGTCTGAGTGCATGGAGAGCTAACATGGACATACAATTCATCCTTGATGTTTATGCTTGTGCTGTGTACATTGTATCCTATATATCAAAGGCTCAAAAGGGGATGAGTCAGCTACTTAGAAAAGCATGCGATGAAGCAAAGAGAGGAAATTCAAACATAAAGCAACAAGTTAGAGATATTGGTAACAAATTTCTTAACAGTGTTGAAATATCAGCTCAAGAAGCAGTTTATTTAGTACTTCAACTTCCCATGAAAAAATCATCTCGACAAGTAATCTTTATACACACTGCACCTCCTGATGAAAGAGTTGAACTTTTAAAACCTATGAATGAAATTGAAAAGATGGAGGATGATTGTGAAGAAATACACACAGGAGGCAGGACACAGGAAAAAGATACACTGAACGACCTCATACACTTGACAGTGTAACTCTGGCAGATTGGGCGGCATGGTATGATGTATGTCATAAACCTAATAAAAAGAAAATATGTAAACATGACACTGATAATCTATTAAAGGAAAATTTAATTGATGACAAGAATAGTGATGATGAATTTGATTTTGATAATCAGATTGCAAATATCAAAAATAATACAGAAACTACTCCATACAAGAAACGATCAAAAGCAAGAATTATCAGAAGTGTTTGGTTCAACAAAGAAGCACACCCAGAAAAACATTATCGTGAATTAATCATGCTTTTCACCTCATGGAGAAATGAACAAATTGACTTGATTGGAAATTGCTCAACCTTTGAAGAACGTTTCTTCCATTTAAAAGATCAAATATCTACACAAATGAGCCAGTATGCAATTTTCGCTGAACATCTGGATGAACTTCACGAAAATTTAAATGAAATAAATGAAGAACACTTTGACACAATAGCTCCAGACACACAACACACTGAACTCCAAGACGAAATGGAAGGTGCAAATGACTTGCATAGCGATTTTAATGAAACTTATGATTTATCAGAGGATATTGGAATCCCCCCAGCCTTGATAGCAAGTAATGACTCTCTTGTATTAAATGAAGTGGAAGATCAAGAATACAGAAAAATGGTGCAGATGTTGAATAAAGGACAAAAAGAGTATTTTGATCATATATTACACCTCATTAAAACCTCAGACAAACCATTTTACTCCTTTTTAAGTGGAGGTGCTGGTGTTGGCAAGTCTCAAGTTGCTAAAGCATTATATCAAGCAGCCCTGAAATATTATAATACTAATGCAGGAGAAGATTTCCAAGAAGTGAGAGTATTACTGCTAGCACCCACTGGAAAAGCAGCTTACAATATTAAGGGAAATACAATACATAGTGCCTTTGGAATACCTGCCAATCAGTCTCTAAGAACGTATAAGCATCTGGATTCTAGTAGACTTAATAGTCTTAGATGTAAACTTGGAAAAGTTAAACTGATATTTGTGGATGAAATTTCCATGGTGGGTAGCTGCATGTTCAATGTGCAAATAAACTGTAGATTAAAAGATATAAAAGGCAGTAAGGAAGATTTTGGAGGTGTCAGCATCATTGCTATTGGTGATTTATTTCAACTGCAGCCTGTTATGGATGGCTATATCTTTAAGGATGTGGACAATTCAGAATATGGTGTACTTGCAACAAACTTATGGCAAAAACATTTCAAAATGTATGAACTTCATGAAATCATGAGGCAAAGAGAAAGCAAACTCTTTGCAAAGATTTTGAACAGGTTGAGAGAAGGCAATCATACACAAAATGATATTTTAAAAATAAAAGAAAGACTTATTCAACAAAATATCCCTACTTATCCATTTGATGCACCTCACTTGTTTATACAGAATGCTAAAGTAAACGACTTCAATGAAAGGGTTCATAATGCTTCCACCAATACGAAATACAATATCAAAGCACAGGATAGTGTTGTTGGTGCAAAATCATCAGAACTGAGAAAAAAGATTCTCAATCAGATTCCAAACGATCCTCGCAAAACTAAACAGCTTTTTTCAAATCTCAGACTGAGTGAAGGAGAAAGAGTAGAAATCGCAATAAATATACGAACAGAAGATGGCATTACCAATGGTGCAGCTGCAGTTATTAAATCTATTTGGCTACATCACAAAGAAAAACCAACAGGAATTATATGGGTGCAATTTGACCATAACAATGTAGGCGAGAAAACGAGATATGAAAATAGGCAGTTAAATACAACAACAATTGGTCACACTTGGACTCCAATAAAACCTGTAACTGTTCAGTTTAATGTTGGTAGAACCAAAGCTGCTCAAGTAGTTCGAAAACAATTTCCATTGCGTCCAGCAGCTGCGAAAACAATACACAGGTCACAAGGAGATACGGAGACGAGAATTGTGGTAAATTTTAGTACGAAGAGGGCAATACCTCATATACATTATGTAGAACTCAGCAGGGTAACAACTCTTGAAGGATTATATGTTACTGACCTCACTGAAAATAAAATTTCAGTAAGTTCTGATGTTAAAACTGAAATGCAAAGACTGCGAACACAAGGAACCCTTGACCTTTCCATTTCTCCCCTTTACAAAATCAGTGAGTCTCTGTTCAAAATCTGCTTTCTCAATGCACGATCCCTTCATAAACACATTGAAGATGTACGTGAAGACCACAATTTCAAAAATGCAGATTTGCTAATCTTTTCGGAAACTAGGTTTTCGTCACTTGATAATGATAGCATGTATGATATGGAAGGATTCACTTTGTTCAGAAATGATAACCATGATTTAAATGCAAGGCCCTATGGTGGTACTGCAATTTACAGTCAGCATTCCTTTGTTTCTAGCTTTCCTTTAAAATGTAATATTAATGGGATTGAGATAACCACTGTGAGACTATCCACCCTGCTAAATGTAACAGTTATAGCAATCTACCGCTCACCAAAAATCTCGGTAAGACTTCTGTGTTCTTCGCTTATCGAGGTATTACAAAATATGTCATTCTACAAAGTTATTATTGGAGATTTTAATGTCAACTGGATGAATGAAGTAGAAAGAAGGCCTCTTTACAATCTGTTTACAGAAAGAAATTACAAACAACTCATTTCACAGTATACAACTGACAACAGAACAATCATTGACCATATATACACAAACATCCCTGATTTTTATGTTTCTTCAGGGATATTAGAAACATATTTTACTGATCACAAGGCCATTTGGTTGTCCCTTCCATTTCAAATAAATTGATCCACGTTCCCTTTCAATCCAAAACTCAACTTGAATATTTCTAGGTAACTATTTGTGCATCACTACAAAACTAATTTAATCAAACCTACATAGCTAAAATGAAAATGTTCCTAAATCTAGTCATGAAAATTATTCCACAACTCTGTGAACTAAACAAGTGTTTATTACATGTGCTGTAGATTAATTTTGTACTCTTAATATTTTTAACTTACCTATGTACAGTTAGGTAAGTATTTTGTATTTATTTCTTATTGAAACTATTTCCATTCTACAATATTAACATCTCTCTCATTTCTTTCTAGCCATGACAACAAATCAGAAGCGCAAAGAAAGTGACACTGGCTTCATTCATGATGTAACGTTGATGCAAAAATCAAAAAAGGGAAGAAATTACTACAACTTCACATTACAAACTTCACCTACTAAATATAAAAGAGTAGTTGGTTTTGACCATAAATCCCATCAGATTGCAAAACACATGCAAACCACAGGTAGCCCAACAAAGATACTTGGTGCAAGAGAGGAAAATGAACAACTGTTCATTAATCAAGGAACAACAATTCTAGAGGCACATTCATCTGACATAGACTTCTCCTTCCAGAAACCAACAGCTGTAACTGACTGGAAGTCAAATGATCAAGCATCTGACATAACACTCGACCAAATCAAAAGTTTAACTAGAAACCAACGTGTCAATGTCAAAGGTGTATTAACACTTGGAGAGTTGCAAGCAAAAGAAGTAAAGAAAAGAAACGGAGATATTGGATATGTGAAAGAGGACTGTGTGATTGAAGATGAGAAAGGAACTTCAACTATACACATATGGGATGACCTTATAAAAACACTCAAGAATGGCAAAAGCTACCATGTTAAAAACCTCAGCGTCAAAAATTACTCGGGTAACACATTGTTGGGCACAACTCCCAGCACTTTATTTGAAGATGGAGATGCCACAGTTTCCCTTGACAAAATCAAAGGACCATAACTTCTGGCCAATGCAGAGAAAAATATCTCTGTGGATGAATTCAAATTCGTTGATAAGCTAAACATATACATTACATGTATCTGCCAAATAAAGACATGCAACAAAAAAATGCCACATATGCCGGGAAAAAACGTTGCGCAGTGTCCACATTGTGGTGCTTCACAGAAAGTAAAGAATGCAACAAAAAACATTACTGCAAGACTCTGTGCTGACTTAAATGGACAAGAGGTTTGGTTTACAGCTTTTACAGAGACAATTGAAGCATTTTTAAGCAAGAAGAACTTAACCAAAGCTGCTAAGTCACATGAAATCAGTGAAGCTCTTCTAGATCTTGAAGACATCAGCTTCACATATGACTCTACATCTAACTTCATCACCAAAGTTGCAGAGTGATTGTCAGAAATAAGAAACATTTCCAAATCTTTTCTAACTGTTGATGTTTGAAATTACACCAATGAACAAAGACACTATTGTTCTGTTGTTGTTATTGTAAAACAATTTTTTTCCCTTCTTACCATAATTTTATTATTTAAAAGTTTAGATGTTCCAGTTCCTTGACAAAGTCAAAAGACCAGATTCATGTTAGGATAAAATGAATCCACACAAAACACATTTACAAACCTTTCCTAGTTGTTGATGTTGGTAATTATGCCACTGAACAAGACACTATTATTCTGTTATTGTTATTGTAAAACAACTTTATTTCTTCCTTACCATAATAATTATTGTATTATGTAACAGATTAGAAGTTCCAGTTCCTTGACAAATCAAAGGCCCAAATTTATTTTTTAGATGAAATGAATCTATACAAAACACATTTCCAAATATTTTCTAGTTGTTGATGTTGGTAATTATGCCACTGGACAAAGACACTATTGTTCTGTTGTTGTTGTTGTGAAACACATTTATTTCTTCCTTGACATAAGTGTATTATTAAACAATTTACTTTGCACTTAGAAGATGGTGTTGCAGTTCCTTGACAAAATCAAAGGACCACATTCATTTCAAGATTGTTGCAGTTTCCCACACATAGACCGGTTTTCAACAGAGTGTTGTAAAACCAAAACAGAGTAATCACTCTAGCCAATTACAAGGGCTACAGATAGTAAAGTGATCCAATCAAAACAAGAAGTAATTCCATGTAGCTGAGGCAAAGCGCGGAAAACGTGTTCCTCTGAATCGCGATTGCTTTTGGTTTCACTCCTCATTGGATGAAAGAGTGGCGCGATTTTTTAAAGACAATCGCGTAGCGTCGTAAACGCAAAAACAAATACTTTACGACACTAAAATCAAAATCGCACTAAAAGCAGTATCCACCAAAACGAGGCAGTAGACACATGTACGCATTGCGTACCTATTTTTTATTTATGCACCTATCAATTTTTAAGCCAGAGGGAGGGGGGTCGGGCAAAAAGATAAGTCGAATTCCCCACCTCGAGACAACATACCGGTAATTGGTCAAAAGTATCAAAATCTTCCACTTCTCCACTATTAAAAATGGCAGCCATGATAAATTTCCCGATCAAAATCCCCACCCTGGGGACAAAACTCACAGTCAAAGTCCCGTGGGCAGCCCGACCCCCCTCCCTCGGGCTTAACATTGATAGGTGCATTACATGTATACCAATTCCCCGGATTCTGACACCCTTGTTTTCTGCTGTCAGCACTTTGAAGTTTTCTTCCAAAGAGTTCAAAATTTTGTCGGCTACTTTGAGAAATATTCCTACCAGCAGCCAGGAATACGGAAATTTAATCCTAACCAATCTGACTGCTGATCATCACGAGTCAACATAAGGGCACATGAATCTGACCCAGTGGAGTCACAATAAGACACAAGTCTCAAACTGACATCTACTTGTAGTATAAAATTATTTTCTACACAAAGACTTCTTTATGAACAGTTATGTTTCTTGCTGCTATCATTCAAGCAGGCAACTCAGGAATCAGAAATTCACTTGTAATGCACCTATCAATGTTAAGCCCGAGGGAGGGGGGGGGGGGGTTCGGGCTGCCCACGGGACTTTCATAATAATAATAAATAAATTTGTTCATCATCTCATCATCATCTTTATTATTTATACACGGTAGATACATCAGGCCAGAAATAATGCTACTACTACATAATAACTATGGATATTGACTATCTATAATTTCAAATATAATTACATATTAAGTGATTTTATTAAACGATGTACAATGTACATGTCTCCAGGGTGGGGATTTTGATCTGGAATTTTGACATGGCCAGCATTTTTAATAGTGGAGAAGTGGAAGATTTTGGTACTCTTGACCAATTATTTTTTCCAGGGGGTGGGGAATTTGACTGAAATTTTTAAAAAATGTCAAAATCCCCACCCTATGCCCGACCCCATCTCCCTCGGGCTTAACATTGATAGGTGCATAACCGGTTTCGATCCATTGTATGTGTTTCAACTGTCTATTTTTCAACGTTCGTTGGCCACCTCTATAACTATGGACTGATGGCAGGGTTTGGTTGGGTTTTGAACTTCAGAGTTGGCGTGTAACAGACTCAGAGCGGTGCATGCATGCATGTAATTTGACTGTTTTAGACCAACTGTGGTACGTTGACCTGATCAAACGATTTCTGGATAGGTTTTAAATAAAACTTACCCCTGTCTTGAAACTGGCGCAAATGCTCCGTCTAACTTCAGCATTTCGATTCAGAACAGTGCACCAAGATAAATGTTTCTACGATCCAAAAGATAGCGCGCATTTGTGACCGCCATTTTGCACGATTGGTACCAGATCTCCACTCGGTCAAATCTGCATACTTTGTGTAAGGAATATGTTCTGTCTACATGTACTTGTTTTGGAGCAGATATCACGTTTTTGCGATTACCTCCTGACTCAGTTTTCAAAGTTATGTATATATTTTCATGCTTATTTCTTAACAGCAGTTAAAACCGCTCGCGTGGCGTATAAATAGCAGGGATTTTAATATTTTAATGTCTGACTGCCGCAAGGGATCATTTTTTGTCTTTGAGAGGTCAGGGTAACTTTATAACTAATCTCAATTCATTATAATCTGACCATTGCCATGAAAACGTCTTTCCTGAGATATTGGTTTAGCTAATATCAGCAAACCAGTCCCCGAGAAGAAGGGGGCATACCAAGAAGAACTTGACATTTTACACTATTTTGATGTCAAATAGGCATATGGAAGTCAAGGCATACCCTGGCAAGATTTGACTAACCCTCCTACATTTCTGTGGGTGGGGAATAGTAAGAAATTTGACACAACACAAGATCTCAAGGGTGGGGATGTTTTGCAAGGTTGCACAAGAGCCTGAAACCTTGCTCTCAGCTGCCACCTTGATAACTATCCAGACGAGTGTGGGATCAAGGTTGAGTTTCAGAGTGCCAGCTATTTTGCAAGCTCATTAGAGTTCACATGTCAAATAAATTAATTAGAGTTGTTGAACTAGAACTTTGGTTTGAAAAACCTTGGATATCTGGCCCGTGTATAAAGCTTGATCATCATAAGGATGGGGTAGTATAATTTTACCCCCAGGGAAGGGGTATTTGACACCACCACCAGTCCCCTGGGGCAACTGCCAAACTGGAAACGAGAAGCAAATGACTTTGAGAAAATTTAGGGTATGCCCCTTACTGATCGTGAGGTCCTAGTGAGTCATGAATCACGAGTCAATTGGCGAGATGTATGGGCATTCGCCTCTATCTTGTCGAGATCTTGGCATTCTAAGCCAGATATTGTCAAAACCTCAGCAATCTCGCCAAGATCTCACCAAGATTGCAGAGACCTCATCAAAAATTTTGCGTGGGTAACTCCAGAAGATGAGGCCGGTCTCGACTTGTAGATTGTAACAAGAAGCGTATGCATAGTTTTCATCATCCAATCTGTAGCGAAGAAAAAACATTTATTATAAACATGCATGCAAATGTTGTAAAAGTCATACTTGTACCAGTAAAATTTTGACATGTGAAGTCCACATGTAAATGGTATGCAAATGTCGTGTTGAATTTTGACGGTTTGATCAGCCCTGGTTACCAAGCACAAATAATTTGATATGCAATACAAATCTGAGTTATTTAAATGCAATTTTAATCTTGACAAGACCCTTTGTACCAGAACTGCCTTAACTCACAGATTAAAGCCTGCTTAGAAATTAAAACTAAAATCACCATTTTCATGTAAACAACTTCATAAATTTACAATGCTAAAGTGTAGAAGAATAAAATGTATGAATTTGGAAAAATTACATTTTTCTTGATCACCTCATAAGTCCATAAATTTAGTCCATAAAGTCTGAGTTAGCACTGCAGGAAATTATTGCTAATTTAATCTTACCCCATTCACATACCAGGTAATTATAAATTATATACACCACATGACTTTTTTAGATCTGGTTTTGATATTTTTTTCCTATTAAAATATCCATTTAAGACTGTGTAAACATACATTTTCCTATTTTGTATTCAAAAATATTATGTTTAAGATTCTGCCACTGCAAAAGCCATCTATTATGTGAATTCAGTAATCACATTAAAAGTTTGGTCATTCCTCTACAACTATGTTGGGTGCCATATAGACTCCCACGAAGATTTCCTTGGGGCTTCGTCACAGGTTCCTCCCCAATGCATGATGAAGCCCTAAGATGTCTGCGTGGGTACAGTATTTTGAAAAGTACTGACTTCGTACCTAGCTAGGTGTCCCCATAGTCTGGGAGCAATAAATAGTTTGTGGTAATCTTCACAGAGGACAGACAATGAACATCAGTTCCTTAAAATTTGATACCAAACAATTTATAAAACTTAATTGAACTAGAACAGTCTGCATACCATTTTGTACATAAATTCAAAGTTAGAGTTATTTTTCTTTATACATATTTATAATATAATTCCAAAACAGAAATAATGGCTAGCTGAAAGATGCAATATGAATAAATATGTATTACTCTTACTAGTAGTTAACCATACCTTAGTTTGTTGACAAATGGGATTTCAGTTGTTATAATTAATATGGAGTCAATCTAAACATGAAACTACAAGTCGCTAGACTTCCAGTAACACAACTTGAGGCGATGCGATAAGATTTTGCTTCATGGATTTCAAGGCATGATTGACAAGGGTCCTTTTCCATATACAATTTTAGAACGTGGTCTAGCAAACTAGAAAAAGCAAGGACTAAGTAGGTTCAATGGAATCCAAATTTCTTGAAACTCTAGCGGAAAAAATAACGGTTCAAGAAATCAATGAAAAATTGTGGTGTCCATCTCAGTCAGAGGGAAGGGAAGCAACTTGGTTTGAGTTGTCAAGCGGTTAGAGGAATATTAACATTTATCTGTATGTCAACTCTCCTGGATAATCCAGAAGTCTCCCCTATACAAGAATAAAATTTAATCTCCTCAGTCTCTCCTACAAGTCACCAAATTTCTTGGATATAAAGGAAAATGCTTGAAATATGAGTTTTTACTCTTACTTTGGCTGGTTTTGGGATATTTGACGCATTTTTGTAGATGAATTGGCAGAGGTCTATTATTAACTCTGTTTTGAGGACTGAGAATTGACAGAAAATTGGCAGTCTCCCAGCCAGGGAATGTTGTTTTGCTTAGGGTAGAAATAACATGTAACACAAAGCTTCATCACCCCATCATTTTGGATGACTGTGAATCATAATTGCTGGAAAGCTAAAAATATTTTTAAAAGGGGCTTTGATAATCAAACCAAACCACCTTCCATGGGGGAGGTGTGAATATTTTCTGGAAATGTGGAGCTCAGCTAGTACTAGAGGGATAATTAACACCTAAACATCTCTACGGGCGTTCAAAATATTTTCATTCTGTTTAAAATGTTCATTACTATTCAAACAAACACTTTACACAGGATGAAAACTAGATGTGACATTGTGAACATAAATCTTAAAATTCAAAACCTGGGGAATATCGCTTGGGGTATATTCTCGGATATTCCCTAGTTTTACCCGCATCACTTCACGTGTTAGGCCAATTGCATGAACGGAAAATTATTTGATGAATTGTAAGGCTATATATGACCCCACAACCATCTATTCCAACCCTACTCCTCCCCCCCCCCCCCTCCCCACCACCAAGGGTGACAGGAAATCGAATCCTGTTTTTTTTTATTGCACCTGAATTAAAGGTTGATTGTTTGTCTACACCTTTGAAATCCCCCGGTCCAATGGAAGGACCATTGGAAGGGAAAAGCGGCAGTATAAATTCAATAAAATAATATAAAAAAGTTATTCATGCAAACCAAAAGTCCCCCACTACCCCATCACTTTTCTAATGGTCTGTCTCTTAGGTGAAGAGATAGTGCAGATTAAACAAACCGAATGTTCCCCCTTCACCCAAGACTCCTAACTTCAATTTTTAACTGGGTTTTCGTAAACTTTTCAATAGCTGTATATACCTCTGTCAATTCCCCAGTAGGGGGTAGGCAAGGTGTCAAACAGGGGTCCCCTCTGGGGGCAAAGGATCAAACATCGAAACGTTCCTGTTGCCCAGCAATTCATGTAACTCCTGTCTCAGTGATTCTCCTCCGGCTAGGGTCACACGCCTGGACTTGGCCCGCGAGTAGCCGTTAAATTCTCGTTTCACAGTAGGCGAAGAAACTTCATAGATCGTGTTAAACAAATCGCTTGCCCTTCGAATTTCTTGGGCGATTTTCACCGCCTCTCGCGTAAGCGGCTCGGAATGTGACCGTGAACGTCTCCCGTCCAGTTCCTCCTCTTGTAGACGGTGAATTCGTCTTTCTTCGACACCGAGCTGTGGCACAGATCTAGTCTGATGAATCGGTTTATGGGAGTTCGAACTTGATGCTGGGCCAAGTTCAGCGCCCAAGTTCTGTTCGCTAGCCGCCGCACCTTCGGAAGTGTTCATTGAACCGTCCAAGGCCCCGGTTATCAGTTCAAAACGAGCCACTTTTAATTTGGAGGAACAAGCGACGTTTATCTCCAAGACGTTTCCGTGCCGCAAAATGTAGATTTCACTTTGGATCCAAAATATTTGTTTTAGCTATATAAACCTGCAACAAAATGTTGACAACATAAGCGACGGAACAGCCAATAACGAGCATCCTTCGTAAATCGGGCTACCCGTGTGAATTTTGAGAATAATATTCTTTGAACATTCGACTGAACAGAGACTTACCTTGAACTTATGGTACCTCTGATGAGCTGTTTATATGCTGTATAAATTTCAATGGTTTCCACTTACCGGTTTGGCACACGATTTATGTCACGAAAATGTTTGCTCCTCCATGGACATTGTCGTGTGTAAATTTTGTCCGAAGAATGATAATTGGATTTTAGCCAATCAGCGGAGGTCAGCCAAACATTCAATCACCTTTGCTATCATCCGGGCAAGAAGCCAGAAAAAATAGCGAGCCTTCAGCTCGCGAATACGAGGGGGTTTGGGAGAATTCGAGACAGTTATGCAAACCCTAGACTTGCCACAAGTCGACCTCATAAATTTTGGAGGGAGGGGCGGCTGTACACAGGCTAGGCAGAAGTCGCGAGACGGGTACTGAATAAACAAGACGAAGGACTTTTCAGGAAGTCTATGCAAACCCGAGACGCAGAGTCGAGGGTTTGCATAACTTTCGAGAATTCTCCCAAACCCCCGAGTGTTTAGATGAGGCTATACGGCAAAAGTTTCTAAAAACGTGACAACCGTGTTTACATACTCTCATCGATCTAAACACACCTATCAACCAATGTATATGTAAGGTTCAAATGCATTTTCCATTAAATCAATATTTTATTTCGAAATAGTATATATCTTTTCATGATCATCTGTTCGTTCCATTATTTCTAGAATCAATCACAAATTTATAAAACCTCGAAACACTGATATTCAAATTTTGAATAAGAAAATAAAATTTGTAAGGCTAATCAAACAGCTGGGAACTAATGCACATTTCCCACACTGTTCAATCAGCCTTGCATTTTATCCTAGAAGCTGATGGTATATTTAATTAGGCCCATTGAATATTTGACAAAATAATTCGCTCAGGTATGAGCAAGCGTTCTTCCCGAATAATTTAACAACTTGTTTCACGCTGAAATTCTCGCATCGACAGGATCGCCTGTTACTACTCAACTTTGGAACTACCAACCCCCCCCCCCCCCCCCCGCCTGGATCCGCCCCTCCTGCGTCAAATGGTACAAACTAACATCTCGCTGGTGGACAAGCTACGCTCTGGGACATGAGATCGCTTTCGCTTTGGATGTCCCAGCGCGTGGCTGGCCCACCAACAAGGTGTACGTTGTGGCATTTGAGAGAACTTGAAAGGATCAAAGTGCCTGTTACGTAAAAATTTTAAGCTTATTTGAAAGCCCTTTCAAAATGAAGAAGAATGCTGTTTTCTTTTTTTAATATCTTTGAATTCGTACGACAGATCGTACCTACAAAATTCTGTCGTAGTGACGGAAAAATCACCGTGGTACACGAAGCGAAATGTTGTATCGACTTGTCCCCGTAATGTGTAAAACACGTGACAAATTAGAGGGCATACTCACATGCCTCGCATGCCTCACATGTCACGTTAATTTGTATCACCCGATTCACACTTTATACGGACAAGTTTTATTGGTAACATTTGGAAGATTCTATCCTCAGTGTATCAACTGTTGCGGAACATTTTTTTGAGGCACAAAACTTGTCTAACAATATACATTACATCAAGGTAAAAGTTTTCTTATGATCCTATGATTAATATTGGTCCGCGTTGCACGCGCGATACATTTTGACATTTTTCGTGAAAACAATCGCAAAACAGGTGCGAAGTATTTGTTTGGACCGGGAAGGGCAAAGTTTTAAAGGGGTCCGCGTTGAACAAGGACAAAACAGAATATAAAACCTCATTCCGATGCCTTAAGGAAATAATAAGTTGTTGATGTGCCATTTTGTTTTCACTAAGAATAGGCTCTTTCAGAGTTCACTTTTGCTTCTGTTTCAGGACGATTCTAAGCGGGAAACTATTCATATGGAAACAAGCTCGTTTTGCATAACAATGAAGATGCAGTTGATATTTTCGTGTGAATGGTTTCGCACTTAGACTCGTTTTAACACTGAGACAAAAGAGAACTCGGAAATGGTTTGGAGGGTCGCGCGCAAAGCTCTCTCAAGAAGAGGAAAGGTCTGGGCGTTGCTCGAGCCTTTTGGACCCCCAAGAAACCAAAAAAATACATGTACTTATATGTATATATTTCAGTTCGCATGCAACCCCAAACGAGACTTTGAAATGGCCAAAAACATTGGTGCTTTGCATAGGCGTACGGGCACCTTCGGAGTTGAATTGGGGGGGGGCGGCTAACCTCCCTTCCAATTTCCGAATGTGTTACCATTAAACCGGAATACAATCTCCCAAAAATTGCAACTGCTGTTGTCCGAATCTGTCAGTTGATTTATCAGCTAGTTGACCTTGAAAAACACCTGTTGCCAAAAGGTGATAATGAACTGGGATCTCTAAGGGGACTTTTGCTGCCTTTTGTGATAACAGGTTTTTAGGCTAAAACGGAGAAACTCTGTCAACCCGCGGGACTCGTTTGCTGCGGGAAGGTCGGGATCTCCTACAGTCAGCAAAATGTTCGGAGGCGAATAGAACAGACGACAGAACTTGGCTCTAAGTACACTTTAATTTGTAGCCAAATAATATTTTGCGGTGCAACTCTATTTAAGACTGACAAAGGACGCACTGTCAAACTTACAGCATAATTAACATTTCAAACATCTACTGAATATAACGGAATCTAAACTTTGCAAAACTAATTACAGACTTTCAAAATAATACAGGTAGATGCAGATAACAAAAGGCCACTGCAGATTGCAGTTCAGTACATTTTAACGCTAACTATACAGTTATGATCCAACACAAAACACGGGTAGTGATTACGAAACATTTTTTCATTTTTTCAGTCTACTTTTCTAACTATCCTTCCTATATTTTCTTCCCACACATTCCTCCGACCTGAGCTTAAAACTCTCCTGAGTAAAGCAATCAAAATGAAAACCTTTGAAGGGCAGAGAGTCCAATATCTGAGGTTTATTTCACCCATCAATGTTAAGCCGGGGCAAGGCCGGGCACATTCTCGTCCCCAGAACCACTTGTCCCTCTTAGCCGACTGGGCCTGTACACGAGGAACAAGTGGCTCTGGGGACACATGATTCGATTGGCTGAAATCTAACAAAGGGAGTCCAATCACATCTACCGTTTTAAACGTGCCAATGATTTGGGATTTTAAACCGGCTCATGGTTAGACTTCAAATTAAAATCTCTTCTATTTGTTGATATCAGCAAACTGCGCACACGTCTGTTCAGTCACGCAATAGAGAATGATATGTCACGCACTATCCTCTTATCAGTGGTTCAGGTCAGTGTTTGTTCAACGATTTTTTCAAGAAATTGTGAAATCCAACTCTTCCCGCTGTCTTTCTTTTATTGATTTTCTTTTTTATCTTCTCTTTTTTCTTTTAAAGACACGTCTGGTATCTTTACTATGAATGACACAAATCCATTATTTCGAAACATTGACTGCCCGGTGTAGAATTCATTCAGAGCCGGAACTCTAATGAGAAGTCGGCATTCGTGGTCTCGATGACGCAGTAATTGGTGCTCGTAATCCACCTGTCGCGAAGGCGTGTTCTCTAGTATCTACCCATTCTGTTTGGTTGTTTATTAATATCTAAATTCTCCCTGACAATATTGTTCTCAGCAACACCGCCAGATTAAATCGCTGTTAGACTATCTCTTTTGACGTCATGCAGCGTTGTAGCCTTCAGTTTAAACATTTCTATCAACCCTTTTCAAAAAAGCTTCAATCCTTACAAATTCTTCAAAGAAATGTTTCTTTATTTACCTGGGCGTCTAAATCGTTGTGCCAGGGAATTACATGCCACTACTAGCTCTGAACCTTTCCCGATGATGTCTCTGTGACTACCACACTTCTCGACCACTGTGCATGATAACACGTTTCTGCCCGCGGGAACTCTGTAAACCCGCGGGACTCGCTTGCTGCGGGAAGGACGGGATCTGTTACGCAGTCAGCAAAATGTTCGGAGGCGAATAGAACAGATGACAGAACTTGGTTCCAACGCAGACTTTAATTTGCAGCCAAATAGCTGTCGACCGACAAAGGCGCATTGCCGAAGTTACTGAAAAACAGCCTAATTACAAGGAATAAGCAAACATTTCTAAAACTCTATTGGATAGCTAGACTGAGGAAATCTAAAAATTGTAAAATTAATTACTGACTTTCAAAATAATACAGGTAGATACAGATAACAAAAGGTTGGTTACAGTTTATTAAAAACTTCAACTCTAACTAAAGTAAACAACGAGCAGTGATTACGAAACATTTTCCGCATTGGCTTTTCTATTCCTTCTATTTTTCTAACTATCCTCCTTATATTCTCTTCCCTCACACATTGCACTCAATGAGTTAACACTTCAGTAGCCGACCAGAAAGATTAGACGTTCTTATTGGCTCTTCACGCAATCTTCTTGGCCAACGCTGACCAACGTTGGCGAAGAAGATTGCGTGACGAGCCATAAAATCCACGTTTTTAATTCTTTTTAATTTTAAAGTTACTAGAACTATTTTGAATTTGTTTCTAATTCAACAACTATTCTTTTCCTAAATAAACCTGAAAAATTGATAATTTTTAAGACAACTGACGCAGCCGATACGGCTTCTGTAAATCTCAAGTACACCATGACATAGTTTAGTCAAGAGAAATGGGCCGTGAAAGGTGTCTCTTTTTAAACAATTTTGCTCATTGGAGCCGAATAGCTCAGATTGGCACTGACTGATTCGACCCGGCATCAGAGAGTGTTTTACTTAACGACTTTGCCACCTGACACCAGTCTCATTCGAAACGATGGAGTGGCCAGGTTACTCTGCAAGCCTCGTTTCCAGAGTCGGAGAAGACCCTGGGAACGAAGTTGTAGCTCTGTACGTTGTAATTCTTTTTACTAATGACTAAGTTCTGAGTACTTTGGAGAACGTGAACCACGATGGCAAAATTTCCGTACGCCCTCACCAGCTAGCGCTTTCCGCGCTCACAACCAACTTTTGCTTCGTCTGTATCAAAAATCTGGCTACGGTGCTGATCGAGGTTCCTGAGCACTTTAATAGGAAATAAAAGATTGCAAATTGAAAGCAATTTAAATTGTCATAAGAAGTAAATTGCATAATTATACTGACATAAGTATTCATGGCGGTTATTCTAAATATGGAACACATCCTCACCTCTGAAACGCGGCTTGGCTACGTCCACACTCAGCCGGATAAATTTGAAAAAAGCTGTTTCACCTGGAAAGCGGATAAAATGTTTTCCGTCCACATTATGCGTTTTCAAATTGTTTCACCATTGGTTTTGAAATGCTGTCTCACCAGAAACGCTTAAATACAGAACATGCACACATTACGCGAGCCACGTTGTTCGAGTGTTTTAAAAAAGATCCATCGTCCACACTAACTTACCTAGTCAGCGTTTTCAGATTTATCCACTATGGAGAGCGTTTTCAAAAAATTCCGTGTTCGGTGACCGAAAACATTAGTGTGGACGGAAGGCTAATCCGGAGAAAAAAAGTTGCGTTTTCAAATTTATCCGGATTAGTGTGGACGTAGAATAAATGGCATATTCCATTCCTAATTTCTTGGTGATTACAAAATGTGTTAAATTTTCGTAAACTGCAGTCCTTTATTAGATTCGTATATCGAGTCTTAATTTCAGTGACAAGATCTTTGTAAGTATGACTCTGTTCGATAAGAAACCGGCGGACAAAGTCTCTCTCAAGAACACCTAAAAACGCCGCAATTATAATTTTAAGTGTATTCCCTTGTCCATCTGCGACGCAGGCTAGCCAAAATATGACTGGCCGAAAAGAAAAAAAAAAAACGGAAAACGAATTTTAAATTTGTTCTTCAAATTCCATACCATAACGGAAAATGAAAACGAAAATTCAAAACTCCTTTTCAAGAGCTGATAGAAAAACGAAAACAATAGAAAATCAGAAATTAAAGTGAATTCGAATTCCGTTTTCCTCCAGGCGAGGAAAAATTAAAAACGAAAACAAAAGCCAATTGTCGTTTTTTCATCGAGAAGGAAAGAAACGGACTTTGGAAATGTGACAGTTATATTCCTTTTTTACAGCACGAAAGTAAAACGAAAAACGAAAATGACCCGATTAATTTCATTTTCCTGCTTGTTGAAATCGTCTTTCACCTGCTCTGATATGGTCCCTTGCGTTGTCCTGCTGCTGTATTCGGGTTCCTTTAAAGATGTTCCTGATCTTCTTGCGAATAAGAGGATTCGTGAATCCATATATGAAGGGGTTCAGGGCTCCGCTTGTGAAGAGTAAGAAAGGAATAACTATGACGACTTGTCTAGGAATTTCCTGCGGGAAAAAAACTCGAAAAAGTATCATTAATATTAGCGCCGGCACCCACAACATTCCATATACGAGCACCAAAATGAACAGGGATTTTGTTATTTTGATCTCTTGGGCGCTCACATTTGAATTGCGCCAATTCATGTTGGCTTGATGCTGGCGAAGGAACTTTGCGATGCGATAGTAGCAGAATGTTAACGTTACTATGGCGAAAGCATTTATCACCCCAGTAAAAGAAGAACTGAAAGCATTCTGTTGGGCACTGTTGTAGAATACTAGGGTGCAAAGGGCTACTAATGGCTTAAATTCAAATGTTGCCAAGCCAAACACGCTTGGAAATCCAACAACTACAGCACAAATTAGCCAAAGCGCAACAAGGCAGCACACGGATCGCCGAAAACTGAAAATTACTTTGCAAGTGTTTGGCTTTAACACGCAAAAATATCTGTTGATAGCCGTTAGCGACATAATCATCACAGCTAGGCCGTTGAGGTAGAATAAGAAAAACCCGCTGACCTGACACCCGAGTCGTCCAATGCACAGTTCACCTGTTAAAAGCGAGGATAAGAATTGTATTCCAGGAATACAACCGTTCAGTAGATCATTGGCAGCTAATGAGGCGATAAAAATGTTCGTCGCATTGCTCAAACGAGGCTTCTTGTACAACGCAATTAACAATAACAAATTTCCAATGACGGAGACTAGCAGTAACACAGCGGCGGCAGATGATTCAAAGGCAACTTGCCCTGTGGTACGAGATTGAAGTAAAGTTGACATGGTTTCAAGAAAAAAATATTGAGAACTTTTTATCGTCAAACCCCGTTGAGTTGGTAAGACGACAGTGTTCGCTGCTGCTGAACTGTTAGTGGTTGCTGGATAGAGTTTTTATTTTTTCTCCAAAATCCCTTTTATTTTATAACCTTAATTAATGGCAATTTGATTCGGCATATGTTTAAATGATCTTTGCTCATTTAGCGCTTATACCAAAACAAATCAATGTA
>OX393572.1:4580565-4680565 GCA_947652115.1 Blastomussa wellsi | reverse complement strand
TCAACACAATGAATTTTTCAACTAGAAACACTGTGGTTATGCAGCGCTTTGCAAGACTTCGGATGACTCTTCGCAACCTGCGTATGTTCAACAATTATCCTGCGAAATTATTTGGTTTCATCAACTGGGTTGATAATGTGAATTGGCCACCGTAAAGAGATTTAAGAGCTGACGTTTCGAGCGTTAGCCCTTCGTTGGAGCGAATCGGTATTCGCTCCGACGAAGGGCTAACGCTTACAGGCAAACGTATGAGAAATTAGAAACACGATTACCCGCTTTCTAGCGCAATTACATCCCTCAGATTTGGTACATATAATCGTTTGCGTAGTACCTTCACTTTGCTATCCATAAATTGCCCGTAATTTATTTTGTTAATAAAATTACCTGCCATCAGATTCCCGGTACAAACACAGTAACTTTAAAGCCGAATTGTCGATTTCCCCAGAATGAAACGCGTGACGCCATCTTTTTCCATATCGCGGATTAGAGAGATTCGGCTGCACTTTGATGCCCTGGGCCTTCTGCAGGACGTACGTTTAACCCTATATTCTCTCTAGGTAACGCTTGTTGAAATCGTCTTTCACCTGCCCTGATATTGGCCCTTGCGTTGTTCTGCTGCTGTATTCGGGTTCGTTTAAAGATGTTCCTGATCTTCTTGCGAATGAGAGGATTCGTGAATCCATATATGAAGGGGTTCATGGCTCCGCTTGCAAAGAGTAAGAAAGGAATAACTATGACGACTTGTCTAGGAATTTCCTGCGGGAAAAAAACTCGAAAAAGTATCATTAATATTACCGCCGGCACCCACAACATTCCATATACGAGCACCAAAATGAACAGGGATTTTGTTATTTTGATCTCTTGGGCGCTTACATTCGAATTGCGCGAATTCATGTTGGCTTGATGATGGCGAAGGAACTTTGCGATGCGATAGTAGCAAAATGTTAACGTTACTATAGCGAAAGCATTTATCACCCCAGTAAAAGAAGAACTGAAAGCATTCTGTTGGGCACTGTTGTAGAATACTATCGTGCAAAGGGCTACTAATGGCTTAAATTCAAATGTTGCCAAGCCAAACACGCTTGGAAATCCAACAACTACGGCACAAATTAGCCAAAGCGCAGCAAGCAAGCACACGGATCGCCGAAAACTGAAAATTACTTTGCAAGTGTTTGGCTTTAACACACAGAAATATCTGTTGATAGCTGTTACCGGCATAATCATCACAGCTAGGCCGTTGAGGTAGAATAAGAAAAACCCGCTGATCTGACACCCGAGTAGTCCGATAAACAGTTCACCTGTTAAAAGCGAGGATAAGAATTGTATTCCAGGAATGCAACCGTTCAGTAGATCAGTGGCAGCTAAGGAGGCGATAAAAATGTTCGTCGCATTGCTCAAACGAGGCTTCTTGTACAACGCGATTAACAATAACAAATTTCCAATGACGGAGACCAGCAGTAACACAGCGGCGGCAGAGGATTCAAGGGCAACTTGTCCTGTGGTACGAGATTGAAGTAAAGTTGACATAGTTTCAAGAAAAAATATTGAGAAATTTTTACCTGCAGACCCCGTTGAGTTGGTAAAGTGTCCTCCGATTTCGCTGCTACTGAACTGTAGTGGATGTTGGCTAGAGTGTTTTATTCCTTTCTCTGCATCCCTTTTAAATTAACTTATAACCTTAATTATTGCAATTTGATTAGGCAGATGTTTAAATGAGCTTTGTTCATTTAGTGTTTATGCCAAAACAAAACAATGTAGTGCCCAAAGTAAAACCGGTTCGGCTCGGTTTGTACTAATCGGCTTTACTGAGTAAAAAAAAATCGTTAAAAAGTACCTGAGAACCGAGTCCATCCCGACGGTCCATTAAAATTAATCTTTTGATTAAGATACGTCATGGCATACTCGAGATTATATTTGCGGATTAAATTAACAGGAGCGACCTTCTTAACATTTGTCTTTAAAAATCAATTTATTGGGTACATTTACGGGTATGACAATGACTAACTGTTAAGTAAATTATAGATATAAATTAAAAACTGCCATGCGATATTGTATCCACCGGCTTCATCGGTAACAAGTTATGGATTTACCGCACGGTTTCACATAATAATATTTCCAAAAACTACAATATTAAAAAAATATATAAAGATGTTGATAACGAAATTCTAACTCATCCGGGGCATCAAAAGACGTACTAAGTGGTTGTGTCACCTGTGACGCGTTCGCTGTGTCCACAACAGAACAAGATCAGCTGGCAAAGTCAGATTGAAATCAGTAACGGACCGCCTTGTGACATTGCCTCGATCGATCGCTTCTCTGGCGGCATAGTATGGGTCTTACTGCACTCTTCAAAAATATGGTACAATGTATTTTTTCGTTAAAATTGCTCCTTCTGAACGTACAAGAAACAGTCTCGGGTCAGTGGATATGTGCTTAGTTAACAATTATCCTGTGAAATCTCGCGGAATATGGTTTGATCTGATTAGCTTCTGATTCTTGGGGCCACGTCCTCGCCGGGATAAATCAACCGCCGATATTTCGCTAGATTGAGCAGGAAAATCCTTTCAGTTTTCAACAAATTGTCAACAAAATGAAATTTTCAACTAGAAACATTGTGGTTATGCAGCGATTTGCAAGACTTCGGATGACTCTTCGGAACCTAGCCCTGCGTATGTTCAATAATTATCCTGCGAAATCGCCTGATACTCAGCTCTTTATTAAATTCGGATATCGATTCTTAATTTCTTTGACAGCCTCTTCATAAGGGTATCTCTGCTCGACAAGAAACCGGCCGACAAAGTGTTTCTCAAGAACACCTTCTAACGTCGCAATTCTTATTTCTTTATAATTTCCCGCCAAAACATGACTTGTCGAAGAAAAGAAAACGAAAACCGAATTTTAAAATCGTTCTCCAAATTCCATACGATAACGGAAAATTAAAATTCAAAACTCCTTTTTTAGAGCTGATAGAAAAGAGAAAAACAACTGAAAATCAGAAAGTAAATTCGAATTCTAATTTACTCCAGGCGAGAAAAAATGAAAAAAAGAAAACAAAAGCCGCGGTTGTCGTTTTTCATGGAGAAGGAAAAAGACAGATTTTGGAAATGGGACTTGTATTCCGTTTAATTTCATTTTCCTGCGGAACTGAAAATTGGTTGGCACTAAGGTAGTAGGATTGTAGTGACCTCTATAAAACAACCACCTACACTATTCTATGCCCTTTGGTGTCCGAATTAGAGAGATTCGGCTGCACTTTGATGCCCTGGGCCTTCTGCAGGACGTACGTTTAAAGCTATATTCTCTCTAGGTAACGCTTGTTGAAATCGTCTTTCACCTGCCCTGATATTGTCCCTTGCGTTGTTCTGCTGCTGTATTCGGGTTCGTTTAAAGATGTTCCTGATCTTCTTGCGAATGAGAGGATTCGTGAATCCATATATGAATGGGTTCATGGCTCCGCTTGTAAAGAGCAAGAAAGGAAGGGCTATGACCACTTGCCTAGGAATTTCCTGCGGGAAAAAAACTCGAAAAAGTATAGTCAGTATTAGCGCCGGCACCCACAACATTCCATATACGAGCACCAAAATGAACAGGGATTTTGTTATTTTGATCTCTTGGGCGCTCACATTCGAATTGCGCGAATTCATGTTGGCTTGATGCTGGCGAAGAAACTTTGCGATGCGATAGTAGCAGAATGTCAACGTTACTATAGCGAAAGCATTTATCGCCCCAGTGAAAGAAGAACTGAAAGCTTTCTGTTGGGCACTGTTGTAGAATACTATCGTGCAAAGGGCTACTAATGGCTTAAATTCAAATGTTGCCAAGCCAAACACGCTTGGAAATCCTACAACTACAGCACAAATTAGCCAAAGCGCAGCAAGCAAGCACACGGATCGCCGAAAACTGAAAATTACTTTGAAAGTGTTTGGCTTTAACACGCAAAAATATCTGTTGATAGCTGTTACCGACATAATCATCACAGCTAGGCCGTTGAGGTAGAATAAGAAAAACCCGCCGACCTGACACCCGACGCGTCCAATAAACAGTTCACCTGTTAAAAGCGAGGATAAGAATTGTATTCCAGGAATGCAACCGTTCAGTAGATCAGTGGCAGCTAAGGAGGCGATAAAAATGTTCGTCGCATTGCTCAAACGAGGCTTCTTGTACAACGCGATTAACAATAACAAATTTCCAATGACGGAGACAATTAATAGCACAGCGGCGGCAGAGGATTCAAGGGCAACTTGTCCTGTGGTACGAGATTGAAGTAAAGTTGACATGGTTTCAAGAAAAAATATTGAGAAATTGTTACCTTCAGACCCCGTTGAGTTGGTAAAGCGTCCTCCGATTTCGCTGCTACTGCACTGCAGTGGATGTTGGCTGGAGTGTTTTATTCCTTTCTCTGCATCCCTTTTAAAGTAACATAACTTTAATTATGGCAATTGGACTCGGCATATGTTTAAATCAGCTTTGTTCATTTAGCGTTTATTCCGAAAAGCAAACAATGAACATTGTGCGCATTTCACGGGTTTAGTAAAACTGGTTGGCTCGATCGGTTTGTACTAATCGGCAGTACCGAGTCCATCCCGACCGGGTCCATTAAGCTTTTGACTAAGATACGTCATGGCATACTCGAGATTATATTTGCGGATTAAATTAACAGGAGCGACCTTCTTAACATTTGTCTTTAAAAATCAATTTATTGGGTTCATTTACTGGTATGACTATGACTAACTGTTAAGTAAATTAGATTTTAATTAAAAACTGTCATGCGATATTGTATACACCGGCGTCACCGGTAATACGTTATGGATTTACCGCACGGTTTCACATAATAATGTTTCCAAGAACTACAACATTAATGTTGATAACGAAATGTTAACTCATTGGGAATCAAAAGGCGTCCGGTCCTGACTGGTTGTGTCACCTGTGACGAATTCGCTGTGTTCACAACAGAACAAGATCAGCTGGCAAAGTCAGATTGAAATGACAGACCGCCTTGTGACATTGCCTCGCTTCTCTGGCGGGACGTCTTATTGCACTCTTAAAAAATATATATGGTACAAATGTATTTTTTTCGGTAAAATTGCTTCTTCTGAACGTGCAAGAAACAGTCTCGGGTAAGTATTTGGCGTTGAGTTATAATTTTTGGATATCAGTGGACAGGTGCTTAGTTAACAATTATCCTGTGAAATCTCGCGAAATGTGATTTGATCAGACTAGCTTCTGATACTTGGGGCCTACGTCCTCGCCGGGATAAATCAGCCGTCGATATTCTGCTAGATTGAGCAGGATAATCGTTTCATTTTTTCAACAGACGGGATTCAACTAGAAACACCGTGGTTATGCAGCGATTTGCAAGACTTCGGACGACTCTTCGCAATTAACTTGAGTATATCACACGATAATTGTTAAATAGAGGGCATTACATGGCCGCGCGGAGATGCGAAATTTCTCTTCGAGTGTTGGAAGATATTTCACGAGTGAGCGCAGCGAACTAGTGAAATATGTTCCAAAGTGCACGAGAAGAGAAATTTCGTATCTCCAAGCGGCCATGTAACATTCTATTTATTTTATTAACATCAATGAACTTCCAAACCTTTTCTCTTTTGCTTCGAAAGGCGCGATTTATTGGATAACCATAGCAACGGTGATATCTTCGCATGTGAAGATAACATGTTATCGATGGCGGTAGAAAATTTGTGGGTGAATGCAAGTGATATCGAATGATGTTTTCGAAATCCAAACTGATTAACAATACTATACATTCGATTGTACATAACTTTTTCAGACAATTTCGAAAAATTTTGTAACAAATAAATTGCAGGTCTATAGTTTACGAAAAGGCTAGGATCCTTTGCTTTGTGAACTGGGATAACTTTGGCAAGTTTTAAATTTATCTGAAAAACTACCTTTATGTAAAGAAAGATTAGATGTTCACCGGAAATTCTCATGTATTTGGCGGCATTTGGCACAATAATATGGAAATTAGAGGGTTAAATTTTCTATAATCAGGCGTGACAGTGTCCCTTTAAAGTATTAAAAGAGCTACCTCACGGCTTGTGCCTTTTGAAAAATTTAGCCTACATTTTTCAAAATCGTCATTTACAATCCGTCTCAATCTTCCCCATCCTTAACCATCCTTGTTCCGTTTTGGTTTAGTATCACCTCTTTGGTGTTTTCTTCCTTTGTAAACTATTAGTTTTAGGTTTCCTACATTTCAAGGCTAACTTGGTTCGTTGCAAAAAAATCTCAAACTCAAAATATCGTGATGAAGATCTTTTGAACGCAACAAAAATCAACGTAGCGATTACATGACAACCGGGCCATAGCCGAAAAAGCAAACTAGCGCGGCGCGGCTGACCGGGCCAGCCGGCTCACGCAATGAGGCCTTAACTGAACGCTTTTCAAATTCGGACACATCTCTAAGGTGGACAGCGGGGGTTGCTTGTTGCCTGGAGCGTTCGTCTTTAGAGAGAATTGGGTCAGAATTCACCTCTCGGATCTTGTTTTTCGTGAAGCTTGAAATCTCGAGAACAATCGTGGAATGTTCGGCCGTGAAATGCCAGAAACTTTCGGGAGTGGCACTGTTGAGTCAGCGGTGAGTTGCCTCAACGGTCAGCGGATCTCAAATAAGAAAACAAGCCGGGCATCAAAATGGCGGTCTTCGAGGTGATTTTGAACGATAAAATTTCCGACCTGAAGCATTTGCTAGAGGCTGACCCAAAATGCGTCAATTCAGTAGGATGGCACGGTCTAACTCCTTTGCACCAAGCGGCATTAAAAGATAATCAAGAACTGGTAGATTTGCTAATTCAGTATGGAGCGAACGTGAACCAGCCGAATGCATACGGAGAGACTCCACTTCATTTGGCTTGCCAAGCAGCGTCTTTAAGATTTGTACACAAGTTCCTGGAGGTCGGTGCAGAGTTGAGAGCCGAAGACAGCGCTGGGAGGACGTGTGTTCATCACGCGGCCAGGAGTGGATCTGTGTGAGTGTCATCTCGGCTGGTTTGTTTGTTTTTCGCTCTACTGGGTTTAATCAAGACAGTTAGGCACGTATTATGCATTCAACGGGTTGTTTTGGCTGGAAAAATTCTGGAAAATTTACTGTCGGAGATGGAAACAGTGTATTAAACGTGGTGGCTATGGGTGTACATATTTACAAAAGCACATAAAGTTTGTACTATATAATTTCAGTAGAGCTTCATTTAGGGCCTTATTGCATGAACTGGGCTGGCCCGGTTAACCGGTCTTGTTTCAGTTTTCCGAGATCTCGGCACGACTGTTAAACGCAACAAAAATCAACTTCCCGATTACGTGACAACCAGCCCAGCACGGTTAGCTGACAAGCAGGGTTCGTACAAGTCATGGAAAACCTGGAAAGTCATGGAATTTTAGAATTTCATTTTCCAGGCCTGGAAAGTCCCCAGACCACTTGTCCCTCTTAGCCGGCTGGGCCTGTGCATGAGGAACAAGTGGCTCTGGGGACACATGATCTGATCCCACCTCCCTACGGAATGGGGATAGCTCTGTCGGCATTCTTTGATCTTGTGAATTTGTCTGATGGGGTAGGGGGGAAGGGGTGGAGTACCGTGTTGGTATTGTCAATGGGAAGGGGGATGTGGACATAAAATGGAATGGTCCTCACTTATATGTTTAGAGACTGAAAGCAGGGTTCAAAGAAGTTCAATTTTCCAGCTTGAGCTTCGGACAAGCTGTAACCAGGATATACTAGCCTGGAGGTCATTCCCAGTAGTTAGCCCGAAAAAATTCTCAGAAGTGTGATGAATTACATGTAATTAATTCATTAATTTGTTAAAACATTAACTTGCCCTTCAGGCAAGTGAAAGATAAAATCTACTAGCCCAATGGCAAAATTCACTAGCCCCGGGCTATCAGACACTAACTTCCATGTACTCTGTGTAAGGGTGTTATTGCATATTTTTTGTCATTTTGGGTAATCAGGAATATTTTAGCTTTCAACGTTTTGTTTAGCGATGCACATGAAGAAATATATCATGCTCTCAACTCAGCCTCAGAGACCCTGAGAGGCAACTGTGGAACGGTAATTGTTCCCAAATTCCTGTCACACTGTTACTTGCTATGCAGTATGCACAGTTCTAAACTGTTATTGTGTTTTAAATGTGGCACTTAATTTGTGCGTGCTTGTTATAGATTAAAGCTTCATTACTTGGTAGCATGTGGATTGAATTTGAAAAAAAGAGATAACAGGTATTTCAGTAGATATTTTTACTCCCTTTCTAACCTGATATTTTATATATATATATATATATATATTTTACATAGCATAACGTGTTTATTCAAGATGAAGGAACTAAAAATAATTATTACAAAACATCTTGGAAAGGAAAACTGGAGGGTGGCCATATGATGTTTCCCGAAATAAAAATATAAAAATAGATATAAACTATATACAATAGAGATCCATTAAAAACTACATGTATTTACAAGAAGGAAAATTAGATAACTGATGATCAATCAGAACAATTAAATAAGCAAGACAACAGTTAAACGACGTTTAGAAAGCGTTTCAGCGCACTCTTAAAACAACTCAAGCTCCCAGCTTCAACAACAGACCTGGTAGACTATTCCAGTGCTGTACGATTCAGATAAGAAAAGAATATTTATATGAATTACACTTTGCTTGTTTAAGATAAAGCTTATATAGATGGTTAGTGCGGGTTGAATTACACTTGGTAAATTTCTGTTACTGTTGCTGTTAAGTAAATAAATTGAATGAAGTCAAGTACGATCCTCAGTGTAATTGGGCAGGTTCTTTGCTTATACCATAATATTAATAACACCCTGAACTTCAGTTGAACTCATTATTAGTAAAACTATATGTAGAACTACACTGAGATATTAGTCAAACTCAGATTGACAACTAATGAAGTACAAGCTCTTTGTGACAAGCATCACAAAGTGTCCTTATTGATCACTAAAACACATCTAATGCTGTCAAATATGAAGTAATATGAAAATGGAAAATAATCCAGTCAAATATGATGTAATAATTGAACAATACTTGCATTCAATCCTGGTCATTTGTGCAAACTTTGCCCATCAATTGTTTGTGTTACCTATATATAAGGAATTAGCTTAAATTGTGCAATAAAATAGGGGGACCCCATGTTTGTTTAGGAGCGACCACACCTTGTTTATAATATAATAATTTATATAATGATTTTATTCAAGACTGGCTTTTTTATTAGTTCAGAAAATACAAATAGAATGGCAAATTCAAAGCCCAATTACTTGGCAGTACTTATACTGTGCACTTCTTGCTGTGCTTACAGTACATTATAATATCCACATTACAGAGTAATTTCGTTATAGAGTTTTTTTTGCGTGGCAACATCAAATTTGTAAAATCCAAAACTAAAGAACTGCCAAAGATGTTATCCTCATCAGGTGGAAGAGGTGCCAATTTTATATCTGTTTACAACTAATAGAGTTCTTCGTTTGGCAACCAGCGTATTTCGCATTTCAGAGTTATGGCGGTCCGTGACATAAAGTTACCATATAATTATGTTTATCTCGGCATTTTTATCCATTTGAGAAGTAAAAGCATTAGGAAGAGTGTTTATGTAAATTATTAATGTCTATATGTTTAGTACACTCGGATAACCAACAGTCTCTTATAAATAACCAAAGGAAGTTCCAGATGTTGATGCTAACTTTCGGCCACCTTATTGGTGTCCACACCAAAGTTTGTCCAATAATGGCGGCTCCATACTGGGCTCTATAATTTTGTGCACAGCACTTCGAGGAAATTCAATATCTGAAGTTTTGAATAAAGCACAAACCTAAAACTTGGAGAAGTGTCTTCTTTATTTATCTTCTGTAATATCACAGTTTCTTGACTCTGAGCACTGATTGGTTTTCGATTTTTTTAAATTGCGTGACAGTGAAAAGACTATTCATTGTGCTCTATCTAAAGTATTGAAAAAATAATGTTCCCCTCAGCAATTTGTCTTGCAAGATGTTACACTACAGCACATACAAATAAACAAGCTACCATCTAATCCATGATCGTCTACGTGTATATTTTAAAGTATTTTTATAAAATTATTACAGAAAGTGTTACATGGTAAATCCTTCCAAAGGATATTTCTGGTTGAGATTTGAATCATTGAAATTTCACTGCAAAATAACTTTTTGTTGTATATAATATTTGGCATACCAGAGGGTGAAGTTGAGATTTTTAATGAAATATGATTCTATATTTTATTCACCAGTTTTTCTACTGAATAATATTTCTATCTGTTAGAAACGTAAGGAGGTAGCATTTTTGTTATTAAACCATTTTATAACTTCCAAAAAAAAGTTTTGTCTTGGCAAGCAGGAACTTCTGCTTGTCCAGAATGAGTGAATGACACCATTTGCAAGCCTGAGAAATGAAGCATAAATGCAAATTCTGTTATTGCCCCAGCTATTATGATCCATATTTTTAACTAAAATTATAATAAAACTTTAATCCTTGATATAAGTGTGGTGGAAATAAGTTTTTAATTAGTGACTTTCAAATCCTTTTGAAGTCTACCACAAGCTTGGTTTTCTTGGTTTACTTACTATGCTAAAAACTTTAATGTTTAACTAACTACCGATTGTTTTGTTTAGAGGTCAAACAGCACTTCATGTAGCAGCAGAACATGGCCATCTTGAAGCTTGTGAATATCTACTGCGCCGCAAGGTATAATATAAACTGTTTAAAAGTTGTGGCAGAGGTGAAAGTTAACTTGTTTCCCTACAGTTTTGGCAATAACAAAGGAAGCTGGTGTAAATTAGGCTCGGTTTTCTCAACTCCCCCAGTCAGTGGTATTTTTGAAGAAGAGCTCACAAAAATCACACACAGAGCCTGTCATTTAACAAAGGCAACTGTGGGCCAACTGTAAACTGACAGTCTACCAACAGTTTTCTAGAACAGAAAATGATATCATTGGTTCTGAAAATAATAGATATAACACGCCACAACAAGCAATGACCCTTAAGCCCTAGAAAACAATAGAGGTGCGTCCAGAAAATAGAGGTTCCAGAGAGGTATAGTGGCTGTCTGGAATAGACAGGAGGAAGGAGGAACCAACACAAGCTGATTTTCCTGGACAGCAGAAATTGTCTGGAATGGTACAATTTGGTACAAGTTAAACTTAAAACTGTAATTTGTTATCGTAGTTTAATTTTTTTTAAAATTTTGTTGCAAATTCTATACAGAGGTTTCCTCCTGATGTGAGAGATAATACAAATGTAACACCACTGCATTTAGCTGCCAAATATGCACACTGGTGAGTGAATAATGAACATTTTTAAAGATAGGGAGCGATTATGACAAGCAGCTTTATTATTTAAGGATCAAGAGTTTTCTCAAAACATTTTGAGGGAAGGTGTACATGTGGATTGCAATTAGTGCTATTGTCCATTCATGTTTCCTTAAATCGTAAACAACCATTGTCATTAATTTTTAGAGACATAAAAATTTTTCTACCAAAAGGAAAAGAGAAATTGCACATTACCACCCTGAATTGAACCAAGAAACTCTGGCTTGCTAGCATCCCTCTCTACCACCACTACAAAATCATGCTTGATCTTCCCAACCCCTGTAAAATTTAGTTAAAATAATAACAAACTTACATTTACAGTTGTATTTAAATCTTTAATAGGTAACCCTATCCCTGACCTATAAGCGTGCTGAATGTGACTTAGATTTTCTGTACTAAGGGTTAACCCTAAATTAATAACAAGGTTATCCATTTCCTCTAGAAGGGGGAGTTCATTTCGCCAAATAAAAATACTGTATCGAATAATCACAGCATTGTACAGGCAATAACTAGAACAGATAAATTAAGCTTGGTCGCCAATGAGGGCATCAACCCTTTACAACAAGAAATCAGCATCACCTATCCCATGATAATTGGTACTTGAATCTAGCTCAGATTGGGCTATCTAGAGTGGATGCAAAAACTTAGAAAGTTGTCTGTGTGCTTGATAAGAAATGCTTGATTTACTTCACTTTTAATTCTGATTTATTTTTAATTTATTTATTTCTCTGTCTGCAGTGAAGTAGCTTATGCTTTAGAGAGTCAAAGTGCATTGTCAATGATCAATGAGCCAGATATAGCAGGTAAAACACCTGTGGACTACGCTGGCGAAGGAAAAACACCAAGGTACTGTACACGTGTTCTGTAAGGAGCACAGGGGGCAGCTGGGGTAATCTGAACTTTAAATTTATAAAAATGTGATGAAAGATCAGGCCTAGTTTTCATGTGTCTGGAAAATCCTAGACGATTGGGGATATGAATGTTTCACGACCGTCCCAGTTTTTTAATGGAAATTGTGAATCTTAAACATCTACGATCAGCTGGGATGGTCTGCATCAAAATCAAGAAAATTGGGAGCATTTCTATATTCATGACGTGTCCAGATTCCACATTTCTACAATGGTCAGCATCAATTCGAGACATTGTGAAAACTGAAAAACAGTTGATATGCTCTTTTGGGGGATGTTGGCGATAGTTTTAGCTGATTACCAATCCTCTAGCTTCCTTTTAACTGCTTGGCTCCACAACTTTCCAAATTCTGAATGTTGAGGGACTCTACGACAGAATGACTGACATTTTTCCGAAAAATTGGCAGAATATGGGATAGACGGAAAGAGCCGAAATCCCCGATCATCTGGGATTTTCCTGACATAATTATGGAAACCAGCCTTAACTCTTTTTCTACAGGCCCTTTAAATTTCGTTCACTCATGAACGATGGACTAAAAAAATTCTAAAAAAATTGCGTTACTTCCGATTTACTCCAAATTTGGCACACATGAAGTTACTGAGCGAATTTGAGTGTAGATACTTGAATTCGGCTTACATGACATTTTTTCGAGTTATCACTTCGACCGTCAAAGATATTTTAATTTGTGAAATGTTCAAGGATTGCATGATAAGATATATGTTTTTCTGGAAAGCCTAGTTTGTAAACTTTTAAGGTCATTCCCCTGTATTGCATTGCGCAACCTTACTGCACACGCTTTATTGCATCATCAGCGTGCGCACCTAAAGAAAACTGCGGCGTTTTCTTTACAGCTTTGCTCATGAAGGAGATAAATCGTCGTTTTCTCGTAAACGAGTGTGGTGTGGTATTTTTTTCTTCCCCCATAAGACGTGGCATGGGCTAGTCAAATGAAAACGTTTCTGAAGCTGATATTTTAATAGATTATGGGGTATTTTCAAGGTGCTCCTGCTGCTAAACGAATATGGGAACCCCTCTTTTTCATTACATAATTTAAATTCCCTTACGATGAACAACCAATAGGCAAAGTTTGAACGAAAATCTATTGGGAATGACCTTAAATGAGATATAGTAGTCCACATTGATGTAAATACCTGTCGAGATATTGAATGAAACAATTTATATGGTCAATTTTGTCTTTTTTTCCCTGTTAGGAAAGAGTTAAAGGAGGAGAAATAATTATATGTTACTAACAAATTAGAATTAAAATTAACCGGAATAAACAAAATGACCGTTTACACCGTGAGTATCTTTCAATCCTTTTTCTAGACATGAATGGCTCAAAAGGCACCTCAAGTACTGGCAGGCCAGTCGCTGTCCACGTAGTCGCCCACCAAACCCTTGGATGCCATGGTTACTGCTGCTAATGTCCCCATCATTTGGATTCTTCCTCATAGTATTATCATTCAATCACCTCTCAACTCTGTTTGCAACACTGGCAACATTGGGAATCATTGTGTTCTTTAATGTGTGGGCATTCTCAAGGCACAGATTGCCGCACATTTCTGCAATTCCAAATCCTGCACTAGCTGGCTTTTTCTTTGGGCTAATGATACAAAGTCTGCTCTGCTATTTTTTATATATTGTGCCTCATATCCTTTTGAATTTTATAATTACTGGTGGGTTTATAGTGCTTTTCAAAAGATTATGCTACATATTATTAAAAACTAGCTATGCTATTTTGCTTTTCTTGAGTTTTGATTGGTTTAGAGGCAATGACATACGAGCTCATATACAGTACCACTGACCTACAAATAATTATGGTAAGTTTACGTGTAAAAGAATGCATTTTTCGCAATATTTGGGCTGTTGGATATGAGATGGTTATAGCCAACGCGGCGCTACGTGCCTCGTTGGCTATCTACCATCTCATATCTAACGTGCGCTTGTGGAATAATTGTTACGTATTACATGTTCTTAGTTCGAAATCTGGAATTAATCAATTTGCCTTGGTAAAAAATGGGAGGTACATGTGTATTTAATCCCACTTGGACTCTGTATTATTAAGCAGTCCAGGTTTGAACCCTGATGGGGTGACTACAAATGTGTTTTTGTGCAAGGTTCTACTCAGACACATAGTGCCTCTCTCCATCCAGGTGTATATGGGTACCAGTGATATAAAACTCCTTAACGTTTATCACATCTTTGGCCGGAATTGTTTTGGACTCCTTTGTCAGTGATTCTTTTGATTGCAACGATTGTTACATTAAAGTAAGTACAGTCTGTGGTACTATAAAGAAATGACATAATATTTATGTTTATGTATAATAATAAGGTATAATTTTAACCATGACTACTCTACATTTTTTTCACAGAAATCTTTTTTCTGACCCTGGTGTGGTAACAACTAATAGAATCTCTGAATCTGGAGAAACAATGGTAAGAAATAAAAGATGTTTACAAGATTAACATGCATATATATAAATTATATTATGGGCCTTGGAGAATAAAGGGAAATCTTTATCCTTGAGAGCCCTTTGTCATTGAAATTTCTCAATTATTTGTCTCTGGCCTTTACTGACACTTTGAATTTATTTCCTTAAACAGACAATTCTTGATGTAGCTAAAGGTGTTATATCTGAGTGCAACTTCTGTACAGTTTGTGAGGTGTGTAGGCACTGTAACGATAATGTTCAATGATATGACCACTTAAAATTATTTGAAAGTTAACTACAGGGCTGTATAACACTCGGATATCAGACAATGGCCGACCAAAATTGACCAATGACTGATGAAATTCCAACTGTGTTCAGACAAAATGTCTGGAAAAATTTGTTATAGAGATCTTCCAATTCAAATTTATGCCAATGTTGTGCCTTGAAAACATGTTGTTGAGTACAAGTAGCACTGTAATATAAAGTCCAATTTCACTAAAATTTGTCTGATCAGCATGGCATGTACTAAAACCAGGAACACCAGAACACCGGAACACCTCAAAACATGGAACACCGGAACACCAGAAATTTATTGGCATTTTATGGCATTTCTGGTGTTCCAGGGTGTTCCGGTGTTCCGTGTTTTGTGGTGTTCCGGTGTTCCGGTGTTCCAGTGTTCCTGGTTTTAGTACATGCTGATCGATCAGCATGGCGACTTACAGTAGCCAGACATAATCATTTCGTGGAGACAACAATTATTATTTTGAGCCCTAGAACTGTAAAAAAAGGTTTCTGTTGTTTGTTATTTTTCCTTCTTTTATGTGGCAAATAAATAATCAATCGATAAATATTTAACAAATAGATTTCATGTTGCCGTACTTCTTTTCATTAATAGATCACTGATGGTGTCAAAATGTGACATCTTCTGTGATCTACATGTATTACTGAACAGTTGCATAGTAACATGGAACCTATTTGTTTTTTTTATATAATGAAGAAATGTCATCGATACGTATGCCCTTTCAATTACTAGATCATAAGTACAAACCAATCAAAACGCATCCATCACTGGACTTATTATAAAATAAATAATCATTACAGTACTTGCTTGTGCCAATCATTAGCCCTGGCAACCCTCGAGTCTGATATTCATTGCTCAGAAATAGAACTTTATATTATTCTAGAAAGAAAAGAAAAATAGGCTAGTTTCAAATTACGCTACACTGACCCAAGCAAAGTAGTAAGGTCGAGGGGAATAAAGCTATAACAAACTCAAGTTGCACAGCTTGTACTTCCCTGAACCTTGACCTGAATCTTTTGTCTGTGATCAGTGGAGTCCAAGTGAAATTAAAAACTGGCTCACTGCATTGGGGAGGCGCAGTGGCCTAATGGTTAATGCGCTGGACTCCTGATCGGAACGGTCCGGGTTTGAGCCTCTAGCCGGGGCACTGCATTGTTTTCTTGTGCAAGACACTTTACCCTCACAGTGCCTCTCTTCACCCAGGTGTATAAATGGGTACTGGCGAATTTACTGCTGGGGGGTAACCCTGCGATAGACTAGCATCCCATCCAGGGGGAGTAGAAATACTCTCTGTCACTTCATGCTACAGAAACCGGGATATGCTCTGGACTGATGGGCCACTAGGCCTGAATGCAGACTTTACCTTATTGCATTGGGAGATTACAACAAAAGATCTTGTGGTGTAAAATCTACCATGCTTGAGGGAAAAAGAATGCGACAGCCTCTAAAACAAAGTGACCTCAACCAGTCAGACTTCACTTTCTTTATTTTGGTATGTCCCAATGCGCAATTCAGCAACAATAAGCTTAAACTGGAACAGTGACTTGAATAAAGTGAAAATAGTGAAGAAGCCTTGCAGTTATGGCAGGGCTTGTTTCACACATAAAGAACATAGTTTATGACCCCACTCACCTTGAGTCTCAGTGCAGCATCAATCCAGTATCTGTTATGTCATGGGTTCAACTCCCATTGGGGGCTTGCAAAAACTTCTTTTTTCTGAGTAAAGCTTGCTATCTAGCAAATTGTACCATGTGACCAATTGTCAGATGTATGTTAATAATTTAATTAATATATAGATTTAGCCAAGCCTGAAAGCGGAGCTCCATATTTTTGCTGGTTCTTTATAATTTCTCTGAAATAAATAATAATTAAAAACGTCAACTCCAATTGCAGAATTTCTGCTAAAAATGACCATAAAAAGTTAAAAAATGCTGTCAGAAGAAAAAAATTGGACCTGAGCCCGCAATCAATGAAGAAAACCAATGCCTGGTCAGCGGTCAACTTCAAAAAACACGTTACCTCGATTAGTTCTAACCTGAGCCCGCAATCTGGTCATGTGATACTGGTCAGCGGATACCTCAATTTGACAGCTTTCAATTGACCATAACATGGATGCCCTATAACAAAGATGTAAGCTGATAAGGCTGACAAGGTGTTGACAAGGCATGGCTATTTATGGCCGCCATGATGAGCGACTCCGTCGTCGCCGTCGCCGTCGTCGTGCATACGTGCCCACGAGCAATACCGCTAGCCATGATAACCATGAGAAATCAACTCATGGGTTTCCTTTTCTTTCCCATGTGGGTATGGGGCTCCGCTTGGCAGCCCTTCGGGCCGCCGGAGCTCTGCTATAATTAAAGTTTTATGTACCTCTAACAGTTGGTTAGAGGTTGGGGTAGTGGGGAGAGCTACAGTATAAAACAGCTGTCAATAATATTTGTTACTTATGTTCTATCACCAGATTGTGATGCCAGAATTCACCAAACATTGTCGACTTTGTGAAACATGTTTATTAAGTTTGGATCATCACTGTCTGTTTCTCTTGAACTGTGTGGCCAAAAATAATCACAGAGCCTTTGTGCTCTTCATGTTGGAAGTGATGATGGCCAATGTTTTATTTGTGAGAGCGGCAGTCACATGTAAGTTCAAAGTAACAATTGATGTGTTACGCATGATCAGGGCTTGTATGACTAAGTACTTTTCCTCACACACAAAATGTGCTTATTACATCAAGGTGAAGTGTTGAAGGAAAGGAGGAACTTGAAAAAGTCAGCCTAACATCGTCAAGTTGGGCTCTAAAGCTTCTGGTGGTTTCACAGTGATGTCACTCCTCTTATAGCTTCGACACAATGTATAGTAATTTTTAGTAAAATTGGACTATTTTTTGGGATTTCATTGGACAGGTGCAAATGCACCTTTTAGCTCTTGAGGTTTTGAAATGATGACATTGCCCCTTTAATTTACTAGCCCTGTGGCTAGTAACGGTTTTGATTTCACTTCCCAAAATGATGTTTTGGTAGCCAATGCTGATATCTTATTAGTCATAAATACCATCAAATAGTCATAAATACCATCAAATAGTCATAAATACCATCAAGGGCATTGGATGTAATTAGCAATAATTATTCTATGAACGTGTGCTGGATCCATGCATGAGATGGTAGATAGCCAATGAGGTGTGTACATATAGCACGTAGTTGGCTATAACTGTTTTATGTCCCACCCACAAGCAAGAGTGGAATAATTGTTTTGTCAAAAACAACCAAAGAATTACAATATTTGAGCTTGACTACTCTCCACTGAAGTGGATGCCTATCATAATTATTTGGGTTTCATGGTATAACGAGCTCAATTATCTCCTGGCCTGTAAACCAAACTCAAGAATTGCAAAAATTATACCATGGCGATGTTATATCCCAAACTTAACACCAACCAGTATGATTTTGACATTGACCAAAAATAATTAACTTTAGGCCAAAAAGCAGACGTTATCTACCTAACTTAACAATGAAGTACGCTTTTGCTTTGTCAAACACAACCACAACTGAGCCACAAATGTCCCACAGTACTAGTATTCCAATTGGTATGACTTGTGTGCTGCTTTGTTTTTACATCTGATATCTTATTCATTTGATCTTGATTTTCTCAATCAGATTTCAACTTGAGAATATTTTTAAGAGAGGCATCTTCATTTAGTGTAAGTTATTAAACTGCTTTTGTGTATTTGAAATATTGAGCCGCTTTGGCTACACTACAACTCTTCCAACCGCGGTTTTACAATGTTTCTCTCAGTCTTTTGAGTCCCTATCCAATCCTCTCATCCTTTGGCATTCTTGCGTCTTTGAGAACATGTCCTAAGCCAAACGAATGTCTTTAGGAGGCTAATGTTTGCTGTAACAATTAATGTCATTTTTTTCCCCAGGAAGCTATGGGCCATGATGTTTATGTATCAGTTCTATTCGTCATTAACTCTTTAGGATTCTACTACGTATTTTTTGTAAGTTTATAATCTGGCTAGTATGAACTAATTTAGATGATAGGTAAAATAAAAGGCAGATAATAGGTTAAATCATGTTGTGTTCTTAGGCTAGACCCCAGGGGATCTCCCATATGAAAAAGACGGTGGTGCTCGTCGTCTTGCTTAGGGGTATAAATTTCGGACATTTGGTCTCGCTTAGGTTGTTCCGGGTGAAAACTCCAATATATTTTGCCGTGATTGTCTTGTTTAGGGTTGCACGCCAAGAAATAAAGATTTTAGTTTTGGTTTTTTGGTATCTTCCAGGGGTCAATGAAAGTTTCAGCCACACAAATTGATCTCCTTTAGGGGTTAAATTCAAAATGTACGACGAGCATCCCCCGTCTGTTCCATATGAGAGTTCCCTCCCCTGGGGGCTAGACACTTTACTCTCACGGTGACTCTCTCCACCCAGAAGTATAAATGGGCACCGGCAAAAAGTGGTGGACAAGCATTCCTTCTAAGAAGGAATGCTTGATGTTGCATACGAAGGGCTAACGCTCGAAACGTCACCTCTTGAATCTCTTTACGGTGGCCAATTGACATTATCAACCCAGTTGATAAACCAAATTATATAGAAATAATCTTAGTCGCTTCATACTTAGGAAACCGGAGTTATGCACCAATGACTATGAACTGTTGGGTTTGTTAAACTTCCTGTCGTTAGAATGAAATTTTTATAACATGTTTTTTTTTTCTGTTCAGTTGACATGGTTTCAGTTCAAAGTTATAACTGATGGTGGGACCACGTATTACTCTCCTAATGGACGGAATCTCCACAGGTGAGATTGTTGGATTGATAAGTTAAAACAGCATGCCATCACATTCTTAAATGCCAATTTCATGAAGTATCGAAGTACTAGTAGTAACCGAAGATGGTTAAAATTCGTGTGGATTAAGGGGGGCCTTCTAAATTACATATCTAGAGCAGCTGCGAAAGGATTGCGCAAGATAATATGTGGACGGAAGGATTTTGGAGCGTTTTGTTGTGCTAAATTGGGAACATTAGACATGGTTGGACGAACGCCTGCTTTGAAAAAATCAATAATTGCGTGTGCGGAACTAGTGCCAGGCCCCAACCATGTGTTAGGTTATTAAATTCCTAAGGAAAAGAGGAAGAGTTCTGATTTTTGTTTTGCATCAGAAATAACGTAGCCTTATTTATAATTGGTCGTATGGAATAACTGTTTACATGTAAAAGAAGAAAGGTACCACAGAAAGTCTGTAGTTTAGTACATCAACCCATGCGTAACATCAAGCATGTGTACGTTCTTTGTCTATTGTTGCACTGGTTTAAATTCTCACATTTTTATTCTTTTTAAGTTTTAGCGCGTTTTCTCTTGTGGTCACGTGACTGATTAATAAAGCCGTTGTTTGAAACTGCGCAAAAGTGTTTTCCACGGAGGTCTAGTTTTCAAAATATGACGGTTAGAATCCTTTCCTTAGCAACGAATTTGTAACAAATTAAGAAGGACCCCCCGCCTTCCCGCTATTAAAGGAGCTCTTTCACAGGTAACACATCTTGAAAAGCTTAGCCTGAAATTAACAAAATAGTGGTCCGGGTTCAAGTCTTGGCCGGAGCACTGTTTGGTGTTCTTCTGCAAAACACTTTACTCTCTCAGTGCCTCTCTTCTCCCAGGTGTATAAATAACCTGCAATTGACTAGCATCCCATCCAGTGAGAGCTGGGGGGGGGATACCCCTAGTCGCTTCATGCTAAGGAAAACCACCAAAGCTCCGCAGGCTTTTCCTTTTGCATGCCTTCATTTGTCCATGGCTTTCATTGTTGCTCTTTCTTTCGCAGAACATGGAGAGACATTTGGCAGTTTCAAGGCATTTCGTGTTCGCAAAGGATGAAGATATTTCTTCAGTTTCTTCTCGGAGAATACTCCTTTTACAAGAATATGAAGAAAAAACAAGCCCAGAGACTTGTCTAAACTGCAAGGATTCCTCATTAGTAATTACTTTAATAACTTTGTTCAAATGCATCACTAATCGTACCGACAGGTCTCTACTCCATGTGATATTGCGTCCTTATCAATAAAGGGCAAAATTACTGAGCGCTGATTGGTTGAGAGAGAGGGCATTTTTTCTTAATCGAGGGCATTTTTAGTAATCAAGAGAGGGCATGATTACCTGTTAATGATTGGCTAATCCATTAATTGCCGTAGCGCTAAACAGGCTTCCCAGATAAAAATAGACTGTGCGCGTGATTTTCCTTCGTATAAATTTTGCCCTTTATTGATAAACAAGTAATCCCATGAGACCTCGTACTATTAAGGATTAATTGCACTTGAGTTTTCAAAATTTTCCAATTTTGGAAATTTTGGAAAATTTTGAAAACTCTCGTGCAATTAATCCTTAATAGTACTTGGCCTCATGTGATTACCTATACAAAACAAGTCGCTGCGATGAGCATTGACCGCCATGTAAAAATAAGCAATGTAATATGGTTCAGCTTCCTGTTATGTAATAAAGTCTTGCTCTTTTTTCCCTTCATTCGCCTAATCAAGCATCTGTAACAGGCTGGTCAGATATATACAAAAGCTAAGATTTATAACAGTGTTAATTCACGATAGAGTTCGTTGAATGTTATGTAGGGTTTTTCATTCCTTTCGCTTCATTCAAGTTTTATTTTTTAGTGGAATTTCCGAGAAGGATTTAAACAACAACAACAAAAAAAAACAAGTATTGTAACTTAGTGTTTTCCCAGTTTTCATTGGTAAAACTATAAATAGGAACTATTTATTTCTTCCGCGTGCTGATCACGGTGTAAGTATTTTTAACCTTAAATTACTTGTACATGCATTGCGCTTTATTAAGTGGAGAAGTAGTTTAAAACATCTACCCAAGGCTTATTTTGATTCTCTTGTTGGTTGTGGTAGTTTTATTTGACGTTAATTATGAGAAAACTGCCTACGCAAAGAGCTGGATTTTTTGTATCTGTTTTATGACAGAAAATAATTGCAATTGAAAATTGGTTATAATATTTTCAGTAAAGGGGAAATTCAAAATTAAGAGATGCTATTTAAGACATTTACAGTATTGTTGATTTTAATAAATGCAAGGTTAGTGTAGATCAACAAGTGTATTTTCAAACAAAATAAAATACCGATGACCTTACAAAAACCGGCTATGGTGTTTTTGTGTTCCATGGAAATTTAAATGTACTTTTTGACAGTGGTCAATATTGATGGAAGTAGCTACAAGCTACCGTAGTTTTCAGTTTCCTTTCACTGTTACAAAAGAAACAAAAATCATCATATTCCAATATTACAATTATATACAACATACTATCTACCCAAATGGGTCTTAATAGTGTTGGTATTTCAGACAGTGACATCTGTCCTCTATGCAATATTGAAAAACAGACTTTAAACCACTTGCTTGGCAATTGATTAAAAGCAACCTCGTTCTAGAAATCATTTGAAGATTGGTAGATCGGAAAAACCCATGAAAGTATTCTCCTAAAGAACCAGATACAGCCTTTTTGGAAACATCGTCTGCAGACTCATGTTCAACTCAATATCACTCGTGAGATATCTAGCTGAACACTCGAAGAGAAATTTCATATCTCTGCACATCCATGTATTATTCTAAATAGGGTGTATTAAACCCCACAATCAAGAAAAAATGTTTCTTCTAAAAAGGAACGCGCGCGTCATGGGTCAGAGAATAGAAAACTGTGTGAAAACCAATCAGATTAACGTATGCCATTCCAAAACTAGGGATTTTGGGGAGTTGGGGAGATCCGAGGCCGCGGCGGGACTGGCGCCGAGACTTCGTCGAACAAAGATGGCGGAACGGTGGTGGCATTTAATTTTAGCCATATTTCTACATTGCTTGATTTGAATGCGACGTATGGAAGTTATAGCGTTTATCGACTGGTGGAATGCAGTTTTAATATATGATAGTTATGAGGTGCGTTTTTTAGCGTCTGACGCTGTAGACGTTTTAATGCAAAAGGTTGTTTATGGAACACCGAGCAGCGAACGAGGAAATATTCTTCAACCATTTGGTGAGTTACACTTTAGCGTTCTATGTTTATGAAATTGTGTAGCTTGAATAATATTGTTTAAAGTATAGCATGGCATGAGAACAGCGAAAGAGAAAGAGGTGAAATGCTCAAGACGTGCAATGCATGTTTAACATGAGCAAGGGGGCAGGATGTGGGGAATGAGCGGCATTCCATTTTTTATCCGCACCCCCCCCCCCCAGACCCCGCCTAAGGAAGGACAGATTCCGACACCCCAGCCTTTTTGCTGTTGGAACCTTCAAAGTTTGCATCAGAGGGGTTCAAAATTTTGTCAGCTTCTTTGAAAAAATATGCCGACAGGCACTGTGCCAGAGGTTGCCTTCCATAGGGTGGTGCGGATAAAAAATGGAATGTCCCATTTAGCCATGCAGTTCGATCTGAAATGCAGTATGCGTTTTTACAATTTCTATGTGAAGTAGGGGTGCGTTCAGCAGTCTGGGATTGTCACTTAGCATTAAATTTTCAATGGGGGTGGGGGTGGGGGTAGTGGTGGCAAATTAATTCTGTGCAGTATTTGGATCGTTATTTCAAAGCAACTTGGGATAATTCAAGGAGGATTTCTGTGAACTTGTTAGCTTACAATACACTTTCAGGGGAAAGGAAACCCTGAATTTACATGTATTATGTGTATCAAAACCTAGGTTGCTTACAATTTAAAATGTCTGCTGAGTATGTAAGCATCAATCGTGGCCATCTGACATCGTAATTTTATTGACAACCCCACTTCCCCCCCCCCCCTACCCCTCATGAATTTCCAATTCCCCCTGTGGTAACGGTATGGATACTTTATGGAATGACAGTCATACAGTCATTACAGCTCATAAGTTCTGTCTTGTTCTGTCTGTATTTGATTGTCCTTATTCCAAAATAAGATTATGTTCTGGGTTATTCAAGATGAGCTATTCTGCCACCAAGTCAAAGAAATGATTGTTCTGTTTGCAGAAATAATTGCCCAAGATAATTATAACACCAAATTGAAAACAGCATTTTACGGTACATAAGAAATAATTATATGACAACAACATGGTGTCTCATAGCAATATTACAGCTGTTACCAATCACACGCGCCCTCCAATGATTTTTTCTTGTTTGAAAATTAAGTTTTTCTGGACGTCAATCATCCATGTTTATGTCTTGAATGATTGCATACGCCAGTTTCGATTTGTTCTTTTATCGCCAAACACAACAACAAGACGACAATGTTCTATTAAACCCTTTGTGAATGATTTCCATGACGTGCTGATTATTTCAAAACAGTGTCAAAACATAAAATAAGCCTTTGCACCAGTTCGAAACACATTGCGCCTTTTGTTTATCCTTTTCACAAAATTCTGACTTCAAAAGTTACGAAAAACTGTGCATCACTTGTTCCACGACCAAGTCAGAAGAGGCATTGGTCTATTTCCTATTTGTCATCACAAACTAATTTGCATGCATGTTTACAAAGACTTGATGCAATTCAAATCAGTTTATGACGTTAAACAGGGAATAGACCCATAGCATGCCCCTTCTGACTCGGTTGTGGAACAAGTGATGCACAATTTTTTGTAACTTTTGAATGCTATAAATAGTCAGAAATTGGGAAAAAGGAGAAACAAAAGGTGCAATGCGTTTCAAACTGGTGCAAAGGTTTATTTTAGCGAAAATAATATTTTGGGGTTAGGTGCGCTTTAAAGATGCTCATGTGTTGATTTTGAATTGGAAATGTCCAAAATTGTGCCCTTTCTCAGGGTTGTCAATAAGCGCCAGCGACCGGCGATATTGCCGGCTACTTAAACATTTTCGTCGGCTACAATTTGGCGGAGATAAGCGGGAAAAAAGCAGTCATTACAAAAACGCTTAACAAAAGGGACCCCAGTGCTGTCTACTTTCAAAATATCTCTGCATACTTCAAATCTTATTGATAAATGTAATTTAGTTTTTAAAGTGCACCTAACACCAAAATATTTTTTTCGCTAAAATACACCATTGTACCAGTTCGAAACGCGTTACACCTTTCATTTCTCCTTTTTGCCAAATTCTAGCTATTGATTGCATTAGGAAAACTGTTCATCATTTTTTCCACGACCGAGTCAGAAGGGGCGTGGGTCTATTCTTGATTTGACGTTACAAATTGATTTGCATCGCATCAAGTCTTTGTAAACATGCATGCAAATCAGTTTGTGACATCAAATCAAGAATAGACCCATGCCCCTTCTGACTCGGTCGTGGAACAAATGATGAACAGTTTTTCGAAACTTGTAAATGAAATAGCCATAATTTGATGAAAAGGAGAAACGAAAAGTGGAATGTGTTTCGAACTGGTACAAAGGTTTAGCGAAAACAATATTTTGGTGTGAGGTGCACTTTAATGGGATTGAACATTTGAGAATGTACAAGTCATAAGACTGCACAGTGTTCAAATGATTAGGATTTTGGGATGTAATGCAATTCATGATCATTTCATGCATCATTTAAAAGGGCGAGTGAGAAAATTTATAACCATTTTTCCTAGATAGATTTTTCTGGACTTATGATGGAGACAGACTTTTGCAATTTGTTATAATTCCAGTTAACACGTTAAACTATCAGCCATTTTAAAATTAAAAGTAATAGGTTAAGGCTCAGTGAATTAACCGTTTTCCCCAAGGTGGTTTTTGGTGGACTTTCAATATGTTGACTAGGGGCACATAAAGATTCATTTGACACTATTTGCCTTCCTGTTGCAATTAGTTCCAGGTTCCAGGACCTGCTACCCAAAATCCAAAGGCACGTACCAACCCCTGTGTAACTGGTCATACCTATAAGTATTACTGTGGTAGCTGACAGATAACCTGCAACACAGTTGTGAATGGGGTCCTGATTTAAAGTTGATAAGCATCGCTTGACCAACCAGAGTTTAGACAAGGTGGTCCGGGACTCTGCATGAGGTTGCAGTTGTATAGGCTTGTCAAATGTGATCAAAATGTCGAAGACAGATATTTTGAGTTGCCGTATTTATGTCCAAATTACAATATATAATATATTAATGCCTGCGTCGCACATGGAGGTTGGGTGCCTAGGAACCTGGGGGCTGGAGCTGCGGACCCAAAACCCAGGTAGCAAGAACACCCCACAGGCCTGCCCTAGCCACAACCCAGCCATGAGCCCCGCCCCCAAAAAGCCTCAGCTTAAGCACCCGTCACATTGAACCAGGCGTTCAGTGTAAAGATAAAAAATCTTCGAAGTAAACCAGAACACCTTGAGCAATAAACACAGTGAAGCTACGAGCACATGCAACAGCGCACACATAAGAACGCGACGGGCAACTGCTGACCACGAGTTCGCTGGAAGTTGCTGATCCAGCCCGGAGTTATGGGGCCTAGTGGCCCTGAAGCCACAGCCCCAAGAGACCAAACTTGAGGCATCCAACCCCAAGAGAGCAAAACGGCTGCCAATGCAAAAAACGCATACCTGCTATGCTAGCTGGTCCTAAACCTGGATAAGAGAGTCAGCTGATGAACTGATATAACATTGGTAGACGTCACTAGCCCAGTGACCAAAGATTTTAATCAGATGATCCGGAACTCCCTGGGAAGCTACTGTGGTGGAAAGCCCAATCTGAAAACTATGGCCAGAGTTATTACCCGGAAGGCCTGCTAACTGTAAAATAGACTGAACTGTGGACAACAGCAGCTGACGGGTTAAGAGATGACCATCAGGCATAGCAAAACAAGGGACCTGACGAAGGGCCATGCACCGCAAGAAAATTAGCCATAGCCACTAAAGGGGAGACCATGTCATTGCCCCGGCCAATGTAGAGGTCACAGCGAACACGAAACAGGTCTGTCTTAGAACACCTGATATGAATTCGAAAACCTGTAGGATCTACTAAGGTATCGACCTGCGTATTGCTATTCGCTTCGCTATTGAATGCTCGGAGAATTTGTTGTAAACTCGCCAGCATGAAAAAAAAAATCCAAGACAGCACGCCGCCCAGAGCATGATATGGTCCCTGGAAGTGAGATCCAGTGAGCGCTTGATAACTTGTAAAATGTCAATAGTGATAGAAAGGCGCTTAGGGTTGGCGGATCCTTATACGCGCTTTATTCCCCTGAGAAGCTGCAGACAATTCACAAGAGGATCTGGCAAGCCGTTGTCACTGTGAAGGGACCTCACAGCGCTAAGGTACACCTTGATGGATGAATGGTTAAGGTTGTCTGCCAATAGAGTTGCTTGTCGGCTTGTAGGAGGGCACCATCAAGACTAAGATGGCAATCTTGACGACGGAAATTAACGTAGGGCTGCTGAGCTGACAGGTACACCCGATGGATAGATGGAGCGAGGCCCTGTGTGAGGAAAAACTGGCACCTCTCTGTCAGGTGACCAGCACGGCTCTTAGGAGATCTGGAGGAATTGCCATCGTGGCAGGCTCTGCTTGAGGGGCCAGGTGCTGGAATCATTGAAACTCCAAATGGGAGAGGGGAAAGGAACTGAGTTAGTTTTACCAGGGAAAAGAAATGGTGCACTGCCAACAACACGAAGAAACGCAACAAAAGCATTAAGTTAGGGTCTCTGGATGTACCAGAAAACAACAATGGGGAATAATTCCTTGTATGCGATGGACAAGGAGTGCTGTGATGCTGACCATGGACCATAAAACCACTGGTTATTAAAGATGGGTCTGTAACCTAAAGTGCCTGCTGCATCTGATGAAACCTGGAAATCCAGAAAGGGGGGCCCATTCTGGCATCAGGAAGAAGCTAAGCTCACCCCACCCTTGAAAAGTCAAGTCAAGCCCAGTTGGAACTCCTGGTTCAGACGAATGGGCTGATCATCGCATCTGAAAGTGCACAGTAAGTTAATCATGTGACGGAGGAGTGTCCTACCCTTAGGGGCAATCTTGTATGCATGGTTGAGGTTCCCAATAAGGGACTCCAACTCTCAACGTTTACAGAAGCGCTTGCCAGACCATGTCTCCAGTAGTGTGATGATTCTCTCCCTCTTGTCAGCAAGAAGCCTTGCCTGAAGAGTGACTGAGTCCAGCGCTATTCCCAAGATGGACAGGCAAGTCGACGGACCCTCCAGCTTGTCCGGGTGAAGGGTGGGCGGGGGGGTCGAGTCTAGAACACAGCCGAATACAGACCTGTAAATTGTGGTGACATACTGATGAGGCGGGTGAGCTCAAAGTGAGAAAATCATCTAAATAATGACAAAGAAAATCAACACCATGGTTTGAGATCAGCCTCCACTGTACCATGCCTGCAATAGCCGTAAAAATATATGGTGCTGACTGAAGCCCAAACAGGAGAGCCATGTCCAAATAGTATCTGTTTCACCACTTCATTCATCCAGGGGATAAATAGCTACATTGCGATAGGCGCTTGCCACATCAAACCTTGCCATCAAAGTATTGCAGCCTCGAGCCATGATGCCATCAATAAAGGAGTCAACTGTCATGTACTGAATGGAGAAGGGGTCTTAGGGATGCAGCCATTAACACTGTGACGCCGCTTTCCTGGCTGGTTGCTTTTGGGGACCACCCCAAAATGGCTGATGTGTAAATTAGGAAATGGAGGCATGGTGAAAGGGCCAGCAAGCCCATCGCATGAAACTTCGGTCTCAAGGTAAGCATCAGTGACAGATGGATGAACGAGAGCAGAGTGCATGTTGGTGGAGGCAGACTGCAAGGAGACTGATAAGGGCTCAAAGTCAATACAAAAATAATCACAGAGGCCGTTGAGGACATAAGCCGCTGCTGCTTGATCCGGATGATCAGCTAACTCTGCTTGGAACTGAGACAACTGCAATAGGGAAACAGAATGAACTGGTGCCAAGGGCGAAAAAGAACGAACAAGAACAGAAACGTTATGTGAATAACTGAACTAGAACAAAACAAAGCTCCTGAATAAGACATTCCACAAGGCTGGTCAGGGCGAACAGGAACATTGCAAACACTATGTTCAGGGAATGTTGCAGGAGGTTGGACCCCTTTAGTACTGTCCCCCTGGAGGACTGAAATGGGCAGCAGACCCTCAGATGATCCCCATCACAGGAGTTGCAAATGTGGTGAAAGCGGCAGTTTCCTAAAGGCCACTGGCATCGGCCTCTGTTCCATGATAAACAATGCAGGAGGTAAGCTCTATTTTCCCAGTTAGCTGCCACAGATGTGGAGGAGGAGTAGGACGAGGATAGTGATAAGGTATGGGGAGCTGGCGACTGCAGGTGGAAGTTGTAAAGGTCCAGGTTCATCTTTGACCAATCAGATGCTCCAGTGGCTGCTGCATCCTTCCAAAAGGCCAGGTCATACTCAAGCCAGGCCTGGCTGGGTGATTTTCGAGCCGTTTGGATAATCAGCAACTTGTATTTCGTTAAGTCTGGTCAGTGGTGGGGATGGGAGGTACACATCACCATTTGACAAATGGTAAAAGCCTCCGTCCAGATGAGGATGTCTTCGACCTCAACCAGCCACCACTTTTTTAAGACTAGAAGCTGGCCATCCAGAAATGTGTGGGGCTCCTGATCGACTGCTCACAGCCAGCCAGGCAGTTCAACAAACTCGCCATTCGTAATCTTTTAAACCAGTTTGCCAGAATAGGCGCATGACCTGGGCCTACCACAGAAGCTTTTTTGCCTGATGAGACCAAACTTTCGCTTCCCGAAGGCCAGCTAGAAACGTGTGATGCCATAACTGGGGCCGCGATCGACTGAGAAAGGCGGGCCGAGCAAGAGCCGGTGATGGTAGACATGGTGGAGAATGTAGACACGAATGGCGGCAACATCAACGTACCTGACGCAGATGAAGATGAATTAACAGCAACCAACGATGAGCTAGGAACAGTACTGGAAGTGGGAGGAGGGGCAGCACTGGTCACCGAAGTGATGTGGTTTTCTGCACAAAGCGTGGGGTCAAAGATTGGTAAGGAATTTTGCAGCACCTGAGCCACAATGATGTCGTTTGAAGCCGAGGTTGTTGACGAAAATGGTGTAACTGCCACTGAATTTGCAGGTGATAAAGAAGGAGCCAAGGAAGAAATGGTCGAAAACAAGCCCGCCGACAAGCTATTGAACATAGAATGCAGAGTGCCCAGATTGGTCATACTGCAAACGTGGGAAAACCACGACAAACGAGCCAGACTAACGCTTGTGCAATTCTCACCCAACGTGGAATAAAGGATGAAAAAACAGGCCAAAGGTTGCCAAGAAACAATTGACAAACAACTCTGAGGAGAAAACACTGCGGAAAAACGCTAAAAAATCTTCAAAGTTAACCAGAACACGTCAAGCACTAAACACAGTGAAGCACATGCAACAGTGCACACATAAGAACGCGACAGGCAACCGCTAACCACGAGTGCACCGGAAGATGCCCGCAACACACCTAGAACAGAGAGGTAACTCTCCATGCACACATGGTAGGATATATGCCAGCTTGCCAAAGAATGCTAATAAACGCAAAGCCACACCAACGCCAATGCCACGCTAATGCCACGGTAACGCCACACAACTTCAGAACAGCTACAAGTAGCTACTAGTCGTTAAATAAGTTAATAAGTATATTGAACCTCATTTAAACGATTGACTGCTAAACCAACAGTGACAGATCTTGACCTTTGTTCCGCTTCTGACGTCATCAGCTTTGACCAAAATATAGGAATCCCATTTACCCCAGTTCTGTTGGATGGAAAGCTCCATTGATACCTCAGATGATATTGATTGGGCTAATGGAGCTTGAAATGTGCATGAAAATGCTTAGAAATTCCTGTCAAAAACAAGGAGGAAAATTTCCCTCACTTACCGTTGGTTGCTCCATGTTAAGTACTTCCCGTCTCATTGATGCTTGCTTGGCAATTCTTGAACCGAAAGCAAGCCCAGTAAAAGGCCAACAAAAGCATGAAAAAGATACAAGAAAAGGAGAAAGGAAAAGCAACAAAATAAAGAAAATGTAAAGCCTAGAGAGGTGGGATTTGTGCGCATGCCCGAGCTAAAATGTTGTTGCGATGCTGGTGACAAACCTGGCATGTCTTTTTTTTGCAAATGCATTTTGGAGATATTTGAAGCAGATTTAGCCTATAACTGACTAGAAAATGCTTAAAATAAAAATGTCTAAAAAGCGTTTTTTTTTTCAAAAATCTCTTGGAGTTACTGAGTGAATGGGTTAAAAGCGAAATATTTATGTCCAAAAAACTACAATATAAATGTCCAAATGGTATCATTTATTCTTCCAAATTATTTTGCGCACTTCACTCGTGAGATATCGAGTTGAACACAAGAAGTGAAATTTCATGTAGTGTGATGTTCTTTAGAAGTCATTTCCCATTAAGGCAATTGCACTGTTTGTATTCCAACTATCGGTTAACAAAGAAACTTTTCCAAGTTTGATCTGTGCAGCAACTTGTCCTACATCAAAATTGATCAATTTAGGAACTTTTTTGTATTTTTTCTAATGCTTAAAAAAAATACATTGAATTGTGGGACAAGATTTTCCATTTTGTTTTTGCAGAAGTAACACATAGAAGGAACAATTGAGGAACAATTAATTGGACTGTCTGAAAGCACTGAATGGATCTTGATATATGGGTGTAAGAACTGGCCTTCAAGGGAGCCAGCTTCACCCAATAAAATCTCTTGCCACGTTTCTCGATCTGTGAAGCAAAGACTGGACCAACTTAAAAAAAATTGCTCAGAATAGGAAACTTCATGCGCTGAACAGACTTGAACTTTGTACAAGAGATGGGTGTAAGAACTGGCCCACAAGGAAGCTGGTTCCACCAAACAAAATCTCATCCTCAGTTTCTTGATCTGTGAAGCAGAGACTGGTCCTACATCAAATTTGAACAGCATAAGAAACTTGTTTACAAGGTGTTGGACTGTCTGCATGCGCTGAATGGATCTTGAACCTTGTACAAGAGATGGGTGTAAGAACTGGCCCACAAGGAAGCTGGTTCCACCAAACAAAATCTCATCCTCAGTTTCTTGATCTGTGAAGCAGAGACTGGTCCTACATCAAATTTGAACAGCATAAGAAACTTGTTTACAAGGTGTTGGACTGTCTGCATGCGCTGAATGGATCTTGAACTTTGTACAAGAGATGGGTGTAAGAACTGGCCAACAAGGAAGCTGGTTCCACCCAACAAAATCTCTTCCTGAGTTTCTTGATCTGTGAAGCAAAGACTGGTCCTACATCAAATTTGAACAGCATAAGAAACTTGTTTACAAGGTGTTGGACTGTCTGCATGCGCTGAATGGATCTTGAACCTTGTACAAGAGATGGGTGTAAGAACTGGCGAACAAGGAAGCTGGTTCCACCCAACAAATCTCGCCTGAGTTTCTTGATTGTAAAGTGGCAAAGATTTGGCAAAGTTTAAGTCAGATTGTTTGGAAATGGGACATGTGTTGAATGGATCTTGCACTTCGAATGAGAGATGCACGTAAGAGCTGGCCCGCAAACTGTAGAAATTCTCATATACACTGTCGATTTTTTAAGCAGGCTGATCCTACATGTACATAAATGTTGTTGAAGATTGAAACTTGTTACCACTTTTCGCCCGGTCTTAACAAATTGATCTTATGCGGGTCTTATTGCTGGCCCTTACAGCGCGACGTACCTAAGTGTGGCCACCCAACAAACTTTTTTGACAAGTTAATTTGTTTGAGCTGTCCCGCCTCCTTGCAATGTTCAAAGCTGTTGTCACGAAACCTGTCGTGTTTTCAACAAGGAGGTAGGACAAATCAAACAAATTCGCGCTTTCTGATTGGCTAACTTGTCAAAAAAGTTTGTTGGGTGGCCACACTTAGGCGCGTCACGCTGTAATACTAAATAAAGAAAACAATCTTCTTCGTCTTCAACAGGTTGAGCCATCACAGATGTTTAACACGAAAATCTTGCGCTCCCCAAGAAACTAGGTAAGCTTTCTTTGAATCTGAAGACTCTGCTAACACAGGCATGTTCTTTCTCTCCGTTTAAAAAATATAGATTTTTTTCAGCGTGAAACCACAGCCAGATAAAATGGATAATTGGTAACCACGTGCCAAAGGTGTTGGACACCCACCACCCTGGGTTATTATTTTCTAGAAAGTTTGAGGGGGGGGGGGGGGTGGTGTAGAAAGGGATGGCGCAATAGAGAGGGTGACACTTGCAGGTTATCAGTTTAGGACTCATTTTTCGTACGATACTTTGATTATCACTAAACGCGTTATAGTCCGCCATTATGGAGCCCCATAGCAGCCATAGATCGAGAGTCATAGGGGAATACAGGAAAATCATGCAGTTCATTTTTCATGGTCACGCCGCTACTGGTATGGTTCGCGGGCGCGTGCACTCTGCGACGACAACGAAATTGCCCAGGAACATGCCTAAATTTGAATAACAATACTTTGTACATCGTTAGCCTCGTACTTATCTTTCTAGACAAAGGATTTTTCACACGGATGTGAGGCTCGTACGATACTTTGATTATCACTAAACGCGTTATAATCCGCCATTATGGAGCCCCATAGCCATAGATCGAGAGTCATAGGGAAATAAAGGAAAATCATGCAGTTCATTTTTCATGGTCACGCCGCTACTGGTATGGTTCGCGGGCGCGTGCACTCTGCGACGACAACGAAATAGCCCAGGAACATGCCTAAATTTGAATAACAATACTTTGTACATCGTTAGCCTCGTACTTATCTTTCTAGACAAAGGATTTTTCACACGGATGTGAGGCTTAGGAAGTACAAGTATTGTTATTCAAATATAAGTGCCATTTATGCAAAGGGTCTATGGCAGCCAGATTGGCAGCCATAGTCCAGAAATTGGTTGACTTGATTAATATCATTTTACTTCTTTGATATTGGGCATGCATGTTGTGTCAATTGAGAGCTGTTAAACAAGGTATTGGGTGGCCAATATCACGTGACCACAGCAGTCCTGGGTTCAGGTGTAGAGGTCATCGAGGTCTACATTTAGTTGCTGGGTTTTAAAACTTCCTCTTCCTGATCAAGGGCAATTATATTCTTATAATTATTATGTTCCTTCTGAGGAAAAAACGTAGTGGAAGTCGTGTTTTGGTTTGAGTTTCACAAAGATTTTTGTGGTCAATCGGAGGCAAGCATTCGAATGGGTTGTGGAACTAGTCGTAGAAGCGTAGTATCCCAGGGTCACTCTTGCGACTTCTTGTAATCACCCCTGGGTCTCCGAGAATGCTTTTTTATTTGCTATTTTTTTACTTTTGTTATGATTGTTTCTTTTCCGTTTTTACAAGAGGATTTTGATTTACGATTTACAGTCAACTCCCTCTTAACTGACACCTATAAGACGGACACCCCTATTAGACGGACACCTAGTGCTGGCTCGGCCGTTTCTCAGTCATTTTACTATAACCAAACTCTCCATAAGACGGACACCTCTATAAGACGGACAACGGACACTTTGAAATCGTCAACGGACACTTCTGATGTGCTGAATGTTACCGAAAATTACGATTTAGGGAAGAAAAATTCTCAAATTACCAAGTACGTGACTCATTTTAACACCAGACGATTAACTGACACCTCTTTTCTTGTCTGCGGAATACATACAGAACAAGTTAAAATTAAATCAGTTATTGTCCCATTCAAAAAAGAACTTGTAGGTGACAACCGAATTGTATTGTAATCTAAAACAGTTATTTTTTTTTTGCTTTCTTAGCTGAAATTTCCTGGGGTCATGTTACGTCGATACTCCATAAGCCGGACACCTCTCCAAGACAGACAGCTGAGGCCGGTCCCGATGGTGTCCGTTTTAGAGAGAGTTGACTGTATTACGATTTATTCCACATCACAAATACATTATAAATAATTAAGATAATTGAAAAAAACAAGGTGTGGAGAAAGAGACAACCAAAAGCGCAATGGTACCATACTAGGGATGCCCCTACTTATTACAATATAAGAAAAGTATCTACAAATAATCATTTCGAACCAGGTAAAAAGGGAAGCCCCGCTTTAAGGCTTGGCTAAATCTATAAAAAAGTATTAAGCTTGTGGAGGCTAACTTCACTTATGGGCTTACAATCAGAAGGATAAACCCATACCCATAGGGCACCCTCGGACTTGGGGGGAGGGGGCTGTAACCTCCCTGCTCGAAAAAAAATACACAATTTCCGAACGTGTTTGCATTAAACTGGTACGTACACAATTGCCTAAACATTTCAGCTGCTGTTGCCCGAACTCCTGAGCGTTTAGCCTGAAAATGTCGACATTTTTCGAAACTGGGGGGGGGGGGGGGGGGAGAGGGGGAATGCAGCCCCTTTCGGCCCGTTCCCCGGCTTGTACGCCTATGGGTAAACCTTGCAAGGCCCGTCAATAGACGTTCACACTTGCAATTTTATCACCCAGCCAATATTTTAAATGCCTTTAATTTGTTTCCTCCTTTAGTAGAAAAGAGCTCAATCTTTTTTTGTGCAGTCCAGTTGTCATATGTAGAGCACCAATTTGCAGTCGGGTAAGTATTGGCTGAACTGCGTTCTGTATTCTCACAAATACCTATATTACCGTAATTAGTGTGAAGAAGTCATTTCCTGCAGAGCCAATTGCGATGTTCGTATGTCAACCCTCGGTAGACAAAGTAACTTGTTTGGATTCGATCTGTAAAGCAAATTGTCGTACATGAAATTGATCAAAGTCGACGGGGGTGTCAACTCTAAGAAGGGCTGTTTGAGCTGGAGCTGGGCTGGAGAAAAACAAAATTCTTCCGGGAATCTGAAGATTTTGCCCGGAATTGGGAGACTTGGAAAATTTTCCGGGAAAGACGAAGTAATGAAGTTAATTAAAATTTCGGGATTTTTGAGAGTTTGTCGGGAGTTTCTCCCAAATATTTGGGACGATATTCCAGATTTTTGGAAGGACTTTATTTACACACAGTACTGCTCAAACAGCGTTTGTTAGAGCTGTCACCCCCTGTAAAGTCGCAAACACAATATCTACTTAAATTAAAAGAAATGACGGGTCTTGCCTTATGAAACCAGCAGGGGCGATATTCCAGATTTTTGGAAGGACTTTATTTACACAAGGTACTGCTCAAACAGCGCTTTTTAGAGCTTTCATCCACCGTAAAGTTGCAAACACAATATCTACTCAAATTAAAAGAAATGACGGCTGTTGACTTACGAAATCAGCCCAGTTTTACCAGTTTATATTGACTGAAATTTGCCTTGTGCATGTGATGCAGCGAGACAGTCAAAGTCTTTCGCTTTTGGCTGAAGAAATGTTACACTCTGATCTATCCTTTGCCGTTTTTTCCTTGTATTGAAAGTGTTGGATTGTGTTCTCCAAAAAAATATGACAGAAAAGAAGAGATGATTAATTCATTTTTTATTAAAAAAAAAGAGATCAATTTATACCGCGACCGAGGTTTGAACCTCCACACAATCGGAGTCGCCGGAATGGGAAGTGCGCATCGAACCGTTGCGCCAACGGGCGTCGTCTAATATAAGCGGTGAATATTTGACTAGAGGTGAATACTATTTCAGTGAATGATGTCACGAATCTAGATGCTTAACATAAACATAAAGCCCAGTTAAAGCTCAATTAAGTTTTTGAAAATTTAAAAGTCTAAATGCCCCGGAACCTATATTGATCTTCTTAAACCTAAAGATAACACGTCTACATGCAATGACAACATAAATTAAATGCATTAAATGGGAGTCCTGACCAGCAAATTGTTATCTTCAGGTTGAAACGTATTAAACTGGCTTGGAAACAGATTTACACTGACCACCGTTTTAACCTGCAACATATATTCTTTTTACATGTAAACATAGCCTTCTTATATAAATAAAATGACGTTTTCAGCTGCACTTTGGAAAGGTTATTGATCCCGGAAAAATTGTTTTTGTGCAACTGATTCAAATGATGAGAAAATGTTTGAAAGGAAACAGGGACGTTTGCATTATATAGTCTCCTGAACTCTCACCATTGCATTAACTTTCTCTCACCCTTGTTTTAAGTTCACGTGTCAACTTTAGTTGAAACGTTGACAGGAAAGTCAAGAAACAATTTGGTAAGTTATTGGTACCCTTTTTTTTGTTTTAGTTTAGGCAACAACCATGACAACAACAACAGCGACCAGCTTTAAAGTTAGTGATGGCTTTCTCGACAGAGTGGTTGTAATGCTGCATGATAATTCCTCTCACTGAACGGAAGCGGCAAATTCGAGTAAGTTATGTCAGTCCAATCCAAGCTGATCAAAAATAACATTTTAACAGAAAACGTAGGTCAGCTTGGATTTAAGACAGGTTAAAATAAGTTAATGATAATTTTAATGATAATAACAGATTAATAATGATTGTTGCATTTTGCAACATGGAGCCTTGTTTGATCTGTAAAGCAAGCTGTCGTACATCAAAATTGATCAAAGTCGACCGTAAAGTCGCAAACACGATATCTTCCCAAATTAAAAGAAATGATGGCTCTATCTTGCCTTATGAAACCAGCTCAGTTTTAGCAGTTAATATTGACTGAAATTTGCCATGCGCATCGTTGCATGTGATGCAGCGAGACAGACGACAGACTTTCACTTACGGCTTCTACTTTTGGGTGAAGCATCCTCTTAATTTTTTTTTTTTGTATTGAAAGTGATCGGATTGTGTTCTCAAAAAAATATGACGGAAAAAAAAGACATGATCAATTCATTTTGTATTAAAAAAATAAAAAAGTTCGGATTGCACCGACACTGAGGTTTGAACCTCCACACAACCTGAGACGCCGGATTGGAAAGCACGCACCGAACCATTGCGCCAAGCGGCTTTAGCTAATAAATGCGGTCAAAATTTAACTGGAGGTGAATACTATTTCATTGAATGTTACGAATCCAGATGATTTGTGTTTTAAAAGCTCAATTAAGTTTTGAAAAATTGAAAAGTGTAATTGTTAACTTATATGCTACAGACTAAATTGGTTCTCAGGTTAAATCTGTTTCCAACCTCAGTAGCGGATCCAGGGGGAGGGTCGAGGGTCCGGACCCCCCCCCCCCCCCTTCCCTAACAGAATTTGTATTGTTTTTACCACTTTTTTTGACGTTGAAATTCTCACATTGCCAGGATCGCTTATTGACACTCAACTGAGCCAAATCAAAAATTCCTGGATCCGTCCCTGAACCTATATTACAGTCTCCTGGACTCTCTCCTTTGTATTAACTTTCTGTAACCTTTGTATTAAGTTTACATGTCAACTTTAGTGCAAGCGTTTAGAAACAATTTGCTAAGTTATTGGTACTATTTTTTATTTTAGTTTAGGTAACAGCCATGACAACACCAACAGCGACCAGCTTTAAAGTTCGTGATGGTTTTCTCGACAGAATGGTTGTAACGCTGCATGAAAATTCCTCGCACAGAACGGAAGCGGCAAATTCGAGTAAGTTGTCAGTCCAATCCAAGCTGATCAAAAATGACATTTTTAACAGAAAACGTAGGTTAGCTTGGATTTGAAAAAGGTTAAAATAAGTTAATGATAATTTTAAAAAACTGATAAACAAGTTTTGCATTTTGCAACATGAACACACATCAAATGCACATCAGAGTTCAGTTTGGTTAGTTCGCCATGTGCAGATTTACACCATTCGATGCAAATTATCAGTAAATATGATTATATTGTTAAAGCCGTAGTTGTTTCAAGCAATTTCGTTTTGGGATGTACGTCTAATTTTTCTTTTTTTTTTTTTATTTGTTGCAGGAATAAACAGTTAGAGAAACGACCAGTCTTGGAAAGTAAGAAAAAGATGAGGTGGAAGAATTTAAGTCTTGTCTATTGTGGTTAAAAGTTGATGTGGAAACCGCCAGCTGTCCGCCAGGATATTATGCATTTCTTTTATACTTTTAGGAAGAATTTAGAGTGCTCATCCTTGTGGTAAGACTTTGCACTAGTACACGAACGCATGAGCATTTGCTTCACATTCTTCGCCAACCTCCTCTAACTAGAATTTCTTTTATACTTTTAGCAAGAGTTTGGAGTTCTCATCCTTGTGGCAAAGCTTTGCACTAGTACGCGTACGCATGCGCCTTTGGATTCACATTTTTGAGTAAAAATTTTCTAAGTCTTTTGGCGGGAAAGGTTTGTATGAGTAACGTTTTACGTGCTGGCTTGCAGATGCCTTGAAAACGACCATTTCGACAAATAGCAAAAGGAAAATTTTCAATCCTGGAAGGAAGGAAAAATTGTATGGGGAAACCACCGCCTCCCCACCAACCGCCACTAACTAGCATTTCTTTTATACTTTTAGCAAGAGTTTGGAGTGATCACCCTTGTGGTAAAGCTTTGCACTAGTACGCGTACGCATGCGCGTTTGGATTCACATTTTTGAGTAAAAAATTTCTAAGTCTTTTGGAGTTCTTATCCTTGTGGTAAAGTTTTGTACTAGAACGCGTGCGCATGCGTGTTTTGATTCACATTCTTGTGTAAAATTTTTCTAAGTCTTTAGGCGGGAAAGTTTGTATGAGTAACGTTTTACGTGCTGACTTGCAGATGCCTTGAAAACGACCATTTCGACAAATAGCAAAAGGAAAATTTTCAATCCTGGAAGGAAGGAAAAATTGTATGGGGAAACCACCGCCTCCCCACCAACCGCCACTAACTAGCATTTATTTTATACTTTTAGCAAGAGTTTGGAGTTCTCATCCTTGTGGGACAGTAGCCTCTAATACGCATGCGTACTGGCTGGTATGTAGCATTTGTTAAAAAGTTAGTTGTACTGTAGGTCGTAACTGGAGGTAAAAGGTACTTACAGTTACTACATACAGTACACCTATGTTTTTACAAGTGAAACATGCTCACCCAACACGCATACGTATTAGAGGCTACTGTACCACAAGGACAAGAACTCCAAACTCCAGCTCTAAATATAAAAGAACTGCTGGTTAATGAAAGCTGGCGGTTTCCACATAAACTTTTTCCTTCCGTCTGAGATGGGAATTTTTCTTTGCTTGGGCTCGTCATTTCTAAGGCATCTGCAATAGTAATTCAAAACAACTTTGTAAAGTAATTCAGTAGTTTAATTTTTAATATTGCTACAAACAAATCAATAAAATGATGTTACATAAATTCAACAGTTTCAGTGTAAATCTCTTGCGGACGCTTAATCGCTATCAGAGTCGGATAAAGTCCGTACACGTTCAATTCCTCGCAAATGGTAGAAATGATTCCCCAGTTAACAAACCTTCGGATAGTCTGGTCTGATAGCAGCTGCTTCCTTGTTGCGTACCAGAATTAAAATTACCAGATGAAACTGCTTTCCTTCGACAACTGCAAGATTCTCAATATAAGACATTCTGCATGCGAGCTATTTTAAAAATTACTCTATAGACTTGCAACTGGAAAAACTGAAACAGAAAAGATAAAAAGTATGAATGAAATATCTTGAAAGAACCAACACAAAACTGTAAACTTGGCGTGAACAACAAACACAAATGTGTTATATACAAATTACCATACATCTGATTTACCAAAACTATTTGAATTTAGTTTACGGCTTTTCTGCAACGTACACATGTACGTTTGTTGCACCGTTGTCTTGCCACACCAAAGCCGTACTTAATGAACAAAAATGTAAAGCTTTGCTTCGCTCAGTGTGCTAGAGTACGTTTTCATCTTCGCAAATTCAAGCTGAAACTTACATCCAAGGAGGAAAAAAGAGCTGAGATTTGAATAATTCTGCCAAAATATTTGCACGTTCGTCGTTTTTTTCAATTTCAACAGATCCTTGTTTCCTTATTTCCTTTGTTAACGGAATTTATTCACGAAATGACAAAGTCCGTATTCGAGGCTCAGTTTTCCCTTCGTCGTCAGATTATATGAAATATATCAATCTTGGGATTTAAAGGATCTGCTTCATGGTTTGTACATTTTCAAAAATTGAGCCTTAATTTTTCAAATCCGTCGCAATCTTCTCCTTCCTTCGCCATCCTCGTTCTTTTTTGGTTAAGTATCATCTCTGGGTTTTTCTTCCGCAGTAAATTATTTAGAGGTTTCCTTAATTTTAAGGGGAACTTGGTTCGTGACAAAAATGACTTAAAATATCGTGACAACTCCTTTAAACACTATCTAACCTGTTTCCATAATATTCGTAGTCCATGATACATCCGTGTGGAGATCTCTAACAGTTCACCAATCATTGCACTTTCTGGATGCATTGGTGTTAAATCTGGAATAAAAACGTGATAAAGATTTTTTTTATAATCAGTTCCAGTAGTAATCTGGGCTAACACACATCCCACAAACACTACATTTCTAATTTCCCATAAGCAGATACCTCTCCTAAGTGCACACTTTTTCAGGGAAGGGAGGGGGGGTCCACTGATTGAACTAACTCACCAGTCTCAATTTTCTTTAAATCTGATCGGTTAATAAAGCACAGACAAGAGCAAACGACTTCTCAGGCCTGACTAGAAGTCGCCATTTTTGATGCCATCCAAATTGAGGGTGAAACTCCAAGGGAGGCAGGTAAAGTGAGGGCGCGTCAAGCGTGATTCCCAAAGTGGAGGAAATCGGAGAGACTGAGAAACATTGCAACATTGTTTTGCAAAGAACACAGAGGCGAAAACAACTAAGGAGAAGGCGGAAATCAGGGATCAAGCTTAAAGGTGGCGAAGGGGCCCACTCACCCTCCCCACCCCCGGCTCCCGTCAAACATGCGAAATACAAGTTGAGATTTTACGTTATTTTACTGGTGTTTTTGTTCATTTTCGGAAATTGGTAGTCTAATGCCAGAGGACCCTGGGAACGAGGTTGGCCTAATGCCTTTAATTTTCGTATTAGTTTAGAATCCATGATGCACTCAGAATCTATCGAAAAATTGATCGGCTAAAATCTCGGCCCAAACATCTCACTAAAATAACCTTGCACCGCATTTAAGTTCATGAAAACATTGACGACAATAAAAATCTTCAATTTAGCTCTCGCGAAATGGATAAAAACAGTCCATAAAACTTTGACAAAAATAACTACGCGAAAATTTAAACAGCCGCGGCCTGCTTTAGAGCGCATGCATGGTTAGGTGACGGATGGCATATCGGAATTGTCACCGAAACATAATATTTTCCAAATGTATCTTTCCGACCGTTGCAAAATCTGTTAAACTAAAGGAATAAAGGTGCGATTTAAGGCTATATTTTTCTTTTCTCCAGTTAATTGCTGCCAAGGTTACGAGGCAGACATTATAATAAGACATTTCTGAGTTCTCTTTTACCTCAGTGTCAAACGAGTCTAAGTGCGAAACCAAATTTGACAATGTGATGAAGAAATTCGTGGTCGATTACAGGACGTACCGCAACAAGCTCACGTCTATTTGTTAGGGTCACGGTTGAAGAACCTTCGCGGCAGACACCTATCCAAAATTTAAGGGAGTACCCCCCTGAGAGGGGGGCTGTTTGTAACTGCTTGGTCCAATCAAAACTCGAAGTAATTACACGTAGCCGGCACAAAAAGCGGGAAAACGTGCGCGCGCTAGTCACGATTGGTTTTGGTTTTACTTCCGATTGGTTGACAAAGTGGCGCGAAATTTTTAAACCAACCACAGAGCATAACAATGCAAACCCAAAGCAATTCGTCGATTACTTTTGATACTCAAATGAAAACCGCTCTATTTCTCCGACTGACCGTAAGTACAGAGCGGTAATCTGATGATGATGATTATTATTATTATTATTATTATTATTATTATTATTATTATTATTATTATTATTATTATTATTTTAATATTTTTCAGAGAGAAAGCAAGATGACCAAAATATTTAATAAATAAATTTAGCCAAGCCTAAAAGCGAAGCTCCATATCTTTTTGCTGGTTCGTGATGATCTGTGAAAATACTTTCGTAAAAAAGGAACGAAAGAAAAGGAAAAACCCACCAAAATGAAAATGGAAAAGATTCCAAACCAAACATGTCCTCCACATCAAAAAGTACATTTCGCACCTAATAAGTAAGGATGTCGAACTGGCTCAGTTGGAAGGTCAACTGTCTTGCGGTCGAGAGATTGAGGGTTCGAATCCTAGACTCCGCAAAAGAAATATTTTTTTTCTCCGAAAATAACGTATTTATATTTTTCTTCAGCAAAAACATGATGATAACAATAAAAATTGGCCACGACCTGGAAGAGGACGCATTGAAGTGGTTATTTTTCGCGCCTCGGGTGCATTCGACGCGAAGACCTGGATGAGCTCTACACCTGAGCGGCCATTTGATATTGGCCACCAAAGACCTTGTTCTGACTGCTTTGAAACATGAAATATACGTTATTTGCCGGCTAAGGGTCGTGTGGCCTCGGGCAGCACTTTCAAGACCTCGATCACAGATTTTCACTATACAGACCAACCCTTAGCCGGCAAATAACTTATTTACTTTTCTTCCTACTGAACATCTTTGTTTACGACAGTTTTACGCGCGTATCCGGTTGAGCCGATCGGCGAAGCACGTGTCCGTTTCGGTCGATGCCATTTTTTCGACACTCGCCAATGACCAGAATCGAACCCTGAACTTCTGACATGCCAACATCCCTATTTCACCACTACACTACCACTACACTACCAGGCCAATTCTTAGTCTATTTTACTTATAGTATTGCCCCACCCAACAATTAAAAGCTAACGCAAGCAAACCAGTGTGAAATTGAACAAAAAGCATTTGGTAAATATGTATTAGTCTATCACCAAATTATAACCAGTTTCGACCTAGTCCAGGCCTAAACTAGAGCAGATATAGCATCGTCCATTCCGAAAAGCTTGGTTACAAATTATGGCATCGACCGAAACGGAAATCAGCACCGGCGAAAATCATTTTGTTTGCTCAGTTTGCACTTTACACTACTAAAAAATGACCTTGTTACAATGAACCATACTCTCCGAAAAGTTCATCAAGAAACAAAGAAAAGAATTTTTCTCCTGAAAAGGCTTAACTGCAAAATAGTCAGACTACCCTGCCACTCCAAAACACATCTAGAATCTGTGGTTACGCGGCTACAGAGCTACACGGTTAGGAGGCTAATGGCCTGGCGAACTGTCCAAACGACTACGCGGCTACATGCCCAGAAAAGTTCGCTGACACATGAATATAGATCGCTCTTTATTTCGTGAGACAAAACAAGCGCGCTAACACATGAATATACCTGGTTCTTAACAACTACCGTCTCTTTACGCCCTAAATCCAAAGACTGCATTTTTCGCGCCTAAGCAACCAAAAACCATGAACTTTATTGTGATACCTTTCGCTTCAGTAACTCCAAAACTCCTTTCATCATGTTGTGGTTTAAATTTATCCCTGGTTTAAAATCTTTTAAACCAGTTTGATTTTTATTTCCCTTTGTCTCATGTTGATTAGCATAATCTGAAACAAAGGGAAATCAATATCAAACTGGTTTAAAACATTTTAAACCAGGGATAAATTTAAACCACAACAATTACATTACACAATATTTCCGATGAACAGTACTCGCTACACGAGGCATCATCAAAACTCCTTCTTAAATCCATGAGCCAAAACAAGCGTGCTGAAACGAAACAAGAGCACTAACACACAAATATATACCTCTCTCTTAAATCCATGAGCCAAAACAAACGCGCTGAAACGAAACAAGCGCGCTAAACACATGGAAACCTCGTTCTTAAATCCATCAATGAGCCACTCATCCAAGAAGAGCGCACCAACATAGTTTTGGAATATTTGAGCACTTGTACTTCCTTTTGATCTCACAACTAAATGCTAACAGGTAATGAGCCCATATTTCGTATACATATTAAACAATACCACTGAAGTTTATTTGTGAAGTTGTTTTTTAAAGTGGCCCGTTTCCATGGCAACGCAACAGAACAAATGTGACCTAAAAACCTCTTTTTTTCGATTTTGTGGAAAATACACTTATTAGATTTTTATTTAAAATTGCCCATGTGTTAACGAGACTGTGATATCTCTATGGAAGAAACTTTACGCGATTCTGGCAGATAGTTTTTTATTTATTTACAAAAATTATGTTCTTCTTAATTCTAAACGTATTGCTGATTTCCTCTGTCAGATTTTTACTTTTATGCTTCAGGCGTTTGAGTCGTAATATTGTCTGAAAGCATGCAAAAAATCATCAATTTCTAATGACTGGATTTTAAGAAAAATCAGTTTGTTTACATAACAATCCGCTCACAATTTTTGAACACTGCGTATGCGCCGGCCGTAATTTACCCTTTTTGACATTACAAAAAACTGTAAACAACATTTTACGAGCTGGTGAGACTTTTTTGAGATATATTTGCTGCCGACTTGGTCAACTTGTTTGCTTTTATAATTGAAAGACACGCCATATTGTGTAATACCGCTGACCACCCAGAGAACCTATGTTCAGTCACCTTAAATCCATGAGCCAAAACAAGCGCGCTGAAACGAAACAAGCGCACCAACTCATGAATGTACCTCGTTCTTAAATCCATGAGCCGAAACAAGCGCGCCAACGCATGAATATAGCTCGATCATTTCCAGGGCCGAAACAAGGGTCTAACTTACACAAAAACTGCTGCCTCTTTATGTAGATCTAAACATGCAACTTATCACTACCCAACGCCGTAGATCAATAGACTGCATTTTTCGCGCGTAAGCAACCAAGTAACCACATGGTGTTTTGAATTCAACCAATGAACTTTAGACCTACTTTAATGTTACCTTTCGCTTCATTGCTACAGTGTCCTCTGGAAAAAAAATGTCCAATATTAACGATGTAAATGCCAAGAACTACCTATTTCTGGCGCATAGCCGCCATGTTTAAGCAACGTCGTACGGTCTACGTCGTACGCGCCCGCGAGCCATGCCGCTAGCCATGATGGCCATGAAAGAAAGCAATGCATGGGTCGATAAGTATGGGGCTCCGCTTGGCGGCCCTCCGCTAATGTTTACGTTGAAGGATTCTTACACTAATCATACACTAACAGTAATGTTTTCCTGAAGTAAAAATGTTTCCTGAAGTAAAAATGTTTTATGAAACTTTCTCTAATAGCCTCATTGCATTTGGTAGAATGTTTGTCATGTGTCATTTTTCAACGATAATTGGAATCCCACGTGCAGCCAGACAGTATTGCTTGGAACAGTTCGTCTTATATAGATTTACTGAAAATCACATTATGTGCACCAGTCTCCACCGAACTGAACATTTTTAGTCATGTTCAGTGGGTTGACTGGGAGTCAGGGCTGGAAATTAACTATTTTGCCCGCTAGCAAAGTCTTGCTCGTAACAATTTTTCCTACCATTTCGGCGAGCCAACTACCGTTTTTTATGGAAAAATTAAAATTCTTATTGATACTTTCGAAGTAATGAGCTGATTAAAGGTAAAAAAAAGTTTCTAAGGACTCTCTGTCTACCAGGATACACAGCGCGTGTTTGTTTTTGTTTTGATTCTCACGCACGAACAGATTTCGGCCTAAATTTAATATAATTTTAAGCATTTTCTGGACAAATCAGTCCAAAGGAGAAAGGCGCAAATAGGCTATTTAGCTCTTATTAACCGAGCAGGAGGTTTTTATTGGAGAATCTTGACGGACGTTGTGAGTACAGACCGAACGCAGTGAAGTCTGTACTCACGACCGAGGTCAAGGTTCTCCCATACAGACCGACTAAGCTCGGTTAATAAGATGTTTAATATATTGGCAAGCGGAAACTTAAATTAGCTTAACGAGACTGTTTCGTAAAAAGGAAAGCTGACATTTTGCAGCATTTTGTTTGCGAATGGTGATGAGCTGAACTTAAATTTGCAAAAGTTTGGTCGTATCTTCACTTTTTATTCTTGTCAAGCCTTTTCAATTTTCCATTTAGTATTTTTAGAGAAAAAGGGGATAGTGTTCCTGTTTTGTCCGTAACTTTCTGAGACCAAAATGCAACCGATCTAGATGCGGTGTAGATGGGAAAATCTAGACCGCAGTCAAAATCGATTTTACCAATCAAATTCGAGAATTCACCAGTTTCCAGTCCATGTGGGACACGGCCATATAACGAACAGCCCAAATTCTCCTGGGTATTACAGCCATCCCAAGAGAATCGGAAAACAATGCTTATGCAAAATTTTGGGGGTTGAACAAAGTGTACTATAGGCTATGCAAAAATGGAAGAAAAAAAATGGAAGTAGCCGGATGGTGATTAATATTTGCATATATTGCGCCAGTGTTCAGTGGTCTCCCTAGTTTTCAGCACAGCAGATAAAAGAACTTTTCAATCCAGAAAAGAAATCCCAGTCAATCACAGTGAATTACGGCCGTTGTTCAAAGGGATGTATTTGCTGCCGCTTACATGAAGTACTGTTTTTGCCACAAATTGCTCCTGGTTCTTTTCTTCTGGCTTCCAAAACTCAGTATTTGTAATGGTGTCGCTCAAGGGCTATAACAATGAATTCTCAAAATTTCGTTTAACGTCTGGATTTTTTTGAAAAAAAAAACAAAAGCTGCCTTTGCCTTCACTACATGCTAGCTATGTTCACTTAAATAAACTACTGCTAATCGGCCTGTTTTCGAAAACTGAAATGGGGCCTGTTTTCAAAAACTGAAATGTGAGTAATATTTCTCGCTTCTAAAATTATTTTTAATTATTTTCCTTTGTGACTTTTTTCAACCGCACTAATGCCTGCTCTTTCTTCAAAAGGTACGGTATTAGCACTGTGAGAGATTGAAAGGTGAAAGAAAATTAATAATATGAAAAAAGTGGCACAAAGATGTAAATTCACTATTAATTTTTCATCTTTCTTTGATTTTCAATGACGACTACATTGGTGGAACATGTGCGCGTTACTCTGTAACTGTTGAGTTCTCCGCTGAGTTTTCATGAGACATGTACATGAATCTTATCATTTTCAGGCAGTAAACAGGTTTGCTATGGGCGGTAAAATTTACCGGTTACCGCCTGATGAGGAGAACACTGTTCATTTGAATAAAAAATCACAAAAGTAGCCGGTACAAACAACCCAAGTAACTGTTCAATTCTGCCGGCTGCGTACATTAGGGACAACCCTGCAACCCATGACACAGAACATTAATCAAGGCCAGACCACAACACCGGCAACTCCCCGCCGAATCAAAATGGCAAGTTAGTCGGTCACATGTCCTTTCATGGGAAAAAAAATTATCTGCAGCCCTGGTACAAGGATTATCCAACAGGAGTGCCCTTCTTTTATGCCCAGAAAAGAAGGAGAAGTTTGATTTGATCAATACACAAATTATGAAAAAAATTGTTTACCTGGTTCCTGGATTGCAATAAATTTATCATTTTTCTATGTTAATGGCAGATATCCCATCTTGTCTTGTTCTTATGATGCACAGCTTGTCACCTGACAAAGAGATGAGATAGAGAAATTTAATGATTTGTGGCTAGTCTAGTCTTGGATGCAGGGGAAGGGGAGGGGTCTACTAAAATATTTCATGCTCCAAGGTCGAAGCCTCTCAGTATATTACCCAAAAGGACCCTAGTAAGACTCCACCAATTTTGATGCCTTTAAAAGTATGAAAACTGTATGGTGAAGCAAAATCTTATTGCATTGCTGTATACTTTGTTACTGGAAATCTGTTTAAGATGGATTCCACTCAACGTTTGAGCAATAAGTGCAAAAATTACTCAGAACGCAGTAACATTTTGTGTACAATTTTAACTGACGTGAAATGTGTGTTTAGATTAACATATGAATAACTCTAAAGCCAATGTTCTCTGGCAGGGTCAGCTTGAGCGCTAAAGTCTAAATATTTCATTCTTAACGGTTGCTATGCTTTGAGATTGTTTTTATTGGTAGCTTTATTTTTGCTCAAATGTTAAGCAGAAACAGTCTTAATTACCAAAACAGTGAACTCTTTAATTTCAACACGCTCTGCATAAAATATGATACCAAACCTCTTGTATGCAGAGCTGCAAATAATTTTTTCCCATGAAACGACACATGTTATTTGGGATCCCTGTGCATGTTAACCAAAAAACAAAGGCATGGCTGACTTGGTAGTGTAGCAGCTCTTGTAACCTTGTAATTCTACTGGTCAGTGCTCGACACTAACTTTTCAGCTTACTAGCCTCGTGGCTAGTGACAACTTAGATGTTACTAGTCAAAAATTTTTTTGCTATCCCAGTGTTGGTGTTGGCTAGGTCCGATGACAGTTGATCCCTAGCAAGACTTGGAAGCACAAAGCAAGCGGCTTTCTTTGAATACATAATGTTGGCAATTGCATTGTTCTGAAATCAGTTTCAATAATAAAACAATTTTTGTGGAACATAGTCTGGTAGCACGAGATGTCCATGATGAAAGATCTTCAGTTTCCGAGCAAAGTGTTTGTTTTTGTCTTGCTTGAGGAAGACAGAAACTGCTTCGGCCAATTTTATTTTGTTTACTAGCTAACCAAAGTGGCTAGCGGAAATCAAAAACCTAGTAACCAAAACTATTTCTACTAGTCTGAGGCTAGTTGGCTACCATTAGTGTCGAGCCCTGTACTGGTAGCAGATGCTATAGGGGCTAGGGGCAATCTTCCTGTTGTTTTGTTTTATTGTTTTCACACAGGGTATCAAGCCATTCATGTGAGACCTTACGAGAGCTGCTACATCGCCCAGCTGACTAGGCTTGTTTAAAGGAAACCCTTTGCAAGTGACATCTGCAGAACCATCTAATTAGATAACACACTATTACTTGCCCATCAGTGATTATACTTGATTTACAGTGGCAGGAGATCTTAGCGAGTCCTACTGGGCTTTTCAAAGAAGGTCCCCAGAAGTGTCTTTTGTCTGGCCAACCAACATGGTCATCAACTAGGCATTGTTAACCTCTTCGGATAATTTGACTTACAGTAGGGATACTACATCTATTTTGTAAGCCATTGCTGTCCAAGCAACACAGGTGTTAAATAAACTGCATGATTTTGTCACGGAGCGTTTTCTTGAAAATCATAAAAAAACAAAATGGATCGAGGCTACCAATCACAACCAACAGACGTGACCTTTTGACCCTGTTGAAGTGAATTTCTGTTTCCTGAGAGGTCCGCTTGATGATTGATGGCAGCAAAAAACGTAACTGTCGTTGTGGGCAGAGTTCGTGTGTTGTTGCAAGGCGCAGTAACTCCCCATGGGAGTTAACATAATTTAATATCATTCTTCAATTGTGTTTTGGTATGGCAGAAGCACAATATTTGAATTGCTGCTGCGCCACAGCCGTGTAGCACAGCAGAGCTTGTCAAGCTTATTGCCATGCCAAACTCAATTCAAAAGTTTCATTCAGACGCTGTGCTTCTGCCACGCTTTAGTTGAGTTCGGCATGGCAGCAGACCTTCAAAACCCCATCACATGCAAATCTGGAGGTTTTGAAAAAAAGTCCAAAAAACCTGGAGATTGGGACCTCAAACCTGGAGTTTTCTAAAATATGCGTCAAATAATAATAAAAAAACAGATTATTTGTTCAAGAGTTATCCTTTTCTTCGCGGTAGAATGGCTGAGGTTCCAAAGATGAAACAGAGTCATTTTCTGATTTTGTTTCACTCTCGAGTTCTGGACAGCTAGTAGCCATTTTGAAATTTGTGTTCGAAGGTTAAGCTTTCCCACAGACCTTAGCACACCGAAGTTTCACTGGCATGATGCTGACCTTGTACCCAGGTTTCTCTCACATATAAGTTCGATTAATTCAGCTGTTATGAACATAGATTTTTCGATATTCCTTCATACTTTACGGGATGTTTTGCCAATTTCAAGGTTTTCTGATTCATCATGAGATTTAGAGGCAAAGCCGTGAAACCGCGAGATGGCATCCCAAACCGTGAGAGTTGGAAGGTCTGTGGCAGACCGAAGAACAACATCTGAACTGGGCATACAAAAAGACAGAAAGACAGTTTTTGCTAACATTGTATATGCCATTAGCATGTGAAAGGTGCCCCTGATGGGCAGAGTACAGCCCCCTCACATGCCTCCTTAAACCCTCCCAATTCCCCCACACCCCCCACCAGCCCCCTCCACAGGATATGAAAAGCAAATTGGTTCAACCCAGATCTATTTATAGAAAACTCAAATATTTAACATAGCCAACTCCATAGAAAACTGAAAGTATAACTTATATTGATTTTCCTTAATTAGCAAATTTATGAATAAGCTTACCATCAGTCATATTAAAATCGCGCGGCAACACAGCTCACAAGACCCGGCCATCTCACCAGCTTGCTATCAAATACAACAAAAATACGCAAAGATAAGTAAATAATCATGCAACACGAAGAACGATGAGAAACGAACGAAGAAACTCACTAAGTTAGACCTTTCGTCGACCTTGTTTATTTTGAGCTGGCATTTTGCTTCGTTCAGCAACATGGCCGAAATTTGTCCGACCCGTGCAAAGAATGCTGGGAGATCTCACGCAGCTCGCGCGTTAGCTCGCGCGAACGTGGTTTTTCTGTTTTTTCGTGACGGCCGAAAATTATCGACTTTCCAATTACTCTTTCATAAAAGTGCTGTTATTGCTCTTGTCTTATGGAGTTTGAGACAAGTAGACGATAAAATGAACAGAAAACAGCACTGAAAAATTAAAAACTGAAATTCTAATCCTAGATTATCCTAATCGTGCTTGAACAACCTGTCCTTGGCTAACTTAGTGTTATATAAAAAACACACGACCCACAATTCCTTGATTCGCTCCGACGAAGGGCTAACGCTCGAAACGTCAGCTCTTGAATCTCTTTAATTACGGTGGCCAATTCACATTATCAACCCAGTTGATGAAACCAAATTATATTGTTATACTTCCCACCGACGCAGCACCACAGTTGCTTTAGAAACTTACGCAACCTCGTTCCCAGGGTCTTTTCCCTAGCCAGGGAAAAGACCCTGGGAACGAGGTTGGAAACTTACGCCCTCTAACCTGGTGTTACTCATACTCATACTCATTTTTCTTGGACAAGTCCGTCCAAGCGGGAAAGAACACCGGGAACCTCGTTCCCTACACTTTGTGAGAAGTGCGTGGATTCTTTAACGTCCCCTGCTTACCGTAACACTAGCTAACACTGAAGAAGCAGGAGACGGGACCTACGGTTTTTGTCCTTACCCGAGAAGACGAGAACGTCTAACCATTTGTCATAATATTTGCAAAGGCACCACATTCTAAATATACTTGTTCTGCGCAAATACTCGGTTTTTCTTCAGCAAGTCTTTTTTTCTCAGAAGACGTTCCAATGATGGAGAAATCAACGCTGTTTGAAAGTGTCCTTTGAAAATGAGAACTGAGGTTATATTTTCTTCCAAACAACACTTTTTCGCTTAGTGTTTTACTTGTTCAAAGTACAATATCTAGACGAAGTTGTTTTCCGATAAACTCATTTTTTGTTACTTCTTTCTCCTCATTTTAATGGCAAAAAAGCAAGTGAATTAGGCGAGTAGATCGTGTTTAGGAAACATAACGACGTCTTGTAATGTGGTTGCGCCAGGTATTTTGAAGCCTTTAACAACAACTTTTCATCTTGTTTTTCAGGTTGAAAGAAAATCACAAGAACTAAGAATTAAGACAGTGGCGAATCCAGCCTTCTTTCTAGGTGAGGGATGGGGGGGGGGGGGAGGGGTTGGCCGGCCCTTCGGGCCTTAAAATTTTCGCCAATAGGGAGAGGGGGGAGCGGGCCCTCCGGCCCCTCCCCTAGATCCGTCACTGGAAGGTTCAATATTTATTGCTTGAAATAAAATATAATTAGTTTATATGAAACAAATCGAAAAAATAACTAATTCTTTTGGCGGGAAAATTGTTGTTTGATAAAGAGGTTGCGCTTTTAAAAGGGATCGAGAAAAAAGTATTTTGGTGGGAAAATTGGTGGGAAAATTGGCCTAAGGAAAAAAGGCTGCGCTTTTAACTGATTCTGGTCTTTTGGTGGGAAAAATCTTGCAGTGTGAACACTAATTTGTACCATCAAAAGTTTGAGTATATGTTTTATTCTCACTAGATGTGGTTCAAAATCATAAATTCTTGCTTTCCTCTCTGGTCGTTTCGCGTCATGATTTAACTTCATTACTGAGGATCAAGCGACCAGAGGGGAACGATAAAATTCAGGTTAAAAAGAAAAAGAAAAAGAATAAAAGAAAAAGAACGAGAAGGGTATGGATACATAAAAGTAGTGGAGAAGGGACTGGTAAAGAAAGAAGAATGAAACAGAGAAAGGGAGAAAAAGAGAAAAAAAAAGGAGCGCGATGAAATCCTCTATTATTTGCACAGTAAGTGTAATTATCAATGCATTATTCAGTGCCTTAGGGAGCTGGCCATTGCATTAAAAGACAATAAGACGCATGCATAATTAATACATCTGTATGCATAATAAATCTATGGAGCTCCTTTGGGAACCGTCAACATGACGTTATTAACGATCGTACAAAATAGTTCGAAATAAGGAGAAAAATAATAAAATCGACTTACCAATCCTGTTCTGTATAACTTGTGTTTTTATGGCGTTTAGATGCGTTTCAGATAAAAAACACAAGTTATACACAGAACAGGACAGGTAAGTCGATTTTATTATGTTTGTTTGAACTATTTTGTACGATCGTTATATTCCAAACAAACTCTTACAATAACGTCATGTTGATGGTTCCCAAAGGAACTTGGGCTACCTGTGATAAGTTGTGCGACCAAAAATTCACACTTCAGACCACTTCAAGTTTTGTACGCAAAATTGTATGCGAGGTTTCTGGGTTATTAGCTATAAAGTTGAATGGCGAAGGTCTTCTAGCCCTCAAACATTTTTTTGATTTACGCACTGTTAAGGAACCAAGCTCGGAAACACTACTCCGCCTGGCTGAGTTAGTGTTAACACTCAACTGTTTTTCATTCGCGAACAATTATTACAAACAAATCAATGGCGTGGCCATGGGTACCAAAATGGGACCCAGCTACGCCAATCTTTTCGTAGGCTACATTGAACACCAATTTTTCAATCAATACAACGGCCCAAAACCTGAACTCTATCGTCGCTACATTGACGACTGTATCGGCGCTACCTCTTCTACCAGAGAAGATCTTAATCAATTTATAACCGCTGTTAATTCGTTTCATCCTGCCCTTAAATATACCTGGGAAATTTCCAATACTTCCTTAGCATTCCTGGATATCAAAGTTTCTATCGAAGGCAACAGTTTATGCACCAGTGTGCACTACAAACCCACAGATTCTCATAGCTATTTGTTGTATTCATCTTCACATCCATCACATGTCAAGAATTCCATTCCTTATTCTCAGTTTCTTAGACTTCGCCGTCTTTGTAGTGACGACTCTGATTTTTCCTTAAAATCAGAGGAAATGTGCAATTTCTTCGACAAACGCGGCTATCCTACTTCTGTTGTTCAAGCGGGCCATCATCGCGCCCAGCAAATTGATCGACAGTCAGCACTACAAACGTCACAGAGAGAAAACAACGATAGAATTCCATTCACCCTCACATTTCACCCTCACAACCACGCAGTTAAATCCATCATTCTCAAAAACTTTAAATTACTTCAAAATGATCCCGACACTGGTAGAATCTTTTCTCAACCTCCATTAATTTCATTTAAACGCGACAAAAACATAGGTAACTTTTTAGTCAGAAGTGCATTCCAAACTAGTGATCAACCCGGAACTTTTAAATGCGCTCGCGCACGATGCAAAACATGCCCTTTCATTCACAACGTTGACAAAATATCGGGACCCAAGCGATCTATCAAAATCACTGATCATTTCACCTGTACCTCAGCCAATGCCATCTACTGTATAACTTGCACTCTTTGCAAAAAGTTATACATCGGCGAAACAGGGAGACGACTTGGCGACCGATTCCGAGAACACCTTCGTGACGTAGAGAAAGACGACAAAAATGCATCGAAACCGGTCGCGAGACACTTCAATCTCCCAAATCATTCTAAGCAACATATGGCAGTCTGCGGCCTTTCCCTTCACCAAGGAAACACGGAAAGCCGTAAAACTCTAGAACAAAAATTTATTTTTCAAATCGGTACTCTTAATCCTCACGGTATCAACGAACGCTTTTCATTCAACTAATTTATTCCGAAGTTTTCACGTTACCAGGCACCAGCCAATAGCGAAGCTCCATCTTTCTGTATATAAAAACACACGACGCACAATTCCTTGATTCGCTCCGACGAAGGGCTAACGCTCGAAACGTCAGCACTTGAATCTCTTTACGGTGGCCAATTGACATTATCAACCCAGTTGATAAAACCAAATTATATTATAAAGTTGAATAGCTTGGCCGGGATTGCCATTTGACCATTCACAGGAAAACGAGTTACCTGTACGGTATAAGTTTCAAACGCTGAATCGTGTTTTGACAACTTTTTAAAGGCAGCAGAATCCGCGGCTTTTACACAAATATATACATACATGATTTTCTTGATAAGGCAGGTTACAGGTTTTCAGAAAGGTAAGACAAGATTCTGTCTTTTGAAGCGTTTATGGTCCTTTATGACATGATATTTGAAGAAAGTAAACTGACGATACGAGGATGGACGGAAAATAATTTCCTACGTTTTCGTTTTTTTTTTCGTCGAAACACGCGCTCGCGGATCAAGTACACACCCCAAGTAGCCGCCCCCCCACCCCCCCCCCCCCCCCTATACAACTTTGCGGAGTACGTACGTCATGTAAAATTCCCGAAAACTGTCTGTCGACGGTTTCCAAACCAAAAGTGCAAGCATGGCGGACGATCAGAGTCAACACGACGATTTGAGACAATTTGTTACTGATGAATGTAAAGCACAAGCAAATGAAGTGAGTGCATATTGAATGACCTATGCTTTGACTTCCAAATAAATCACACTGTGGAAAAAACATTAAGTACTTTTCCTGAACCTTTTGACTCAGTCCTCTTCAATTCCCTTCGTTCTTTTGTTGCTCTTTGAAGCGATCTGATGCTAATCCAGAGGAAGCTGCGTTAGGTGCCGAGAGAATGAATAACTTCTATCAGCGTGCTTTGAACGAAAGCGAACGGTGAGTACTCAATTAATAAATTCATTAAAAAAAATCAGTCACAAAATTAAAGATAAGGCAGCAATGATGTTGATAAAATTTGCTGCCATATTTTAGAGCAAGAGTGGTACTGTAATAGTTAAATGGACACGGTCACGAGCATATCTTAAAAAATTCAACGGACGAAAAACGTGTTTACACCAGTGGAAACCTACAAACAGTGGTCAAGTTTTGCAAAAATTACTATGCCAGTGTACTGAAGCTATATATGGAGTGATATCACTGTGATACCATTAGGAGCTCAGATTTTTATGTGTACCATTCATTAATCCTACTTTAGCCGACCAAATAATTGCCTATGTACCATATGGCAAGACCTTCTCTTAGGGCCGGCTCAACCGGGCTAACCAGGGCAGGCTGGCTCATGTAATCAGGCCCTTAGATCTTTATCTGCAAGTTTTGAGTATTTTGTGGGTAATTCATATGCATGCAATTAGGAAGTCCACAACTAGCTCAATAGGCCCAGCCTGTTAGAACTTATCTTAGCTCATTATAGCACTCCCCTTCTCCCTACCCCCTCCTCTCTCTCCTCACCAGAAAAGTACCTGACAGTCTTGGTAACCAACCAATACCTAACCCCAGACTGCTGAATTCAGTGCCCCCTGTGGACCAACCATTTGGACACAGTGTTCCCACCCCTCCCATGAATGCTCGAGCCATTTTTAGTGGAGCCCCATATTCATAAAGGACATAAAGGTTGGAGAACCATGCATGCAAAGAAATAGGAGAACCCATGCAGTTCATTTTTCATGGTCTAGTTACATGTACATAGCTCACAGGCATCTGTGTGTACGCTCTACATACATACTAAGACATCGCTCAACCTGTTGGCCATACTCGAGAAACACGTCAACCTGGTTAATGTCAACATTAGCGTATATCTTTGATATATCGAACAACAATGGTTTGGTCAATTGACAGCTGTCAAAACAAGGTATCTGCTGACCAGTATCACATGACCATATCACAGGCTCATAAAGGTCATGTGTATTTTGGAAGTTGACCACTGACCAGGTAATGGTTTTCCATTGTATCACAGGCTTAGGCTGAATTTTTTGGACTTTATTTTTTCACGGTCATCCTCAGTGGAATCTCTGTGATTGGAGTTGACGATTAATTCTGATGTTTTTTCAGCAACAAAATCTTTCTCGAGGAGTCAGGTATGCAAGTATTTTCATTTAGATCATTTTCTCAAATTATTATGAACCAGAAAAAAATATGGAGCTCCACTTTTAGGGCTTGGCTAAATCTTTTTTCGTGTATTGCTTGTACATATTAATTTTGACCTTGCTTTAGAATGAGCAACGAGGTCACCAAATCCCACATGCAAAGGAGTGAACTTCATAAAGAGTTTGGAGCAGACATGTTTGCCAGCTGGACTCGAGACCATGCTCAACAGGTTCTTAGTTCTCAGCGGTATGAGCTCTGGAATAAAGAAGAGGAAAAAGCGAAAAAAGCCCTTGAACAGCTACAGAACACAACAATCCATGATGACGAAAGCAGTGACGATGCTTCACACTGACAGTATTTGTGTTCTATATTTAAAGAAATAGTGTATGGTATTTTTGGTTTTCAAAAAATTTTGTGCTTTAAAGGGACACAGTCAGCATTAGATACCATTTCATAGCTAATTTACGTATTATGATATTTTATCACAAACCATACTGTTTTAACTAAATATGATCATATAATATCATAAGATGCGCAAAAGCACACATAAAGAGGTTTTCAGAAAAAATTGTGTTTTTGAGTGTTCTTTCGCTCATCCTATGATAATTATTGGACTTGCACTTAAACCTGATTGGCTGAGAATGGGAAATGAGTACTCGGCACATGCTCGAAATTGGTCTTCTGTGTTCTTAGTACTGAGCAGCAGTCTCAGGGAACGAGATTGTTACTACTAGCTGTTACTCACTATACACAGGATCGTAGTCCCAGAAAAACCCACGCTAAATTCCCTGTGTGTGCAGTAATCATGCGCAGCACAATAAGAAACCATTTTCATGGAAAACAAGGAAAACATCACTTTATTTGGGCAATAGAGGACTTTTTCCGTGTTTACATAGCTTCATCTAAACACGAGGGGAGCTGGGAGAATTTGAGACAGTTATGCAAACCCTCTACCACGTTTTGGGTTAGCATAACTTTCGAGAATTCTTCCAGTTCCTTTGAGTGTTTAGATGAGGCTATGTAAGCACGGAAAAGTCATGTATTGCTTTTCAAAAATGTTTCTAAAAAATACACGCGAATGTAAAACGTCATAACCATGTTTACATACTTTCATCTAAACACACCTATCAACAAATGAGAGCATGGGTAATACCTCAGTTATTTTATAATACTTATTGCCTGCAAAAATATGGAGACATTCATGTTAACTTCTAAAATAACTTAATTACTTATAATAGGTTTACAAACGCGTAGAAAATAAATAATTATGTTGATCATGTTAAAATTTATTGTCTTTAAAAAGATAAACGAAACGCAAATTGCTCTTTAGCATATTAATTAAAGCATAAAAATTAAAGGGTTGTTTGTTGCTTCTCTTAAAGTATTTTAAATTGTATGTATTACATGAATTTCTTTTCCTTAAAATGTCTGAAATTTTCCTTTAATCTTACCTATAAATATCAGATGTCCTTAATTATTAAGTTTGAATAAAGACTTTTAGAGTTAATTTATGGTATTTTCTTAATATTTTATTATAAAAAGAACTGCTTTATCTTACAAGCTTCACTATGCCGTCATGGCGTATGCATTCAGTAAAATGTTTCACTGCACTATCTTAAGAATCTATCTTTACCTTTAAGGTGCAAAGTTGCTCGAAGACAGCTTAATTCTTGTGGCAAAATTGTTATCTTTAAAAGTTGACATTTTCTTGGTTAAAAAGTGAGTTTGGGGAAAAAATAATTGTCAAGGTACATGTATGAAAACGAGGTACACACGAAAACGCCTATAGGATAGGGGTTAACACATTGTGCCGGCATAATTTGGAGCATAATACTATAGAGGGAGCATCGAGCATAATGCCGGCATAATAGTGCCATTTTGCGACATAACAGTTATTTCGTTGTTGTAGAGCTACTATTGTCCGTTTATTGAGTAAAAACTACAAAATTTAGTGCCCAAAACTGTATTAATAAGTAGTAATAAGTTTAATGCCCAAATTACGTTACATGTAGTAACTTTTTAATCGAAATCCTTGGACGAATGTTCATATTGTGTTACTAATTTTTTATATAATAACCAAATCAATGCGCGCGCTCTGATTGGTCAATCAGCTATGGTTTATTGTGCCAGTAAACTCATGGAAAAATCGCGCGTCTTCTGAATTATTATATAAAAGCAATAGATCACAAGTTTCTATGGTTTATAAGCTGATAAACCACTTGGGATGTTGGAAGAACACTCGAAGAATTCGTAAATCACTCGCCTGCGGCTCGTGATTTACAAATTCTTCTCGTGTTCTGCCAACATCCCGCGTGGTTTATCAGCTTATAAACCATAGAAACTTGTGGTCTATTGCTTAAATAAAAATGATTTTTATTTTTGCGCTTCACGGGGATCCGGGAAACATTTTTTACGGCATAATTACGAGGACAACAGAAACAGTCGGGCATAATTTGGAGCACAATAGTCCGTTTTGAGAGCAATGCCAAAACGAATAATACTCGTTTTAGAAACGTGCGCTGCTTTGACCAATGAGAGAGAGCTCGGAATCAAATTGAATTGGGTTCCTTTTTCCGCCCTTTTCTTGGTTGTTGTACATTATGCATTTGTCTCTCCACTAAAATTCTCCTCCAAGTCATATGATTCCTGAGAAGATCGAGAGAACTTGGAAAGCATTTTCTACACCATGGTTTCAATTTCCTCCTGGTCTTGTTTCAAAGACGAATCATGCTTCGCGTGACCATTTCTTTTAGACTCAAGAATGAAGTCAGGAGTTTTCACCGCGAAAGCTAAACTAAATAGGCTGTTCCTGCGAAAAGAACCTTTTTGAATTACCACGCTTTCAGCTTGTCTCTTAAGCCTAGCCAAGTGGATCAGTTCTTTTCTGTGACGTTGCCTGAGCACCTGTATTCGACGCGAGCAGTTTATCTTGAAGACAGCAACTATCCTGGACAATTCGGTCTTCAGTTCTTCTTTAAATCTCATCAGTTCGATGCGTCTTGGAAGCGAATGATCTTCATTTTTGCCTACAAAAAATATGAAATTGAGAATGAATAAATACTGCTACTGAAAAAGTACGAAACTTCAGCTCTGGTCCATGTTTACTGTGCGACCTGTGAGTGGCAGGGGGCGTGGACATTTCCCTGGGGTTACAGGGACGAAATGAGTTTGAGAAAAATTCACACCTTGTACAAATTAAGTTGCTTTTATATCTTTTTTCCAGTTGTGTTGGGGGAATTATTAACTTAATTTTTCAATAAGTGTTGCATTTATGAGCCCTATGTACATTTTGTTTTAGAAAATTATTGAAAAATCAATGAGAATACCATTTCTTCTGAACTTTATCCATCCCATTTTCTTTGCAAGCTCAAACTTTGCTCCAACAAGCCACAGTACGCAAAGCAGCACGCCACAAACTATCATAGCACGGACGTATGTTGGAAAACGTGGGTCAAAAAGACTGCCTGACCGCTCTACGGACATACTTTTAGGTGTAATCTGTAAGGGAAAGAAAACAAACAGGGGTGAGGACATAACACGAAAACGAACAAACCTCGTGGTCTTTTCTTTTCGGAAAGAGGTAAGGTAAGGTAAGGTAAGTCTGCAGTCGGGCCTAGTGACCCATCAGGCCGGAGCTTATCCCGGTTTCTGTAGCATGAAGCGACAGAGAGTATTTCTACTCCCCCCTGGATGGGATGCTAGTCCATCGCAGGGTTACCCCCCAGCAGTAAATTCGCCGGTACCCATTTATACACCTGGGTGAAGAGAGGCACTGTGAGAGTAAAGTGTCTTGCCCAAGAACACAACGCAGCGGCCCGGCCAGGACTCGAACCCGGACCGTCCGATCCAGAGTCCAGTGCACTAACCATTAGGCCACTGCCCCTCCCGGAAAGAGGCGGGAGATTTATTATTTTTATTGTTTGAAATTTATTGCTCAATTAGTAATCTAGTTAATTTTACAGTTCAAATAAACCTTGCTATCATTCGCATGATTTTTTCCTTTCTTTTCATTGGCCCAGACCTTACCACATGACCTACAAATAGCTGCCTACAAATAATGGTCTGCTCATGCGCGTATGCGTCCAAAAATGATTTTGCTCATGCGTAGTTGTGCTAAAAAAATGACAGCTTGTTTTCCAGCGTTGCGAGAGAAGTTGCCTGGTAAATTGGGAAAAAAAAAACAGCGGGAATACAACAAAGGAAACGAAAATATTCCCCTTCAGTATTGCCTAAAAGGAGAACTGGGTAAAGTCTAAGTCGTATTACGATCGAATTTGTCTGTACTACTTCATCAACTTAATTTTGCTTAACCTTGTCCAATAATTGTTAATTGTTGTTGGGAATGATGTTGGCACCTTCCACACAGTTGCTGAAGGGTAGCAACTCTCGTAAGATCACTGTTGTAATTCTGTTGGTCGTCTAGTGCAGCAGTTGCTATTCTTTTGGGGGTTACGAGCATTCTTAATGTTATTTTTTATTTCATATTGTTGTAATGTCGAAAATCGCAGAGAAATATCTTTTTTGACTGCGAGCTTACAAACATCTACAGTAACTTCCGACATTTTAGAGCCACACAGTATTTTCGCTATTTCGTCTTTCACGCTTGGTCATTTTACTATTTTAACAAAATCAATCATCGCCATTGGGACCATCATCTAAATTAAAGAGAGAGTCTGTTGTAAGTCAAGGGTTGGATGTGGGAGAAAACTTAACGGAAAGCAAATCAGCCAGTACAAAACCTTCGTGTATCAAACCTAATGCAAAGTACCTCAATCGTCTCGACGTTCTTCTCCACAATCTTCGATATCTCAGATCGCTGCTCGCTGACGTATTTCTGAAAGCACTTTTGCAGCTTCTTGGCCTCCCCTCCCAGCACGACGCCGTACGCTGCCGAGTAGTCCAGTAGTTTACTGATTCGGATATCTCGTCGATCAAACAGCTGTTTCTTGCTGCCAACTGTGAAAGCATCGATAAGCATCCCTTTGACTTCCCTGTTAGTGAGCGCGTCGTAAACCTCTTTTAGATTAGTGTACTGTTTGCCTGGAAAGAGGGAACACTAATTTCAGTAATTTCGCACACATCGGGGGTTTGGGAGAATTCTCGAAAGTTATTCAAACCCTCGACTGCGTCTTGGGCTTGCATAACTGTCGCGAATTCTCCCAAACCCCGAAGTGTTTAGATGAGGCTATGTATAAACACGGAGAAAGTCCTCCATTTCTTAAATGCCCAAAGCTTACCATTTGGGTTGACCTGCGCATTTTTCCTGATAGCGATGCGATACCCGGAGGAGTTCTGAATAGCAGCGATCTGAAAACAGAGACAGATAATACATTTTTTGTAGAAGAACGGAGAGAGAGGGATTTGAACTTCCCGCATTCCATACCCTTTACTCCCAGCTGGTCACGCTCGAGTAAAAAAATTTAAATGAAAAAAAATAATGAACTACTTTCGAATAATTTTTGCAGATAAAGAGACACAGAATACATCGATCAGTGTTTCCTTAAAGAATCGAATCTGGCGATATTCCCGCGCCCTAGTATAAGCTTTTCTATTTAATTTATTCTCTATAAAGCTAAACTAACATACCTTCGTTCCATATAAGGTTACATCTTTGTCCAAGATCCTCGCGGTCAGCAGCGTTGTCATGGTAGAATTAAAACACGTGACCATAACTACGCCCAATAGAATCCAAGATAAACACACCAGTCGACCAAACGGCGTCTTTGGGATCCGGTCACCGTACCTTAGGACAAAAAATGTTCTATTTAGTACGTTCTTCAAAGGCAAGATGCTGAACAAACGTCTTAAATTTCACAGTGCCTCTCTGCTATCAGAAAACGGTGTGGCCTAATGGCTCGTGCGCTAGACTCCGTGTTCGAGTCCTGGTCTGGGCTGCAGTGCTGTGGAGTAAGACCCGTCACTCTTATAGTGCCCCTCTCCACCCAGGTGTATAAATGGGTTCCGGCGAATTTCTGGAGTAACTTGGCAGAATGCATGTTGGGGAGTAACCAGTGATGAACTAGCATCCCATCCAGGGGGAGTAGCAATGGAAGACCTTTCATAACAAGGACCGGGACCAGATTAGACATTAATTTCATGATATTTTATATTACATAGCAATGGCCAAAACAGCAGATCATTAACATACAGTTGTCGGTTGGTTCCAGTTAGATCCACCCCAGTTTGCTTGAGGTTAGTTCTATCCCAGTTTACTCAGTGTGGTTAGTTCCCTTACCGATTGGCTCCACTCCCGTTTGCTTGAGGTTAGCTTTCACTTTCTGGTTTGGGCAGTATAAATATTGAAAAAAATTGGGGTTTTTGGCAGCAAGCAACCAGTTGGTGTCGGTGGTGGCATGCTAAGTGAGTGCATCCTGAGTCGAATTTTCCCGGGTTCGATTCCCAATGTTTGGAATAAATTGAAATTTAATTGAAATAAAACTAGGAGTGGAATGGCCTTCATGGAAAAATAAGTAAGTTTGGAATCTGGTCCCGGTCAATATAGCAACACTCTTAGCCGTTTCATTTTATTTCTCTTACTTCTCTGTTGGAAAACTAAGGGCTACTATCAATGCTACAAAAAAACAAAATCACCGGATTGTGTCGCAGCTTACTTTATTTAGACCCGCTATGAATCTTAATGTTAGCGAAGAACGTTAATTCGAAGTTACTTCTATGGATCTAAATGAAAAAGCGATAGCCTCACCACAAACAAATGTCTCCCGGGCGTTACAAAAAAACAGGTGACTGTATAAAAATTAAACTGTTCAGCATAACAGTTTTTTTTTTTCAAAAACCCACATCGAAACTTGTTTTAATCTTTTTCAGTTTGTGTCCATTTTACCAGATTATGTACCTTTTCTTTGTGTTTCTTTAAGTAGTTAAATTGGTTGACGTTTTCTTATGCTCAAATATAGCTGAAATCCGTCACACAGTTTCTTTCTTAACCTCTTGAGTCACGGGTTTCATATATCAAGGTCTTGTTTTGGCCTCCTAGCATTCACTCAAAATATGATGAAGCCATTTCCGAGATTTAGTGAGCAATGTGAATTCACTCCTTCATCCCTTCTATCCTTCTATCGATCCGTCAGATGCTCTTAATATACATTTTGCGAATCCGCTGACAAGTTTGTATTGCTTACCCAAGAGTAGTCATGGACGCGAACGCCCACCACATAGCCTCCCAGCTTCCCTGCAATATGTTGCGAGGAAAATGGCGCTCGTTATATGCTGTTTCCTGTAGAAGTAAAAACAAGCTTAGTATGTTTTTACGTTTTCAGTTAGCGAGAGGTCGTATCAAGAAATAAAGTCACATTGACTTTAGGGGATCGTGCTTTTTCATCTGCGGCCCCTAATTTATGGAACAATCTGCCCCTTTATATCCGCCTTGAGGAGAATTTTGAACGTTTTAAATCTTTTCTTAAAACGCATCTTTTTAGACTAGCTTTTGATTTGTAATGTTTTATTTAGTTTTTAGCGTTATCTAGTTTTAGCCTTAATTATAATGCTCTTTTCATTTTTTAATTACTTTAAATATTTAAGTATCAGTTGTTACGCGCTTTTGATCATATTTGCATGGAAAGGGCGCGTTATAAATCTTTAATTATTATTATTATTATTACATTGAATTGAGTGGCGTTAAGAAACTTTGGCCAAACCTAAGCCTAAAAGCTCGTGACTGATCGGCAAATAATCGCTATGATCATTTACTACATTAGGGGGGTGGCTAGCGTAAATTTACACTCGAAAGGTTGATATCCACTGGTTAACCCTAGGGAAGGAAAATGTACATATCAGTGATTCTTGTGTTTATTATAAATGGCAAGCTGCGAGAGGATAAACCTCTTACCTATAAAGGTCAAAATATAGACTCCCTTGCTAGTTGTAAAATGTTTGTTTCTTGTTTTATGAAGGTAGAAGAGAACTTGGAGTGAAAGCAGGCGTTATTGGGGAGATTTAAGACCTTTTTATGCTCATTTACGTAAGGCCCAAATATAAGGCCTTTGGGCCTTACATTTTTCGTAAAAGGGGGCTATTGAGGGGACATCCCCTACATTCGCCACTTCAATACATTGATTTTGAAGACCAGTTAGTTTTAGTCGTCTGTCCCAAACGGAGACCTGAGAGAGTTTAATCTGAATGAAAAATTAAAGAATGAAAGAACTTCGCGCGTAAAGAAATTTAGCCTCATGTTGAAAACGGAGGCAAAGATTACGGACAACTTGCAAGTGGATAACAAATATCAAAAGCCCAATATACGCTATACTCATTTCAAATAACGTACCACAAACCATATGGTTAAACTAGACACCCACAGCATGGCAATCGACAGGAACAGTATCGGAAAGCAAAACGCCAGCGACTTCAATAAGAGAGTTGCAGCAGTGCCTTTTTCGTCTCCAATGATGATCAGCGCTAGCCCAGGTGATTGGACGAAAGGAACAAAGCCATAATTATTGGAGAACCGGGTCTGGTCCATGAATCCATATACTGGAAACTGCAGTTCAGTGTCTTCTTCAAAGTTGCTCTTGAACTGCACGAGGCCTGATTTCTTTGCGGGATTTCCCGAGGCAGTGTAGTCAAAGTCGATGCGAGTGGTACCATGTTCGGTACAGTTTCCACAGCAAGTATAAACAGATTCTTTTAAGATGGGCGTGATAATACCGCTCTTGTTCGAGTCAGTACTGTCCACGTATGGTGGGCTGATCCACCAATTTGTGAAGACAGTTGCATGGCAGTTGCATGTTTCTGAACGAGAAAAAAAAAACAATCATTTGACCCATTGAGAAATAAAAGCCCGCGGGTTATAAACATCGCTTATTGACCAAGCGTGTGGTCGAGATGGCTGGATATTGGCAATGTTTTGCGTGTTTATAGGCCATAAATGACTGAGAAAAAGGTATTAAAATTCGCAAACGATGTTTTAAAAGCCGATAAATTAAGTACGAGGTTTTTCATTTGACTCAAATTTTAAACTTTTGCAAGCAATTATATTTTTTTTTCGCGCGGAATCTTTCGTGGCAGTACTCGGCCGGTCCAACGCTTGGACCGGCAGTGGAACAATCAGATTATTCGATTTTAGTTATTGACTCTCTTGACCGCCATAGTCGCGTAATATGGCAACAACGACGTACAGACACTAAATTGAATAAGAACGAGTTTAATTACCCGCTTTTATAGGTTTGCTTTTAACACCATCTCCTTTGATCGTAAATGCCAGAACTTCAATATGATATCTTGTGAATGCGTTCAAATTCTCCAGAACAGCAAACAAGGTCGAGCTTCCGACTGTTACTAAACTAGTTTCCAGCTCCTCCTCGAGTGCTTCGTCTGATATGGCTATGGCTTTGTAGAACACTTTGTAACCGCGCAATATACCATGGACGTAGAATTTATCGGGGATTGGATTCCATCGTACCACAATCTTTGTGGGGCTTGTCTTGTTCAATGCTCGAACGTTGACGGGGGACTGACTGGGAGCTAGTGTAAAGAAAAGAGGGAAACGGATATCTTTACGAGACATCTTTAAGGCCATGTGAGCCGCCTTAAACACAGATAACACGACAAAACAGGTGTTGAAGTATCGTCTGACGATGACCCTTCAAAAGCAAGGCCCTTCAATTTCTATCCCTGGATAATAAGTGGCACAAATAACATCCCCGTGATACTTGCAAGAATTATTAATAAAAAAACGTGGTGGTTTAAGTGTCATTTTGTGCAGATTAAAAGCAAGCACAAACATCTAGACATAGCCCTTCTACACACACTGAAGAAAGGTTGTGCCCAACTGCTTATACTTTAAACCTGTACAAAATGACACTTTAATAATCACTGTTTTTATTATTATTATTATTATTATTATTATTATTATTATTATTATTATTATTATTATTATTATTATTATTATTATTATTTATTGTAATGAACTTATGGATTTTCTGGCCAAACTCGAAAAATTTAGGCTAAACGTCTCAAGATGTGTCATCCGTAACCAAACTTTTCCTCTTTCAACTAAAATTAATAACTACAGAGATGAGTATTTGGAATTGAACAATAGAACAGAAACGAAACTTACTGTATTCGTCTGTTGACACCTCCAACTCCTTGCTAACAGCGCCTTCTCCGGCAGCAGTGAACCCGAGAATTTGTATTTTATATTTGGTGTGAATCCACAGATCTTTCAAGTTGACGGAGCTTTTGTCTGGGGCAATGTCTCTTATTTCGTACGTGTCACGTGATTCGTTAGATCGCCAGAAGAGCACTCTGAAGCCCAATAGGATTCCATGAACAAAGTCACGTGGTATGTCGCTCCATTCGACCAGGAGGCTGGTGTGGCTTGTGTTCCGCGCCTTCAAAGTTATCACAGGTTTACTGGGGACTAAACAGCAGTGATTGTTCTAAATTAAGTACGCATAACATGGAGGGTTTTCACTCACGTGATAAGCAGTAATATTGGATTACTTAAACACAACGACGTTTGCACAAAAACAGAACTCAATAGAGCATTTTCTGTTTCAAAAGGAACCTTCCAAGAAAGCCATTCATGTGAAAATATGTTTTACCAACATTTTCATTTTCACCCAATTAAAGCTAGCCTGCGAATACAGTCGTCTCGCTTCGCTCCCGGCCCGAGGGACGTTTCACAAGACGGACCGCCTCTCGGGCCGGGAGCGAAGAGGGATGGCTGTTTTCGCAGACTAAATAAAATCAAACTCATTTCCATATGAATACTTTTGCACGAGTTATCGTCTTGGCTTTTTCCCAGAGGACTGATTCGACCGCCATGTCTTTGTTTCCGAACACCAATAGAACTGCCGTAACGTTATGTGAAAACGTTGAAAAGGTAAAGATGTTGAAAGCTAATTACAATATTTTTCATTCCTCGAAGACGACGTTTTCCTTTCTTCTCCCTTTAAAATATTAAAATATTATTTTTTCAACTCTTTCCAATATAATTCTTTTCCAATTAAGCGTTAGCTAATATTAGTTGGATCCTTCATAAGTGAACAGGAATTTCATCAATGTATGTTGTTAAAGCTTCTTAAACCATAGTCGAACACCTAATACGGAGAACGCCGTAAATGAAATAAAGTTGTCTAACTACAAACGGAAATTTAAAATAGCTGGAAGGGAAGGAAAGGAGAAGACAAGGCGAAGCAGTGTGAACACAACTTTTCTGAACGAATGTAAATTATAAAAACAACAACAACCAAGCGATACTCAATTCAGTTTTATAAAATAACTGAAATATATACTACGCGCGCCCTCATTGGTTGATAGGTGAGTTTACATGAGTTGTGACGTTTTAGATTCGCGCGTAGGTTTGCGGATATTTTCTAAAAGCAATACAGGACTTCCGCGTTAATAGAGCCTCATCTTAACACTCAGAGAGTTGGGAGAATACTCGGGGTTGCATAACTGTTTCGGATTCGATGAAAACTACTTCATTTAAACTTAGTCACATGACTTACCATCCTCACTAGTCCTAATCTCTAGCGATCGTGGAGAATGTGGACCCAGTCCTTTGCTAGTGTACCCGGCCACTTTAATCACATACCAAGTGTATTTTTTCAAGTTGGAAAGTGTTGTCGAAGCTCTGGTACTGTCAACAGTTTTATATTTGACCGCTTGATACGACCTTTTCGGAAAGTAAGAAATCCTGTAGCCTAAAAGAATGCCATTTCTGAGCTGCTTTGGGATATGCTGCCATTCCACGAAAAGAGATGTGGAGCTTTCGTCGAAACCAGTAACATTGTTAGGAGAGGCGCCTGGCTCTGGGAACGAAGGTCAGCAAGGGATATCTCGTTCACTTGTTCACAAAATGGCAATAAGCTAATTAGTGTAAAAAATTAAATAGGAATTGGGACAGAAGTCTAGAACTTGAAATTGTCACCATTCGATATTCATTATCTCTCATTATATTTAATCATTAATTTATTTATCTTTATCAGCCGTCGCATACCTCAGATACATGTATACTAGCTGGTGCAGTTTATTAACTAAACCATGTCGCTAAGCGTATGTTTTATTTTGTATTGTTTCAATTCCACTGAAATGGCTTTCTAACGTATTGAACATTGAAGTAACCACACTTGTAACTCTTAAAAGTCACACAGCACATAAAAATAGAAATAATCTTACTGTCTTCAGCCGTCATAATTTCGACACATTTGCTTTCAATTCCACTTCCTCTGCTGGTAAACCCCTCAACTGATACAACATATTTTGTGAACTTGCGCAAATTGGTGATAACCGCAGACGTCGTGTTCTGATTTACCATAGACTCATTCCATTTTCGAATGTTCCCAAGGTCTGTGGCTGTGAAAGATACTTTGTAACCGAGAAGAATACCGTGTACAAAACGCGCTGGAATTGGATTCCAACGGACGAAAATGCTTGTGGATGTTAGGTTGTTTCCAGTTACTTGCGATGGAGGTTTACTGGGAACTATAGAAATTAAATTGAAAATTAGAATTCAAGTTAAACCAGAAGGTTCAATGTTTTTTTGTTGGTCAACACACGACATTAAAACTTTGACCTTAATTTCCACCAATAGTACTGTTTTCTGTACACACTGTGAAAATGGCTTTTCGTGAATTATTTCTAATGCTTTTTTTTATCAGGAACCATAACCTGACTATTTCTCCCCGTGTTTTATATAGCGTGTTCATTATATTAAGCTGTGGCGCTTTTAGATTGTCCAAACTACACTCTTTTCTTTACAATAAGACACAAACTTCTCAAACTCATTAATAATTCATCACGTTAAAACAAAAGAAATCACAACCGTAACCGTGGCTTGGACTTTTACGATTTTGCTTCTTCGTTTTCTCCGTAGTTTTAGTTTCGATTGAGAAGATATATCAAACACTCGAGACAGTGTTTCATCACATTTCCAAAACACCTCGAAGTTCGTCAAAAATACTCCGCTGCGCGTCGTATTTTCAACTCTCTTCTCGGTGTTTGGAAATGTGATGAAACAATGTCTCTCGTGATTGATATATTTCATGAACGATAATGCCAGTCTACAAGAAGAGCTTCCGGCAGCGGAAAATACACAATCTCGGTATAACTCAAATTTATGTTTAGCGACTATTCTGCTATTATTTATCAGTGCATAGGGAAAAGGGGCAAAAAATTACGATTCCACAGTTTCATTTTTTTAATCTTTAGAAAGTATTCCCCATTTAGTCATGGTCGAAAGTAATTCTGCGTTTGCTTTGGTTTCTCGATTACTTCGAATAGTGATTGGCTTAAAACTGATCTCGCGCCACTTTTTCGACCAATCAGGAGTAAAACCAAAGCGAATCGTGACTCGCCCGAGCACGTTTTCCCGCGCTTTGTGTCGCTACGTGTAATGACTTCGAGTTTTCATTGGATCACTAGACTGTCTCCGTCTTTTGTGATTGGCCAACGTAATTACTGTTATTACTTTGGTTTTGGTTTTACGACACTCATTTGAATCGAAACTCGTTATATCCAGAACAACTGTTGTTATCTTTGTCTTAAATACTGAATTTCCATACCGTCCTCTTCTGTCCGGACAAACACTGTTTCCGACAACGGCCCATCACCTTTAACAGTAAAAGCGCTCACTTGAATCTGATAAGAAGTAAACTTAAGAAGATTTTTCATCAACGTCGAAGTGTTAGTCGCTCCAGTCGGTTGAATGCCCATACTGACGTCACCGTATCTCTCGGGATCCAGGTTGATGTAGTGTATGTGATATCCAAGTAAAATTCCATGGACCAAGTGTAGTGGAATTGGAGACCATTCTACGTAGATACTTGTGCTGCTATTGCTTCTGGCTTTTACAATTTTCGGCGATGAACTTGGTGCTACAAAAAACACATTTTGTATCATTCAAACTTTTGTTAAAAGTTCCTAAAGGACTAAATGAACTTTACATAGATTTTGCATTGTCTGGGCATAGGCGTACGGGCACCTACAGGGCTTGCGTTTGCATTAAAGTGGCATGCAACTGGCATTAAACTAGTATGCAACTGGTTTTTGCCAGAATCCTGAGCGTTTTGCCCGAACAATGTCGAAAATTTCTGAAACTGGGGGGGGGGGGGGGGGACTGCAACTCCCTATGTGTCTGGGAAGCAGATGTGCAACAACGTTTTCGAAAATTAACTTTTGCTTTCATTACCAAGCCTCCGTACTATTCCCCACTTCAGAAACACACTTTTAAGGACAGAGAATTGTACGGCATGTCTGTATCTTGTATTATTTTATATTCTTCCATGAATGTTGACCGAAAGAAACCCTTTGCGTTATGCGTTAGTTACCGATATCGATACGAGTCCCCGAACGGTATACGTAAGCTTTTGGGACCCCGTCGAAGATTTAGGTGTTTTCTTTATCCCACATTCTTGATTTGATGAAACACACATAATACTGGGTGGTTCTGGCGCATGGATTTTTTTGGGTTTGAGTGGGAGATGACGTTGTGGTGTACGCATCCCGGCTCACCAGCTCGCCGGCTCGCCGGGATGCGTACACCACAACGTCATCTCCCACTCAAACCCAAAAAAATCCATGCGCCCAGAACCACCCAGTATTATGTGTGTGGGAAGAGGAACAAGGTAAACATAAAGTAAAATAAGAGGAGGCGACATGCCTTCAAATGGAAAACGGGGGCACAGCGCGGTCACAAAATCAATGGGGCAACTGGAGAGGAAACTCAAATTTCACATTTTGGCTCAGGAATTATTTGAAGACATGCGCGCACATATATAGAACATGGTCAAAAACCTCCCACCCGAAATTCGTGAGATGATATTGAAAGAATTAATTAAAATCAAGATCCAAGAGAAATGGGATCTGGGTTTTTTTGAAGTTCATTGTGAAATTAAAATGCACCCATTTTGTGAAAAAAATCAACGCATCACAAAAGTTACGTCTTGCGGGAAAGTTTGTAGTTTCAGGAAAATTGATTTGTGCAACCTGTGTTTAAAAAACGGAAAGAGGCATATTATCGGCCGCCCTGTTTTTAATTGAATGCAAAATTTCACAATTAATATATCATGGTTGTGCTCACAATAACCGCGACAAAGAACCCGATCACTGTGTTTTTTGAAAAAACAATTCCAGAAGCGAAAAGTGTTTCATTGCTGTCATGCACGCTTCCAAATTCGTGGTATAATTTGAAAAATAAAGGGGAAATATTTTTGAAAAACGCTATCAACGAAATTCTTCTTAAAATTGAATTACCCCCAGGGCATTATACAGAAAAAATTCTGAAGAAAAAAATAGATGAAAAGGTTGAAACAACAATTATAAAAATTCCGATTGAATTAAATTCACCTTTCGGACAAATGGAAATAAATAAAGAAAAAATTCAAACTCTTGAATTCAATGAACCTCTGACAAATTTTCTCAGGCTTCCAAAGTCAAGTTTTTCTTTCAACCATATTATTGTCAAGAAGTTTGCTTCTCCAGACAAATATTTTGTTTACTGTGATTTGGTTGACTCTGAACGCAATCTGGAAAACGGGAAACGGTCAAAGTTGATTTCAATTTTTGATATAAAGGGGAATCCTTTTGAAAACGTTTATTATAAAAATGATGCTATTTTCAGACAACGTGAAGCAAGCACTGGACAACATGTAAACAGTGTCACGCTTGAGGTTAAAGACGAAAATGGAAAATTGTTCGATTTCCGCGGGGAAAAAATAAATTTTGTTTTGCGGATAGATTGATTGTGACAAGTTTTTTTTTCTGAGGTTCACCCAGCTTCCGCTTCAAGCATCGCCTCAACAACTTGTTGGGTTATCTGTCTGACATCTTTCTGCCAAACGGGTGTGGAAAATTCTTCCAGAATAACGAAAATCATGTGAAATATCGTGATCATTTTTGTATATTCAGTAAACATTTAATTGCGTTTTTCAAAAATCAGAGAGAATTTTTTGTTTTTTCCTTCAAAGTTCAGTTCAAATTTGCGCTGGACCCCGCCAGTTTTTTTCGAAACTCTTCTCGAATATCTTTTTTTATTTTTTCAATATCAGGATATGGTGGAGGTGACTCGGACGGTTTTTTGACGAACTTTGATCGCAAAGCCTCTTTAAGTTGCCGATATTTTTGAATTTCACTTGAAATTTTTTGGAATTCAGAGTCTGAAACACTGTTGTCATTCAGAGCTTTGGACACATAACTGTTTATAGTGTCATGTTTTGCAAGGGCAAGAGCATGAATTTTCGTGTGTTTGTCGGCTTTTCTTTCAAGCTTTTTGTTCAAGACAGCCAGACCTGTGGAAGCAAAACCTGAAAGACCAGCAATTGCCGCAATTGGAGCACCAACCACAATGCCGACCCCAGTGAGAGAAGTTGCAAAGGCTGTGGAAGACAGGCCGGCTGACAAAACCCCGAGACATGCTGCGGAATAGTGAATCACTTTCCGAGCTTTTTTGTATTTTTTCAAAACGAGCCTGTAATGTTCGGCCTGATCGGCAATTTCTTTTTCAATTTTGCTTATCGCAGTAAGCCGGAAATTCTCGGCATTTGTTGTTTCAGCAGGGACGTTTGGATATAATCTGCTTTGTGTTTCAACCTCATCCGGAGGAGCGCTCGGCAAAACAGGTGATGAATACATTTTGTATTGAACACAAAAATAATGGAAAACGATTTTATTTTGTTCCGTGCAATTTTTCAATTGAAAAATAACAGGGAAAAAGAAAATGAACATATGGAAAACCGCAAACAAACAAGATTCTGTTGCGTATGACTATCTCGAAAAACGAGCGCAGGCTGGCAGCTCCACAAATGCAAAGCTTGCGCAAGCCAAGGCGTGGGCGACTTTTTCTGCACGTTTCCCGAGGGCTGACAAAAGCAAATTTGAAGCCCAGGTATTTTTTGCACCGGACAACACAGCAACAGCCGAAATATTTTTCAAAGAGGGACCCGACAGTTTGGAAAGCGTATTCGGATCAGATCGCAAATATTGGAGCGCAGAAATGAAAAGAGCTCTGGGTTTGGTTGAAGTTGGCGGTTTTCCTTTCCAACTGACGCCACGCCCAGAAAAAAGTGCACTGGCGGTTCCAGCAGTTCCATTCGAAGAAGCTGCACCGAGTTTGAAAAAAATATTCAACAAAGCAATCAAAATTTATGTCACCCCTGACCAGTATTTTACAACAAAGTTTAGAGAGATATTTACCAAGGAACAACCGAAATTCGAAACGTCAAAGCCCGCGAAAAAATGGCTGGCGAGGCCAGATATGTCTTTCTGGGAACAGCAGCTGAACTTTGCAGTGTGGTGCGCGACAACAGGCTGCGGAATATCTCGAGAAGTATTTGACAAAGACAGCACGCTGAAGCTGCCGGCACAGGTACGAGCGTTTTACATCTTTCACGTGTACTTTACGGTTCGCCGCATCCTATTTCAGCTCGGAGGTATCCAAAGCTTTAGCGCATTGCCGGGTGATCCAACATGGAGTCAGTTTAACAACAAATATGACGAAGCTTCTTATAAAAGATTATGTGTAGAGTTCAAAGTTCCTTCATCAACCGATTTTCGGTTTACAATAGGCCCGAACCACGGGCTAGGAAGCGTTTATATTTATTGCCACGATCCTTTCATCCTGAACGTACCCTATCCATCAGCAAAAGCAAAATTCGATGATGAAGATCCAAGGGCGTCAGAAAAGGGAATATCAGTTTGTTTCATAAGAAATGATGCAGCTGAAGAGCAATTCAACTGGTTCGCACCAAAAACCACAACAGGTTTGACCCAGGCAGGTTTGTCGAGAATAAACCAGTCGATTGAAGCATTTGTGTATTGCATCTTAGGTGCGCAAGTAAACGTCCGCAGCAGCATTCTGGGGGCGGGAGGCAGAGCAAAGGAGGCCCAGACCGAGTTTCTTGTCCTGGTTGAAGACGCAGTGAGGCTGCCCGACCTGGCAAAGAGCGTGCAGCGTTACCAGCTGGCGGTGGACGAGGCAAAAGTGCGGTTGAACCTTGCTGTGTGCCCGGGCGCTTGGTTGATGCCAGGCCGCATGGTTATTAACACAGAAAGCACGGTTGGTTACAACAACCAGCTCAAACAAGCGATTCCGGGTATGAAGCTGGGGGTCAACGACGGGGCAAACAAAAACACAAAAAAAGCTGCCCTTCAGCACATGGATGGCGGGAAATCAAAAATAAACCGGCCAAACAGCCATCCTTCCAATCCAATTCACAAAGCAGCCACAGCTGAAAGCAAAAAAGATTTGAAACCTGTTGCACCGACAACACAAGAGTCAGCACAAACGCAAGTGCACGAAGAAGAACGAGTGCCAATGGCTGGCTCGGGAAGTGATTCTCATGACAAGAAAAAAATTGTTCTGATTGTTGGCTTTGTTGCAATTGCAGGTGTGTTGTTTTGGGCATTCTATTCCGAAGAAGATGAAGATGAAAGTGAAAGTGAAAGTGAAAGTGAAAGTGAAAATTAACGATTCTTTTTGGCATAGCCTTCAACCAGAAAGGCCACAACAGCCAAAATCAGGATCCAGGCGTGTTCAGCCAGAAAACCGAGGACCTCGCCAGCAGTTTTGAAAAGAAAAGAAACCATCTTCCCAATGAGGCCCGGAAGGATGCCTGCCATTTTTTTGCCGAGGTCTTTCAGCTCGGTTCCCAATTTTTTGGCCACTGCTTTCAAATTATTTCCAATGAGATCAATGAGAGAAACAATCAATGCGCTCGCAGAAAGAACGACCGCTGTCAAAGTCAAACCGTGTTTTTTGAAGATCTCTTTTATGCGCTCACGCAATGGCTTGGCTCTTTCTCTTTCGTCAATCTGCGGTTTAAGCCTGCCAAGTTCGTTTTCTCTTTCTGCAATTCTTTCTCTGGCTGATTCTTTTTCAGAATCTGAAGCGTTCTCATCATCGATGATTCTCTGGTCTTCTTCATTTTTGCGTTTGAGTTCGGCAGCATGTTTTTTTAATTCATCCTCTCTTTTGGTGGTGTTGAGTCTTTCTTCAAGAAAGTTTCTTTCTTTTTCTTTTGCGGCTAGTCTTGCTCTGCCTTTGGCAACTTTTTCCTGCTCTTTTCCTTTGTTTTTTAATTCTTTATTAATAACTGCCAACTCTTTTTCTTTCGTTTTTAAATCAGCTTCATAATTTTTTTTCAGTTGCTGCAGTCTCCGAGTTTCTGACTCAATATCAAGACTCGAACCATGTTCATCAACAATTGCATCAATTTGAGCTTGATTTTGATTAATTTTGGTTCTCAGAGTTATCATATCTCGTTCTTTTCTTTCTTTTTCATCGGCAAGTTTTTGTAAATTTTCAAGTTGTTCTTCAGATTCAATTAGCCTTCGTCTTTCTTCTCTTATATCTTCAGAATCTTGATCGATAATAATTATTGCTTCTTCCCCAAGCGCTTTTTTAACGAATTTATTTTTTAAGAAATCTCTTTGAAAACCGCTGCCGTCATCTAAAAGTATCTTGGTCTCACCCCCTTTTGGGCCAATGACAACAACAACCCCCGGCTTTTTTGAAGAAAAATTGATTACTCCTAATTTCCTCCAATCAACATTGGGATATTTTTTATTTATGAAATCTTTTACCCTGTTGATTTCTGATATTTTAAATTCTTCATTGTTTCGAACAATATCATTAAATTCTTTAGCGTTTTTTTCTCCAACTAAACCTGTTGTTGGGTCTCTCAATCTTGACAATCTTCTTTCAATATCCTCAAATGAATCTTTTTCTATTCTTCTGCCCAACAAAGGCGTCTCTTCTGTGTAAGAAGTGTCAGGCTGCCCACTCTGTTCGTGTCGAATCGTTTGCATTTCATATTTTTCAACATGGTATGGTGTTGATGCGGAATCGGGTTTGAAAGGCTGGGTTGTATTGACCTCTTCTTCATCGTCATCTTCATCGTCATTTTCGTCAATTTTTTCATCAAGATCAGGGTCATCATGTCCAAAAAATCCACCTTCCGCCATTGCGAAATATATCTTGAATATTTTTTCATTTAAATAAAATAAAGTGCTTTCAAATACATGGCGGTCCAAGCAAACCTTCTTCCAACGCACACAAGAAAAATTCTCGGCGCGATGAAAGCCGAGCGCACGGTCAAGCGCATCACTTTTAATCCAAGCGAAGCCAAACCCGGCGAGACGCTGAATGTTTACGTGCCCAAGCTGAATGAGAACGATGTCCTCGTGCCAGGCTCCCTCAGTCTGCGATTCGACATCGACCTGTCGGGTGGTCACGCCGACAACTTCCTCGTTCAAAACGTCACCCGCGCTCTGGTCGAAAAAATGGTCGTGAAGTTCGGAGAAAATCTGCAGGACACGGTGGGTTATGGCTTTTACAAGATCTGGGAGGACCTTTTCCTCTCGCAAGAAGAGCGTGACAACATGCTTCTCGAGGGCATCCAGTCTGAAGACCTCTGCAAAATCCGTTCAGACTCGGGGGACAAAAAAACTTCGGGCGTTGACGCTGAAAACGAGCTGGAAAAGGTTTTTGGGAAAAAATACCACATCCGCCTGGACCATCAGATACTGACGGACCACGGAGTATTTTATCATAAAGCTCTCCAAAACAACCTCATTTTTGAGTTGACCCTTGCGCGTGCCGATCAGGTTGTCAGAGGCTCTGATCCCACAAAACTGGAATACATGCTGAAAAACATCCAGCTCGAGTACGAAATGATTAAAAGCGAATCCTTGGCGGACGAGGCGAGCAGTGTTTACAACAGTGGCAAGGAGTTCTTGTACGATCATGTGCACCGGGATAAGGTGGTGACCTTCAAAAAAGAAACCGACACAAGGTTGAACATCAAAATTAACCAACAAAGAAGGTCCCTGAAAGCCATTCTTCTCCTTTTCATTGAGCCTTTCGCGGGCGGTGCCAGAGATTCAGAAAAGTTCATTAACCCTGACATCGTGAAAGCCGATGTCACGGTGAACGGCGTGCCCAACATGGTCTTCAACAACGGGATCGAATTGAAAGACATGTGGCGCGAAGTTGACCGCTTTTTTGGCAAGAAAAAGAACAAAACGCAGCACATGAATATGAAAAAGTTCTACACCGGAGACAGGTTCGGGCTTCTGATCGATTTGCGCTCAATGGCGAGTCAAGAAATGCATGGAAGCGGCACGCGGCTTGTCGACTCATCAGATGGAATACAGATTGAACTCCAGCGGAAAAAAACCGGCTCAGGCGATGTGTACTGCCACGTCTATGTTATCAGCGACTCGTTGTTGGGCGTATTGAGGCAGCAACTTGAAACTGTTCAGTATTAATTTGAAAATTGCTCCCGTTGATATAATGGACCCAAAAAGAATCCCGTTCAACGCTCTCGTCGTGGGGCCAACGAATTCAGGCAAAACAAAGTTTGTGGTGGATCAGCTCCGCGGCCCCTTCCACGGCAAGTTCGACTTCATTGCGCTCATCTGCCCGACATTCATACACAACATGACTTTTCATCGTTTCGCTGAGAAAGACCCGCGTTTTTATGTAGTGGTTTGCAAACAGCATGAAGTTGAAGCTTGGTTGAAGCTTGTTTACTTTTTTTTGGAGGGCACCAAGTCGCTCATTATCCTCGATGACTGCGCGGCCTCGAAAGATGTGAAAAAGCGCACAGGTGAGCTGGTCGAACTTGCATTCAGCGGTCGCCACGCAGGGATCAGCACGTGGGTGATAACCCAAAAGATGACCAGCATCACGGCCTCTTTCCGCGAAAACGTTGCGGCGCTTGTGCTTTTTTACACGCCCTCGTGGAAGACATTGAAAGCGGTTTTTGATGAATTCGCCGGCGAACTTTCTCAAGATGAATTCAAAGAACTCATTTCAAAATTGAAAAAAACACAGTTCTCTTGCCTGGTGTTCGCACTTCAGTACCCGTTTGGAATAAAATTCTTCACACCCAACAGCGTGCCCCAATTAAAAATTGAAAATGAATAAATATTCACAAATATAAAATGGCGGACTTATCAACACTCGATGACTTGGACTTGTCGGGCTTGGACTTGCTTGAAGCTGAGGCAGTGAGCGCGCCCGCCGGCATTGTCCCCGCTGTTGTTTCAACGCAGCCTGATATCCCCGCGATGCGCGAGCAGCTGGCCGTGCTTGTGTCAACAGGAAAATCAAAAGAAGCCATCGGGCAGCAGCTTTCACACGAGCAAGTGAAACGCCTCTCTGACAAAGATGTCGAGAAATACACCAAACGCTACCAGGCTTACGTGGGCTCCAAGACAACGGACAGCTTGATCGACAGCTTCATTTTTCTTGCAACCAAAGCGGTCGGAATGGCAGTCGACATCGACGACATCAATGCTCTGCAAAAAGATCTGAGAAACGACTGGATCATCAGCAATGAGCTCTCCAACCTGGCAGGCAGCGCCGCTTTGTATTGCGGCCGTTTTCTCGCTGTGGCCAATGCATTGTTGATCACTACAAAACACATTGATTCCAGCGGAGGCCCCTCCGGAGATCCAAAAGTTTGGGACGGACAGCCTTTGCACATTGCTACTGAGGTTGACTCACCAACAAATGAATAATTACACAGAAGTTGCAAAGTAATATTCAGAATTGAATATTAATTTTGTTTTTATACAATGGCTGAAACCGCACAAGCAAACCCCGTTGGGCAAGCACCACCGCAGACGCCGGCACCAAACCCTGTACCGCAGACGAGCCAAGTAACTTCACAAACGCCGGCAACAAAACCCAAAAATCCCAAGCGAGTGGCTGCTGGCAAAGATATTGCAAAAAGAACTCGGGAGGCCCGCGCAGCGCACAAACAAGCTTATGAAGAGAAAATAGCAAAACAATCTGCACCTGCTGTGGGGCAAGCCCCAAACCCCGTGGAAACAGAGCCCGCACCAAAGCCTGCTGCAGAAAACGGTCTCACCACAACCCAATTGATCGCAATCGCCGGAATTGGCGTCACGCTTCTCACAACTTATGTCAAGCGTGAAGACATCAAGGCCTTTTTCAAAAAGAACCAGGCAACTTCTGTGGAGCAAGCCCCACACCCCGCCCCCGTGGATGCGGATCCGAAACCGCGGCCGAAAAAACGTGGAATTCGGTACATGGATGATTAATTTGAAGTTTTGTTTCGTCATTTCCACCCGCGCAATGAACCCACCCCCAAAAAATTCTTTTGAACTTTTATTTTTTTCTTACATACCAAACATGTCTGACAACAATCTCGTGAAGAACGCCATGGATGCCGCGACTCTCGTTGGCCTCTCTGCTGGAATTGGGTGGATTGCAAAAAAAGCGTTCAAGAGAAGTTTTACAGGTGACCCAACATTTTCATTCGAAAACTATGGAATGTTCACACTTGTGATGACGGGCAGCATCTGGCTCAAGAAGTACCTGGAAGACCAGAAAATCTTACCCGACAAACTTTGAGAAAATGATTTGAAAAAATGTCGACGACTGTATAATCATGGCAAGTATCGCAATTATGGTTGGCGGGGCTGTGTTGAACGCAGCGGCTTTCATCGGAGGCAATTATCTGGCGAAGGCTTTTGGAGGCAGTGACAAGGCCGCTCTTGAAGAAAAAGAGCGCCACGACCGAGCTCTCGAGGCGTATCAAGCTGCGTACGCCAAATACTCGCGCGACCACACCAAACTTCTCGACTGGATTGCAACAAACGTGCACATAAAAGCGGAAGCCAAGCAGAACTTCACCAACACTGACTACGCTTTCAAACTTTATAACCAGGCGCATCCTGAAGAGCAAATGGCTCCTCCCAAAGAGCCGAAGTTTTCTGATTTTTATCAACCAAGCCAGCAGCAAAAAAATGGTGAACTCATGTTCGTTGGTGCCGGGGCGCTCGCTTTGGGCTACGCTGCTTTCCGGTTCTTTTAAACTTTTTTTAACCTCTTTTATATGGACACCAAACTCGCGAAGACATACTACAGCCCTGGCGGTTATTGGAAAGGCATTGCCGCCATCAAAAAACTGGCCGCGGCTGCAAAAGTCCCGGAAGACACCGCAAAAAAGTGGTTGATCAAGCAAGCCCTCTGGCAGATATTCTTGCCGCCGCCGAAGCATATTCCTCGACCGAAATTCGACGTGTCCTTACCCAACAAGGTCCACCAGGCGGACCTTCTTTTTTTGCCTCACGACAAACTGCCTCGCGGTCGCAAAGTCTGGAAATACGCGCTGAACGTTGTCGACGTGGCCAGCCGTTTCAAAGAGTCCGAACCCTTGACCTCGAAAAATTCTGATGAGGTTGCTCAGGCTTTTCAGAAAATTTACAAGCGCGGCCCTTTGAAATGGCCTGAAATGTTGCAAGTTGACCCTGGGCGCGAATTCATGGGCGACGTGACGAAAGTCATGGAAAACCACAAAACTTTCATCCGGCGCGGGCGTGTCAACATTCACCGCGATCAGGCCATTGTTGAACGTTTCAACCGCACCCTTGCCGAACGCCTGTTCGGTCACCAGTATGCCGTGGAAATGCGGCTGCCTGAGGGCCAGCGGTCCAGGGCATGGGTGAAAAGACTTCCTGAAGTTGTTTCGGCTTTGAACAACGAGGTGACCAGCCTCATCGGAAAGAAACCCGCTGTTGCAATCAAAGAGAAATCTGTTTATTCGAAACCTTCGACTGCTTATCACAGACCTGTTGGGAAGGATGAAAAAATCCTGCCATATCTTGTTCAGGTTCGTCATCTTTACGAACCTGGTGAGCTTGAAGGAGGGAAAAAAAGAGCAACGGATCCGATTTGGTCTTTGAAAGTTTTCACCATTGAAAAAGTTTTACAAAAACCGGATCAGCCCGTTCTGTACTATTTGCATGATGGACCCAAGCGCGGTTTTGTGCGTGAAGAGCTGCAGATTGTGCCAAAAAACACAGTTCTCCCGCCATCCAGCGTGGACAGTTGAACACAAACAAATGAAATTTCAAAATGGGCCGTGGACGCAACGGTGTTATTGTTCAAACCTCAAGCAAAGGAAAAAAACGCGCCATCAAAGAGCTTTCCAATAATGCATGCTCTGTTGTTTTTAAAAAACCCTGCCCATCCTGTGAAAAGGAAGTCATTTTTCTTGATCAAGCCATTGTGAATTATTTACAAAGTTTGGACCCGCGTGAGGTGGCTCAAACATTAAAGTGAATGCCTTCCAGAAAAGCCGCCATCTCTTCGAGTTCCTCTTCTGTGAACATTTTTTCTTTGAAACCAAAAGCTTTTGTGTGGATCCCGTCATCTGCAATCCAGCGTTTTGAGTCAAACGCACACAGTGAAATCTTGTTCACGTGCATTCCGTAAATTTCATGCCCCTCGCTCCGCAGAATGTTCATTCCATGCTTCAGCTGTTTCTTCTCGCCAAAAATCATTTCACGGTACTGCTCGTGGGAAATGTTTTTCTTGACGACACACTTTTTGACCCCCTTCGCCTTTTTGATATTTTTTTCGTCCCCTCGGAGGATGGAATACATTTTTGACCTGAGACAGATGGCTTCCGCGATGGGTGTCCCCGCGCATTCATCTTTCATTTTGCCCAAGACTTTTTTGTTCTCGTCTGAGTGAAGTGGATGGTCTTGCGGGTAATCACTCAGGTCATACATTTCTTTCGTTGTCGCGATGTCTTTGTAAACGTCTTCTGTTTCGATCTCAAGCAGAAGACTGTCCGTGTCCGTGTAAACAAGTTCACATTTTGATCCGTACCGCTTTTTCAGGTGGTTGTAGAAAAAGTCGTACATGAGGATCTTGCTGTTGTCCAAGATCGTCATGCCCGTGTACACCGGTTTGTTCAGCACCAGCTTCCCTTTGTGCATGTGGATCCCCGCCATGTTGTTTGTGAATTGGGCGAACCTTGAGAACAACGGACTGGCAACAAATTTTCTGACTTTTTCTTTTTCTTCACTTTTCACGATTTTGATGTCCGTGCGCTTCCGCAGGTTCTCCATCGTTTTCCCGAAAACCGAGTTGTTCATCAGTTTGTAAAAGTCTTTTTCAAAAGCGCTTTTTGCTCTTTTGCGGAAATTGGTGTTCTTCATGATATAAGGTTTCATCCACGCCGATTGTTCAAACTCGAGAACTTTGTGGACCTTTTTCAGCCTCATCCCCTGTTGCAGATAAAACTGCAAGTTCCTGTAGTGCACGACGTAGTTGTTTTTGTCTTCCAGTGTCAGCAGCAGTTTCTTTTCTTTTGGTGTTTTGATTTCCAGTTCGTCCATCAGACGGTTCTGGTAGTCTGACATGTCCTCTTTTTTTACCGCCTTTTTTTCCGGCGCCAGCGGATAACTGTTGTGCTCTTCATGCAACTCCTCCGGATATTCGAGGTCAACCTCAAGAATCCAGCCGGTTTTGGCGTCTTCTTTTTTCTTCAAAATTTCTTCTTCCGTGGGCAGCACGCTTCTCCATTTGAATCCTCTCACGGGCATTGGCTGGCACATGGCCCAGCCGTAAAGGTTGTTCGCGTCGAGATACATAATCCATTTTTTCGGTTTGGTCTCATCATAGCCCTCAACTTCTGGGTTGTTGGCTCTGACATACCTTTTGCTGACATTTGAGATCCCGCCGCGCAGCCCCCTTTCCACAAAAAGATGCTTGTCAATGTCCGTCAAGAGCTCCAGCTCAATGCCAGACATTTTCAGAAGCGCGTCCCAACTCAGCCCTGGCGATGTGAAATAATTCGCCGGGTCCAGCCCGTACTGCTCTTGACACAGATCCCTGAAATTTTCAAAAACATCCGCCAGCAGTGCCACGTCTGTTTTCACATACAAGTCATGATAATCTCCCAGGTTTTTGCAGTCAAAGGCTTCCCACACTTTCTGCGCGTGCGCATATTCAGCGTCTGAAATGGCTTCGTCGTTCAGTTTGCTGTAAAACAGCTTTTTGTGCGGCAGTTTTGTCTCTTCGAACCTCTCCCATGAGTCCATGTACTCATATGGATAGATTCCTTTTTGAAACAACAACTCAACCTGGTGGCTGTCCATTGATGTTTTGGTGATTTTCAGCTTTTCTGAGGGCGTTGCTTTCACAAGCGCGTCAAGGCTTCCTTGCATGAAATTCAGACTGTCTATGAACTGCAGATTCCCCATGGAAAATGTGATGTACTTTTCCATGTTGTTGGCCACACATTTCACATCCTTTTCCTGCTGCGCCATCGCCTGCATCAGGTGGTGCGCGTCGTAACCTCTCAGGTTGTGAAATACAACTGGGATTTTGAAAAATTTGGGCTTCAGTTTCAGTTTTAAATTGCAATCGTTGTGCGCGGCCCCCCGGAACTTGCCTGTCACATGGCAATGGTCTTTCACCACGTCTCTGAAAGTTGGCTGGATCAACGGTTTTTTGCAGAATTGACACTTTTCTTGTTTGTCGGCTGCTTCTTTTTGCTTTTTGTCCAACCTTTTCATGCAAAGAAACCCAACCCTTTTTTGCACAAACCAGAAACATTTTTTGTGAACCTGTCCCAAATATTTGTCTTTTTTCCATGCCGGCAATGAGTCAAGGAAATTCTCTTTAACCAGACTTTTGTTACAAATATGGCAGTCTTTTGCATTGTTGAAATTTTTCCAATCTTCCGGTTCCATTCTTATTGGTTCTTTCTCTTCCACACTTTCTCTCAGATTTTGTTCTTCTTGCTGAATATCGCTCAAAAAGTTTGCCACCGCATTTTTCCCTCTGAAAACTTTTGAATTCATTATTTCTCCATCACTTCTCACACATATCCAGGCGTATCCACATGCTTCGTGGATTTCAGTTTTTTCTGTGTAACTTTGTTCTTGATTTTCGCACTCGCGATATTCAATCTTTTTTACAAGCGCCTCAAAATCTGCATAAATCACGAAAGGCGCCTTCATCTGTTTTTGGAAATTTTGATACTTCAGGATGTTTTTTCCTTTTTCCGGCATTTCGATCACTGTTGGCCTGCCATTCAAACCTTCACATTGTTTTTGATGCTCCTCCAACTTTTCCGCTGTTCTGAAATGTGTAATACACATATTGCAAAAGTGTTTTTTTCCACAATGTTTTGTCTGATCATAAACCAATGAGCTCATTCGTTTGACCCAGCAGTAATGATTGTTCTCCTCATCCACAATAATAATCAGGTTGATCCTTGGCACTTCATGACTTTTCTCGCTGAACCATAAACCTCCCATGAAACAGTCTTTTTCTTTGTCCCAACCATATAAATTGATTGCCAGTTTTGGATTTTGTGCCTCAAGCTTTTTTATCTGCTTGATCGGTGTGGGGAAATCGATTCCCTTCCAATTGATGCCATCATTGACAGGGTATTTGCTCGGCCTTTGCGCGTCCTTTCCCGCTGGGAAAAGTGCTGATCTCAACGCCCACTTCAGACATTCATTGTCCACGTTTTTCACGTTAACAATTGCTTTCTTTGCTGCAAGTTTTGGTGGAAGTGGTAACCATGTTCCTCCTTTCAGTGGTTCATATTTTGCAACATGCACATACACTTGTTTGATTTTTTCAAAAAACCATTTCTGAATTTTCAATCGAGACTTCCGTTCTGCTTTTTGAATCTTCAATAAATTCATCGAATTTTTCCGTGATCTCTTCTTCGTCAAATTTTTGGAAAATATACAGTTTACTTTTAAAATACTGTTTGATTTCTCTCTTTTCATCTTTTGTTGAAAACTTTGTATCAAAAGAAAATAAGACTTTCACCATCCCCATCTCTTTCATCTCCTTTTTGAGCAGTTCAATGAACTTTTCACGGTACTCTTTTGCAAAAACTAAAATATCCTTTGCAGCGGGGTTATAAAAACCTTTTGAATGGGGGTTCCAACGATCCTTGTTTTTAAAGTTAAGTTCTGATACCTGCATTGACCACACGTGAAGCCATCCTCGGAAATTTGTTTCTGCCAAAACAAATCTGTCGTGAATTTCTTTTCTCAGAAATCGATTTTTCAGTCCTTGCAGTAAAATTTTCACATTTTGCAATGAAAGTCCAGGAAAATCATCTGATAAATTTCTTGCAATCTTTTCATATTCAACAGGGTCATAATGGGTTTGGAAAAGTTTGACCCACTCTTCAACTTCTTTAAATTTTTCTCTTTTGCTTGTACCATTTTCAAATTGATTGACAAGATTTTTGATAAATCTTTCCAATCTTTCTTGCGTCAACCGGCCTGCTGCTCTCTCTCTTTCAACAACAGCTAATGCTCTTTCAATGACTGCATTATCTTCTTCTTCTTCCCTTCTTACAAATTCATCAAAATTTTGAAAAAATTCAAAACGTTCTTCCTCAGGTAAAGGTTCTTCAATCACCCTTTGCCTGCGCAAATTTTCATTTTCAACTTGAAGCCTTCTGATTGCCTCTTCAAGAATAAGATCATCATCATCACGTGCTGCTGCCATGTTCTCTATAAATGAGCGCACATTTCTTCAAATGAAAAATAATTCCTGGCGCAAAATGTGAAATTTGAGTTTCCTCTCCAGTTGCCCCATTGATTTTGTGACCGCGCTGTGCCCCCGTTTTCCATTTGAAGGCATGTCGCCTCCTCTTATTTTACTTTATGTTTACCTTGTTCCTCTTCCCACACACATAATACTGGGTGGTTCTGGGCGCATGGATTTTTTTGGGTTTGAGTGGGAGATGACGTTGTGGTGTACGCATCCCGGCGAGCCGGCGAGCTGGTGAGCCGGGATGCGTACACCACAACGTCATCTCCCACTCAAACCCAAAAAAATCCATGCGCCAGAACCACCCAGTATTATGTGTGTGATGAACATTGCATCTTTCTCGTCAAATTCATTTCGTTGCGATCAAATCATGAGTTGATTTTGTACTTACTATCTTGGTCTGTACTTGCTGCGATAGGCATACTATCCACTCCAACACCTCGGGGGTTAATTGCTGCCATTCGGAACTGATACTTTGTGAACTTCTCCAAGCCAGTTACGTTATATGCAACTTTCCCTCCGTCAATAACAGTCTGCCATGAACTTTTGGACCTCAAAGCTGCTTTGTTGCTTTCTGCTTCGAAGTAAGTTACTCTGTACTCCAGGATGGGGCCATTTGTAAAGTGCGAAGAAATGGGAAGCCATGTTAGAAGAATTGAGGTTGAGCTTGTGTTAACAGCCTTGATGTTCTCTGGCGCCATTACTGGGACTGCGGTTGTAAAAAAGGAAGTCGTTCGCTTTTAAAACCCGTCAGAAACTCTGCACATCTTTACATTTCTTCGGCCTCATTTATATATTCTCGGTCGGGTACCCGATGGCATAGCGCTGGCCTACCGGTTAGTTTGCTGGACAGAGGATCGAGCCTTTACCGGGTCAATGCGTTGTGTTCCCCTCCTTGCACAGGTGTATGAATGGACCGATCCCATCCAGGGTGGGGGAACAACCCTTCCCCCGACACAATTTTATCGAGCAGTTACACGAGAAAAAAGTTGTTCGAATGCTCAGTTATTTTCTTCCTCAGAGTTTACTTTGCTTCATGTAACAACTATATGCTTCGGTGCGCTAAATACATATCTATTTGTGATTTGAAAGGCATTACATGGCACTCGACACGCCGTGTGTTTTCACGGATGGGCAAGCCAAATTGCTTTCATATGCAATAAAGGTGTCTCCAATGTCAGGACTACTCTACCTATCGAAACCCCCCGCGGTGCGGTGGCCGAGGAACAATACACGCAGCCCCTTAAAGCAGAAACTACTACAAGAGACGAAGACTTAGATTATAAGCTTATGAGGGCTGCTTGAAGTGCCTCGTGCCTAGTGGCCCACACTGCCGGAGCTTATCCCGGTTTCTGTAGCATTAAGTGGCTAGGAATATTTCTACTCCCCCTGGATGGGATGCTAGTCCATTGCAGGGTACCCCCTTCAAGAAATCGCCTGTCGATAAAAAAACTTGTCTTTAATCAGCCCCAGCAGAACGCGTAGCACTTACCATCTGGTGAAGTGAGGTTTATTAGTGAAACTGGAAGCGTCTCTTCAATTTTGCCTTCTATGATGATAGCGTCTTGAAGTCGAGTGATTCCATGATAGTAACGGTGAAGTAGGCTGAGAGAGAAATCGGCAATCACGCTTCCCTGTCTTAGAGAGATAAAGTAATAAAATGAAATGAATAAAGGGAAAAAGATGGTAGTTGGAAGAAATGACTGTTCCTTCTAGTCTCCGAAGCGAACGAAGCTGAAAGATCGGCACGAGTGTTCGAAAGTTGGACAGAACGACCAGTTTGAAACATCATTTTCCGTTGAAACTTGGCATAAAGCTTCCTTAAACAATATACATTCAAAGCCGTACGATAGCCGTTATGAAGGGCATGTTGAAGGAGAAAAATTCATACTCCAAATATTTCCTCATACAGTATTTTCCCTGAAATGGACCAAATTCAGGTAAAGAAAACGACTAAATCCACCATTCGTAACATGTCAAAAAATGTTTCCTTTATTCCATCAATGTCTCATCTACAAAATCCATATGATAACCACTACAAAACACAAGTATAAAGCACGTAAACTCTAAACAAGTATGCGTTGTCGGCCATTTTCTGGTCATTTTCTTTATTGTTTGACCATCGGGCAGCCTGATTGCATTTAAAATCTCCCGCGGACTCTACATTTAAGTCCCGGATGTGTCGCGGCATTCTGCGCGATGTGACTGAACGATCTAAAGATGGCATGTAAGGATGCATAAACGAATGGCGGGCGGGAGAAATGGTTGGATGGATGGACAAACGGACGGACGGATTGATGGATAGATGGCTGGTTAGCTGCCTTGATGGATCGATGTACCTTAAGATGGATAGGTTTAGGCCATGCTGAGATAGACAACATAAGTAACTGCGATTTAATTGAAAACACGGTATGAAAATAACGACATCATTGATACGCGCTTCACATTAACCAAACAACCAAGATATAATTTAAATATTACAGTCAAACTGACTAAAATTTACATCTTACCGAAAGGAAAAATCGCTCACAGCCGATACTGCATTCTCACCCATGATGCCTCTAACCTAGCAAAGAAAGAAACTTGTTTGCTGTGCTACATAAATCTTACAAGTTAAGCAATCAATTTTGATTCTAATTAATTATTCAATGTCTGTAAACCCGAGCAATGACAATAAAGAAATTTTAGTTATCAAATGTGAGGAATCGGGGGCGGATCCAGGAGTTTTCTTAGGAGGGGATGCACCACTAAGGAATGACGTAACTGACGGGTGACGTAAGCAGAACACTAGTTATATTAGAAAGCTGCAGGTCATCCCAGGGAGGGGTGCGCACCCCCTGCACCCTACCCCTAGATCCACCCCTGGAAATTACACGAGTTCCATGTCAATCAAAGCGTTGAGGGAGTATTTAATAAAACACAAAATAGTGACACAACTTTTCAGATTTGATTTCCTCACCCCAAACTGGATTTTCAGGATAAGCAGTTCGCCCTTTCGGTTTCTCCTTCCATTTGCCAGACTTGCATCCCACTTCTCTGATGTAAGATTCACTGTCACTTTGAACACAATATCTGCGGGATGGAGAGTTCTATTCTTATTAGTTCTTAAAACATTATCTTTGGCAACCGACTTTCTACCTCTAACAAATAAATCATATAACTAATTAAAAAAATGAATTCAAATTAAGTTTATTTTAGACTTCTGTAGCCAGCAAGCCACATTATGATTCTCGGTAATGTATATTAACAACGGCTAAATACATGCTAAATACATGCAGTCTAAATAAATGTTTCTAGAGATGGCACACACGTGCAGAGCCTTTAAAATAATTGCTCAAGATAGGCAGTTGCTTTTACTTCCATCGCTGATTGAATATTAAATGACTTGGCTTACGTTGGTAACTGTGTACACTGACACTTTGATGAAGGTTTCAGGTCTTCGTAAACAGACGGTTATATCGTAGACCATAGAATAGACAATAAGAACGGGTGCAAAAAATAATCTAAAGAGAAACTTATATTCGATGATTTCTCCATGTACGGGTGTGTTAAACAGATATTTTAAGAAATTATCATTTTCACAAAAAGTTAAGAAAATTAAACTGGAACCGATTATCGTCTGCTGACTGTTCTTTGAACGAACAAAGCAGTTGAAATTTCGACCACCCCGTTAAAAGCTCCCTTAGCTTTCTTGCTTGATTTGCCTGGACACCTGCATACAGCTATGATATCATATGCGACCGCACAACGTACCTGGACATTTTTGTGTATTGCATTCGACAGACTCCATACTTGGACCCATACTCCTGCAATCACTTCCACCGTGCGCAGGTGGTGGATTGGTGCAATTTCGTCTTCTAACCAGCATACCTCCGCCACAAGTGCTCGTGCAAGACTCGAATCCAGTCCACTCGCTGTACCCACCATGGACGGGACACGGGAATATGTTGCACGGCTGCACTTCCATCGCTTGACCAAGACCCGAACAATTCTGCCCTCCATGCTGCGGAGCAGGATTGTTGCATTGCCGAGATCGTTTCTTCTTTCCTCCATTGCACGATTGTGTACATTCAGTGAAGTTAGACCACTCACTGAAACCTCCATCGATGGGACATGGCTTTAAATAGCAATGTTGCACATCGACATTCGAACCTAACTTGGAGCAATTTAGACCACCAAACTGAGGAGAAGGATTAGAACACTGCCTTGTTCTTCGAGAAGTACCATTTCCACAGGTCTTGGAACATTTGCCAAACTCAGACCATGAATCATAACCACCATCTATTGGACAAGGATGCTCGTTGCACGTTGTTACTTCCATCGCTGGTCCTATTTCGGAACAATTTTTACCCCCATGTTTAGGCACAGGGTTCGAACAATTTCTTGTTCTATACTTAGTACCAATGCCACACGATAAAGTGCATGGTGTGAAATTTCCCCACACAGTGTATGCGCCGTCGACAGGACAAGGGAAAACGTTACAAGGCTGGATATCAATTGACGGTCCTAATAAAGTGCAGTTCTTTCCATTGTGCCGGGGTTTAGGCTTTGTACAGTTCCTGAATCGCATCATTGTACCATTTCCGCAACTTTGACTACATTTACTAAAGCTTGACCAGGCAGAATAGTTCCCATGAATTGGACAAGAAAATATATTGCAGCTTCGCACCTGTTCTGACGGTCCGAAGAGGGAGCAGTTTCTCCCACCATATTTTGGTGCCGGGTTTGAACATTTTCGCGTTCTCATCATAGTACCGTTACCGCAACTTTTGCTACAAATGCTAAAATTTGACCAGGACGAAAAGTTTCCGTGAATTGGACACGGAAAAACATTACAAGCACGAACGTCTTTTGAAGGTCCTAATAAAGAGCAATTTTTGCCACCATGCTGTGGAACAGGATTTGAACAATTTCGAGTTCTTGTCTTTTTACCATTTCCACAACTTTTGCTACAGACACTGAATATTGACCACGACGAAAAGTTACCGTGTACTGGACAAGGGAATAAGTTGCAACTTCTTACTTCCTTTGCAGGACCCGAGAAAGAACAATCCTTGCCTCCATGCCTTGGCTTGGGACTAGAACAATTTCTCGTTCTTTCCATGGTACCATTACCACAGGTTTTGCTGCAAACACTAAAATTGGACCATGATGAGTAATTCCCATCAATCGGGCAAGGAAAAATATTACAGCTTCTAATTTCTATCGCTGGTCCTAGTAGAGAACAGTCCTTGCCATTCAATCTCGGAGCAGGATTGGTGCAATTTCGCTTTCTCGACATTGTGCCATTGGCACACGTTCTAGTACACGGACTAAATTTTGACCACGGAGAATAATTGCCATCTACAGGACACGGATTAACGTTACATACTTTAATTTCGATTGGGTTTCCTAAGCAATCTTTTCCACCATGCCTGGGCATTGGATTGGTGCAATATCTTGTCCTGTTTTTTATACCAACTCCGCATGATCTGGTGCATGCACTGAACTTCGTCCACTCGGTGAATCCACCGTGCACTGGACACCACCGACGCAAAACACAATTGCTTACATCCTCAGAGGCACCAAGATGCGTACAGTTGCTTCCCCCGTATTTAGGTCTTGGATTAGAACAAAAACGTAATCTTTTCTTTACTCCTATCCCACAAGTTTTTGAACAATAGCTAAATCGCGTCCACTGCGTGTAACCGCCATCAATTGGACAATGATGAATATTACAATGCTCTGTTTCTATATATGGTCCCAAACTCGAACATTCCCTTCCACCGTGCTTCGGTTCAGGGTTAGAACAATTTCTAGTTCTGTGCTGCGTACCATTTCCACAAGATTTGGTACATCCGCTAAATGCCGTCCATTCGCTAAAACCACCGTGAATGGGGCAAAAGTTCGTATTACAAATTTCAATTTCTATATTTGATCCTAAATGTGAACAATTCCTTCCGCCATTGCTGGGTTTTGGATTGGAGCATATTCTAGTTCTTTGTCTTGTTCCATTTCCACAAGAGAGCGTACACTGAGAAAACTCCGTCCATTTACTATAACCTCCGTTTATAGCACATGGTTGTGTGTTGCACTGTTTTATTTCGGTTGCCAATCCTAAATTGGAACAATCTCTTCCTCCATGGCTAGGCTTGGGATTTGAACAATTTCGGGTGCGTTCCTTGATTCCATTGCCGCAGGTCTTGCTACAGCTATTAAATACGGACCATTCTGAATAATTTCCATGTACTGGACACTCCGCAAGAAAACAAGATTTGGTTTCCTCGGAGGCTCCAAGAGTGGAACAGTTTTGACCGCGATGTTTCGGTGATGGATTGGAACAGTTTCTTGTGCGTTTCATGGTGCCGTTTCCACAGGATACTGAACACGTGCTGAATTCAGACCACTCGCTGTAGAGTCCATTCACTGTAAGACAGAATTAATGTTAGACATAAACAAGCGAACTACTTAGGCAAGAAATGAGCAAGGTGTGTAAGATGTGTAAAAAATTTCCAACGTCGATCTGAACTGTCCTCCTAAGCGCCACAATTAAATGCAACATGGCTTGCCCCTGTCACGTTTTCGGCGTATGCCGGTAAATGTTGAGATTTTGTCCCTTCATCACCGTCGCTGTGACATGTCCCTGTAACAAGTCCTATCGTGAATCGATGAGGACATATATGCTTCGCTATGGGGTAGTTACACGGTCTAAACCCAATGTAACGAAGAGTTAAATTTTCTTTATTTGCCGGATCTCTTAGGCAAAGGGACTTCATAGTCAAGCAGACGGCTTATAAATACGACAAAATCTAAATGGCAGCAAAATTCAGAAGAGCAGATCCACATTTTAATTTTGTCGATCTCACCCCTCATGGCAAAGTCAAATAATGTTTAAAAGAAACTCAAAATCATCTTGAGCCTCAATTCGTTTTTAAAAAAAACACTCTCTGTTATATATGTTTACGAGATTTGAAAAAGTTGCATCACCTATCGTGCATCGTCAACAAATTTAGCCAAAGTTTATCTGCCCAAACGTATAAATTTTTTACAGCCACTATCGTCCCTTTTTTGATTATTTTTTGATGTTTTTCTACGCCAACAAACTTAAGCATTGTTTTGCAATTTCATTCCACTTGCAGGTTATTGAAAACTTGTGGCGCAACTTCTTTACAACTATTTAAACACAATACTATAGCGCTCGGATTTTAATTAATTTAACAACGTTCTAGTCCTCACATGGGTTAGGGTCTTTATAGAACGGTAGATGCAACGTTAAGGGGACTCATTTTACAAACACAAAATCAACAGAATGTGCTAGGCTTTGCTTTAAAGCGCTGTTGAATTAATTTTGTGAATAACGAAGAAATTAAAATTCACGAGAAGAAAAACTCAGCAGTGGTCTATTCATAATTTCCTGGTGAAGGAAAATCGTTTTGGTTAGCATTTCACCTGCTGTACAACCCATCTACACCTTTTGAATGCACAAAAGTTAACTTTCATCAGCCTCACGTTGGTAGCCTACAATTATTAACACTTTACTTACACAAATTGAAAACTACCAGTGTAAAGGTTTTGTAAGCAATCGAAGTTTATTTGGATTTAATTTTCCTTAAGCTGATGAAAGAGACAAAAGGACTCACCGACCTGACCGAATTCTGAACACCTTGCACAGCGTGCGATCCGACAGCGTACTATTCCAAATGGCGAACTCGTCAATCACCAATCTCATATTTTTCTTCTTGGCATGGCTTGCTCCTAACATCAGCCGTGATACTTCATCATCGGCCTGAGGGATAGCGTTTTCACTTTCGGACACAACCTTTACCATGGTACAATTTAGGTAAATCCTCAAACTACTAGTTGTGTTGTCCCATTTAAGTGCAATGTGATTCCAGTCATCGTTATTCCATGCTTGCAACCAGTTGTATTTGTGATGTAAGGTGTTAACACTAAAACCAACCTTCTTTTGCTGGGTCCTTCGCGTCCAAAGGGTGAAGCCCCGAGAATAACGATGCTGTCCCAACTGCAAAACAATTTTGTTGCCTTGAAAGTTTGGAATCTTCATCCAGAAAGCGATGGTAAAACCAGAACTGCATGTCGAGGGCTTGTTAAGACATGAACTTGGTAAAACGCCAAAATCCACATACGATATATTTCCCGATAGTTCCAGCGCTGAACCAACAAGGCCAGAAACAGTGTTAAAGCTTCCACCAATTCGACCATCGTTAGCACCCGTGTAGTCCGTTACTGTTCTGTTAGAGACATCTTCGAAAGGCCAATAGTGTACGGTGTTCCTGTACCATTCGGTTGCTTTAAGAGAAAATAACGAAAACAACAGTTTAAGCGAAGATAAGATTTTCATGTCGGATGCATCAGCTTGTTTCACTATCAGCAAGACATTCTGAGATAAGCTTTTCAACACTCAGAGTTAAATTATTTAAAGTCACAACTCTATTGTCATGCTAACGAAACTGATTGCTATTACAGACACTCGTCAGAGAGCGGAACGGAAATGCTACTCCACGGCACAACCGTTTTTCTAGATCGTTCTACGAATAATGCTGTACTTGGTTATCGAGGCCGAAATTAAATCGTCTTCGCTCGAGCAAACATTATCGGAGAACGCTACATTTGTATGTTATGAAAATCTCCTTCAGTTTTGCTGTTTCTGTTATTTAAATTTTAAACAATGTTCTCTTTGCAGGTGTAAAAATATATATTCAAAGCGAACGCGCTAAATGAGAAGGTCTTTCATCATTGTTAACACAATTTTCTTCACTTTAACAAATATTGAAAATCACTTTCTTGAAATATAAATTAAAGTCACTTAATGAAAAAAAAATATTTTCATCGCATAACCTGGCAATGTGGTGATATAGAACGCAGCGACCCCCTGAGTAGAAAAGCTATGTTTTAGCTTTAGTTTACACGGAAGTTTACGGTTTTCCGGTTTGTTTTGGCGCGAAAGGAAAATTAAAAAGGAAAGTGATGAAATGCTTTCTTATTTTATCATAATTTGCTGTGTATAGAGGCCTATAATTGGATGTAAAAATGGAACACTATTTTGTGATATTAAAATGAAAATAAGTGAAAAATTCATGATTTCCTTTCAAAATCACAATAATTCTCGTAGGATAAATTTAATGAAAGATTGATCGAATTTTGGTACGTACAGAACACTAAACATACATCAACAAATCTAACGGATTAATATTAAGTTCTATCAGCGTGACTCGATAAAGTTTCTATTCCAGCGCGGAATGCCCATGAACTGTGTATAAATCATGACTTTAAATCTCTCTGTCAGTGAATTAACCCTTCAATGCTGTGACAATTTTTCAACTCTAACTAAATTCAAATGCAGTTGCATATCAGATAAAATTACCATGATGGATTGAACGATTATGTTTAAAATATAAAAAGAACCGTGACTTCATTTTTTGGTTTCTTCGCATCAGAAAAACGATAACTTTTGCTCAATGGTTTTTGCGCACGTGAAAGCGAAAGCGAATGAGTTCCTAATTAAAAATATGCTGTCTTTGTTTTGAAAAAAATATTTTGGAAATGCATTTCATCCAAACCAAACATTTCATAAGAAGTAAGGAATCAATGGGGGGGGGGGGGGAATGCTGTTTCAAAAAACTGAAACATATGAAAGCTATATATGTAAACGAATTTTGGTGAAAGATCTTTAAAAGTTTTTACGAAGGTTCGTTTTACGATTTTCGTGTTTTAGTAAGGCTGTAAAAATATTAAGAGGGAACAGTTATATTTGACCCATTTAATGGACTATATTATAAGAAGTCAAGAAATTTTACTAGATATTTAAAGATGAACTAAATTTTTGCAGTGCTAAAAAGAACAGGAAATAAGAAGAAAGCTTGTTGGGGGATATTGTTCGGAAAAATAATAATATTTAGGAATTTTCATGATAGATATTTGCGGTATTTTATGTATTGAAATTGGCTCGAAAATCTGGCTATAGGTTTGGTCTTTAGAAGACGTGGTTTCAGTAAATACTAACGAGAACCTTTAAATGGTACGAGGGAAGGTAGCCCCGTGACATGTAATTCATTTAGGCCTTGGCTATTTTATAATTAAACAGTAGTTTGCCAGAAATTAAAAATATTGGAATGCTAATAAAACATTACTATATAAAAATAATAGGGCATTTCCGAGTTCGCTTGTGCCTCTATTTCAAGGCGAGTCTACTTGCAACGTCTTTGTAATGAAAATGAGTTTTCATTCATATGGAAAGTAAAACTAATTACCATCAGAAAACTTTCGCACTTAGACTCGCTTTGAAATAGAGGTTCGAGGGAACTCGGAAATGGCCTATTGGAAATGTCGCAGAAAATTTGAAGTTTGCAATTTATTTCTCAGACTCAATAATCATTATAATTATATAGCTACATCAAAATCCATTATTGTCAACTGATGCAGTTTTAATTAATTTTTGCCAACTATCCAAATTTAAAATAAATTAGACAGTGTTTGCTCAAACTGTCCAATTTAAGAAAAATCTGGATACCTTCCATAAACCAATCAATTGTCAAGAAAAACTAGTTTGGAGGGCGAAACATTTGCCATGTTCATATATTTTTGGATGCTATATAATTAATAGTTAACAGGACTACATGCTTGTCCAATTTAGAAATAATTGGATTCAAAAAATTCCTCGAACTGCCATCCAATTATCTTAGTCCTATTACATATACTGATTCAATCGAAGTTCGTCAAAAATACTCCGCTGCGCGTTGTATTTTCAACTCTCTCCTCGGTATTTGGAAATGTAATGATACACTGTCTCTCGTGTTTGATATATTACAGTAACTTCTCTCTTTGGTCAGTGTCTGGATATCCCAATGAAACACGGTCTCTCGTTTTTGATATATTACGTAAAAGAGAATGACGAACAAGATGGCATATTTAAATATAAAAGTCAGTGGTACGCTTTTGAGTTTATATAAAAATACGCAGAATGATTGATTGGAGAGAAAGATGGAAATCGTATTTTTGATATTAAACAGCAGGAAAAATATCAGATTCGTGTTCGTTAAAAGAAAACCAGCAAAAGAATTTCAAATAACGTATTGTACTGCTGATCAGTGTGTTAGGTATATAAAAGTCATATTCAACATGTTTTCAATTTCTGTAACAACAATAAGGAAAAATGAATTACCTTTAAGAAGTCAAGAAAACCTTTGAAGTAAAAATGTATATCTTAACAGAAGAAAGTACAGTTGCGTAGTAATTTGTTTTTACAAGACTATTATTTCTCGCCGAAGCAAAAAGATATGTTCGTATCTGTTAAATAAAAGTTGGAAAAAGTGAAATAGTTTTCAATAAAAAAACCTTTGCTTTCCATATCGATCTCTTGCGATATCACCAAAACGTAATGAATTCTTCATCTCTTTTGTTTGAAAGTTTTTTTCTGAAAGCTCCGATTATAAAAATATAGTATCCTCTATTTTTTAACTGTTTTTGATGAGGCTTGTTTGCAGTAATCTATCTTACCTCAGAAGGTAAGAAAAATGACGGCAAACTCTGTGCTATTGCTACAAACGACTGATAAAGTGTAAGTAAAACCGAAATACACAAATCTTCGATGTAATATGCTTGATATACGTAATATCCTGCTGCCAAAAAAACTGATCTGATATAAATTTCAGCTAATGGAGAAAAGCACTGTGTTATACATGTTTGCATGCGAATGATGGGAAAATTTAATTTGAATGTCTTCCTTCGCTCATAACGATATTAGACTCAGGTGGCGTTATAATATTGGCCTTTGCCTCTTTAGCTTCCTGTTTTCAACTTTTCTGTTCGACTCTTTCATTCTTTTCCCTTAAAAAGGAGATATCATATTCTTCAACACCTGACTCACATACACACGAGCTTTATAGTTTGGAATTTTTTTAACAGTTAGTCAGCTGCTCAACGAATCTTGGGCAAGATTCGTCACTCTCATAGGGCCTCTTTCAATGGGTACCGGCCAATTTAATGGCGGTGGGGGGGGGGGGGTTACCCTAGTCGCTTCATGCTATAGAAACCAGGATAACCTCCGGCCTGATGGACCACTAGGCTCGTATGCAGACTTTACAGTGCAAAAAAACGTTTAATCTTGTGAATAAACGTACATAAAGAATCATTATTGGCATTGTGCATGATTATTATTGTATTTCACTGAGATATTTCGACAACATGATGATTTACAACGTCTAAATTACTATTTTAATAGAAGAAGTTATTAACGACATAGCCATTACAAACAGGACCCAACACACGTACGATACTCAGGTCTTTGTACAAGGTCAGTCAGTAATGTGTCCTGGTAATATTTGCCACTTATCATTTATGCACGAAGCCGAATGTTGAGACAAATAATTGCGCTACTCGCGACAATCCCGTATCGTTTCATAGATCAACGCAAGGAGCCAACTTTACCCCCACCCCTTCCCCCCTCCTTAGGGACTAATGGATCAGCTACTGCATGTGAACAGGATGAACAAAATAAATTCTCTCTGACGTTTTGTTCTGTTGAAATAAAACGTTCTTATCTTATCTCTTCTTGACTAAGAGCCGCAGCGAAGTTTAAACGCTAATTTTAAAGGAAGTCATTGACAGCTATTCGTTATTCAGAAAGATAAGTTAGTACCTGATTAATCACTTTCAGTTTGAAATATTAATTTTCCTTACTGCAACATACGATTCACTATAAACCTTGAATCCCATCTTATTCTGTTCGTTTCCTAGAATACAGGCCCAATTTTTAGACCATTGCTAAATTGATTACGTGAATAAGCTTATTACAAAATGTGTTTATTGACAAAAAACATTGTCTATTCCACATGTACATGCATCAATTGGCTATAGCTGCCCAATATCGACCGAGCGCGAGTGAAATAACTGTTCTCGCTGAAGCGTACACCTACCATATTTGTGCTCCACGGTATAACAACTCATATACCATGACCTGTACACCAATCAAAATTCAGGAATTGAAATGTACCATGGCTAGTTTTTAATAACAACTGATATTCTGAACTTATACACAGTGAAGCGGATGTAGCGCACGAGACCATAAATCTTGTTACAACGTTTACATTTTATGCAAATTCAACTCAAACTCAGTGCCCACACAATATTACCTCGAAAACTAATATTTTGAAGACTAATTACATTTGAGGTTTCTGCAATTACAACCTTGTTCTATTTACTGAATCCTGTTAACTAACGTTCCACCTGTGTTTTGAAAATTCTAGCTTGGCGAACCAATTGCCCTTAATTTCGGAATTTACTGATAACTGTTTTGCAATCTCAAACAACCTTTAATACTTTTTATTTTTTGAGTCTAACATTGACTCCTGTAAAAATGTCCTTGCCCATTTTGGAATCGCAACGAATATAAACGACTTCGGAATTATCATGCTTGAGCTTACCAGAATAGCTTTGTCAAGGGTTTGTTTTCTACGAATTCATAATTTAACCACGATCGAATTCCAGCTTTATCGATCAGTTTCCTTGAATACAGGCTTTATTTCTAAAACATTGCCAACTTGATTGCGTGAACA
>OX393572.1:4520944-4575365 GCA_947652115.1 Blastomussa wellsi | reverse complement strand
CAGCTCCGACTATTGCATTTCTAGCTTTTTGATTGGCTAAAAAACTCCGACTATGAGCCAATAGTCGGAGTTTTACGTCATATGGAAAGTCGGGAGTCGGGGCGCGTGTGACCGGAAGTTGTATGCTCTTTCCGGACGCTTTGTAAAATTGTGGAAATAAAAATCGGCAGCAAAACCCGGTTTGAGAATTTACTAAAACAATTATTCCATTCGCCCTTGTTGGATATGAAGTGATTATAACCAACTCGCGCTTCGCGCTCGTTGGTTATTTTATCACTTCATATCCAACGCGGGCTCATGGAATAATTGTTATATAGCTCTTTCCGAGTTCTCGTTTGCTTCACTGTCGAAACGAGTCTAAGTGCGAAACCATTGATATGAAAATGTGTTTTACCTACATGTTCATTTTCATGCAAAGGAAACTAATTTTCAGTTTGCACTTAGATTCGTTTCGGAACAGAAGTGAAAGGGAACTCGGAAATGGCTTTCTATGTGAAGATTTCATACTTGGTAATTTTATGAACTAAAAAGTTGTATTGAAACTCGGCTGTGTTCTGTTGAAAATCCGTGAATCCGATTGGTTCTTAAAATGTTTTCTATTGGCTGCGTGAAAACGATCGCTCCCGCGTTGATTTTTAAAGGTGTGATTTCTCTTGATGCTTAAAATTAATTAAAAGGACGTAAAATGGTAGCTTTTGAAATGAAATCCCTTAGTGTTTCCACTAAAGTACCTCGCCCTCGTCTTAAGTGACGGATAGCCACCTCGGCTGCGTCTTGCTGATTGTTGAGGGGAAACTATCAGACCGATAATTCCGAGACAGAAACACTCTATTTTATTATATAAACAGCAGTGAAATACCAGGTGAGCTTTCGCGCGAAAACATGTTATCTTCACATGTGAAGATATCACCGTTGCTATGGTTACTAATAAATCGCGCCTATCGCAGCAAAAGTGAAAAGGTTTGGAAGTTCGTTGGCGTTTATATAATAAAAATATCATTACATGGCCGCTTGGAGATACGAAATTTCTCTCCTCGTGTTGAAATTATACCAGGCCAAAGAACCTACCGAACACATAAATATGCTTTTGAAATCATGTAGATCTGGAGTCATTGAGAAATATCAAAAATTAAAGGCCAAAAATGACCAGAATAGCCTAGAACATTGTAGAGGTCTGAGACCCAGCATGTTGTCATGGTAACATAATTGTTATTTTCATATTGCATAACTCACCTAGTAGAGTCATGATGCAAAGAATCAAACATTTCTGATACAAACTGGGTGAGAAAAGTTTTCTTCATCTATTTGATTAAAATTTGGTTGAGTCTATGACGTCATCGCTTAGCTTATTTGCATATTCTAAAAACTTGAATATCTCTGTAACGATAAAAGATATTTAAAAAAAGTAATCGACATTTTTCTTCTCATACAGACTACTTCCAAATGCTTTAAAATGGCTAAGATTGGAGACATGCAAATTTCATCATAGTAGTACATAGAGATTGTTAGCCGTTACAAAATCAAGCCCAAAATCTTGGCTCAACAATACCTTATTCGTAACACTTATTAATATAACTTTCAGTATGAATTATTTCATATAACGACTGCCAATATGCCAATATGTTCAGTTTTATAAATTTACATAATTCGCGTAACGACTGTCAAATCCATTAGAATTACGGATTTTTTGAAGTCCTCGAATATTTTCACGAGATGTTGAATTCACTTGGATTTCCTTAGGGAAAGTTTTTCCTTGTCTCTTTTGTCTCGAGTCTTAAAATAATTATCTCCGGAATTTTCATAAGTTGTTCAAATAAAGCTGTTATCTTGGAAAAGCAGTGGCGAAGATTAAAATGTTTAATTAAAGATGCAAGAATCATTTTGGGATTTTGGAAAATTTTGTCTGTTAAGGATTGTAATGACTCACACGAAAGAACAGAGAACAACGACAGAACAACGCCTAGCGCCGGCCGCGCTGTTTGTATGTTTAAAAGGAAATGCTTTCAATGTGGTTGAAAGCAATTTGACAACGTCGAAAATTACGTGAAATTTGGTAAAAGCTCGCCAACAGTTTTACATTAATAATCAAGTAAATTGCAATAACGTTGGCACAATTAAATTTGTCAAGCACGCGATAAGCTATTACAAAAAGCTACCAATTTAATTTGGGCTTTCACGTGAAAAAATTTTACAAGACATAATGTTCATGACGTGGAAAAAAGTGCGTTCAAAATGTTTACCCTGGCTAAAGAAAATGACAAATTTTGACGTAGTCTGCATAATTGTTTAAAACACAGTAAGGTCACTATTATTCTTTCATTGCTAGCCGTCTCTAAGTCAAAGGAACCGGAGAAAAACATAACCTATGAAGGCTAGGCTTATTAAACACGACTGCTAAAAAAATGTGTGTTGTAAAAAACCTGAGTATTTAAGGCAGGAAAAGTTAAAAATTACTTACCTTATCTGACAAGTCGACGATTACAAAAAACAACAAAAGGAAGCCCAACTTCATAATGGTGGTCATCTGAGGCAGCTCTTTCCTTTCATCATACATGTACAAAATATTTCGGTGCACCGGCTAATGTAGATTACGTATGCCAATAATTTGCCGTCTGTCTCCAGAGCCAAGCAAATTCTGTTTGTGCCGTGTTTGTGCTTCGAGGCAGACTTACTGGCTTAAAGCCATCGCAAGAATATTCATATACTCAAATTCAAGAGGAATACTAGCGTTCACGCAAAGGCACCTTCAAGAAAATGTCCTACCTGAACCATGTTACACTCACGAACATATTCAATCAACCTGCAAGCGCGGTAACAAGAGGTGACAACTAGATGCTGAAACATAACACATCATTTTCCCTGTGCAGTGTGTAAACTTCTTAAAATTGGACCCAATCGCATAGAAGCCTTCCTAAATTTGATATTGCTAACTGTCATTTAAACTACATCATTTTATCTGGTCAATATTACGCTTTTTACCGCGCAATATCCTGTGTAAACAGAAATATGCTACAAGCTTCGTACGATTATAAACCAAGTTGCAAATATTCCAGAGAAATGGCAGTCCACTAAAAGAAAAAAAGTTAAATATAAAGATTAATGCAGGTCTCCCATAGCGAAGCGGGCCAAGTCTAAAAATAGAATTCAAATTATTGGGCCCCAGCGAGACTTGGAAAACATTAGCGCGTTTTGAGAGAAATAGAGGGAATGTAGGCGAAGTTTTCGTTTCAAAAGTGTTTTAGGATCACTAGCTTTCTTGCTTGAAGAAGTCTTCAAAATCGTCCGCAATTGTGGTTTGTTTGTCTGACTCGCGTCTGATTCATGGCGTCATTCGCGCGCTTCGCTGTCAGTAGCGAACCAAAGAAAATACTTCAGGTGCTACGCTAGGAGTAGACACATTACGAAGAAGAAAGAAGTGGGATTTAATATTCCAAATTTGCAATTCTGGAATTTCTCATCTTCTAGGAAAAGCAAAAGGGATTATTAGAAATTAAAAAAAAACATATAACATAGCTAGTGTCCTCTTTTAATTTATCAAAATCCTACTTCCAAAAACTCGCTAGGAAGATCGTCCAGAAACAACAAGCAAAGAGAGATACTCTTGACAATGGAAATGTTAATGTAGTTGATTCATAATGGACAGTCATGTTTACAGAACAAATATATTAAAAACCAACTGTGTACACAAGGGACACCGTCGAAAAAGGTTTTGCTATGAATTCTTAAACCTGCAGGAAATTGAAAATATAAAGCATAAAATTAAAACTGAAAACAAATCATCTGGAGGCCAAAAATACTCTGACTTTGAGTTTAAATTATGGAAGATCTTCACATATTGATATTTTTCCAGACATCCTTTTTGTTTCGAAATAATTTCCTGTCGCGTTCTGTTTACTTATTTCTTTGTCAATTCCCCGTGTTAAAAATAAGGCTTGACTGTTCATTAACAGATATCAATGACCTGTTAATCAGGACACTTTCACTATTTTCTTCTTCAAAAGGAAGAGGTAAAAATTACAGATAAATTGGACAACATGGCATGTTTCAAAACATTTCTTGTAATAAGTCAATCATTAAACGCGCGTCTATTTATAAAACAAGTAAAATAATTTTATGCCAATAAAAGTCTTAGTTATATCGTGGCTAATGTATAAATAGATAAAGTGAGGGTTTTTTCAGTTATTGTTTTAGTTTTACCAAAAACTTCAGCTTTTCTATGAGACCAAGTATATAACTAGAGCTTCGAGGCTTTTTATGTTAAAATTTTTAAATTCTAGACTGCTCTTCAAATTTAGCTATATTTAATGCAGTGAGGAATTTTGTTCATGGTTTATTCATCGGACGCTTAACAGGTGTTCCCTTTAATTTTGCCACTTTAAATCGTAATTACAACCGCAGTTTGTCACTTATCCAAGGCCTTAATATTTCTTGATCATCTTATTTTTTCTTAATTTTCTTCCCACTTAACATCCCAGTCTAGTTACAATTGGACGCTAACGAATCGCGCAAACGGAAATATAATTTATTCCAAATACGTTCCACATTCCACTAATTACATGCATTTTCATACGATATTTTTTCAATACACTCAAAAAATCGAGATTTTAATTTCTCCAACAAGTTTCAAGGGTACCGTGAGCACAAAGGTGTGTATCTCCATTCTTTTTTTTTTGCCAAAATGGAAGAAAATAATATGCAAAAACAAAACCCATAATACCGCGCTAGAAAATATGTTGATATGGATACATGCAGGTGCCACATGGTCGATAATCTTGCTTGCCACCCAAACAAGACCGCGGAAGATTCTGGTAATTAACTGTTGTGAGAAGAGAGATTTGCCAATTGTTCTCTTGTCGAAAGGAATTCTATACTAAGGATTTTGATAAATTCCCCTTTACTTCATTTCAAAAAATTGCAATATTTTTTGGAAAAGAGACAAATGAGGAAGCACAATGGTCTTCATTGTAAATCTTGTCCGCCATCTTGGATTTCAGCAGTTTAAGGCTAAAAACACAAACAACACCACAAAAATGTGAATTTTGGTAAACATGGGTGTCAAAAACTGGTTGCCATGGAAACGTCAAAGTTGGTGATCACGTGATACATGTGTCAAAATATTCCCAGAAGATTTTTAGGAAAATTCGCCACGTTTGGTGGTGATAGCTTTAATTGCCATGAAGTTATACATCTTCAAAGTTGGCGCGGGCCTCAAAAGCCCGCCCCTCCCCGGTTTAAATAGGGTTAAGGTCTATAAAGGTATCATTTTTAAAAGTTTTTATATAATCGCACCTATTTTTTTGTTAATTAACAGCCTTTATTAGCTGTTTTACTTGCTTAATACGTGCGCATGCATGCCGCAAAACACGATCTGAGGAATTTTAAATGTGGAAAAATTTATTAGGTTGACTAATTAATCCGTTATTTGATTAAAGATCTATCTGGCTGTGTTTATTACTCGTTGACTCTTTTAGTATCCCACATGGCAGTCCTACTTTTCTACTTAAAGGAACTCGGTCAAAGATGACACAGTTTGGAAAATTAAGCCTAAATTTTTCAAATTTGCTCAATTGTCCATTTTCGCATTGCCCATAACACACCTTGTTTACCCCCCAACATTTTGCATAACCTTTGTTCCCAATTCTCCTGGGTATTACAGTCGTCCCAAGAGAATCGGAAGACAATGCTTGTGCAAAATTTTGGGGGGTAAACAAGGTGTATTATAAGCAATGCGAAAATTGTCAATTACAATCCTTTTCAATCTTCCTCATTCAAAACCATCCTTGATACTTCCTAGTTTAGTGGTGCACCTTTGGTGCGTTTCTACCTTTACTAAACTACTATTTCAACTTGAAGGCATTTTTATATACTGCCAAAGTTGACTTTGTTTATGGTGACTGTGCCCCTTTAAAAACGTTTCTCTGATTGGTCAGATACGAGGGTTTCATCCACATTTTCGATGAATAAAACCTACCTTGTAAAGCATGGAAATGAAAATTCTGCCTAATATTTTGTATGAAAAGTCACTTACTTGGCTTTAGTCGACATAGATTTAAAAGCCGGGCCATGAAAATACTTTTCATTAAGAATTTGAATTTTAACTGACACAAAAGGGTTTAAATCTCAGATTCAAAAGTAAAGCAGCCTCGCAAGGCGTAATTAACAGAACCAGAAAAAATTCCGTTAAACAGCTTTCAGTTCAAACACTTGTAGGGTTTCATCCTGGGTTAAACTAAGGGCCACTTTCTTTGGCTTAAAGATTCGGAATCTGGTTATTGAAATATTGAAATATGGTAGTTTTCAGGGTTAAAACATACCGTGTTAAGAGATGAAGAGAGCACAATACAGAGGATGCCCAGTGCAGCCATCTCGTAATCACACCGGCTTTGACCACTAAACAGAAGACTTGTTCACCAGTAGCTGGCGATATCTTTTAATACTCCTCTGGACATCCTTGCAGCTGTACCTGTGTCTGCCCCTTAAGCACAGTGGTCAATACGGTATTTATTTTACCACCTGCAAATGGAACGTGAGTTGAAATAAACAAAGTTAATAGTTATTTCCTTTCAGGAACCGTTATCCAAGACGGCTGGGTGTCCGGCAAAAATATGGTTCGTGATTTCCGACCCGAACTAAATAATCTTCACCAAACTACAGTCTACGGTCCTCGTCTCAAATAAAAACTGTTTCAGGAAATTATCACGAACAAAATTGCCCAATAATCACAGTAAAAAATGTTATAATTTTAAATTAACACAGTATTTGGCACGGTTTCAAATGTATACCACCCAGTTTACATCCATATTGATGTACAAGACTATCATGGCGTATATAGTTGGCACTATTTTGACTAATAGCCACTTAAGTCGCCGACGCTGTTTATATACTATCAAAAGAAGGTTGAATGCTAAGTAAACTGGTTAACTCTCCTTACTAATAAACTTGGTAAAAAAATCCTTAAATACATTTAAACAGTCTTAGGCTTGATCTTAATGTTATGTTTTCAAACTATGGTCCATACAACAGCTAACAATGCAAACTTATCGTGCTCTGCCTGGCTGGTTGTAATGGGTCATCGTCATCGTCATAATTAAATAAGACCTACGCGAAGCAATTTCCCCTAGCTCGTAACTGGCAAAGGAAATATGACAACTGGTAAACATTGAGAGTTTCATAAACGGTGTCACACGTTTGGCATTTTACTTGGCAATGTGCAACGTTCTCTATGGAAATTATTATCTTAAAATTTCCCGAGGGAGAAAGACGTTATGATCGGCATATTGAAAAAAAGTTGTTACAAGTTAGGCCTGACACACGCAGCAATTTTTCTTGCAACGTTACGAAAAGTAGAGGATAATTTGTGTACTCTTTCTATCTTGCATCTTGAAACGCAGCATTTTGTTGCACTACAGGTTTCAAGAATAAGGTGGTGTGCGTGAGAAATGTCTTTTGGCATCTGGCAAAAAAACGTCATTTTAATTAACAATTGTTCCTCGAGCGTGCGTTTGATGCAAGATGGAAAGTAGCCAAAAAGGGGGGTTGGGCCGAGTTGGCTATATTCCTCGCACGTCCAACTAGCACGTGCCAGTGGAATAATTCTTTTCGTAGAAACAGCTATGAATTATCTCATCTTTGTAAGTCTTGTTAATTTTATATAAAAAATATGGAAGACTTTGTCATATTTACAAAGTGCAAGGGTCGTTATATAACCCGATCCTGATTTGCATAGCCACATAACGTTGCAACTACAAAACAAACAAAAGATTGCTGGTTAGCCTGTTTTGTTTGGTCATCCAACATGGCCACCACGCTTATTGTCATTTGAATCTCTTGGGATTGGTTGCAAACTGGTAAAAGTTGCCTCGGCCAGACACGGGGACATATCGCTGCAACAGTTTGCCGGCTTGTAACACAGTGAATGTTTGTAAAAACATTTGTCGCTGCGACAGAATTTTGTCACTGTGATCCGCCAGTTGGTCGAATTCAAACCGGTTTGAATTCGCGCCACTGATCGCACAACGACCAAAAATTCAGCGAGTCACACGAGACGAATAGCCTCGGCGTTTGTCTAAGATTTAGCCTAAATTACTCAAAGTCGTCATTTGAAATCCTTCACCATCCTTAACCATTCTTGTTCCTTTTTGGTTGAATATCACCTCTTTGGTGTTTTTCTTCCTTGGTTAACTATTAGTTTTAGGTTTCCTGCGTTTTAAGGGTAATTTGGTTCGTCACAAAAAAATATCTCAAAATCTCGTGACGTAGCTCCTTTAACCCGCTTTTGCGATGAGCAAAATTATCTCTAAATCGATCGATAGTCCTATGAACTAGAAAATCCCAAACGAAGAAATGACAACCCAGAAATAACAATGAACTCCATAAATTTAGGCTATTTTGCTGTATTTTTCCTCATGTGCCAGCATCATAGCCTGTTTAATGCAGGTGAATTTCCAAAGCAACAGAGGCAGCTCCTAGTATTACCAAGCCATCAGTCCTAAATACCTTCATACAAAAGAAAATTGATTTTCTAATCACCGAGATGTCTTCAACGCAGGCCAAAATTTGGTCATGGTATTATTAGCCAACATGTCAAGGTCACGAGCACGGAGTTTTCAATTTTTTTTATTTAGGTTTTCCTTGCATTGTCAAGAAGGAAAGTTGTATATATCGATGGATATCTGGTGATTTATCAAAACGCGTTTTAATCTGTTGAATTTCTGCTTTGTTTTGATGAGAAAATAAAAATTGACTGCAATTTTTTTCAACCGTTCAATGAAGTTAAGAAGGTCCTCGGATGGTATTGAATTGCCAAGAAAAACAGCGCAGTTATTTGACATGACTTAAAATTTTCAAATGTACATGTACCATTCACTAAAACCCCGAACAAAACATAGTCGAATGTATTGACTAAAACTTCCAACTCAAACCTTCCCAGTCTCAAACATTAAACTAAAGCCGTACGAATTTGTAAGAAATGCACTGCAAGGTTCATCTTCCCTTTTCGCCGCTGACAGTTTTACATCTCCAGCCAACCTTGTTAACAGTCGTGAATGGTGACTGGCGTAAGCAGAGCTATCCACCATGATATTGTGGCACGCAAGTACTGGGGCATCCAATTACTCGGGCCCTTGATTTGTCCAAACTGCCAATAACTCGACCAAAAAGTAGTTTCTCTTAAATCTGAAACACGATTTCTCGAGATCCCCTATTTTTAAAACTAGTTTTCGATCCTCTTGGAGGTTTAATAAACCGGAATTCTACTTATTTGCATGTTGTCAACTCTTACCAGTGTAGTCTTTGCCTTCAAGGCTCTACAAGTTCTTTGCCTGACGTATACCTAATTCCGCATATTCAAGGCAGGTTTATACCAATAACATCGTAAATAAACAACGTAATATTATATTACAGCTAATATTTAAGCTTGTATTAACCAAATCTATTTTGTAGCTATATATGGAACTTTAATGAGCCGGCCTTGTAACGTAAATAGCAGTTTCTCTTTAGAGTTTCGGCCAACCTTTTTTTATTTACCCCTTTTTACGACGAAGGCGTTTCATCTTCCTCAATTCTGCAAAAATAAAACAAAACTTGATTAAGTACTGTATGTATTTCGGACATCCCTGGGCTAGAATGAAGTTGTAAATAAAATACAATTTATATAACGTTGGGTGCATCTAAGTTTCACCATAAAAATGAATTTAAATGCGTTGATTTTAAGCTTTGTTTTGGATAATTAACAGTTCTCTGACCAATGCACGCATGGTGCAGCTACGGAAAATTATAGTGGGTAAACATTAACACTCGACGAGAAAGTGTATTTATTATAAATAATTTGTTCTGTGAACGCGAGTCGGAATTAATTACAATAAACTCGTTGCCTTAAAGTACCGAGAAAGATTTCTTTCAATAACTGTTGGAGAACATAAGTTGGAATTCATTACAAAAATACCATCTTTTATTCCCTAGTAAGTCCGAACTGAGTTTTCCAACAAAAGTGACCCAAATGTGCGTTGGAGCTGCAAAATGTGTTTTTAAAACCGTGCTGTTCGCAAAACGTCTAAAATGATGCGTTTTGGTATGGTGTTAATCTACTGAAAATTTAAGAAAGATTTCATGCTTTTCTGGCATTGAATCCATCATTTCTCACAAAGGTTTCGTTAAAAGTCACAAATACAGAAGCCTGGATTTTGTTGTGAAAGTAATATCGAATTATTTACTGATGTCGTTATTGCACTTTTTTCTTACGGTTGAAAGTTGTTAAAAAAATTACAATACTGGTGAGCGCAATTCAAAATAATTATGTTCTTGTTGTTGCATGCCCTGAGTGAGTGATGGCAAAAATGTCAAATCTCGTCCACAGAGCCCGCTTTTCTTTTGGTCAGCACCAAGAACGCGGACGCTGGCCTAGTCAGATTTGAAACTCCGAAATACATGAACTTCCGGTCGTTGTATTCAGACTAAATGAGTCTGCGCACAACGACCGGAAGTCCGCAAGCACTTTGCGTTGATCAAAAAGTCCGACTTAGACCAAGAACACAACGGGAAACGAAATCCCCCGTAGACTCTGTGACCCTCTTCCGCAGTATGATTTTCTTTTGTCAGCGGTCACCCCACATTATTAATACTCACTATCATGTATTCAACAAGAGCAGTTGCCTCTGTTATGTAGGTTATTTCTTCGCTTTGCTTGCGGTTAGCACGGTTAGGTTTGCTTTGGGCTAGTTTCAATCTATTTTAGGTTTGCTTGCGGTTAGCTTTCATTTGATGTTAGGGTAACTCTACATTTAACTTATAGTACATTATATGTAGTTTAAATTCAGGGGAGTTGGTAGCCATCTGCACTGTGACAGTGGTTAAGTATGCCTCGTTGGCCCGGGTTCGACGCTCAGACCATGCATAGTTTTTCGTTCTTTTTCGTATTAAAAAAAAGTTGTAAGACTTAAATTTAGTTTATAGGTCACAGAGTCCACGGGGGAATTCGCTACCCGAACGCAACTGACTCCGTGGGCGAGATTGAAAAATGGGATGACATAAATACCCAAAACGCCAATCACTCTTACAAGTCCCTATATAAAACATGTAAATGTTATTTATAGTCGTCGTGGTATAAATAGTAATTTCAATTTAGAGGTTTTCACGCTAGATTGTCAGCAAACACATTTTACGAACAGGAAAAAGTGGCTTATAGATTTCTTGAACCGTTATTGTTATGTGCTATTTGAATTATTTGATAATCTATCTTTCATTTTTCACTGACACATGAAGACGTTTCGTCATATAAAACTCAATAGTAAAGCCAGACTTGAGACAGATTTTAATTCCAAAGTATTTGAAAAAGAAAAGACTAATCTTGAATAAGTGTAAATAAAATTTCCTGATATTCCTTGATTAAGTAAACGTAAAAATAAAACAAATCATAAGGTAAAAATATCTACAGTTATGGTGCGAAATTATAGATGTAGAAATTTTCATACGGTGCGCACGAAGAGTACTTCATTAGCACCTGTTAGCTCTCTGTCTTTTTTTTTTATATAAAATTTATATTTATTCTTATAGTTGTGAAGGAAATATTTTTAACAACGTATTTCAATTTCAGTTCAGCACTTTCAGAGCGTCTTCATGAAACAAAATGTTTTACTTCCATTTTTTTATTTTTCGAAGAAAGTAAAATTGCCTCACCTGCTTCTCTTTGTGTTTTTAACATAATATTCACAACTTTTTTATTTTACCAAATAAAGAGATAGTTTTGCACGAAAAATTTACCTCTGTGAATAGAACATGGTACAGAACATGGTAATATCAAATTTACTATTATATACAGGTACATAAAGTCAGTTAAGGTATGTTTCTGCTCATCGCATTCTATAAATTAACATAACATTAACTTGTAAACAGTCCTTGGAAATTACTATGTCAGTGTTCGATTCAACATTTTCGATTCCCTGTGCTTTTCATTCATAGATAGGTAGTCTTAATATGAAAGTTTTATCTGTGCCTGTGAGGGTTTTCGAATTGTATTAAATTTGCAATGCCAAAACTGAAAACGCAGCTTTGTTTGTTTAAGAGTGTCCTTGAGTGACTATATTCGGTAGAAAACGGACAACATTTCTGTTTGTGGCAAGGGAAAATTACTCCACGTTCAATGAATGTTGTACTTAAACATCGTGGCTTTATTATTCGATTTTCTAAATAAATCCTGAAACTAAACGGGCCGAGAGTTTCCATTTTTCGATTTATTCTCTAACGAACTGTTTTTAATATCGCTACCTTTAATTCAAAACTTATAGAAAAATGTCTGCTGCTCTTCTATATCCAAAAATATCTGACAAGTATTTATTATATTGTGCATTATAATTTTTATACCATCCCTAAGCCTCGGTCTATGTTATGTATTTTCTCATCTTTAAATGCAATTGATTTCTATGTGATAACTATTCGTATATTCCATTTTACCCATTTTTATCACACCTAATCGTCATAACTCACCAGCGACGAAGAGACATTCTCTTGCACGCCACAAACTGAGGCGACTGTCTTTAAAGCTATCGAGTCCAACAGTGTGATAAGTTCGTTGAAGCAGTATAAACTTCACTCTTTGCAAAGTAATCAACTCTAAAGCCAACAAGAGACTTCCCGGCTTTCAAAAGACAATTTTAAAGCTATTGTATAATTTTTGTACTCGCAAATGAACCTCGTTTCTTGTAATTAACTTTTGATCCAACCAGAAGCGTTCTGGTTTTCAACCGACAAATGGTAAACATTGCCTTAATCACACACTATTGATGCACTAATCAAGTCTCACTCAAGTTCAAAAAATTTCCCATTAGACGTACGTGTTCGTATATTATTAAAGTGAAACACAATCAGCCGTTCAAGTGTTTTCATTCTGAAAATGAGCAGAACCGGCGACACTTCCATGTTTTCAATACCGTCTTCCGTCCAAACACACCACAAAATGTTATTCGCTTTTATACCTTATTAATTAAGGCCTTGTCTATAGAAGCTAGATTTTATCTTTCTCTTTATTCGCCGGCTTGGCGACGTTCAAAATTTATACGAAACACGAAAAAAAAAACATTATACCTCTTTTACGCATATCGACACAAGGAACACGTCAATTCCATATTTTGTTTTCTGTGGCTTTTGGAAATGTACATCTTTTATTGTTCATAAATAATTTTTTTTTCTCTCCATGCCTGGCCTCCAAGGGAAAATAATCCGTTAATTAACGTTCATCCCTAGCTAATGTAATCTATAGCTGTAGAATCAAAGAAATATTATGTGACTCATCCAGTTCTTCAGCTGGTCTATACCGCAAAGGAAGAGGGTTTTCCAAAAAAAAAAAAAGTAATACTGAGGTGTTTTTGACCTGACCAGGCGGTTATTCCTAGATTCATACAGCTGAACCGCTAATCGGCTGTACACAAAGGTTGCATACATATGTGTTCACCCTTGGTAACCGTTAGCCCATCGCGTCTTGCACGTTCACATAAGTGCCCAGCGAGAATCCAATACTCGGGCACCGAGCCCGGGAACCAAGTGCGAACACAGCCTAAACCTAAAGTTAGAAAAAAATAAACTTAAATTGAAGAGGTCTCTTGTTCACATCTCGGCTATTTTCCACTATTTTGACAGAAAAGAGTTTTGGGCATTCTTCCAAGCTTGTTGCCCTCACAGGGTTCGGTCCAGTGGCCGAAACCCGAGAAGGCAACCTTATAGTTCCCGAAATGTATCTGTTGTTCGTGTTGGTGTACAGAAAAAAAGTCGATTTGATCAAAGTGGGCGCACTGAGGGTCTCGGGAGTGAGCGCGTTAAGGGTCTTGGGAGGTGTGATATAATTTTTGCGCTACTATTGGTCAATAGCTTAGCTTAGTCCTCTTCGAGCACGGGTGCACATAAGGCCTCTGCCAGAGATCGCTATTTGTTACTAATGACGTAGAAATTAAGGAACATCGTATTCTGATTGGGTGATGATGACAAAAACTCAAGTGCATGTCATGGAGCGACTTTTGAGTACAGCTGAGTACAGCTGGTTCTAGCGGTTCGGTTACATTTGGTGTACTTGTGTTTAGCGACATTCAGTGGAGCAGTCCCCAGTCATATCTTCATAAACTGCGCTCTTTACATTTCATAAGGTCTCACAGAGAAAAGATACAGAGTTCATTTGCCCAAGAACGAGCGAGTAGAAACATATCTACAAACTTGTCCCCGATAACGTTAAGCAAGACTCTTTCGCCGGAAAACAGCAATTTTAACTTAAACGATCAGAAAACTCAATCATTCTACCACCGACTAATAATCATTTGCTAGACGGCACGCGCATTTTAACTGAAACTTGTCAATTCAAAAGAGTTGTCGAGATAATTAAAATTTGTAGCAGGCGTTTGTGAAAACATCTTTCACTCATCAGCTGTCAAGTTCGTTATTCTTGCTTGGGCTCCCAGCCTAAATATATTCAAGACAGTTGAGCTCACATCGCAGTTTTGAAACGTTTGGCTATTGCTAAAGTTTATTGTCACTGAGATCAATAATCACGACAACCGTGTTTTGAATTAAATTTACGTGATCAAGGAATTTTGGACATAATTTTGCCCTGTTTTGCTTATTCACTTAGTCCACGTGGTTGTAACAGTTCATCCTGAAAGCCATTTTCTTTACAGCACATCCTAGTCTCATCTTGAAGAAACCAGAAACCAGAAACATCAGCATCACATTAAAATAATTTAGGGTGTTTCAGTGTGTAAGTATTTTGTTCATCTCTGAATTATCCAAAAATGTCCCAAACAAAAAAAAAAATGATTTCCATCAATAGCAAATCAGAAAAGACAATTAGTAACCTGACAAGCGAAAGAATTAACTGAAGTACGTAGCAAATGCGCTGAAAAAAAAAACGAATCAACAGGGAGCAGCTGTAGTGTCAACTATTCCTGGTTTTTATCACTTCTTGGGGTGCTTTTAATTTTCAGTTGTTCCGTTCACGATAGCCTTGTATTAGACAAAAATACGGAAGAGGAAAGCCATTAAAACAACCGGGAATGAATCTAATTAGAAATGTGAAGGAGGAAGTCCAAAGAAGAGAAAAATAATCCTACGATTGCAAACTGAAACCAGGAAATAAACCTGCTGGCTATGAAAAACAACATACTTTTCCAGAAAGTCCTCACCCCTCTTCTTTCACATTTCTAAGGTGGCCCTAAGTGTCCCTTTTCAAAGATGCCCGTTTAATCGCAGCTGAAAACAAATCTTTGTAAAAGCCACAATCCATGGCAAATTAAAGTGCGACCGTGCGCGTACTTATTCTGATTTTTCATCAAATGGGTATATGTGAAAAATTGATAAAGATGTTAGCTTTCATCTTCAGATAACATTTTTCTCTGAGGCAGGAAAGCGACTGTATTGAATCCATGCGGGTGACACTAGATGAAATGCTGTACACTAAAAACCGGCTTTCGAAGTTGCAAAATATAAATTGCGATACCAAGGGCAATCCACCCGACACAAAGTATATTATTTAAGAAAAAAAAAACAGGAACATTAAAAAACGCCAGTAGAACTTTCTGTAATCTATTTTGAGGATAACAATCCAAGATGAGCAATATCACTATACAATACAAAAATACATGACCTCCAAGGAATGAAAAATAGTTTGATTTAAAAGGGCAAGAAAAACGATAGACAGTTTTCACGGAAGTTCGAACAGTGTAAAGCATTGTGCAAACAAAAGAAATTCAGACATTCAGTCGTCCTACGGAAATATTTCGGTTTCTTTCTCTATTTCGAACAGTGTAAAGCATTGTGCAAACAAAAGAAATTCAGACATTCAGTCGTCCTACGGAAATATTTCGGTTTCTTTCTCTATTTTATGGGTTTCGTTAACTTTTAATTGTATTAATTAATTAAACAGAGAGCAACGCTGAAACGAAAATTAATAGCGTACACAATAGGCCATTTCCGAGATGCTGTTTTTCTCTGTTTCAAGACGAGTCTTGGTGCACAAAACCTTTCATAGGGAAATTGGTTTTACTCGCACGTCTTGAAAATCGAACTCATTTCCATATGGAAGGTTGAGCACCAAGACTCGTCTTGAAACAGAGGTAGTAGGAACTCGGAAATGGCTTATTGTCACTAATGTTTGTGGATCTTGAACTGTCAATCTTGTTATGTTGTTAGAGCTTCCCGGAGATTGATAAAACAACATAAAGTGAGAAATTAAATAACAAACAAATTAAACTCGACGAGCACACGTACGCAGAGTAGAATTTTCGCGTACTATGAACGCCAAAAAAAAATGACTTTAAAAGGTACGAAATCAATGCATTTTCTTCGTTGAAGTTGAAAACATTGCCAGAGAATTGCTTCATTTTTAAAATCACACAACATAAAATAAGCTGCATTTTCCTCGTTGAAGTTGGAAACATTGCCACAGAATTGCTTCATTGTAATTCCCAAAAAGAGAAACAAAACCCGTAAAACTTAACATAGATCTGTTTACTTACCTTTAATTTGGGAAAGCATTTGAATTTTTACCAATCAAAATACACCCTTCTCTGTCACGGAAGATTTTAAGATTACATCCGTGTGCAAATCATTTTATACACTTACTCGGAAGGAATTAACTCTGAAGTACTCCGGTGTTTGATAAGCTTTCATTTGGTTTTACCTACGTAGCTATCAGTTAAGGGATATTGGGAAACACATTCTGATAACTGCTACTTTTATAATTTTCCTTTCCGAGGAATAAGTAATTTGCAAGTGTTATATTATGGGTAGAATATATACTGCATTTGCGTCACCAGTACTCATGCAATATTAAACAGACCTCTCAATTTTTACAGAAACACAACATAACGAACGAACGTGGCCTATTGTCAGCAACTTTTCGGTCACAGAGAGAACAGGGCAATTTCTCTAACTTCCAAGGGAAATGAAAAAACAGACCATATTCGTATTCTCGGTATTTGACTGAATTACAGCCATGGACACAAGCGTTGGAAAGAAAATGACATGGTGCCCCGCCCTTTCCACCAGTTCAATATTGTTTCAAAATTTGGGCGTGGGGAAAATTACCAACACAAAATGTCAGGAAAAGTGTTGGAAAAAATTGCCCCTTTCTCCCAGTTCAATATTTTATCCAAAACCTGTTATTCATCAATTAAATTTTATCTTCAACATTGAACGAGGAAGTGGGGAAAATTTCCAAAATACAATATACAGCTTGGCTGCACCTTGCAATGGAGGTTAATGCGGGGTAATATCACGTATATAGAGTGATAAAGTGTGATGTCACAAATATTTAAATTTTTTAAATTATGGGATTCATTAAGATCTCCAGAAAGTAGATGAAGAAGAATGCCCAACATGTGTCAACATAGGCTTAATTAAAAACAATCACAAAGTAAATTTCATTTTGTACAGCCACACAATCATACAATACAGTCCTGTCTGGCTCCATAGCAATTTTGATTTATTGAAATATTGACATTCTCACTTCTTGAATGGCATAAATTCCAAGAAATTATCTATTCTTAGGTCTGCACGTCTAAATATATACTTTTAAGTCGCTTGACCACTGACTCAGCTTAAGCACTAAGGGTCGTAATTAATATTTCAAAGAAACTCAATTTGTGGACCAAAGTGTGACAATAATAGTTTAGCAAAAAGCCGCCACAGCACCCCCAGTGATCACTTACAATTCATTTTTTCGTAAGGGTAAATAAAACAATGACAGAGTAGAAAGCTGTAAATTACAGTTTAGATAGGTTACTGACCCTAAAATACTGCCCGGTTCCATAGCAATCTGCTTTTATTATTAGAAAGTACTTTTTTATCCGTAGAGTATTAAAATTATTCATTCATTTTAATTTTTCGCTGACAATCCACATCTAATTTACTCACACAATATTTTGGTAACTATCAGGTATTTTTTTGATTATTGAGCACATAAAATAACATGACTTAAAGTATAGCTATAAAGAGCATTTCCATGATGGCCTCAAATGAGCTACGTCCCGATATTTTGACTTATTTCTTAGACAACCTAAATTACCCTTAAAATTTAATAGTTTGCTAAAGAAGAAAAATGGGAAAGGAGTGATACTAAACCAAAAAGGAACAAGGATGGTTGAGGATGGGGAAGATTGAAACCGAATGATGACAAATGATGACGTAGCTCCTTAAATAAAGCGTCATTGTCACGATAATGCGCATGTGCAGCCTTCATCCGCACAGAATAGTTTTAATTGCAAAAGACCATAGTGGTTCGTGGCAGCATGCAGTGAAAAACCTAAGGGTGCGTTCCTTTGGGGTGATCCGGATCAGGATCAGTGATCCGGATCATGGTATATCAAAGGCGGCGGCGATTCCTTGTTCAGAGTGGATTCGATGGCGCCTTTGATGCACCATGATCCGGATCACCAATTCTGATCCAGATCACCCCAAAGGAAGTTGCACCCTAAGCAATTTCTGTTGGTTGTTTTGGTGTTGTCACGCGCCCTCAAACACCACTATGTCTAGCCTCATCCCTTTGTTTTAGCACTCGTCCCGAGCCGCTTTGTGCATTATCCCTCGAGAACATCATATTTCCTGTGATGTTCATATGAAAATACAAGCAACACAAATATATTCCGTTTATAGCTTCCACAAATGACCAAATAAACCTTTACCTAAATTTTTACAGCTTTTGCAAGCCTTTCGAGGTCGATGGAGATAATAATCAAATTAAGAAATCGCAGGTTTTAATCTATCGCCCGTAGTTATGATCACGGCTACGGTCGACACTTGTACATTCCTCGCTGGATTTCTTTTGTATTTTCTCTGCCTTTTTTGGCGTTGTTCCTGTGGGCAACAGCTTTCTCTTTTCGTTGTTATCCATTCCCGCATCTCAAGACAGCAAGCGGGCTCGCCGCGGCGATCCAAGCGACTTCAATCGGCTTCGCCAGAAAGAAAGCTCAGAAAAATGAACTATAATGCCAGCAAGATCTTTGAAAAGGCAAATTTGGCGCCTAATTTTAGCCACAAATCCAAACGGCTCTATCTTTGTTAATCGCGGAGAGCTAAGGAGACCTAGGAGTTCGAAGATTGATTGACGTCTAATCTTTGCATAAATTTCACTTTCATCTGAAGGTCTCGAGGGAATTGCGAACAATAAGCGAAATCGTGACAAGAACCCTGAACTCAATTAAACAACAATTGACTTACCCACGCATGTAATATATGTTCATGAACGTGTTTTGTTTTGCCTAGGCGATCGATGAATTTCTCTGATCCGCATAAATGTCAAAGGAAAATCAAATTTTTCAAAAATGCAAATATAAACCAGTAGGGTGTATTTCTTGGTGCAGAAATTCTCACTTGAAAATCTAGAAAAAATGGCGGGAGAGTTGCTTCGCGGCGGCCATATTGTGAACAGTCATTCCACGACCAGTTGAGCGGGCAATGCATGCCGGTGAAACTTCCTCCTTTCGTTTTCGTTATCGAAACTGAGATGACATCTGTGCCCGCCCTAAACTAATAAACGCTCGGCTGGTTAGCTTAAGTGATAAAGATCGTCTTGTTTCAAACAAACAAGGTAAGTATCACTCTTGTGTCAACATAGGCTTAATTAAAAACAATGACAAAGTAAATTTCATTTTGTACAGCCACACAATCATACAATACAATCCTGTCTGGCTCCATAGCAATTTTGATTTATTGAAATATTGACATTCTCACTTCTTGAATGGCATAAATTCCAAGAAATTATCTATTCTTAGGTCTGCATGTCTAAATATATACTTTTAAGTCGCTTGGCCACTGACTCAGCTTACGCACTAAGGGTCGTAATTAATATTTCAAAGAAACTCAATTTGTGGACCAAAGTGTGACAATAATAGTTTAGCAAAAAGCCACCACAGCACCCCCAGTCATCACTTACAATTCATCTTTTCGTAAGGGTAAATAAAACAATGACAGAGTAGAAAGCTGTAAATATAATTACAGTTTAGATAGGTTACTGACCCTAAAATACTGTCCGGTTCCATAGCAATTTGCTTTTATTATTAAAAAGTACTTTTTTATCCGTAGAGTATTAAAATTATTCATTCATTTTAATCTTTCGCTGACAATCCACATCTAATGTACTCACACAATATTTTTGGTAACTATCAAAAAGCTTCCGGTTATTTTGCCGCAGGTATTTTTTTGATTATTGAGCACATAAAAGAACATGACTGAAAGTACAGCTATACAGAGCATTTCCATGATGTGCATTATCCCTCGAGAACATCATATTTCCTGTGATGTTCATATGAAAATACAAGCAACACAAATATATTCCGTTTATAGCTTCCACAAATGACCAAATAAACCTTTACCTAAATTTTCATAGCTTTTGCAAGTCTTTCGAGGTCGATGGAGATAATAATCAAATTAAGAAATCGCGGGTTTTAATCTATCGCCCGTAGTTATGATCACGGCTACGGTCGACTGTATGTCGGACACCAACGCAACGAACGCAATTGATTACGACATGCGGAACTAGTTGGTTGCCATAGTAACCGTTCGTGGGAGATTGAAGGTCTGGGTTCGTTAAGTCAACGTTGTTCAAAAAACTGCAAGGAGCTTTAAATCTTGGTTTCATTATAAATGACTGTTCGCTGAAAAGAAGCTTAACAATTGAAACAAGCTAAATCGCCATATTCTGATCGTAATAAGTTGCCAGAATATAAGCTAACAACTGAGAGTGTAAAGGTGACGCATCCGAGTGTGCAAATGGTCGCGAATGCATTTGAATTAAAGCTTGCAGTAGGAAATTTTGAAAAGAAGGGGAACAGCTTGCGATCGGCCGAGTGCAAAATGCCGGCATTTGCTCTATTGATAATATGGCAATCATACTTTGAGAGACCTACCTTTAGCAATAATTGTGTGGATCGTTCGAGAGTGAAGTTTTCAGTCCTAATTCATCTATAAAATCTGTAAAAATAGAGATATTCAATCAGCATTAAGCTTCTAACGCGTTTATCCGAAGATAAAGCTCGGTTCTTTTTTAAAAACTGAACAACTGAATTAATTCAACACCATCGTGTCTATGATCTCCAACTGGGGGATGTTATAAAAACTAATTTTCTTCGCAGCAAGTGAAAGCACTTAAATAAAGGAAATAAGACAATAGCAAACCAATTGTCCACCTGTACAAGAACGAGACGAACCGTCTGTTTTCAAAATACTACGAGACTTTTTGCAGCTTTCAAATCGAACCCTTTTAATAAATGTTAATATCGTTATTCACAAGAAGTATTTATTGCACCCATGCAACAAAGCAACTAAAGCAATAAAATAACGTGGCCAGGGAGTAGTTGAGTATTCTAGAAATAAAATGAATTATGCTTCATATTTGTTTTCCAGAGCAACTTTTCGAGAACATAACTATAATTTGTAATGAATGGACCAAATGTTTTGATCGATCGATCACATTTTATTTTGCTTTGTTTCAATAAATTGTGATGCCGTCTTCTTTGTTGGTGAATACGTTTTCTTTTTTGCAGTAAGATACACAAAGAAAAAAGCTTTGTGTACCTCGATAGTTTGTTTTACGACCGCTATCAAAAGAATCAGATTCTCTTCAAACCCCCTGTTGAATATAAAAGCGGTCTAAATAGGATTAAAAAGAAACTAAACATGAAGATTAAAACACGCCCTACAAGGTTTTGTTTGAATGTACCTCATAAATGGGAGTTTTCATACAAACATTTATTACACTGCCGGATGCCCCTGTCAGCGGCAGCTGTTGCTGCGGGCTTTGTTTTCATGATGCTGGCCTTCAAAAGAAACCCCTCCCCCTGCTAACAGCATGTGTGTGGAATATTTAATTGCATATTTAATCGATCTGTGTTCTCATTCAGATTGCTACCATTAGTTAGGGCTAAATGGCGAATGAAAAATACATTATCAAAATACAATCATCGTACAATGGAAAGCCTTGATACACGGGCCAAGACGGACTATCAAGAGGGGACTAGAAATACAATAATTATAAACAATCCGGCTTATATATAAGAACATAACATTAAAAAACCTGTTAGGCTAAAATTTCCATGTATACCCTATTAACTTTACATAAGAACTCATTTGTGTCAAAAATTGAAAACATATTCTTATTTTATATAATTCACTTGCTAATTAAATAATTCACTAGCTCTACCAAAACAGGATTTATATTATATTTAAGATAGAAGCCGTTTTGACATGATCATATCCATATTTGGGTGTAAACAAGTTGCAGTACCAATATTCTTAAGAAAATATTATAAGAAAATAACAACCTATTTAAGAAAATAAAGGCCTAAACTCCCATAAACACCATTTGTATAATAACCTGTTTAGGCTAACATAGAAAAATGAAGGTTCGTTTTTGCGGGTTTTTACTGTACGCCTAGATTAATGCCAAGTCGAGCCTGAGAGCCTAATAAGCCAAAGATAAAAAACAATTATTCCATGAGCCCGCGTTGGATATGAAGTGGTAAAATAACCAACGAGCGCGTAGCGCGAGTTGGTTATAATCACTTCATATCCAACAAGGGCGAATGGAATAATTGTTTTAGTAAATTCTCAAACCATATCTCTTGAATTTTTGTGGGAGACAGCTCCTGAAACCTGCCAGTGTCGGCCATTATAGAGGGCTGAAGTTAAAAATTTCGTGCGGAAAATTTTTAAACTTGGCGCACTATTTTCCATGACGTGAAACTCCGACTATTGGCTCATAGTCGGAGTTTTTTAGCCAATCAAAAAGCAAGAAATGCAATAGTCGGAGCTGAGAATATTCTAAATTTCTATATTTCCTGAATTAGTGAATTAGTGCAGCATTGAGAAAATAAATTAAAAACTATTTTTGTGGTGTGGGATGGGGGGCATCGGATAGTATGTATCGAATATGTAGAATCCTTTATTTCCTTTCATTCATGTTTCCTCATCCAAGATGGCGGCCATACAGGGTGAACTGAGATTACATTCAGCAATCGCGCTCAATAAATACGCCTGCCAACCTCCACGTCTGTTCCAACAGATGAAATTCCTCTATCTTTTGACACCTAATATATCATTTACATGTTTTCTTCTGTCTGTTGTTCTATAGACACCCCTTGAGGTGAAAACAATTGCAGACAAATCAAGTGAAATCTTGATGAATCGACAATTGCAAGGAGGGGAAGTTTATCTAATTTCTTTATACCACTAACAAAAGCGTCGACTGAAAATTGACTAATTCACGACTTAATATCAAGAAGAAAACTATGTAGAATTTTGATCAATGTCAATCTATTTTTGAAACGGTGGAAATTCACGACTATTTTTTTCGACACAATATTCGCTGCAAAGCTCTCGAAACGTCAGTGCAAAGTTCAAATTTCGGCTTTTAATGACGTTTGTTCCTTTGTCTCTTTTCTCTATAACATGCCGGTTAGAGAGGCTTCTTCGAGAGGGTAGTGTTCCCTACTGCATAGTGAATAAAACCTCCATGGCTTTGGTAAATTGTGGAAATCTCCTCAGTCACGTTAATTTTTCTCTAATGTGGTGTGCGGCCCATGGAAAAACCTACCGTCATGAACCATCATAACCATGAAAATGATTTTTTTGGATCACCAGTTTCTTGACCTAAATGTCTTGGAGGAAATTGGCCTGTCCTAGTGATGCTTTGATTGAATTGGGTCCGAGTAAGACAGAGTGGTGTTTTCATATACATGTTTCCATTTAGTTTGCGATGTTTGTAGATTGCTGAGATCGTATTAGTGTTTGCACGCAATGATCCCCTAAACATGAGGCATATCTTTGAAGCTGCTTTAGGCTTTATTCGGAAAGGCAACTGAATTAACCGAATATGTGCAGAGTACTCTACGTATTTGGATCATTAGGAATCGCGAGCTCTACCACTTCGACAAGTTGGGCTGAAATCGGACAAGAATTTCTCTTTTACTATACAATAATTATTATAACAATACCATGTTTAGAAGATAAATTATGTGATGGGGAAATAGTAGGAGATTAAAGTGTCAATGAAGTGAAATTGTTTGTATTTAGTTTTAAAATTTACCTTGTGAAGTACGCGATTCCAAAGTTTGAGGTGTCTGGCGTTAAAAGTAATGATTTTACAATGCTTCAAAGTTGAGCCATTTTGCCCTCAAAAATGGTATTTGAATCGCGCAGTCAAACTACCACGTGACAACTACCGTTGACGTCATTTCGGTGCCAAAAATGGTACTCACAATGGTTCTCAGTTTCTATTTCCTCGGGGTTGCTGGATCTTTCTGACAAATCGCTCATTTCTGAATCACTCGACATGTTTTTAACGTAATCACTCCTCGCTGACAAGAAACTTTATGATTGTGCAAACAAAACTTTGGCACCAAAGTGACGTCACGGTGTGGTATTTTCGGATTAACTTGACCCATTCCCCTTACCATTTTTTGTCGAAAAATGCTCAACTTTGAAGGCCTTTAAAATCGTAGGCACTTAAATCGACTTGTATCAATTTGGTAATGAAACGTCGTTGAAAATACCATTCCCAGTTAAGATCAGAAAGAAACATCGCAACAAAATATTTCATTCTGCGCATTATTCGATTCTAGTAGCTTGCCTTCATTAGACTATCGGAGCAGACCCTGTTTTTGTTGGTTATGCAGCTGGAGAGACAAGCAAAGCTTGATGATAACAGTGAGAGATAACAAGCCTCTCTATTGGTATCCCCAGACTTCGTTTCCGCCAAACATTTTTTGCACATCTTCGATTTCTTTAAGCAGATCTTCGCTTAGTGTTCGAGTGAACACTGTCTAGTGCTTTTGTGATTTTCCCTCGCAAGTCTCGACGACGAAATAAAGCAAACTCAATGAAGGGAATGGACGTCGGTAGTCCGTGCCGCAACGGGACATCCATTCAAATGCACGAAGAAAAGTTAACGAGCAGAAACATGTTTCAAAGTTTGTTCTATTAATAAATATTACGAAATTTCAAAATATTATGCATCAAGAGATAGATGTATATTATTTTAAATGAAAGTTAAGAAGCGGACTTTTAAAAGCATATATTATTTCTTTGGTATTTTTATTTTCGTTAGCATTCGCAAACGAAAAACTACGATTTCTACATCTATATTTAATAGCGAAAGCTGCATCGTGCAGTTTATTCCCAAGCCACATAATAGCTTTTCAAATTAGTTTCAGCAATCCCAGTCGGGACTTTCGACCAAATGCAAACTTCAGTGCAAAAATTTACATTCAAAACAAACAATCAACTCAAATTTGCCACAAAAGTTATTTTCCTCAATAAAACATCAAACATACTTATCTTACCCAGGAGCGTCCTTGTAATTATATTTACTGCACGGAATTTCATTTCGTATTTACCTCAATATTGCGGACCTGGATACGTTTTCTCAGCTACCCTGATATAACATCATCGAAGATATAAACTGCTAAATTATGCTCGTCAGAAGCATCTCGATTTATAGTTCTTTTCGTGCTTGCTTTACCCCCACCAGAAAACAATCCTGTTTCCTGGCGTCTTCTCATCTTGTATAAGTATTGAGGTACCCTTTAAAATTTAATTCAAAAGGCGCTGTTAAATTTCCATTATAATTGGAGCTTTGCACGCTACGACCGCACCGACTCAAAAACGAACTAATGAACTCCGGCTATGAGAAAATGTAATTCTACCAATAGTAGATAATTCGATCAATCTTTTTACGTTTCTGGATATTACCCCCAAGCGTTGTTGGCTTAAGTTTAATTTTTCCAAGTCTCAACGTTGCAAGACATAAGTGGCAAGGCATCCTGAGGTATTTTAGAACTTTTTCACTTCGTTTTCATTAATTTATCTGTTGTGGTAAATCAACATGGCATTGTAAAATAAATGAAAAGTAACACCTCTTTAAAACTGTATTCGAAGGAAATTCCTTAGGTAGTCTTTCCAATTATGAAATGTTTCTCAATCAACCGTAGGGCTACAAACCGTTCTTAATACTGAATGTAAATAGGCCATTTCCGAGTTCGCTTGAGCCTCTATTTCAAGGCGAGTCTAAGTGCAAAGTCTTTGTAATGAAAATGAGTTGTTATTCATATGGAAAGCAACACTCATTACCATGACAAAACTTTCGCACTTAGACTCGCTTTGAAATAGAGGCTGAAGAGAACTCGGAAATGGCCTATTGTCGAGCCAGATTCGAAAATATATTGGGAACTCTAGTCGTTAGGACGACACCAACAGACATTTCTAGTTTTGCTTTCTAAATTTAATGTCTACCTACCAGTACATACACGCCCTAAGACATGCACTAGATTTATTAGAACGTGTAAAATTTGCCTGAGTCTGAGCAAAATTTCTTATTTCAGCCCAAACATTTTCTTAAAAAATCTCAGCCCCGACGTTCTTATAAAAAGGTTCTATTAAAATAAAAATATACCGGCTACATGTATAAACTCTGAGCTTATACAAGTTCATAAGGGACTTTAGTTCTATGGGCTTTAAAAAATTAAAAATGTTCAATTATTACTTTAGATGACACAAAGATCAACGTACTGAAGAGCTTTGTAAATCAAATGAACGCCGGAAAAAGAAATACATAGTTCATTGGAAACATCCTCTTTGTAATTCGCAAAAACTATAATTTTATAATATTTTCAGTTAAGTACAGTTGTACGCCCTCGATTTACTTAGATTTGCTCAGGAACTGAAACCCTAATAGGAACACAAACTTCAGATTGAAACAGGTAGATTTGACAAATATCCCTAGATATGAAAGAGTGTGCAATTGTGGCCTCAATGTTGAAGATGAAACTCATTTCCTCAATTTTTTCCTCAATTTCCTCATTTCCTCATTTGCTCAAGATATTCATCAATGAGAGGTGATTTCCTTAGCAAATTAGTCAATAGAATCCCGAATTTCAAGTAGTTACCAATTTCAGCCCTAATTGTGTAATTAATGAATTCTGATTATTTTTCTTAAATTTTGAGGAAAATATCAGTCCCGGCGTTCTTATAAAAAGGTACTTATAAACAAAAAAGAATACACCGTAAAATACCGGTTATAAGCCCTGAGCTTATGCAAGTCCATAAGGGGTTTGTGTGGGTCTATAACTGCAACAAAAAGACCGACGTCAAAAGCTCTCTCGTAAGTCTCCGTTTTCGTTGTCCATATGCGCTTATGCGATAGGTCCCTCCGCTATAAAGACAAATAACTTCCTGGGTTTTCAAAAACCATCGTTTTAGCCGTGCGCTAATGCATTTACGAAACTCTCGGTAGCGTTTTTTGTTGTGTTTTTGTTTTCGATGATATAAACGAAAAGTATAAGAATTTTCATCAACTAGATAATGTATCAAAAGTTTTGTTCCTTTGTAACAGCATTGATCCTTTCGTTTGCCGATCAACTGCTACTTTTATCTTCCAAGCCTTGTCTCTCAGACATGAGTCTTCCTTTGTAAAATGATTCAGATGTTATTTTGTTTTATTTGGTTTAATTTTAATTTGAAATATTAGGTAATGCCATGTATTGTTATGGAAATACCTCAATAAATTGTTGTTGAAAACAGTCGCAGTCGACGTTTTCGATATCGTTGTAGGTAAAAACGCTTCCAAAAAGAGGCATTTTTAAATGAAAACGCAATTGTGTGGACATAGAACTGTTCGCTTTTCTGTTTTTTTTTTTTATCTGTTTGTTTGTTGTTGTTTTTAGCAATTTCTTCTCCACAACGTGACACACCAAGATACTGCGTGACAAAACACATGGGATAAACTTTCAGATGTCGCTTGTTGACCATTCGTTGTTAGATGCCGTACGTCGTACTCCGAGCCGAAATTGAAAGGATCGAACTGATCCTCAGCTCTTGAAACAAGTTGACGTTAAGTTGTCTAAAATAGTGTCTAAATAACAAATTTTACCGGACAAGGGAGATATAACATTTTATAATGATAAAAAACGGAAAAGAACATCGCTTTTAAAATTCCCGTGCGCCACCATGTTGGATATTATGACGTCAGTGCGTTGTCACCATGGTTAATGAAAGGGTCTTTTGTGTACAACAATAGGACAACCCACTGACGTCATACAATCCAAAATGACGGCGTGCGGGAAATTTAAAAGCCATAATCTTTATCTCGCTTTATGAGTATGAAATGCTGTATCTTCCTCATCCAGTCAAATTTGTAATTTGGACACTATTTTAGACAACTTAACGTCAACTTGTTTCAAGAGCCGAGGTTCCCTTTAAAGGCTGGTTTTCACTAGCACACGAGCATAGTCATAACGACATTGTTTTCCCTATGTTGTTCTCACTTGGAATCACTGCGACATAAGACGACATAAGCAGAAGCACAAGAAGTCCGTTTTTCTATGCTTATGTCGACTTGAGCTTGAGGGTCAAGCTTATGCCGCGGTGATTCCTAGTGAGGCTAGTGAGAACAACACGTAAGAAAACCAAGTGAGTTTGTTCTTCGTATGCTCGTGCTGCTGTTCTCACTAGCATTATGCCGTGGGTATGCTTATGTCCGTTATGCGTATCCTTACGCGCTAATGTTAGGTAATATTTTCATTCATTTGATATACTGAAATACAAAATTAGCATGTCACCTGGTTTGAGTTATCTTTCTTCGGACTACAAAAGCCGCAAAAAGAGTTGCTTGCCGGCAGCTTGTCAGAAACATTTCCCTCAAATGCTATGATATCATGGCTTTCGCTTGCTCAACAGTCTTGGCTGCAAAAGAATGAAAAAACTTCACACAACACTGCCGGAAATCTTCACTAGAAAACACGCAAGGTCGCGTGTCACACATTACGCGGGTCACACAATTGAGGCAGCCCAAGAGATCGCTCGTCACTTGTTTCATTTCCCATTTGATTCATCAGTTCAACAAATTTACGCTGTATAAAAACAGCAAGACGTTGAGTTCGAAGCGCCAGAAAATACAGAACTAAACTTTTAGTCAAAAGACGGGACATGAAAATCAGCACGAGCTAATTGCATACCTGGTATTAAATGTCTTAAATTTGTCACACCTCACTCAAAGACTCTTTAATAATTTACAAAGCGGCTTTGAAAGAAGAACGGGTACTTTGACTTTGATGAATGCGTTACCAACCAGTCTTAAAACTAATTCATTTTGATACGCAAATTGGCATATTAAACTTTGTTTTTAAGAAGAAACGTGAAAACTATTGTTGCTAGATGGGCACTACGGGTTTTATGTTGGGAAGACACAGAATCGATACCTCTCGATTATAGAAGCATCTTGAGAGCATGCGTGGTTTGTTGTCGCGAAATAAACAAATGGCTATTCACGACCGCAACCAGGCCTACAATTTAACTGAATAGAAGTGTGAATCTCCCTAAAGTTATTCAAACACCGCTTAATTTGTTCACGTTATGGCGTCGAGATTCCTGTTCTCAGCGGTGCTTGCTTATTTCATCTCAACAACCTCATTTGTAGACTCGGAAGTCTTCACCGCGTTGTCCCATGTTGAACGGTTGGTAAATATCGAGATGGAACTGTCCGATGCGCTCGAAGATTACATGGCTGAACAAGAATTGCGGTTGAAGAAATTGCGATCTTTCTCCGAGGAAGTGAAAAGAGCGATCCGCCAAGCTATATCTAACAGAGTAGAATATGTCGGGCACCCAGTGAACACTTACCAAATGATCAAGCGACTCGCCAAAGAATGGACACAGCACGTGAAATCGATTGAACAGGAAGGTGACGCTGAAGGTAAACCAGCCGTGTTTGTCAAAAACATTGATAAGGCGCCTAAAAAGGCGAGAAAACCAATTCAATGCTACTGACGAAAATCGGTTCAGCGAATGAGAATATGGAAAAAAAAAATATTGAAATGTCCGTAAATCTTTTAAACATTGTGTCAAACGTGAGAAATGCTGTTGCGTAAAACTTTCTCATTTGGACATATTCGTTTTTGTCTGTCGTCCCTGAAAAGATATATAAAATTTTTTCAGAATCTTGAGGAAACCCTTCAAAGAAAACTGACGATTTTGTATCCGGCACGAATTCAGTACTTTCGTGATTCTTGTAACGTTCGCAGTAGTCAGGGACTGATGGATGAGGTTCATATTTTTGACCGATAATCTATTTCCGGTCGACCTGCCACTGGAAAGTTTATTTCGTTATGTAAACCTTGCAAAACGCAAAGGTTAAAATCGCTTCGAACTTGTACTCGATTTGTTTTAAATATACAAATTGCTGCCACCTTTTTCGCTTTCGCTCTGTGCAATAGTTGTGTTATTAGTTTTTAGATAAACAGTGTAAAACGTTATGTTCTTCCAAAATTTATAACACTTAATCGATGCTATTCTTGCAAAAGTTTTTTTTTTAATTACACAGTAAGTGCTGTTGTCGAAGAGCTAAGAAAAACAAAGAAATTATTCCTGATAGCTTTTATTAAGTTTGAGCGATAAAATGTTTTCTTTCATCTGCAATGTTCACAAAACGTTAAATTTTCAAATGGAAATTTTCTGCAAATTAAATGTTACAAAATTATCATTTTTCTAAATTATTTCCGTCCATTATCTCTTAATTGTAATAAATTTCCGAACCATTTAGCGAACTATAATTGAGTCTGCCTGAACTGAATTGCCGAGGGTTACGATGTTAAGCCTTCAATCAAAGTCACTTTGAAAGTACGTTTCAACAACCGCCAGAGACGGCTCGACCAAGAATTTAACGATAATTGTCACGAAAAACAATTATTGATATTAATAACAAGAATTTTTAATAAAATAAAAGAAAATATTTTTATTTCCGTTTATATGGTAAAAATTGCTTATAAATCAAAGGAAATTAAGGTTTTGTTCTTATCAAATTTCACCTCGGAACCGCTTTTAATTACTTAAAGGTCTTAGAACTCGGTAGTTATAAATACTACTTCAACTTGTTAATACATTACATAGGTCTATAGCTATGTTGGGTAAAAATTTGTGAAATCCGTCAAACTCTAAATATAACAGGCTTACAATAGTTCAATAATAGTGTCAGAGCAACTTCGAGTGATTTATCACAATAGTCGCAGAAACTGACATAGTGCGATTCGGCAAATATAATAAAACAGGTTTAGATCACTTTGAGCAAGAACGCACTCGATTTTTATTCTTGGGTATTACTGGCCTCAGTAACTGGCGCCGAGTTTAGCTTTTTTTAATTTTGTCTTCATTGCGTGGCCTTTGTTATAACCCTATATTACTTTTCAGTGTTTTTCTACCCGGGAAAGTTATTACTGATTAAGGTTTATTTAAGTTATTTATTCAGCAGAAAAATTACTTAAAATATCGTAGGATAGCCCCTTTAATGACATGGCGAGTTTTCAATAGAGAAACTAAGGGAAAGGTAGGTGAATTAAGGACAAAAACTCACTGAATTTAGGGAGGCTGTTTATGGCGATTCCAAGACTTGCAATAATTCATTAAAATTTGGCAAAAATCTTTAATTTACTAGTAACTTAAAAACAACGTAAAAAATAACCAAAACATACAAAATTAGAATGATGTATACTAATATTTGGCAATTTAACATCTGAAATAACTACGTCGTTTTAGATTCGTCACAACCTCAGTTCTATTTTTCTTTTCAAACGCTCTTTTCTTTTTTTTTTTTTGCCCCAATTCAAGATTTCTTATACCCTCGTTATGTCCTCGCTTCGCAGAGTATTTTCATCATCAAGGTTTGAGCGTCAGATTGTCGAAAAGTCAACCTTCATACGCTCTCGTTTTCGTCAAACTTGACCAGTACAAGTTTTCATGATAGTGAGCACTGGGTGCTGTGAAATATAACAAACACGAATTAGGCGTCATAACCCAATGTTTTCTCCTCCTCTCCTAGTGGTTACTCGTTATCCAATCAGGTTTCCAAGACGCAATATTAAAGATCTACCACTTCTTAATGACTAAAACATCAGTTTTAAAATTGTGGACTTGTTTGAAAACCTTTAGCTTTTGATGGAGAAAACAACGAACTTAAATAATAATATAGATCAGCATTTGTATTCGTTTATTTTATCGCATGACTGATGACAGTCGATAACAATTAAAAGAAGCGCTGATCCAGCTCTCGCACCTCTCTCTATCTTCTTTCATATATAAGTGTAATCTTCTTTATGCGACAAAATTTCAGGTCTACTTTTTGACAGACTTGAGAACTATCGCAAATTCTTCCCGGGTCAGGATGACCTGGAGGGAGCTATGGCCGCCATAAAGCGACTTCAAGAAGTCTACAACCTGAAACCGTTCGACTTTACGGGCGGGAAATACGGTGTTCGCACAGACTCAGGCTCCCTGATGACTGCAATGGACGCGTTTAAGTTTGGCCGAGGAGCGTTTGTGTCCGAGGACATGGAAAACACCCGGCAGTGGATGGCCGAGTCTTTGAGGTTGTTGGATATGGAACCTGGTAACCAGAAAGAGATGCCAAATAGGTTTTCAGTGCTGGATCACTTGGCTTGGTCTTCCTACCAGGTAACTATGGCAAATAAACATTTTAAAACAAGTGGTGAAGACAGAACAGTAATGCTTTCAAACATCCTGCCTGGCTCTACATGCTGATATCTGAAATGGTAGGAGGGGCGGGCGTTTCGTTCAGGAGAAAAGGGATAATATCTTTATTACTGCAATCATGAAGTATTATTGAGAAACTTAAATTGGAACGCTTTATTGATGTACTTTTGTTTTTAATTTGTGGGAGGCGCGGTGGCCTGGTGATTAGTGCACTGGACTCGAGCCCTGGCCGGGGCACTGCGTTGTGTTCGTGGGCAAGACACTTCACTCTTATGGTGCGTCCCGTGGGTAATCCTGCGATGGACAAGAATCCCATCCAGGAGAGGGAGGGGAGGAGAAAACTCCTAGTAGCTTCATGCTGAGGAAACCAAGATAAGCTCCAGCCTGATAGGGCACTAGGCTTTACTTTCTTTTTAATTTATCATTGTATATCTCTTATTTTGCACTCAGCTTGGCGATGTAGGAAGTGCAATTAATTACACTGTCGAAGCCCTTAAAGTCGGTAAGCGTCTTAGTTTACAATTATGTTCTCCTATTGTGTTTGGTAATTCCAATTTTACATCAAATTATTTTAAAGAGCAAATAAAGTGATACAATATATACGGTAATCTATGGGGGTTGTCAACACTAAGAAGGCCGGTTCTGGGAGAAAAAAAGTAATACAGTTAAGATTGCGGGAATTCAAAGTTTGGGATTTTGTCGAAAATGTCTCCAAAACACTGGTATGATATTCCAAATCTTCGGGACGACTTTCAGTCATACGTACAGTCATAGTACTTCTCAAACAGTGTTTGTTGAGTTGTCACCCCGTGTGATCTTCTAATGTTACGCACCCCTTGCAGCTCATCTGCTGATCCAAGTGAACCAGTTGCTTTTGTTTTGGAAGATAGTAACATTATTCCTGCTTTTCTTTCAAAGTTTAAAGATGACAGTGAAGAATGATCATCGCAGTTAATTTCCAATTTAAGCAATTGAAGAAGAAGCCTGAAAAAAATCAGGGCTTCAACGGGATTCGAACCCGTGACCTCCGCGATACCGGTGCGATGCTCTACCAACTGAGCTATAAAGCCACACATTGGGAGCGAGGTCAATTTATTCAGTTCATATTTTCCCGTGGAGTGAAATGATGTGAAGTATATATGAAATAATTCATATTTGAACTGCGGATGTAGATGAAAGTGAAGAATGATCATCGCATTTAATTTCCAATTTAAGCAATTGAAAAGAAGAAGCCTCAAAAAATCAGGGCTTCAACGAGCCACTAAAGCACGATTTTGGTAAAGCTGAGTAGTGAGTCTAAACATGCGCTAGAATGATAGATTTGTTTCTTACATGCCTCTGAACTCGGGCTTAAAATTTACCGTCTTTCATATTCACCAAACTCATGTTGCTTTCGGCATTGGTGATCCTGCAGTATACGGGGCGCGTGTCTCATATGAACCTAGAAAATGGATCTAAAATAAAATGGTCTCATGATCTCACCAAGAGTCTCTCCCGGCCGCAGCTTGGTGAGGGTGCCTAACCGGGAGGTCACGGGTTAGAATCTTTTTGTTTTTGTCTCATTTTCGCATCAAATGAATTTTTACCCTCTTGTGATAGTGTGAGTTGGCCTTCAGTTCTAGCGTCTTCTATCTTAAATTTTTCACCTCAGTGCCAGGTCATGAACGATCGAAGGTGAATCTTGGCAACTTTAGGGAATTATACAAGGTGTCCAGTGAAGAGAAGTCAAATAAACCAGAAAACAAGGAGCGAAAATTCACTTATCTGGCGAGAAAACTTCCTCAATCGATGCTGAAGAGGTTTGACTGGTTTGAGGAGAGACGCATTTTTAAGAAACTTTGTCGAGGAGATCCGATGCCATATGTAAGTGAATAAACCGGGAAACCGAATCATGGTGAGGGGACTTTGCAATTCATAGTTACTGTTATTGTTTTGACGGATATTAGTTAGAATCTGAGACCTCTTTCTTTTTCTCTTATCCGTGATCTACCACGTATAATAATGATGATAATTAATGATGGCTGACTAAGCTAGTGTGACTACTAAACCGTTTCACGGGGATTTAGATCAATATTGTCCTACACTTATATACTTATATAACTTATATACTTATATAACTTACAAAAACATACCAGAACACCAAGAGAAAAGAAATAGAAAGAATTGTTGAGTTGATCTATCTCATTTTGCAACAAAGGTGAGGGAACTTAAAGAAACATTAGATCAAGATTTTTCAAGTTGCGATTCTTTCGGACTCAGAGTTTATTTACTGATTGGAGACACGCGGCAGTAATTAATTGCTCTAGCGGGGCAATTATGGTATAAGTGGGCTTTTAATCATCCCAAATCCCGTGATACAGCCCCTTTTGTTCAAACCTCTCTTTGCAACCATCTGTCGTAACCAAGCACCTACCCGCAAGCAAATATTGCTTTCCAAAATGTCAAATCGATAAAATGTTCGTAAATTTAAAGAGGCTCTGAACCCCATGTACAGAATTGTCTTAAACTTTGCCAAAGGTTGCATCGTGTCTCGCTGATCTAATAATAAAAATTGGGGTAACCGAGGTCTTTTTTGAGTTATTAGCGTTTAAAGCTAAAATCAAGGGTGTTTTTTTTACAGCTTATACCGTTCCTATGGTAACTTGTAACGTAAAGAAAATAATAATAGAGGGATAAGTTTCTAAAGAAACTGTGGTGCTGAGTTGGTGGGAAGTTTAGAGTCACCTTAAATCAATCATTGAGCGTAGAAATAAACCACTGCAATTCTCTAATTACTTTCGACCCATTGAAAACCGCTCTATGACTAACAGTAGAGTTAAAATACTGTGCGACTGACTAAGTAAAATCTTTGCAGCTGGAGACTTACGTTCTATGCGTTCTTTGCGACAGGCGCCTCAAAGTCCCGAGAGGCTCAGATGCTACTTCAAGACAAACCATCCTCTTTGCGCCATTAAACGGTGTCCTGTTGAGGTGATCTTCACAAACCCAGATATCATGATCCTGCATAACATCATGAGCGATGCTGAAATCGATAAAGTTGTAAAAATATCAAAGCCTTTGGTACGGACTCTCCTTTACCTTGCCGTGCGTCTGTTCAGTAATAGATCACTGATGACGTCAAAATGTGGTAAGAACAAAAATGTGGCACACGAGACTACAGCCGAGTGTGTCACTAATGTTCTTACCACATTTTGACGTCCTCTCCGAGTTTTAGCAACGACGACGGCGACGGCAACGAAAACGTCATTTCAAAATATAACTTCTCGTTTCTGTGACGCTTGGGCTATTTAGGGAATTTGTTTAACTTGGAAAATGCTGACGAACTGTCCAGGAACTAAATTACTATGAACAGCGTTAAAGTAAGGAAAAGGAAAGAAACTTTGCCGCCTGGCGCTCACGTTCTCGAGAAAAAAATTTGGTCATTTCACTTTGTTGTTTTGCAGATGACGGCCCAGAAATGTACAAAACTATAAAACGCACGTGCAGAGCGATTGTTTTTGCTCATTAAACCTATTGTTTTTCGTTTTTCGTTCTCGTTGCCGTTGCCGTCCTAGTTGCTAAAACTCTCTATTATTGAACAGACGCACGACAATATGGTCGCTATCTGTTTTATATAATAAAGAAATGCTAGTAGTACATGTCATTTAATAGATCATAGGTAGGAACCAATCAAAATGCGTCCATTATTGGGATTATTATATAAACACCTACTGTCTTCCATACTCTGTCCTCCTTACTCTATATACCTACAGGTGAAATATTTCCTTAATAATGATTATCATTTATCAAATTTGTTCTTAGCTTAACAGAGCAACTGTTCATAACCCAATTACAGGGCAGTTGGAATTTGCGCACTACAGAATAAGCAAAAAGTACGTACTTAAATAAACAATGCGTATAAAGTAATTAGATTATTGACTTGCTTTATGTCATTTAACCATATCAGACCATGGGAACACGCAAAATATGACACTGTATTGCACATTGTTGTGACCCATGTTGTAACTATATGACAAGAAAAATGAAAATGTACAGTAGTAGAATAGTGCATCCTTTATCCGATATGATTTGTGCTGATAATATTCCCAGGCATTTTACTCAATTATTGAAAAAAAATGCGTTGAAATTCGTAAAGTGTCCCCACATATTATCTTACGAACTATCGAAAAAGGTGTATTGATTTTATAAATCTTAGAAACACTTTTAACAACAGTTGTTGGTTAAGTCGACATGCAGGGAACGAAGTTAATTTCGTTTCAGTTTGGGTTGGGCGACGGCGAAATGTATCAAAATGTATGTCGCACGTAAATACATAAAGGCAACCTACCTACCTACCTACCTACCTACCTACCTACCTACCTACCTACCTACGAGCAGAGTACGGTACTATTTTATGTTTTGAAAGTGAAGTATGATCATCGCAGTTAATTTCCAATTTTAAGCAATTGGAAAGAAGAAGCCTGAGAAAATCAGGGCTTCAACGGGATTCGAACCCGCGACCTCCGCGATACCGGTGCCCCTTGGCTTGCCGCAGTGCTTTGATTAATCTCATTTGATAACCATACGGTTGCATACTAAAAACAGTTATTTTCTAAACTGGAAGAAAGTACTTGGATTAAAAAAAGATATACATTAAGTTCATTCGTATTTTACCGTGTTTAAAGATGAAGATGATAGCCTTATTGACGTTTTATTATTTTTTTAAGCTGCTGGTTAAACGGCCAACACGATGAGCTCATCGAGCGCGTAAATGCGAGAATGTCAGCCTTGACCGGATTAAATTTACACACTGCCGAGGATTTCCAGGTCTGTTTTTTATGTTCTCTTTCCTGTTTTATATCATTGTTGTGTGTTGGATTGTCTAGAATCACATTTGATTTTATAAATCCCAGGGGCGTAGTCAGGATTTTGCAAGGTGTGGGTGGGGGTGGGGGAGGGGAGTCACACTGTATGTCACTATGTTGATTCTCTGCATTCGTGCGTTTTCGCCACCTGAGGTTACTTAAAAAAAAGTCTTACAAAGGGGGTTGACGGGCACCCAGGGAACCCCCCCCCCCCCTAGCTACGCCCTTGAATCCTTGTAGGATGTTAGCTTTAGAACTTGATTTTTGTACGAAGTGTTCCTTTACTGCAGCAGGGCTCGTAAGCCTTTAATTCTTCTGGTCCTCTAATGTAGTAGGTACCTATTTTGAGGTAAAGGGGAGGCTTGGGTGTATGTTCCTTTTGTTTGTTGTATTGTTCTCGTGAAGGCTAGCGAGGCATTAACACGAGCCCCTTTTATAGCTATTAACCGTCCGAAGTGTTAACGCATTAACGCACGCATATCTACCAGACGCCTTGCCTTGACTTGTTAAATTGGTATATTATTGACTCTTCCTGCGATCTTTACTCGGTCTTATTCTTTAATAACTTTTTTTAGGTTCAAAATTATGGAATGGCAGGGCACTACGATCCCCACTTTGACTTTTCAAGGGTAAGAAAATGTTCCTTCGAAGTCTGTTGTACGTTTGGTTAACATTTTGCTGTTATTCTTGTTAACGTTGATGTTGTCGATGTCGATGTCGATGTCGATGTCGATGTCGATGTCGATGTCGATGTCGATGTCGATGTCGATGTCGATGTCGATGTCGATGACGATGACGATGACAATGACGATGATCCAATCTTGCTATTTTTACCATCTAGGATCTTGAGAATTCGACACTGGGTCAACTTGGAACTGGAAACAGGATAGCCACAGTTCTTCTCTACGTATGTGATTTGACTTTGTGTGTCCCTTCATTTTACTCTTCCAAATACAATACTTACTACCAAAGAACCCAAATTTGTTTTCCGACGTTCCTTGACATTTGAACTGGCGGTTGGCAAGGCAACAAATCTCAAATCTCAAATCTTTATTTAAACACGGTTAAAAAATTCATCAGGTTTGTTACATATAAAATTAAACTACAAACAATATTTATAGTAGTAAATACGTATCTAAAAAGTCTCTTAGAAATACTAATTAGAATTACCCTAAACTATACCTGTTTTCCATGAATGCCGTGTATCTAACTTAATTCACTAAAATGAAAGTTTAACAATTGCTTAAAACGAGCTAGAGATTTCTCTTGCAACGTGGATGGCTTGCACAGGTTACCATAGATACTAATAGTAGACTGTTGCAAATCAGTCTTCGAATGTTATACCAAATATGGGACCCTAAACGAGCTACGTCACGATATTTGAGTTATTTCTTCGACAACCTAAATTACCCTTAATCTTTAGGAAATCTAAAAATAATAGTTTACTAAAGAAGAAAGACACCAAAGGAATGTAAACCAATACGGAACAAGGATGGCTGAGGATGGAGAGGATTGAAACGGATCGGAAATGATGTCGAAAAAAATAGGCTAAATTTTTCAAAGTGCACGAACGATGACGTCGCTTCTTTGAGAGAGTTTTCTTTACCTTAAGTTTCAGTTTTAGGCTGTTATGAGCGACATCAACTTAAAATTCCATGCGGTTTTGAATTTAGCACTGTAGTGATCATGATGTTCCACGAGCTAGCGTCCTAGTCGCCTATCTTAGTTGTAGAAATGTTAACCTTAGGGAAGTTGCCTCTGAAACTTTTATAAACAAATTGATTGTTCCATTCACAGATGAGTGACGTAGAAGCCGGTGGAGCTACCGTGTTCCCGTATGTAGGGGCAAGGGTGAAGCCTAAAAAGGTACGAAAATATAGTCACAAATGTGTATATGTTTTGACACTTATTACGCCGTTTGATAATACGCAAATTCTGAAGTTACTCACGTTCTTTGACTTGATTATTCTGTTGAAAGGGCGACGCTGTTTTCTGGCACAATTTGCTGCCATCAGGTGAAGGGGATTTTAGAACACGTCACGCAGGATGTCCTGTAATAAAAGGCTGGAAATGGGGTAAGCTGCTGTACACGATCATTTAACCAAGGTGAACATCGAAAGAAGCTATTGAATTTATGACAAAAATAGACGATATGTCCACGATTGCCGCTAATGCGAGATGCAAACTTTTTATGATAAGCATCACAAAGTCAACTATGAAGTAATATGAAAATGAAAAATAACCCAATCAAATATGAAGTAGTAATTGAACAATACTTGCGTTCAATCCTGGACATAAGTATGCAGTGAACATGTTCGCTGCTTTTAGAGCGTTATGTGCTCCTGCATTTGAGTTTTAAGATTAGGCAGCTAAACAGCAATTATGTTCTAGCTGGCCAACGTAACCGAAAGTAGCACATAAAATATTAACTTCTTACTAACCGAGCGCGAGGGCCGTACTGAGGAATATTGGCCCGAGATTGTGACAGTATGGACCGAGCGTAGTGAGTCCGTACTAAGCGATTGACGGCCAATATCAGGTAGGTTTAGTTTAGTAAGTATTTTATTTTATGGCACTCGGGCCATTCTTTTTTTGTTTTTCTCTTAAAACGCACTTTCGATCACTTGAAATTGAAAGGGCTTCCACCGCGAGTTGTTTTTGATGACTAAGGACAAGCTACCACGAGTTTGAAAACAAATTTATTTAATAAAGGTATTTTCAAGTTTTCTTTTCGTAGGTTTAGTTGTAAATTTTTGATTTGCCGGCTTTCGGCGTTCTATTGAAACAAAAATACAACACAAAAAAACCGCAGTAATCAAGAGCACGCATTGCAGACCCATGTTTCAGCCTTAAGGTGTTGTGTTTGTGTTCTTTTTCAGTTTCCAACAAGTGGATCCACGAATATGGAAACGAGTTTACAAGACCGTGTTCTCTGTCACCAGATGAGTCATGAAACATTAAGGGGAAATAAACAAACGGATTTCCTGGAATAAACACGGCGGAAAAAGTTATTTTTGACTTTCAGAATTTTTTTTATTTTTAATTCATTTCTGCCGGTCAGGTTTAAAGAAAAGAAATTAAGCGTGGACTTGGCTTCGTCAAACTCGGAGCATGTCAAGTCATATGTTGGCATTTAAGCTATAGTATGTTTTCTAGCAAATGAATTGTTTTCGTAAGAAAAAGCACAATGTATTGTACTTGGCCAAGATAGGATATGAGACGGACCGAACCTAGCAAGAACAAGAACTGAACTGTAACCAAACGAGTGAGAGGCGATCAAGGTCGATCAAGAGTTGCTGTGACGCCATAATGCCCACTGTATCTGGTTTAGTTCTCAATCGATAGTCTCTAAGACTCTTAGATTTCAAGAAAAGGGTTAACGTTTTGTTGTGGAAAGTGTAAAATAAATTGCGAAAGATGAAAATGCGTAAGAGACGAGAATGTACATATTTTGCATAGCACGCTACCCTTTGGCAGGTCCAGCTTCGAAATCGTTCTGGTCCAAAACTGGACCGGCCCCATCTGAACACCTCGCCCGGTTTAATTAGATACCATCTGGGCAATTTTGGCCAATAGTGCTCACTGACCGAACCGGTTCTGCGTGTCTGGGATCTAATCCGAGACCGCTTCCGAGTACATTGAGAAAGATGTAATGCTCATTTATGTCACGAGCGTAGGACAAATAAAATCTTCAGCATAGGCGTACGGGCCGGGGGGGGGAGGGCCGGGGGATCGCGCATCATAAAATACCATAATCATTCATATTTTAGTCGGGCAAGGGGCGTAAAATAATATAATCAAATATTACGGCAGAAGCAAAACAATAAGCAGTAACTTCCTGGGATACAAAAATTAGAAATACTGAACATAAAACGGTTCCTAACCATCTCAGTTAATTCGAAATAATTTACATCTCAGCTCATTGTGACATCAATCGGGTTGCTATGGGAAAATACGGTATAAAAACTCGCTTTTATTTTTCGTCGTGCATATGTCATATTTTTTATATAATTCTAATGGCCCTGACGTTTTTGCCTCAAATAATGTGGGCAGGGTTTTCATGCAAGTTTAGACCCGTGACTTGTCTAGTAAATCTGCTGTTTTAGTGCATGACTTTCGCTTCGTGCTGCCGAGGTGTTTGTTATTTTTGCGTGTAAGAAAGGTGAGTAACTCTCAATTTCTTTTCTTACTTACTTGAAGCCGACTATTGGCACTTCCCTAGAATATTGCGTGTTGTTGGGTCTTGTAATGCAGACTGAGATGTAGATAACGATAACTTTTATCAGTGTTTCTCAAAGATAAAACGAGCTAAAAAGTTAGATGCCCTGCTGGTTTATCCAAAATTACAACTTGGACTTCTGTCAAGTACAGTTGAAAATCAGCTTCAAACTAAAGCAAATCACGCAGTTTTATACTACCCATTAAATAAGAAAGGATTAGCAACAATGCAAATTTAATGCCGATAAACTAGTTTTCTTCGCCAACAAAAGTACGGTGTACCAAACTTTCAATATTTCTATATCCTCATTCACACGAGAATAAAGCAATAATTAATTATTTTTCAAAAACAAAGCTAGAAAGATTATTTGGGTTTTCTATTTGCAACTTCATAGTTTGCCGCAAACTAAGCCAAATGAATGCAGTTGTATTGATATTTCATCGTGACAAAGGATATTTCAGCACGCTGTGAGTTTTGAAGAATCACCTGCTACCGTAATATATTGTTTCGTTTCGCATTGTAAAACGTATTTACTAACGTCCGGGTTTAGTTTGGATGTATTGGTCACGAGATACAGATTTTCTTAAACGATAATTAACGAAACAATATTTACTACTGGAAATAAGTCAAATTGCGGAAACTACAAACAAAGTCGCGCAACGTCTCCGCAAATTTGCCTAAAACTATCAAAACCCCGACGACATAACAACTATGACACAAAGGAATATTAAAATTTAAGTGTTCGTGGAAAAACTGCCAAAACAACTACAAGAAGAGAATACAAAATTATATAAAAAAGTTATAATTGCTGAGAATTTTTCTGCAATGACAAATATGTTGTTTTCGAATCCTTGTGTTTAAAAATGGCTCTGCCGCTCAAAATATAAATATTTACAAAGACTGATTATAATAAAATTCATTTTAAAACCGTATCATTTTTTTAAAGGCTATTAAGATATTATTAAGATATTTACCGAGAATACAACTATACGGGCTCTTCTTTTGAACCTGTCTGATTTTTTTGCAATGTATTCCATTTTTGTGTTCTTTGACAGTTTACTCCAAAAACTCAATACAAAAATGTAGAGGTCCTATAAAGCTTTGCATTGTCTTGTTGCAATTCGTGCAGTTGCCTATTCAGATTGAATGATGTAGTAAAATTAGCAAAAGATGCTCATCTGAAAAAAAAGATTAACATTAGTCAGAGCTTCGGCTGTCACCAAGCATTTCGGAAAGGTTTTATACTTTAAGCTTTTAACTGATTAGGAAAAGTATTTCGTCTCTCGAGTTTAGCACACTACACATACCAAGCAGTACACGAAAATTTGCGAACAGGCAAGAGTCTTCGTAATCGACACCTGTTTGGCTCGAACATTTCACTTGCAGAACATAAATTAGAATCAGGCGTGCAAGCTCTGGGTTGCAATTAAAAATAGAAATTAGTTTACAGGATAATATATGACTGCGATATTATAATTACCGTGAGTAAAAAAGTTGTGACGAAACATTTTTTGATTTGGAAAAGCGAAATAAATTCATGCATTGTTTAGTCTGAGTATTAAAATAAGAAACGGCTTGTTCGACTACTTTGATGTATTCTTACTGAACGATGTTCGACATCATAACAGTTACGTTCAACGTCGTGTCTTTGCACTAAAATCATTTTAACATGGACACTAAACTTCACACACTCTTCACTTCATTAGCCACTGTTTTAATGAGAAAAAAAGAAGGCCTCATTTTAAAACGAGCACGCACAATTTCTTGATAACGAGCAAGCAGTTTCAATTTTCTCCGTTCCGTACGTTTAATTCTACCGACGTCCATTCGCAATATGAAGTCGATTAAAATGGTTCTTAGTCTAACAGTGGGAACTCTAGTATTTGGCCATTCAAAAGATTTTGAGCAAACCTTTCATGTTTTACCGGCACAAATTATCCTATATAAGGCAATTATTAGATATAACGTTTAACTATACTGAAACTATCGATGAAACCTTTTCTGTAACCATTTAAATAGAATTTTGAGCAAGAACTGTTTTCGGTACGGTTTGATTATGATGTAAAAAGTGGTTCTAGCTTTTAATTTTGTGAATTAAGCCATGTGCCGTGCTAATAGTTAAACATAAATTAAACAAATACTGCTTATTCTTCAATGTCTTGCAAAACGGTGCTTTGGTGTTTTATCAGGATAAAGATGTTCCAACCAGAAATTCATTGGCTTTTGAAACAAAGGGTTCTTATTTTGCTTAACCGTTGAAAAATTTGAATAACAGAAACATTGTTTGTAAACAGATGTCCTTTCTATGAAATTGAAACCCGAATGAACCGCAAATGGCTTTACTTCACTTCTCACTGAAAAAACAGAACGATTTTGTTATTCTTTGCTTCGCCATCGATTAGTTCTTGGAGAATACGTACTGGCAACGAGAACTGTAGAAAACAAAATATCGTATTGGAGGTACGTGTGTTGTAAACTGTACACGTCTTAGATACATTTTGACTGTCTTATAATGTACAAAAGCGTCGTATAATAACCAAATTCTTACATTTTTCGTGAACATGAAAATCTTCAACGACGCGTTTTTGGCTTTTTGGAACATTAAAGTGAAAATTAATATTAAAGAGTTTCCTTCTTGCGTCATCCCAAATAATCGTTAAAAGCTTAAAAATATCCGGAGGAAATGTTTGGATGTTTTTTTAAGTCTACGACAGACCACACTTCCTGGAAGAGATGAACAATTAAAAAAAATATATAATCATAAGGTTAAACATGGTTACACAGTTATGTCTAATAAAAGGAAAAAGAGATAATCAGAGACTTCCACATTTGTCTCTTGCAGAACACACGGCTTGTGTATCCTGATATGATTATACAGTATATATAATTGACCAGGTTTTGACTTGATACAGATGAAGAAATATTATCAGCAGCAAGCTAATAATTTATTTTTGGCTGGAACTTAAAGTTTATGTAAAAAGCGTCGTGTTGCTTATGCGTATATGTACATTTGAAAATAAGAAAGTCCATTCCGACATTTTAATAGGGTGTATTACTTATTTTCAAGCCGAAAGGCGCCGAAAGTCTGGCATTTGATAAGGATAGATGACTCTATTATTAATTGAACATAGAATTGATTATTCTATTACATTCTGTCTGATTAACGTCTCGGTGCTGCATTCATTCGGCTTGAATCACGTGCACTTTTATATAAGGACTGGAGGAAAGTGACTGATGGAGAAAAACTAAGGGAAGGACTGTTTTAACATCACTTGTTATAAATATTTTATCTAAATGCAAATATTGTCATGTTAAGCGATAGGAAAATCGAAAAGAGGTTGTAAACAATGGAAGATAACTTCATTACCTAGGGAGAAATGATAGCTAAGAAACTAGATAATCTCATCATTCTAACTTATATAAGTGATAAAGGAGATATTACTTGCGCGACACACGTAACAAAACGAAATCAGATGAAACCCCGACTGAGAACAAGACACGGTCTTTATTTCATGGCATGAGAGTTGAATACCTTAATTTTTGGTCATACCTATGCAAGTATAAAGACGGTATGGTTCTTCTTTGGTCTCATAACCCTTGACGTTGACTGCAAAGTGACAAAGCTTCTAGCTCAGTTAAGTGGAAACGTTTCCCGCCATTTACAGCAGGAAGTAGCGGAAAAAAATAGGGAAACCGTGGCAAATATTATATATATTAAGAGAGGGATCATTTACTTCAAAATGAATGATAATAAAAAAAGTTCAAAATTTTTGAAAGAAACGAGGAAATGACCACAAGCAATCTTTAGGAAGTTTGCTAAGGAAAAATTGATTTGAATATTCACGAAAACCACACTTTTGTTTTGAAGCTAAAAATTTCAAGACTATCTATCCTATTAGTAATGTTACTTATTTCGAGATTTTGTTGATAAAACAAGTTGTTAATAGATTCTTCCGTTCCACCGAAATTGAACGAAAGATCTAGCTTCATTGCTAAATATTATCGGTTTTTTAATCTTTCATTCTAATTTTTTTTATTTCATTTACAACGATCTCTACAACCTCTACGATTTATACATGCTTAATGATGGAAAGATTTTGCTTTCTTTCCCACTGCGATAATGCTATGCTGGGGAGGTTAGGGATGGATGTTGCGGGCAGCTTGCGGTTAAATCCACTGCAACTCAGTTCTAACTGGGCCATTCGAACCACACAAGCTAGTTTCTCAGGGGGGGAAACATGTAATTTAATTACGTGTTTGCAACCATGCAAGCACTTTGGTATTTCTACTTAAAATACTGTTTTCCGTATTCCACTAATGCAAAACCGGAGTAGCGAGCTAATCACTTTAAGCCCTCTTAGCACGCAAGTTTCAAAAATTCGGTTTACAGCATTAACGATCGGTGCTATAATTATTCAATTCAATCAATTATTAACCAGAGGTTTTTCTTTTTACCTTGAATACAGGCTTCATGGACCATGGTAATATTATATTTACAGAATGCTGTTTCGACCTTGGCATGGATGATAATGCCTGTTACTCCGAGAAAGGCTATAAAAAGATATCGATAGTAGTTCTACTATGAACTGGTGTGTAGCTGCCTGTGGCTAATCATAAGTGAAAGTCAGTTTCGTGTCTGCAGTTGAAGTGAGGAGATGGTTTTTCGAATGGTTGATGGCCTCGTTATTTTCATTGTGGTGGATTTGGTACGTTGATGTAAAAAGCGACTGTATAAGCACCGACTGTGTGCACCTTTTTGTGCGATTCTCAATTTTTATCTTTGTTTCTATTTTCAGTGTTTTTGTGCACGTGTTTCAAACGGATTCACCGTTTTCGGTAAGACTTTTTCTGCTAAGTATATGTTTAGCTGTCGATGTAATACAATTAGTATTGTCTTATCCAAACGTACTTCACTGAAAAAAACACGAATACATATCGTTTTGTTGAGTATTAATTCATCGAGCCAGTTGAGAATGACTTCGGATATTTATATATTTTAAATTGGACTAAAAACGGAATGTACGAGGTACAAATAAAAATCTTTCACATTTATGAACAATTCTTAATTTTTTCGATTTGAATCTCAGCTCAAGACACAATGCAACGCATATTTTAAATTTGCATAGTCGGTTAGTAATATTCCACAGACGTTAGTTCCAATATTTTGTCGGTGGGGCTGTAAATCAGTTATGTCTCCATATCTGATACACACAAATAAAGGTTATACTGAGATATTTATGTTTTTAATTAAAACTATCGCTACGTGACTACATATCACATCCTAAGACATTTGCTAATTTCCATGTCAGACTGCATCTGTGGATAAAGGTACATACAGTTTTGTGATTGAAAATGCAGGGAGATTATTTATTTTATTTCACAGAGGACACTATTCCGTGAATCCTTTACATATTGCACATACTCTTGTATTCGTGCCACGATAATCAATCGATCAGTTTCGGTGCAACTCTCGCCACGGGCGACACACACAAGCTAACAAAGCGACGCGTCAGGGGATTTAAAACTTGTTTCTAAAATTAGCCATCACCCCTCAGTCTATTGAGAGTATAATATGCAAGGAAAAATATAATGCATCATTTTTGTTTCCTTTCTGTTGCGCTCTTTCACCCCTGAACTATTCTCTAGTCCAAAACCGGACTAGAGTACAACCTGTCGTTTTGAAAAACCACCAGAAAACAAACAATGCCAAAAACGGTTACGTAAGACTTGTCACGTGCAATTTCTTGTAGAATCAAAACGTTTGAACGGCAAAAGTCAATTCTGTAAGCGTAACTTATCTTTACAAACCTGAATCAAGAATGGTCAGAGACTTTGATCAAATATTTTCCCACAAGGGATCTGCCAAATCGTTTCTTTACCTGTTTACTGCGCAACACCGCATACCGTTGATCACGGCATACATCTGACCGTTTTTGCTATGTCTATGAATATTACTTTGCTATGTCTATGTAATATTTCAGTTCCCACATACAATCTTTTAGAAAATATTGGCACTGATGTAAAGAATACAATGTTAATGTTAATGTTAATTTTTAAATACGGACTGTACTGAGATTTACCAAAAATTAACTGAAACAGCAGCAGATAGATCCTTGTTGAATGTTTCTTAGTCTTATTTATAGTTGAGAACAAAAGCTCCAAAATCCAAACAAACTGGTTGAATATTGTTTCACTGGGTTTTAAGTATTTGGAGTGGTCGCGTTAGGCGAGTGGACTGTTTGCGTGGGAACACGTATCGATGCATAATTTAAAATGTAAATATAGGTCCGCAATGAGGAATCGTACCGATAGCCCACTTTAGAAAATACCGTGATAATCTTTGTTTGTCCTCCTAAATTTTGTATAAGCATTGTTTCCAGTTTCTCTTGGGACTTACAATGGTCCCAAGAGAAAACAAAAACAATGCGTATGCAAAATTTTGGGGGACAACAAAGAGAATTATGTTTTTTTCCGAAGTGGCCTATTAACCAAAATCTACTACTTGGTCAAGACTTGAAACAAGGACCGAAAAATTCAACTGAAAACTGCATAACAGGAAAAGAGGTTTTCTGGTTATTTAATGGAGACTACAATTTAAATCAAACTTGATTTATACTGGCCTTACAAGGATGGATTAATAAATTCAGCAACCGTATTTAGACTGTAAATTCGAAAGATCTGTTTCAGCCCCGAAGGTCCAGTTTAGCCCCGGGGAACAAAGTCCGAGAAAGTCGAGGCGCGACAAATTCTTATTGTTTTTTTCAATCTCTATCTGAACTGATGGTCTAACATGGCGGGAACACTTATCGTGTACAAATATAACAATTCAATATGCTTTTCAGTGATGGTTGCTTCATCTGGAGAACAGATGTACCAGGTAGGGGGAGGGTTTACCCTCTTCCCCGAGCCCACAAGGTGGAGCCCACAAAACTTTGCAGACCAAAGTTTCGCCAATAAGAGGAGGAGGGACCCGGGCCCCCCGAGCCCCTCCCCTAGATCCGCCACTCCTTACACTTGAGAAAATTAAGAGGTATTTTCGACTGAGTGTCGTAAACCCAGACCAAATATATTAATCTGGCCAACCTCAGAGGACAGAGGCAATCCAATGAAACAATAAAAACTAGAAGAATATTTTAAGCTAAAAGAAGCCAGGCAGTTTTATGGTAAATTCCTTCTTTGTAAGCAGTCGCAACCTGAAAATATGATGGTGCATTTTCACAGGGGATGACCCGTGGTACAAAAAAGCGAGTTATTATTGGTCATTCAATACCTTGACGGACCCCGGAATTGTGGACCAAAGAGGTGCCTCTAGCGTCCCGGCCTATAGCAAAAACGGACTTTATTTGGACGGTTTCTTAGGAAGCTGGGTTGACTTGGGGGATTTCTCAAACCACTGTATCAGCGACCCTGATTCCTGCGAGACGGGCTTTACAGTGACTTTTTGGCTGAGGGTAAACCACCGTCAAAACAAGCGATTTGTCATGCAAATAGCTTCTGATACCCTAGCTGTTGGAACAACAGTGGAAATAGACAATGATATTTTCGGTGTGCACGTGAATAGCCCCGCAAAACAGCGACACGTTGAAATTAAGTGGACTTACTCCGCCTGGAATTTCGTGGCTTTAACGTGGAATAAAACAGACAGCACCGTCGGTGTTTTGTTGAACTGCAGCTCTGCGCCATATCAGAAATATGCGGTTGGAAACAGCTTTCGTCTGGCGCCTGTTCCACCGTATCACACGCTTATGATTGGCGGGAACAATGCGCGGTTGAGAAGTACCAGGATGAGCATTGATGAGCTTGCTGTGTGGAATGGCGTTTTGTCAAAAAAGGATATATGTTATATTATGACATCTATGGCAGGTATGATGAATAGCATTTTGCTCCAAAAGATGCTCATTAAGGCATATATTTATTTTTTAGTTTTGGCTACGTAAGGGGGCCCAGTCAACATAAATAAAGTTATCTTTTGTAAAGTTATCTTTTGTAACCAGGGGCCTGTTTCTCGAAGGTCCGGAAACGTTTTCGCACCCGGAAAGCCATAGCAAAATCTCAAAACTTATGATTATACAGAGCTGTTTTGTTCACATGTTTTTGATATGAATAGTGGTTCCCTTCATGCAAAGTTTCTGGCCTATACACTCTGTTTTTTAGATACAGATAACTAAAAATGGCTTTACGGGCCCGAAAAGTTTCCAGGGCTTTCGAAAAACCTGCCCCTGTAAGACCTTCCGGACTACAGTGCGGAAGGTCTCTGGTTCGAACCCCAGACTGGACCAACACTCAGGGCCTTAAAATAACTGAGGATAACATTCTGCCATTGCAAATAGTTCAACATCTAGTAGATGTTGATCTAGTGTTCTCGGAGAAGAACGATAAACAGTAGGCCCCGTCTCTTGCATCTTCAATGTTGTGGTTAGCTGGGGACGTTTAAAACCCCACACTTATCGCAAAGAGTAGGGCATGGAGTCCCGGTATCGTGGTCTATATATCTGATGTAATAAAAATGTGAGTGTTGTCAGCAGGTCGACATTAGCAAGATTGCTGCCTCTACAAACCTGCTTGAGCAAATAAATACAGACACAGATACAGAATGTAAAAATTGCGTTCGTATAGCAGCTAAGCAAGATATAAAAGCATCAAAGAAGCAGCAATCAACTGATAAGGAACAAGGATGGCTTCGAATAAGAAAAATGGAGGATTGCCGGTATTGACAAACTTGACAAATTTGGGCTAAATTTTGAAAGCTATGTCGTTCATGAAAGAGCTCCTTAAAGAACATTATTAATGGTACTAAAACACTAATTGCGTGTAGTTCTATTTCTTTGCTTGTTTTCTTTTATACACACGCAGAAGTTCTAGAGTGTGACTGTTATTTATTTGAGTGCTGTACAGTGTTATCGACTTTTGGTATTAATAGAATAATTTACTGTTTACCTCTTCAGTGGATGGAAACTACACCAGTTGGTCTGATTTCAGCCCATGCACTGTCTCATGTGGCCCGGGTTCAAGGACTAGAACCAGGTCTTGCTCTAATCCAAGACCACAACATGGAGGTGACGACTGCCACGGTTCTGCCAACGATACGGAAATATGCCTCCTACGACACTGCCCTATACACGGTAACTATTCCGAATGGTCGAGCTTTAGCTCTTGTTCGTTAACATGCGGAGGAGGTAAACAGTACCGTACTAGAACTTGTACTCGACCGAGTCCCCAATACGGCGGCCGTAACTGTTCGGGATTTGGCCCAGAACGAGAGAAAGTCAACTGTAATACCAACCCGTGTCCGATTGATGGCGGTTACAGTGAATGGTCGGAGTTTACGGAATGTTCTGCGAGTTGCAACAGCGGAAAAGAAACTCGGATACGACTGTGCACTCGGCCAAAACCCGAGCACGGTGGAAAGGACTGTTCCATATATGGACCATCCCAAGAGACGCGCTCCTGCTTTCTAAAGGTGTGCCCAATTGATGGTAACTATAGCGACTGGAGCGCATTCAGTTCTTGTACTAAAAGCTGTGGTGTGGGACAGAAGACCAGAACTAGAAAATGCGACAATCCTGTCCCAGTTGGGGAGGGTAGAAATTGTTCTCACTTAGGACCAGCGATCGAAAACAGGCCTTGCAACACACAGGCTTGTCCAGTTAGCGGAGGATATACGCCATGGTCTGACTTCAGCCCCTGTACAAAATCCTGTGAGAGTGGGACTCAGTTTAGGACACGTAACTGTACAAATCCCAAACCAGAGGCTGGAGGTCAAGATTGTACTCGTCTAGGACCCTCTAAGGAGACAGTGGTTTGTAACACACAGCCCTGCCCGGTGGATGGTGGTTATGGGGAGTGGTCCAAGTTCTCAGCGTGTTCTCGGACTTGCGGTGGTGGCGAGAGCGTTAGGTCAAGGAAATGCGACAGCCCGGCACCTAAGAATGGTGGAAGAGATTGCCGCTCGTGGTTGGGATATTCCCGCGAGAGTCGAAAATGTGAGACTGATGCGTGCCCTGGTAAGCGTTTAATATTTTCTTATACATTTTCGGTAAAAGGAACCTCTATTTTAGGGCACGTTGTCTGCATGAACTTAAAAATATTCAAAATAAAGTTTGAGTTTTGAATATTTCATGGCGTCATTTCTATGATGTATGCGAGGATAGACCATGGAAAATGTGGTCGACTTTTTTAATGACTATGAATCACTTCTATATCTCTTTTTTTTTCCACAGGTATCAGTTTTATAACAGCCGTTACGTTCACAAAAGAGAAGTTCAACACAGACATTTTCAACAGGCAAACTGACACGTTCAAACAGCTTGAGGACAAGATCAAATACAATGTAAACTTTACATAAGAATCTTTGAATTTCTCCTTACAATATCTATGCATTGTCTACCAGACAGATGATGCAAATACAGAAAATTATCAACAAAGGAATTTTGGCGGAAGGCCTACACCCCACCTCGTTCCTCGTTTTCTTACTTTCGATGAGATTTTGTAAAAAGTAATGTCACTCTGCGAACAATATAGACGAAAATAAAGTTCCATCACTTCCCTAATCTTATCCCCATTCTCCATTTCACACTGCGCTAGGTCAATGAGTTTGAAAGTACGTCTGCTGCATGCAAGAGCATATCTGGTACCTCATTTTAAGGAAATGGTACAGGGCGAAGATCAAATTAGTGGCAATTTGTAAAAAGAACCGATATTTCGAGTTTGAAACTAAACTGCAACTGAATTTATGCCGGAATAATTTTCAACCACTTCCGTTTCAGGTGCACAAAATTTATGACGAAAATTCGGCTCTAAACTCGACTAACGTCATATGGTGTGGAACAACAGATGGGTAGGATAGAGTACTGCTGAATTACATTTAATTGTTATGAAATAACTGAGAAATCATGCGCACTATCATTGGTGGGCTCGATTTCCACCGCTCTCTTAAGTCTGGTCTTCTTTCCTCCCCGTTCGGGGAGGAGCGCGGGCTCCGGTTCCGAACAGCGGCTGGTAATCGAGCCTATCTCATTGGTCGATCTGTGTGTTTAGATGAGAGTGTGTAAAGACGGTTGTGACATTTTAGATTCGCACGAATTGCGGCAAATATTTTATAAAAGCAATGGAGGAGTTTTTTTCGTGTTTACTTTGTTAACATCAGTGTTCTAATGGTTAGTGTGAAGTAAATCCGGATCGAACGGTCCAGGTTCAAACTCTGGCGGGTGCAGCACCTTTTACCACCCAGGTGTATAAATGGGAACCGGCGAATTTAATGCTAGGACTTGCATCCCATACAGGAAAGAACAGATATACTCTTAGTCTTTACTGAGTACTAAAAACTGGAAAGCTGTGGTCCCATGTACAACAGGTATAATTAATACGCGATCTAAGCATACCTTTTTGGTAGACTGCGCTGGCGGTCTTCATTTTCATACTGGGAAACTCTAACATGCTTTTCCGTTTGTTCGTTTGTAGTGGAGGCCCCGGTGTCCAATGTACGATCCAGTTTGATTTCAGAGCCGATCGATATTCCGGAATTATCGCTCTACAAGACGCTCTAACGATGAAAAATATGCTTTACTCGATGGCGGTCAAAACGCATTACATCAGCAGCACCCAAGGTACGGACAGAAGAAAAGTTTATTCTTTTGCTGCAAAGACATTTTTGCTATTCTTATTATTTAACTAGAATTTAACTCCCCGTTAAAAGACCACCTGGGATTAGTAAAGATCCTGCTCTATTACATACTAAACTTTTAGTAGAAATTAAACTCAAACTTGTTTTATTAATTTTAAATGTCCGAATCTGTTTGGCTCTCCAATCAGTGCTTTCGATTTAATAATTATACCCATATCCCATGAGCGCGCGTTAGATATCATAATTATACCATGATCTTAAATACCAATTAAAACTCAGGATTTGCAAAATGCCATGGCTAGTATATATCGCGGGCTCAGGTGTAGAGCTTTTCGAGGTAACGTGTTTTTTTAAGTTGACCGCTTACTGGTTTATCACGGGCTTAGGTGTAGAGCTCGTCGACGTCAAATGTCTTTTTTAAGTTGACCGCTGACTGGTTTATGTTCTCGTTGGATCGCAGACTTAAATGTGGAGTTTCCCTTTTAGGCTTGGCTAAAATCTGTATATTATTTAATTTACAATTCAAGTCCCCAGTTACGAACCTGAGAAAGTTACAGCTCACAATACTAGTTCTCGAAGCATCAGTGTCTCATGGAACAGAATCCGACCTCACTATCTATTGGGTGGGAGCATCTTGGGTTATCGGCTTGTGTACACAGACGAGGAAGGCACCTCGTGGAATCTGGTGGTAGCAGGAGAGAACAATACGCACGTGGAATTAAAACATTTGCAGACCTACATGTTGTATTGTGTGCGAGTTATGGGGTACAACAAGCGCGGAGATGGAAAAGCTTCTTTCCCTGTGTGTGCCTACACGGACAAAGATGGTAAGTGCTCCCAAAATCATGAAATATCTAGGACTTACGGGCACTGACACATGAAAGCATTGTGCTTTCATGTGTCAGTACGACCACTGTTTATCAGCTGATATTAGTATAATGCCATCAAAGAAATGCCAAATCACTGGTGAGTAAAATGTACTCGTTTTCTTTTTGCTTTGTTACCATAGGAACATGTTGGCCTGTTGAAGCACCCTTAATTTTAAAAAGCTATTAAAACTCAGAAACGAGTTCTTTACATGCCGATGAAAATTCGTTATTACAAAGTGAGAAAGTCGAGCTCGCGTTTGAGTTACAAACTCTTAAAAATAAAATTAAGACTGTTTCACAGATTATGACGTTACTATGGTAACCACGAATGTCACAAATAGCCACAATTTATTAAAAAATG
>OX393572.1:4473444-4515944 GCA_947652115.1 Blastomussa wellsi | reverse complement strand
AGAACGATAATCTAGGAAAAAGATGTTAACATAAATAGAGGTCAATTCTCGGAGGTTAGGTTTGATGCATCAACAATATGGCGCTGTTTCTTTGTTTTGGGACGCCATATTTGGCTGCCAATTTGAAATTTTTTTGTGTGCTTTTGATGTATAAACTGAAAAACAAGGTTTGAAAGGCTAATTTAAATAAAGACAAAAGAATTTAAAGATGGCAGCCATTTATGAAATGGGTCCATATGGCTGCCGTGAAACGCACTTTAAATTAAACAACGTTCTTATTTTCAAGCTTGAATTTTTAAATTCGTCTAACCTAGTGCTATACATTTTGAAAGTTTTTAACTTGTTTTCTGGTTAGTTGATTGGTTGGTTGGTTGATTGATTGATTGGTATTTTCTTCGTTCGAATTTCCTTTTTGAGTTTAAATTTTGCAACATGGTTTCGAAGGTTTTCTAGCGAGGATGAAAATATATCTTGGGTCTTATGGATAACTTTCATGTGATGCAGTGGTCGAGTTATCCTCCCACGGTTGAACTTTACAATATTCTAGCTAATTGAGTCATCCTTTATGGGTGTATTTATTACATCGTGCATTGTTTAGTTGGGTAAACCGCACCAAACCTTTTTTCTCTTGAAGACTCAGACGTCATTATGGTGACGTCATCACATATCCGGAGATGGATATATCCCGGACTGTGTGATATCTGAGGCCTTTCGTAGTCAATAAGATTCACTAGCGGGGACATGGACTGAATAGACGCGATGAATCTTAAAACTTGTAACTAACGAAGAAATGTTTTATTTATATCAACTTATAATTCATGCTTGCTTTGTAGCTCTCAGTCTATTTTCATTTTTATTTTATATAGATATTTCTATCTTTCTCTGGAATCATCTTGTATACGTAATTCCGCCACACCTATAAGTTTCGAAATACGTATTGCGACATCACCAAATATATTGAAATTTCATGTCAAAAAATTAGTAACATCTAAACCTGAAGAAGGCTGGTCTGGCCAGCCGAAATATTGTTCAAAATATATCACGTTGTTTCAGCCTTGCAGAAGTCTTTGACTTATCATCGTTTACTATAACAGTGATGTAATTTGAAAACACATACCTTTTATATTTCCTCTCAGCTCCAGAAAAACCTCCAGAAAATGTCCTCGCCACCAACAAAACAACCCCAACCATGATTCCCGTGTCATGGCAACCAATCCGGGACCTTTATTACGTGCACGGTGTTCTGCTGGGGTACACTGTGACCTACCGAGCGATCAAAAATCCAAATAAACAACTTGAAGAAAAGGAGAAAAACGTCACGGTTGGCTCAAACACTCTTTCCGTCGAGCTTCGCCAGTTGTCCTCTTTTACAATTTACAGCATCAAGGTCCGCGCTTTTACGAGAAAAGGCAATGGGACGCCTTCTGCAGTCATTTTTGCAGGTAAAGACATTTAATTGAATTTTCGAACCTTATCATGCACTCTGTAATTCTTTAATTGTGTGAATGTGAAATCGACCATTTATAAAGCCAGTGACATGTATTTAAAGTCAGTCATGTATTTAAAGCGGGACACACTAGTTGACACGTCCCTGCAACACGTCGCGCAGAAAAGTCGTTGTAACAATTCGCCCACATACCAAGGTAATTTTTTTGTCGCTTCGATCAGTCTTACGAATTCAAACAGGGACTTGTTTAGGATGCAGCGCACATGAACGACTTGTTGAAGAGACCTGCCGCTGTGTCCCGGTCTTAATGGATACCGCTTTTAAGGCGGCGAAATACGAGATACAAAAACCCTCAACTTGTAGCGCAACATTGTTTCGTTGCAAGTTTTGGTCGATGTTTCTCGTTTTTCACCTTGCGTGATCAACTTATCGCGCAACAAAAACATTTGTTGCGGGTTGAAGAAATTTGTTGCGAAAAGTAGAGCGCGGGTCAACTTTGAGCAACAAATTTTGGCTTTGTTGCTCGTTTTTCATCAAACTCTCAACTTGTCACGCAGCAAATTTGCTGAAGTTGCGCGACAAGTTGTTGAGGGGTTTTGTATCTCGTATTTGGCTGCCTTGAGGACATTCGCACTAATTGTTTGTGCGCATCATTACTGCGCACGGAATTCGTCACGCCACTTCATCCATCGAGCGCGAGCGCTGAGGAAAAACGAAGAGCCAGAAGCCGTTTCGTAGCTTTGCTGGTAGTTTACACTCTTAAATGGTCGGTGACCCCTAATCTTTTTTCCATGAACTGATTTTATTTACAATTCTCGGCAGATTGTCAAAAAATGAACAAAAACTCAATGTGGGAATTTTAAAAATTTTGAAGTTTTCTGCCCAGAGGACATCGAATCCTGCCATCTTGCGGCTGTTAGGCGAGTGGAAATGTGGTAGCTAAATGCGATATTTTTTTCGTTGAGGAACCACACCAATTGAAGAAATTCACTTTCTGGGTCCATTTAAACAACATTTGACAGAGATACGTTCATTTCAAAGATTTATTTGCAATATCTTTGTGCTTACAGACACTGTAGCCTTATCCGCTAACGAAGCGCGAGTTTTCAGATTTAGGGTGTTCTACTGGGCATGTTATCTCCAAAACGAAGTCGGTGACCACCCCCCACCACCCCATTTTTTTTTGCATTTCTGACATCACTTACTGGTGAGAGTTTCAGAAAAAAATCAATGGTAGAAAATTTTTGCGCGAACGATCGCGTTGGCTAAGTATCAGTCGATATTCAGCACGATTTTGCAAGATTTTGCAAGATAATTTTTAAATATACCCTAGCGATATTCGCCAGGTTTTGAATTTTGAGATTTATTTTCGCACGTTTTGTTTTCATCCCGAGTAAAGTGTTCGTTTGAATAGAACAATTAACAGAACATTTTGAACACAATGAAAATATTTTGAACGCCTGCAGAAATGTTTAGGTGTTAATTAGTTTCAGAAACGGTCTCCAAAATTGGGCGGCCTCATTGAAAAATATTTGAAGGATAAACGCAATTCGCGTCTCGGAAGATGCAGATAATTCAAAGGCGACAGACCACAATCTCAATGTTGGCTCCTGTAATAAATATCTAATTGCCATAACCGTTCATCAGTAGGATGCCTAAAATGCTTGTAATTCCACAATTGGTTTCGGCTCCATTAAATGCCATGTCCGCGGACAAATCTCCGAGCATATTTCCGCGCCAAATGGAGGCTATTGTTAATCTATTTATAGCCAGCCTTAATTTCAATTGGTAATCGCACCCATGTACGCGCAGACTGTTGACTCATAAAGCAGTGTGCAACAAAGGTATCGTTCCTTTTAACCAATCCAGTTTCGGATCTAGTTAATCCGGTTTTCTTACCTTCGTATTAACTGGAACGAAATTCAAAAAAGAGATCTAGCGACAAGGGACCTGGAAATCAAGGGGACTGTTTGCTACATGCCCAGCTGACTGACCAGGCCATGCAATCTGGACAAAGTTTTGAAATTCAGTTTAAGATACCAATCTGAACGATCCACTTTAGGAGGTGGTTCAGATTTCAATCTTCGATTGGTGCGTCTTTAAATGGAACGGGAATACTAATATTAGCTACCAAATGCAGAATTCTGACCTGCAGATGTGCACTCCGGTTACCGAAATGTTATAAAGTAGCCTGAAAGGCAGAGAAACACAATAGACGACAAGTCGCAGCGAGAGATCTCTGCCACAAGTCGCTCCGTGTGTACTGTACTGCGTCCAAAACACGTCCTGGTTTGAATTCGTGCGACTGATCACAACGACAGAAATTCTTTCGCAGAGAAAACGGACACAACAAGTCACCGTGTCACACGAGGCGAATTATTGCAGCAGCAGCGGCTCGCCAAGTGAGTCTATAGTGTGACTTCAGGCTAAGGATTCGGCTTAGCCTGAAGCGAGACAATCCTAAACATAGTGTCTGGATATAAAATACAAAGAACAAATTTCTGTCTTATACAATGCACAAACCTCCCAAATGGCGTTGCTTGGAATTCAACATTAAAATGACTACTTCTGACAAAAATACCTTTCTCTATTAACGACCATGTCCTCTATAATCCTCTACCTGTATTAAATCTTTCATGAAAGCAAATTTGTGAACTTCAAATCTGCACGTGTTGCTTATGCTAATAAAGGCGTTTATTAGCATAGCAATTAAAATGGGTTTCTCAGTCTCAGATCTCTCGCAAAGAAAATTTCTTTAGTAATTCTCATAAATTGGTAGCGATGGGAAGCGGGCAGATAAGTCAAGGGGGTTTAATCTCTGCTGGAGGCGAGGGGGGGGGGAAGGGTGGGGTGCTACATTCCCGTGGAGGCAGGAACCGAGATTTTAGGAAAAACCTTGAACCACTCTGTAACTATTTGCAATGAAAATGGCACAAAGAGGCCTCGGGAACCAGCTGACATTTTATACATTGCGGCCACAATGTTATTTATTCATTATTTACAGAAACCTGCAATTGCTACAAGAAACTATACACAAACTATTGGCTCAACCCTCCATATATGGCAAAAGGGATCAACGACAACGTCACGGGAATTTTCCCGCCAATTTTGCACCTCGTCGTGCGCAGCTGCTGCGGGGATTGTCTTCAGCAAGGCTACACGGAGATTGATTTTCGCGCCTCGGGATCAAACACGTCAGCTATAAAAAGCACCGAAAAACAAGTCAGAGAAGCAATAGGCGATATGACTGAGCTGAGCTTTCCTGTTTATGGCCGAATGGAGCAGACGGATTATTCCAACGAATACGGTTTCGCGCCTCTGGTGAAATCGGCGGGAGTAGCTTTTATAGTGACAGGGGATGAACCAGGAGCCGCTGCCAGAATGGTAGTAAAAGCTGTGTTCGACTTGTGGCCGTTAATCGTGATTGTTTTCATTTCTGCGTTCTTCGCTGGAATTATTATGTGGCTTATGGTGAGTTTGATTGGCTGATTAGTTGATTAACTGACTGACTGCTGATTGGTTGATGCTGCTATATCTTTGGCATAAATTATGCAATACAGAAACTTCTCAAAAACGCATGCACTCGTTATGGGGCTGAGAAACGAAGACAGGGGATATTTGAAAAGGTAACAAAGATGGTACAGCATTTGATTCTAGAGCCAGGTGAAACAAATACCGAATGCCTTATTTCTGTCATTTCAACAGGACTTCTTTTTCAATGGAAACGAGTTCCCTTCCTCTCCCATGCGAGGACCAGTTGAAGGAATGTGGTGGGCATTTGTAACCATGACAACGTTAGGGTGAGTGATGTACCATGATCGAAAGTTGTAGCTCTGACATCTTTATCAAGATCAATTATGAAGCGACAAGTTGCAGGCAGCTGAACTGTACAATATTCAGTGCAACGTCCGATTCCCATCGTGTTCCCGCCACGACAGTGAAATAGCCGATGGATGAAGGTGTCCGCCACCTTCTGAACAACCTGACCAAGGTGAACAGATTTAATCCATTCTTTAAACAAACGAGGCCAGACGAAGGAGCAACTGCTGAAACCCAAATTAGTGACGGGCAGATCACTGTAGTCGAGAATTTCTAAATTAACGACAAGCCGCCGCTCTTTGGTGGTCGCCATCTTTGGGTTAGAGAATATACAGCCAGAATGCAAGAAATGGCTGATAGTTCTGTCTCGCCTTATTGAAGATAATGGGCATACGTTGGAATTGTTAAATGGATGTTACTGGTTGGTTGTATGTTAATTGCAAAAGTAGTAAGCGGTTCCAGGTCACGAGTACACCAAGGAGCCTAAACGTGTAATCACTTTTGTTATGCAGTCGATAGCGTAGATTCACGTTTCGCCACGATAGATGAAACGCGTAATCTACCTTTTGACAGGAGCCCATTACCATTGGCAATGGTCTCCTGCTTGTGACTAACTGGTGCCCGATCATGCTCGCCACATCAGCAAATTTGCGAGAGATGTTGCAGCGTTGTGTGCAAAGTTGCAATTTCTGGATTTTATTGAGCTGCTTCATTTCTTCAAAGATGCCTATTCTTTGTAATGCTAGTGTCTTTTCGTATTTTGCAGATATGGGGACCGTGTTCCTCGCGGTTTACATTCCAAGTTGTTTGGCATCGTGTGGATCACGTGTGGCCTTGTTATCGTTGCGCTTGTGATGTCATTCATCACTACGTCACTGACTATGGATATCATCAAATCAGACATCCCTGTGTATGGCTCAAAAGTAAGTTGAGATAATGAACGTACGCTGCAATCTGTTTCTCTAAATTAGTGCCGATCCAAAACCCACGTTTTCCATTGCAAGGATGCTGGCTCACCTGAGGTCTCCTCGCCATTTGTTTCTCATACCTTTTGTTTTGTTATTTTTTATTAAAATGATGTGAATATGTGGTATTAAAATAAACTTTGAATTGAATTACTTGTATTCGAAGGTTTCAGCCATTGATGATTCAGCGGAATTTCGTCTTGGAATTCGACTGAATGCCCAAATGGATCGAGGTAAGTATTCAGATTAGCTGCAAAAACCCACCAATTCAAAGGCGACAGACCACAATCTCAATGTTGGCTCCTGTAATAAATATCTAATTGCCATAACCGTTCATCAGTAGGATGCCTAAAATGCTGGTAATTCCACAATTGGTTTCGGCTCCATTAAATCAATCATAATCATAATCATAATCATAATCATAATCAATCATAATTTACACTGTATTTACACTGTAGATACCATAATGTAATTTAGTTTGCAAATGACAATCAGTTAACATATATATTCAAATTTTTGAAATAACAGACAAAGATTGATCTGTATAGTTGGAAAAATCAATCAAGAAGCCAGCTTTAAACGAAATAAATGATCTTTGACAGATTTCGACTGATTTTCATTCAAAATTCCCGCCAGGTTAGCTCATTTGGTAGAGCGCCGGACTGTTGTGCGGAAGGTTTCGGGTTCGAACCCCAGACCGGGGTCTTAAAATAACTGATGAGAATGTGTTGCCTTTGCAATAACATCTGCAAATGGTTAGACACTCTATTCTTCTCGGATAAGGACAAAAAATCGTAGGTCTCGTCTCCTGCATCTTCAGTGTTATACGACAAGCAGGGGACGTTAAAGAACCCAAGCACTTCTCGCAAAGAGTAGGGAACTAGGTTCAAGGTGTTGTGGTCTGGCCTCGTATCACCGGTTGGTGCTTAACATAGGGATAACCTCACTGCACCTTTCCCCATTGGACGGACTTGTCCGAAAAAAATTGAGTATGAGTATGAGTGTGTGAGTATGTTCTTTTAGCAGAAACTCAGCTGTGTTCTATTGGAAATCCTTGAATCTGATTGATTCTCAGACTGTTTTCTATTCACTGATTGAAAACGATCGTGTGGGCGTTGCGCCTCCTTTGCCGATAAACTGTAACTTTTTGTCGCCCCTTGACAACAAATGTGGCCCTTGATCGACAAACTGTAGCCAATTTGTGAAAAAAAGGTTGCTTATTGCATTTCAGAGCGACGCTATACGACACTTGAAGACTTGGCCAAATCTCTGACGGACCGACACGTGGACGGCGCTCTCATAGATTCTTACGCCGTAGGGAGTCGTATGGAGTTATTCCAGGGTGGAAGTTTTCGCATGAGCAAAATGATCGATTACCCCTCGGCATACGGGGTGGTCATGGCCGGCTATGCTAGAAAGCTGCAAAAATGCTTCCGAAAATTTCTCAAAGAGGAAAGAGCTTCCGTGTTTGAAATTATCACCAACAATGTCCAGGGAGTTAAGGTAATAATAATTTCAGTCATAAATTGATTTGGTCAGCAGTAACAAACGAAAACACTCAGGGAGAAATCATTTTTAACTCATGAATGACGTAGTCGTGCTCTGATTGAGGTTTAGGAATGGATCTCAATGGTACTCAGTATAGGTAAGTCTCTTGACTTACTGACTCATTTCCTAAATCTATTCTCGAAGAATAGCGCCATAATCACTTACTTACGTACTCACTCACTCACTCACTATACTGTTAAACCATTTATGCGTTAATTAGGCCTGGATTGATCCAATTTAACCATAATCTAGTTCACGACAGCTTTTAATTTCATCATTGGATTGGATTTTTTCAGGGATTACAGAAAAACAATGCCGCTGAGAAGACAGCAGGGCTGTTTGACGCGGAGTCACCCGTCTACATTCAAGCTGTCATGTGGTGCGGAGGCTCTTTGGCTGCATTGACACTTATTTGTCTGGTGTATGAAATACTTACCAGAAAGAAACGCAATCCAAATCCAAGAAGATATGGTAAGACAACATTGTCACAGCAACCATGCCTGCTCTTCGTGTTGCTATTCTCTCTACTGAGAGATCTCATATGAAAACGAAGAAAAACTTTTGAAGTTAGCCGGTTATGCCAGCGAAATTTCTGGCGGCAATTTTGAATTTCGAATATCAGCTTATGTGATGTCTGAAACCCAGAATTCGCGGCGTGCGATCGTTTACCCTGAATCAGAATTTTTTCAGCCGTTCGTGGATATATCAATTATTTTGTTGTTCCTGGTTTTGAACCAGCCGGCGCATATTTTAAATTCAAAACGGCTGCCACAAAGTAAAAAGACATATCACGTGTAGGGTAAATTTAAACGATCGCTAAAAACTCGGACGTGGAACGGAACGTACGTAGCTTGCCAACACCTTAATATCCCATCATAATTGGACAGTTTTTGTCTGAAGAAGAACTCAAAACAGCTACAAATATCAGCTTTCCAATTCAAGAGCATCTCAACTTGCAAACTAATTAACAAACACCTCGGAGCTCATGGTCACGTAAAGTGACGTATTTATAACCATCCAGCTAACATTAACATGAAGTACAATAAAAAAAACATGGAAATTTCAAATTTCAATAATCTCATCTGTCCCTAATCTTCTAGAATACAGTGATTACCTGGTATCTATCAGCAAGCAAGATGCTCTGTACGAATACAATAACAGCAAGGAAACAATGAGAACGATTCTTACAGACTTCCACAAAAACTGCCGCCTCAGGTTGGAAAATCTTAAAGCGAAACATCGCAGAGAACTAAGACTCCTGGCTCGTTTGAAACAAGAACAAGCGGAAATAGGATATGGTGAAACTTTGAATGGAGGCGTTCAGAAGAATTTCTTCGGGTTCCCTGTTCGAAGAAATAGCAGTATGAGATATGTCAACGGCGTTGTCCCATAATGTCAATGACAGTGTTCCAACGAAATATAACGTTATTACACCTGCTGCATTCGTTGTATGTTGCTGCAAATTATTCATTTTTTGAGTCGTGGGTTTTAAATTGTCGATGTTGCTATAGAAACTGTGCTACATGACGTTGCCATGGGATCCTCGTGTTTGAAAACAAACGCAATCGGATAGTAGCACTTGTTAACAGTAAGTATGGCCATGTCTTTAGAACTCTTAATTATGCAGTGTGCTGTGCGACATTTCAGTCCACGAGAATGCAAGATATTATAGTACTCTATACCCCTATATTAGTATTAAACATTTGCTATGAGAATTACTATGATGAGAAGCCGATAAGTCAATCAATTAAACAAAAAAATTTAGCATGGTTAGCAAGGCTTTCAGTTGAAATTCCAAATGAAACATTCATTCATATTTTTGTTGTTACCAATCTTTCAAATTGAAAGATGTTTATTATCCAATAACCACCATTCAGTTTAATTTTCAAAATTATTTAGCATATGGTGTGCATTGCTTTTGTTTTAGACCCGTGGGGGGGGGGGGGGAGAGGGTACTCCCTTATATGAGCTATACGGAGACGTGCCGCTGGATAGGGTATGGTTTTTGACCCCTTAGTCCTGAACAGGGTATATAATTCAAGCGAGTCTGTCCTAAACGGAGTATGAATATCAAGGAGTCGTCCTGTATAGCGTATGGCTTCAAGTCTTTCGTCGAGTTTTAAGCGTATCCGAACGGTCATCAATATTTATTTAGCCGGTCATCAGTCAACATTAGATCATTTTCAGGACTAGACATTAGCGCTATAGTATAAAACACGTTTTCCTTGGTCCTAAACAGGGTATATGTTTGAGGTTATTTTGGTCCTAAACAGAGTCTGGGTTTCAGACCTCCAGCGGCACCCGTATACCCAGACAGGGGTCAGGATTTTAGACTATGAGATGGTAGTGCAGTTAAGTGGAAATAAATCAGATTTCCTGACATAAATAACGTCATAAATTAACACTACAAACGACTTTCACGTGATCAATTCATTTTACAAAAAAAATCTAACGAACTTTATTTTCCAGATTAACCAGTACTGCTCATAACTAATTAATACATACAGGTCTTGTGGCGTCAGATTAAGATTATACTAAAGAAGCAATGCCGTCAACATTGAGCAAGATTTCGAGAAATTCAGGAATTGAAAACAAATAGTTGTTTCATGTTAAATATCACTTTTAAAAATGGGACGAAGTCCTACAGTAAAAGTGAGGATGTCAAATGGTTTGCAGTGTGGACAGTAAACTAAACATGTAGTGATTCAAATTACCAAGTTCATCTTGTTAAATTGTCTCTGCAGTAAAAATCAAGTTAAAGTTACTTAAAAGCCCTTTCAAAATGAGGAAGAATGGTGTTTTCCGTTTTGTGATATCTTCTTTCGTTCCAGATTCACGTTTTTGTATTATGCAAATTAGATAACTGCTGACGCCGTAAGTGGTTGGTTATCTAAACTTTGTTACAATTTGGAAATTGTGGTTAATGTTGATAACTTTACTTGAAGCCAGATCGGAAATGAAAAATGTGCAACACCGTATAAATTTTACTTATAGATAACGATCTAGTTGACGGGTTGCCAATTTAATAATAAAATGACTTAATTAATGCTTTATTCAGTATAATTTGAAATGTACGAAATGCTATAATAGAAATATATTTTACAAATACGTGAAATCTCAAATTATATGTTGTAACATACATGAAAATCTCATAGCGGAGTAACTGCTGGTCAGAAATTGTTTTACGGCTAATTTTTATGTTTGGAATTAAATTGTTTGTGCTTCTAATTTTTCAAAACCGGTTAGCTTTTTATCAGTTCCCCTTTTCCACAATTATTCGAACAGTTTTATTAAATTTAAAAACAAGCAAATATACATATATCTAAGTTGTACAATATCGTAAATTTGAAGTGAACATTGTAACAGATAATTATTCAATAAACGCTATATAAAAAGAAACACAATTTTAAATTGTTATTCGTGTATTGGTTTATCTCTCGAGAAGCTAAACCGCCAATTCAAAAGATAAATCATGTTTACATTTGTACAGTTTCCTGAGTTGCCTCCAAAGATTAAGTGATCTGTACAAAAATGGTAAGGGAAGGGTGGGGCGGGAGGAAAGAGGGGTGGCCGAAACCTGGGTTCTTTAAAGCCTGCCTCCTTTGGATCTGGAGACCTGGAGTCCCTTGTTTTCCTGGAGTCCCAAGTTTTCTGTTAGTTTTCATTTGTTACCTCTTAATAAAACGAACTGAAAAACGTCTATCTGTAGCGAAAGAACTTTTAAAGTAATGCTTCAAATAAAAAGTGCCATTTTCAAGAAAAGAGGTGCTGTGTTTTTGTTGTTTTGATAGTTTTTTGTCATTTAAAACAGTAAAAAGAAGTAAATAATGCAATAATATTGTGGGACTTTTTATAATATGACCTTTGTGAAAAAGAAAATTAAAATGATTAGGGTTAACGGTTTACTTGGGATTGCTGATGATGGCACTCATAACAAGGGATTCGCCTGGGTGCATATACCACTTAAATTCCTCGCTCTTCAAACCCGGCCCCAACCCTGTTTTGTGGGGACGCTTTGACCGAAAGGGTACGAATTTCACGGGTTCAGGTACACATGAGAGAAGGGAAAATTGCCATGAATGAAAAAAAGTACTATTAAAAACACCGCGAACAGTCGATTCATTTGAGTGTTTAGGGGTTATTCAAGTGAAAAATTCAGATGATATGTAGTGACTCTCCAATAGGTTTATGAAAGGGGTACCATTTTCTTATGGGAGGTATGTGAAAAGGAGACCTTTCCTGTTAAAAATTGTATATGAAAGAATAACGGTTTGGACTTCGGGGCTGAACCAACCCTTATAAAAATTTGGTTTATATCCCCGGGCCTTTAACGCAATTTAATTTGTCGGGGAAAATAGACATCTGCATATCTTATCAATCAGCGTTAAAAGACAAGAGGGAGTAGAATTACCTCAAATACTACTAGTCTGACATGATTCTTTGTTTACAAAGCGCGTGTTGATTTTAAATTAAGTAATACAAGTTGCTGATGTTCCACACCTTTTAAGCAAACAATAAGTTTTGATGTAAAGATAAATAGTCACCGTTGAAATTATCATTTTAGTCCGGTGGGGGAATCGAGAATTGTTTTTGGCAAACACTTGTGCTTTGATATTGTTTTTTTAGTGGCAACGGTAAAATGAATAAAGATCACAATCAAAGGTTCCTATGAGCCAACTCAAGGATGAACTAAATTAATCCATGTTTAATGGGGTGCAATGCATAAATTAATTGTCTAACAGTCGAGTGAACGAGTGCTATTGAGGTCCACTCCTGAACCTCATAGCATGAAATGTCTCACCTACGAGTTAAAACTACGAATTACTGTTAACTCTAAATGGCATTTCTTTAAGATATGAACGTTTTGGCTAGAGTGGTACCCACGTAATTTGATTAATTTATGTAAAGTGCTCAGCACTCTTAAAATAGAAAACGTCAAGACATGAATAACAAAATCTTTCTCTCGCACTAAAGGGACACTGTCACGCCCGATATGTCATGCATATTTTAATAAGTATGGCCCTTGCTGTAATAGTGCTTTATTGTCTTGCAATATAAGGAAAAAAATGCTAAAAGTGGTGAAAGCAGAGAAATATCCACCAAGAAGAAGAAATAACTATTAAAAGTCCAGTAATCAATTTTGATGAATTGAAATCTACTTCCATCCTTGTTATCCTGTACTACTTCCCCAAAATAACTGTTCTATCTTGTTCTGTGGAATCTTGTTATCAAATTTATTCGTATATTTGGTGGCATTGGGCACAATGATATTGAAATTAGAACATACAAATTTCTATAATCAGGCGTAACAGTGTCCCTTTAATTCTATCCAGCGATCAAGAACTCGGATAATAAAAACTTGCTTTTTACAGTAAAAATACACCACAACCATCTTAGGAATGACCATCTCTTACGATTCCCTTATTGGTTAACGTATGTTTTTCTTCACTGTTCGCCGTACAATTCTTGTTTCGTAAGTTATATATATCTTTGTGATCAGTTCCTATATTTCCATGACCTGCATGCTTGATTTTACAGTGATACTGCGAGGAGAAGTGAAATTCTGATCTCTGTTACAACCGAGTAAAAGTTTCAAACTCCATTGGAGACTGTTTCTTTCACGATTACAGAGATCTGATTTCTTTACCTTTCTTTAAAAAAGCGATGCAAATCGCTGTTCAACTTTATCTTCAGGACCGGAAACTATTATCCGATCTCGTCATATCCCATTTTCGTACCTTTGCTATAAATCAAACACTTATTTTATTGTTATTAAAATAACACCCATATTGAATAAGATTTATTGGTTAAAGAAATTCACTTAAATTATTCTGTGAATTTTTATATTTTATGTTACACATTTTCTATAAAAATGAAAAAGAGAATGAAAAGTCGTTGACTTATCTCATGACACTCACCGAATGCTCAACGACTGTTCATCGATCATTCACCGACTAGTGACAGACTCCTTTCCGAAAGGCGCTGCGGTGATGAAGCACTTAAGGAACGACCTTCTCCGAATATCTGTCGTCTAATACTTATTGATTATCAACGAGCTGCCACCGACTCATTTCTGACTATTCACTATTGAAATTAGCGAAGCAACTAATTGTCGAGTTGTGATCTAGACGAAGTTGTGCAAGTGGTTTCATGCAACTCATAGAGAGCACGTTTTCTATACTACGATGTACGCCTCTTCTACTTTTTCTGCTTGGCTTGAAGCCTTTGCTCTTCCTCGTGTTTATCCGTGATGTCGTCGAGTCTCTTCGTCCAATTTTCGTAAAACTCCTGAACCTCTTGCATCAATGCATCCATCATGTCCAGGTTTCTCTTGGCCATCTCGTAGCCAGGTCCACCGAGCAGCTCAAGCTCATCTGCAAACGACACATTGGTTGGTTGTGTTGGAAATGCAGGGCAAGCCTCAAAAGTAAAGCCGTTTAAAGGGACACTGTCACGCCTGATATATCATATTTTAACAAGTATGGCCTGTAGCTTGCTGAAATCGTGCTTTATTGTCTTGCAATGGAAGGAGAAAAATGCTTAGTGGTGAAAGTAAAGAAATATCAACTAAGAAGAAGAAAGAACTATTAAAAGATTCAAAATTTCACCAGAATTTCAGCTTTCATTTCTGGACATCCTGTCCAGAAATCAATTTTTATAAATTTTAATCCACTTGTATCCTTGTAATCCTGCACTACTTCCCCACAATACCTGTTCTATCTTGTTCTGTGGCATCTTTTTATTAAATTTATTCGTGTATTTGGCGGCAATTGGCACAATGATATGAAAATTAGAACATACAACTTTCAATAATCAGGAGTGACAGTGTCTCTTTAAGCCCGGCAATTTGCTCATAACGCCTGACGCTTAACTCCAGTTTCTGTAGCATGGAAGCAGCAGGGAGTACTATTGCAAATCCCCCTGGATGGAATGCTAGTACATCACAGGTTACTCCCCACCATTCTGTGAGGTTGCTCCAACAACTCGCCGATACCCACTTATCCTCCTGGGTGGAGAGAGGCACTGTGAGAAACCCAAGAACACAACGTACTGCTGCGGCCAGATTCTACACTGCCGGATTCCAGCGCATTAACCATCCGGCCACTGCGCCTCCTTACAAATAAACACGGCATCCGTTTGACTTACCCATCTCTGCCTTTTTTTTCCAATGCCTCATATAGCCGTAATCCCAGATAATGCCACAAGCCGCGAAAAACACCAGCAGACCAAGGCACGTGTAGACAGCCTTTTGGAACAAGGGGGAACTGGCATCAAACAAACCAGAAGAACGTTCTACAGCTGCGCTTTCAGACGGTTCCTGTACAAACAAACAGAAAGTCATCTTAGACCTTGACTCGAATCTTTTTCCTTCACTGAATAGACCGTTGTATTACTCGCTGTAGGAACAATTATAAAACGCACTACCAGCTCCATAAAAGGGGGTTAGGGTTTCCACTAGCTCACTAGCTCAGACGTTCAATACTTCTCTGCCTGCCTCTCTTTCTATCTCTCTATATCTTTCTTTTAAACATACAAAGCCTTTGGTAATCGGTGCAAAGATCTACATAAGCATACACAGCATTTTATATTTTTAAAGTTGAATTTAAATATTACAATAATACAACAAACAGCGGTTGCATACAACAAACAGCGGCTGCATACTAAATGCTATGATTTTTTAAAGTTATTTTTGTACTAACACTATAGACGTATAATTTTGACACAATATAAGTTTGATAGTTTTCTGAAATTTTTCATGCAAAATGTTATGAAAATTACCAATATTTAATATTAGAATAACTCGCCTTCATGGGTTTAGTGTTCTGCTTCACAGTCTTAAAGATATCAGCTTGGTTCGAAAGGACGTAATCCTCAAAGCAGGTTTGGAACTCTTTTCCTGCTAGCTTCCCTCCACCGAATACGATACCATAATACGAGTTGTGATCGATGATTTTATTTACACGCAGCTCTTCACTGGGAAACTCTGGCCTTTCGCCAGCTACGTATGTGTCTACAAGCACTCCTTTCAAATTTTCTTCTCGATTCTTCAGAGGTTCCACAATCGCTTGTAAATCGTGATACGCTGTGAGATTAACATTTAACAATTATTCGCCGAAGACGAAGTGAATATTGGTGAATCTTTACCTAGACGAAGTCCAGATAAATATTCACCATTATTCTTGGGTTGCAACCACGTGACAGGGCGGCCATGTTGGGGGTCAAAACAATAGGAATTTTCTTCGAAGGATTTACATAAAAATAGAATTTAGTTCCCAGGGGAGAGAAAGGCTATTGTTCTTGACCACCACCATGGCTTCCGTGACGTCACTTGCAAGCCAGCAAAAAAAAAAACTAGCAATGGTATATTGCATTTCCTTAGTTTTGACTGGTTTAGAGGCAATGGTATATGAGCTCATATACCATTGACCTACAAATATGTTAGGTGTGCGCGCAAAAGAATGCATTTGTCGCAATGTTTGTACAATATTTTTGGGCGTTTTTAATAAGACTCGCCCTTGTTGGATATGAGATGGTTATAGCCAACTCGGCGCTACGCGCCTCGTAATTATTTTTAACCTTATTGTGAATGTAATTCAACTATGGTTGTTTAGATGAAAATAAACATAATTACGTAAAATAACCGATTATATCTTAAACGTTACGTGTTTAAAATTGTCTTTAATCTCAAAGTACTTGTAACGTGGACTGTGTAAGGAAACTCTGTGAACACGAACCTTTCATGTCCGCATTTTTGTTGAGTCCTAACCGGTACTCAGTTGAATTAGCCACTGCTGCGATCTGAAACAAAAAAGTTAACCATAAATAAGGTCGCACGCAAAACGGTGACGATAAGATAACTTATGCTTGAATTGTCAAATATAACTGCTTTTAATATTGAAATTTTTGATCGGAATGGTGACACCCTTAGGGTTTCGTCCACAAGATAGATTTTAGAACCAACTTGAACGCATGGCAAACAATAAGACGCGAAAGAACTGCTCAATAGCTCTCAATTTAACGGCCACACACTAGTGTTTCATCCACAGACTAAAAAAAGGCGGGGAGGGGGAGGGGGAGGGTGGCTTAAAAATGTCAGTTGTTTCAATGGTCACACACTTGCAGGGTTAAATGTTGTCACTTGACATAACAGGTAAAACTGGAACTCACCTTTGTACCATACAGTTTGACGTCAGTGCTCAGTGTTATGGCTGTCAAGGAAGTAGTTACAACGCCAGTGAAAATGGACGTGATAACGAGGCCCACGAGAACCCAGACTATCGCAAAAATACGAGCCACAAATCCACGAGGAGATCGATCACCATAGCTGTAGAAAAACGAGACATTCTAGAATTACTATCAATTTGAAACAAACAAATATGTTTTTAAAAATTGACGCTTAGAGTTTTTTGAAAAAAAAAATCGTTCTTTTAGCTAATTGTCATATGTTCTGAACAGTTGTGAGCTCTAAATTAGCTTCCATTGCTTAAAAAGCATTTGCAACATTAAACAACTTTAAATTTATGTGCACAAGCATCGCGTTTTAAGACATTTCTGCTGGGCATGCGCACAGATAAAACTTTCGAGATGCCTGTTTTGGTCGAAGATGATGACGTCACAGGTAGAACGGCTGGTTTTCCATGGCCAGCAAAGGCGACAATTGGGTAAGAAACAACTGTAGCAACACTAAGTTGAGAGCTATGATTTTTCATTTTTCATACGGTCTTCCGCAGCTATATTTTAAGGCAGCAAGCACTCACCCTACGGTTGTCATAGTAACAAAAGCCCACCAGAAACCCTCTCCGCTGCCTTTGATAAACGACCTCGGAAATTCGTCAGGGTTATACCACGTGTCCTGTGAAAACAGAATGATGGTGAAACATGTGTAAATATTAACATTTAAGTATTTAGTTTTACTCAGCTCGATTAGCTTTTTAGTTATTCTGAGTAAGCGTTACCTATTTTTGTATCAATATATTGTTGTGAATTATGTTTAACTTTTCTTAATTTGGTAATAAAGCTTGTTGTTTGTTGTTGTTATTTAAAGGGACACTATCACGACCTAGGAAATTCGTCAGGGTTATACCACGTGTCCTGTGAAAACAGAATGATGGTGAAACATGTGTAAATATTAACATTTAAGTATTTAGTTTTACTCAGCTCGATTAGCTTTTTAGTTATTCTGAGTAAGCGTTACCTATTTTTGTATCAATATATTGTTGTGAATTATGTTTAACTTTTCTTAATTTGGTAATAAAGCTTGTTGTTTGTTGTTGTTATTTAAAGGGACACTATCACACCTGATTATAGAAATTTTTATGTTCTAATTTTCATATTGTTGTGCCAAATGTCACCAAATACACGAATAAATTCCTATCGCGTGTTACCGGAAGCGTTTACCATTTACAAGGAAAAAGCCGGAAATTCCGGTTGGAAACTGATCAAATATATAGTTCGCATCAATCTATTTGGACCGTTTATGGGCTACTGGTTGAGGAAGTAAACTTTTTGTATTCATTTCAATCTTCTCTCTAAATATGGGTAAAGTTTTGAACCTTTTCCTTCTTCTGTAAAGCCAAGATTAGATAAATTGGTCACATATGGAATTTCCAAATGGAACCCTTGTGTAAATGGTAAGCATCCAGGATTTTACTAGATATAAAGGGGGAGAACGAAATGTAAATGTCGTAGAAAAACTCTATAACCACAAAGAAAATGTTCGTTTTTTTACAATATTTGGCTTTCCAAATGGCAGAGGTACAGTGTTCAGTTCAAACACAAACAAGAAATCAGCAATATTAATTGCCGGGATGATTTCCATAACTCGGGGGTGTCTGGTGATTGAATTGGTTTAACAAAACCATTCTCATTCCCTGCTCGTTTAGAACATGGCTAATGACAGTGTATTTCAGTTCACCAGATTTGATCTTGTCACAGGATGCAATTTTGTTTTTGCATTTTAGTTGATCATGTTTTTCTTCATTTTCAAGATAATATAGCAATCTCACAGCCAGCTGTCCCCATACTCATGAAAATGTGCCAGTCACCCACCGGCTCTTCGAATCGGGGTGGGTGGGGACTTAACAGTATGGTAGCGATTGAATCGTGCTTACCAGTCCCCACATAACTATCCCGGACAGCAATGCCATCAAGAGCGTAAGAAGTAACACAGGCCAACCAGACAAGACAGAGTTAAACACGGCGTTGGCGGAAGTACCCGGAGGCTCGTCAACCACAATGAAAGCCACACCTGGCGACCCAATCAGCGGCTGGAACTTGTAGTCATTCTGATACGAGCGATCATCCTTCTTGCCGCTGATTGGAAACGTTATGGTGTCTTCGTTATCAAGGTTACTTATTTTTTTAATCTCTACTAGATTATCTTTTCGGTCAGAGTAAGAGATCAATGACGGTCCGTCCCCTTCAGAGCAGTTTCCACAGCAAAAGGGAACAATTTCTTTGAGAAGGAACGGGAATAGTCCCGAGGGTTGGCGATCGCGTCCGTTGTCTGTGACGTATGGCGGAATGTCGTACCAGTTAGCATATATTACCTTGGGGCATTTGCAATTCTCTGAAAATAGAGTAAAATTAAAGAAAATTAAGCTAATGCTATGTGCTGAAGAACTAAGAAGGAAATTAAACAGACCACAACGGCAACGGCAACGAGAAAATCGATAAAAAAATAAAAAACGATTTAATGAGCAGTAAAATTGCTCTGCGCGTGCGTTACAAGTCTTTGTACATATTTCTTTGCCATCCTCCTCCAAACAACAACGTGAAATGACCAAGTTCTGAGTATTTTGGAGAACTTCGACCACGACTGCTAATTCGCTTTTCTGTTTGAAAGTAAATGTTACCATTAGATGCTCTAAATACATGAAAATTTGAAAATTTAAATTTATTTTTCACCAGGCGTCGTCCTCGCCGTAGCCGCCGTGGGCATGCATAAGGGAGTTTAAGAAAAAACGACTGCGACGCCGAGAAAAACGTCGATTTTACCTACGAATCTCTCGATACTCTAAAGTCATTTAGTATGTTTCTTACTGTCAAAACTGAATCAGGAACTCAGCGATAAATTCGAAATTTAAACAATTAGCCTTCGTGGTTCACGTTGTGCAGACAACGCAGAGTTTGGTCATTTCACGTTGTTGTTTTGAAGAGGATGGCAAAGAAATGTACCAAGAACTATAACGCACGTGCAAAGCCATTGTTCTGCTCATTAAACTAAACTGTTACGTCGAACATGGTGTTTCTGCTCCCGGTTTCCCCACCAAATTTTCGTTCTACTCAGAGGCTAGAGAAATAGTCATTCTACTGGTGTCATCATTCAGCAAAGCTGTACTAAATACCCTGACAACTAATAAACCTATAAGGGGTTGGGAGAATTCTCGAAAGTTTATGCAAACCTTCGACTACGTCTCAATTGTGCATAACTGTCTCGAATTCTCCCAAACCCCCTCGTGTTTAAATGAGGCTATGCAAACGCGGCAAATGCCCTCTATTGCTTAAATATAAGTACCAATATGTTTAGCACTGATGAGCAAATTGTGGGCCCTGTAAAAAGGGAATAAATATAATTGCAACTGGAAAGGAAAGGGGCAAGCAGCACCTCATTTAAGCGGCAATACCATTGGGCGTTGAAACAATAGATAACACTCCTAAACAAAGCCTCTAGCCCTGATAACAAAGGAGTCTATTGTTAAGGAGAACGAATGAAAAATATGCTCATATGAGGTGCTGGTCTACTCAAAGGAAACCATTTAAATGCCAACTGTCAGTTAGTAGACCAGTTGACTATTTGCAAAGCGTGGAAAAGTTGAATCCAGGACCAACGAAGACAGCAGGCAGGAGAATTTGAACCCGGAACCCCCGGATTACATTTCCCGTTATTTACCTTTCACGTGCAAATGCATCACATCCTCGTGATCACCTTGCGAGTTATTTGCAAAACACTTGTAATATCCAGTGTCATTTCTCCTAAGGTTCCTTATCTTAAGCGTTCCATCGTGGTTGTCGATCATGCGCCTCTCAAAAGTATCAAGTGGTTGATCAGTATTTTCTGGGTCTGATCCGAGATACGACCAGTAAACGAGTGCCTCGGGGGATGCTGAAACCTGGCACGTTAGAATTACAGTGTGCGTTTCTGTCACCTCCTTGTCTGTTGAACAGTTTTTGGTATCAACTGGACAGAATGATATTATTGTAGGTGGCTCTGTAAGAAATCGCGACACGAAAAAATGTCAGTTAAGAAAAGGCCATTTCCGAGTTCTCTTTTGCCTCAGTGTCAAAACAAGTCTAAGCACAGCTGGGAAAAGGGAGCTCGGAAATGACCCATTAAACCGATGATACACAAGATGGATTGACTGATGGATGGACGGACGGACGATTTAGCAGCTCTCGTAACATATAATGTGATTGGTTTGATATCCTAGCCCAAAACAAAAGACTAAACAATTGAAACAATGACTTAGGCTTAAAACAATAGAAGCTGCTTACAATACCAAACAAATGCAGTTTTCGACAGCTACTACATTACTGGGACGGACGGATGGATGGATGGACGGACGGATGCATGGATAGATGGATGGATGAGGGAGGGGGTGAGGGAAGGAGGGAGGGAGAGGGGGCGGAAGGTACGGACGGAGAGAGGGAGGGCGGGCGGTTGGTAGGTAGGTAGGTAGACAGGAGGGTAGGTTAGTAAGACATGGCGTTAAATGCAGGAATGGCTCCGGGACACATATTTTTTTAGACTTTGATTTTTTCGTCTAATAAAGAGAAAAAACAAAGTCAATTATAAAAGCACAGAGGTGGAATCGATCCCGGGTCACTCAGAACACGAGCTATTCCAACTAACCACTACACTACCGAGGCCCGGCTGCCGAACACCGAAAATTTTAAGAATTTGTCGTGTTACCCTTTACCATTCTTGAGAGCTAACCGCATAACCGCAGTGCTTAGTAGGCTAACCGGAGTGCTATAGTAGGCTAAACGGATTGCTTAATAGGCTAACCGCAGAGCTCAGTAGGCTAACCGGATTGCTTAATAGGCTAACCGCAGTGCTCAGTAGGCTAATCGGATTGCTTAGCAGGCTAACTGCAGTGTTATAATAGGCTAACCAGGGTGATTTTGTAGTCTAATTTAGCTAACCAAACTCGTTCCCAGTGCATTGCGAGCCCGGAGCCATTCCTGCAATTAAGCGCTACTGTTAGTAAGTATGAAGGGAAGGAGGGGAATATTGGGATGGATGGATTGGTGAGACGAAAGTGATTTTGCGACTCACTTGGAACAGGAATAATCTTAAAGGTGGCGTTGAAACCTCGTCCTGTTACGGAATCATCAGATCTGAACTGCACTCGAACATTCTCGCAGCGTGATATGACAGAAAATGCGGTCTCATTGCCGCAATATCCCTCCTCATTGTCTCCGGTTCCCAGGTTTTTTGACCAGGTCTTCGCCTTGTTACACTTGTCTGACACTTTGACGAAATCATATGGTAGACAAGTCTTGCTAAATTCCAAGTCAAAGTCGTGAAATGTGATGTTGACTTTGGCGTTATAGCCTCCTTCAATGATCCAACTGAAACAGAAAGTGACGTTAAATGCGGTTTTATATTGGGGGATTTATGCTTACGCCATCGTTTACATTTTGCCTCATTAGCATACAACTTTGCTTAGAAAAAAAGGTATGACCTATACCAGATATTTAATGATCCTGTCAAACTTAATAATTTTAGAAATTATTGGCTCTTTGCATGTAACATTGAAGGGGACTCAAAACTTTCAAAAATTCATTCTGGGTGGCAAAATCACCAAGAAACCCATGCATGCTTTGTAAAATTTTAAGTTTTCAAACTCACATAACAGAATTAAGTGTTTAATACATAGAGCTCAATTGTATAGCGAAATATCCAGGAATCCCCATTTAGAAAAGAAAATGCACTCGAGAGTAATTTGAGGTTATCAGAAAGCTATATTTTGTACGAGTTTGGTCACTCTCGCTAGTCTGATTTCTTCCATTTCCAGTGCTCTAGCTTCCAAAACTTGCCCTTGCTACCACGCTGATAAAATTTGCAGATGTCGTTCAAACGGCTAAAACACTCTTCTATCAAAATGAAAATGACGCAAATAGTAACTAGCCGCTGTCCAACGTCGCCATACATTCGAAATTCAGTAGATTGCCGCCGTACAATTTAATGTGGAAACACAACTTTTTTTTATGTCGGTAAAGAAATAAAAGTATACAAGCGTTCGTTCGTTCGTACGTTTCCTTTGATTTGCTATGAACTATTTTGAATTTCGCAAAGACGGCTTCATGATGATGATCATGATGATGATGATGATGATGATTAATGATGATGATGATGATTAATGATGATGATGATGATTAATGATGATGATGATGATGATTAATGATGATGATTAATGATGATGATTAATGATGATGATGATGATTAATGATGATGATTAATGATGATTATGATGATTAGACTGATGGTGGACTTTGGTCCTTTTTTTGTTGACTCAGCGACTCGAAAATGTGGACTTAAGGACTATGTTGTTGACTCTGAGACTTGTTGTTGACTTGACGACTTCCGGCAAAGTGGACTTGAGGACTTTTTTGTGGACTCGGCGTCTCTTTTGTGGACTCAACGACGTTTTGTGTGGACTTCAGGACTAAGTTATTAATGCTATTTTAATCACTTTTTTAATTCTTCCTTCAGCCTGGTTATGCTTTGACAGTTCTACTGCTTTTTAATTACGCAAGTTTGATAGAAATTATGTGACTGTTGGATACTTTCTGCATAAGGACCAATAATTGATGGTGCTTTCCACTTTCGAATTTTGTCTGGAAAAAAGGGGAGAAAAACCGAGGAAACGTTAGATTTGAGTATTTACGACAGAAACTCGAAAATCTGGCAGAACAACTCTTGGCAGCGTTTTGAAAGTTTTGAAAATTCAACAATATGATACAAGCACGTAGAAAAACCCCGATCGAACAGCAAAGTAATTATATTGATGGAGATAAGAACCGTAAAAGGCGATAGGGAAACAGCACAAAGTCTATTTTATTTCTTTCAAATTCTTTCCTGGAACATAATCCAATAACATTACTTTGAGGCTGCGAACGTCCATTATCCTTAAAGACAACAGCGAATGCTGACGGAATCTCTTACAACTTTTTAACAAAAAATATGAACGCGTGCTAGAGTGGGTTTAAATTGCAAATTAAAAGTAACAATTACTTTTTAACAATGCTCTGTGATTGCTCACAAAAATGCACACCACATGCATGCATTCACGTTCTGTGCTTGGTGTTTCCACTGAGTTCTGTAGGGTTCTTACCAATATTCATCTCTGTTCGTTCTGTTTGACCAGAGATGACAAAATCACTGAAAGTTTCAATTTAAAAACCACTCTAGCACAAAACGTAACATCAACGGTTTTGACACTTAAAACAAACTGTGCAAAATATTGATCACAAAAAGGATGGTGGCTCATACAAGAAAGTGCAGAAATTTCTTAACATGACCAAGAAATCTATTACCACGGTAACGTTATAGAAATCAATAGACCTTTTTCGCATGGGCGGTTTGTTGTCCCATTACAGACTATGTGGTATTCTCTGGAGAACTGTTCTTTTATCCATCTAAAAAATTATTCAGTCATATCCACGAGACTATTTGAAACTTTGAAAGCCATATTTCTCAAGAGTATGATCACATGGCCTGTAATGGAAAAACAAACCGCCCAAGCGAAAGAGGTCTATTTCATGGAGGCCGGTCCACAAAACCTCCTAAACACACCTAAGATGGCAATAAGTCAAGAACAGAATTCCTACATGTAAAATTACGTAGAAACTCAGCAAATATAATATGATGCATGCACTAAGAAGTACAAGAGATCTCTGAATCCCTAAGATAGTTAGCTTGGCCTTTAATTTTCACGGCTGTTATAAAGTGAAAGACTCAACACAGGCAGCTATTATTCGACAACACGGCAAACTGACGCATGTCGTTTGACACTTTTTCGAAAACGGCTGTCCCTGATGACTTTCTCCACTGCCTGATGTGGGCTGGGCGAAAAGCTCTTAACTTGACAGTTACTCTGTTCTTGCAGTATTTTTGAATGCAATAAAAATGCTTCAAATCTAACTGAATGTCTCTAATTCTGGAGACAACAGGGAATACTGATGAAATATCGTTTTTATGAAACAAATATGAAAATGTACTAGAGTGGCTTTCAAGTGCAAATAGAAAGTAATAATTTCTGTTTGTTTGGCAACGCTTCATGCATGATCGTTTACAAAAACGGACACCACTTGCACGCATTCACGTTCTGCGTTTGGTGTTTCCACTGAGTTCTGTAGGGTTCTAACCGATGTTTTTCTTTGTTGTGTTTGACGAGAGACGAGAAAATCTCTAAAGGTTTAAATTTGAAAACCACTCTAGCGCAACAAGTAACATCAATGTTCTTGATACTTAAAACAAATATCTGGGCAAAATAATTATTCATCACGTAAAGGACCACAAGCAAAAGTGGTCACATGAAAGTGAAGAAACCTTAGTAAAGTCATAGAAAGCACTTTGTTCAAAGCCTCTTTCAACTACTGCTGCCCTTCACATTCTCCACTGCCTGATGTAGGTTGAACGGAGACCTCTAATCTTGTCAGTTACTTTCTGCTTTGTGTATTTTTTAATAATGTGTTCATGGCCACTCTCATTCAATCGCTGTACAACAGTCGCTTGTAGTACTTTCTGACCCGCTTGAATCATGTCCTTGAAAAGTTTTCCAAAAAGGTTCACCTCTTCCTCTTCAAAGACTCTAGCTTTACCTTGATTTGTAGACGGACTTATAATTGACATTGAGTCGCTCGCATTGTCATAAAGACCGCTGGTCTCACAGTCATCCAAATGTAAATCCTGAGACGTCTTGAATCTGTACAGTGCTCTCACTTTGTCCAACAGTCTTTTGTTTTCACAGTCTTTAATCAATGGATGTGTGACCTTAAGTGCGAGGACTTCCTGTATTGTAATTGATTGGCGACTGATATTATCTGCGAAGGTTTCTTGAATTGCTCTTTCTTCTTCTTTTGTCCAGTTCTGGCGGACAAGAGGTAGAGGTTCCACATCATGATCACTTTCATCTTTTCTTTCAGGAGGTGACGCAGAATCATCCTTTCCCATACTGGGTTGCTCAACTTCAAAACTTCTTTCACGTGGTGAAACCCTGCCGTGCATTACGGCCGTTAACTGCCTTGTAGCAAAAGCAGAGTTTTTGCGTTTTTGTACCAGATGATAGTGCTTATCTGCAGTACGTTCAGTGTGTGCCATATGCGCTGCGACATTTCCCTTAACTTCTATATTGTGCTGTCGAATTGCTGTGGTACAAGACTTCCGCATCAACGTGCCCGATATTCGCGTTTCATTATCAATCATACCACCCTTCCTCCAGGCGCTTGTTAGGGCTGAGGACAGATCACTGCTCTGCATCTTTCCTCCTTTCCAGTTTAAGAACAGGGTAGTGGATTCATCGCCTTTCGCAACTTGCGGTCTTGCATGTTCCACGTAAACGTCTACCCAAGCTTTGAGGCTTTCATCAAGACAGAGGTTTGCTGGGCCATGCTGAGAAAAGGTCTTGTGTTCTTTGACAGAAATCATGTAAGTTCCATCGACACAGCTCATTTCCTGGTACTCTTCCAGAGTACTGTTCGTTAAGACACCACTTCTGTGCCCATTCTGGGACAAAATGTGTATGAATAGGAAGTTTCTCAAATTGCAGTAATCAATTTGTCCAAGAGATTTAAGATTCTGGTCGTTTTCAATCAACTTGCCAATGGCCTTAACTTGATTCCGTGCAAACTCTGAATTAGCAAACTCTTTAACTTTTTCTGGAGTAATTAGACGTGAAAGATCTTCCTCCTGTTTCTCCCAAAATCTCTCTTTCACCTCTTTCCGCAGACTTTTGCACCACTCTCCACATTTCTTAAAGAGGGCATCTGCACTATTTTGACATTCTGGAGGAAGGTTAATGTCATCCTCTGTCATAGCGAAAGTATAAAACTTACGCAAAGAATGAAGATAACTTATTGTAGTTGCTGCCTTGTGCGAAGCTCTTGACCCTGGATAAAACTTGTCACGAATTAGCTTCTTCTCAAACAAACTTTGAACAGTTTTTGTTCCTGTCATCGATAATACTTTCTCCACTTGGCGTACCACTAGCGCAGTTGGCTTCGGATCTTTCTCGCCTCCATCGGGGCTCAGGATCCATTTCTCAAACGCCTTGAATACTCTTTTACTTTGTTGATCAAAATCGTCAATGTGGACCTCTTCAGCATCGATATTGTGGCTTTCCTCATCCAACTCCTCATCCACCTCCTCATCCAACTCCAAATAGTCGTTTTCACCTCTGCTTGATAGCACTTCTTCAACAATCACTTTGTCTACGGTCAAAGATGAACTAGCTACATCTAGTGTTCCTGACTCTGCATTCGAATGTCCTTTGGCTGGGGCACTTCCTTTACTCTTCTTTGACAGTTTACGTGTTTCAACAGCTTCGTCATCTGTTGTGTCACTTTCTACCTCAACATACTGCATATCGTGACAGACCCTAAAGTCATAAACAGGTCTGGATATCTTAAGAGCCCTCCAATACTGCTTTGTACCCTTCTGGTAACCATGTTGCTTCTGCAAGTGCTTGGAGAGATATCTTTGCTTGCGTCCGCACTCAATGCAGTATTTTTGCTTTCGCTTTTTGCGCACTTCTTTTGGCTTTGTGGAATTTCGTTGGTCGTGGCGCATGTCATAGTGATTAACAGCATTTCTTGCACGTTCGGGATCCCAGCCATGGACATTTCTTAAATGCCGTGGTAACTTACAAACTCTTGAACCACAGCGAAGAGGGCAGCTAAACGTGTTTCTTTTGAAAGGCTTCTCATCCTCCTTATTATCTTCCTCGTCTTCACTGCTTTCTCTACTTTCTGAAGATTCCAATTGACTGCTGTCTGAGCAATCCTTCGTGCTTCTTTCTGGGAGAATTGATCTCAAGTGGCTTTCAGACAACTTTTGTTTTCTTTTCTTCGACGGGTGGCCAGAACTCACCCCTGTTTTTTTTCGTTTCGCTTCTTTCATAAATGCTTTAGCTTGCTTAGTATTCTCTTCTTCGGTTAGCTCCAGTCCAGATAATTCACTCTCGCTTTCTGTATCAGGAGGATCGCTTTTGGTGACAGTTTTGTAAAGTCCTTTAAGAGCCCATATGTGTCTCTCAGCCTGAAAATATATAAGTAAATAATAATTAATTTTTTATTTATGGCAGATTACAATGGAGTGTGAGTTCTCATTTTGTCATTGAATTGATTGTCATTGAATTGATCAACCATATATTTTTCTTTTTTTTTTCCTTACAGTAATATGCTAGACAGCTCAATTGACCCTTTTCAATGATGATACATTAACACAAGACTAACAATGAAGGACACTACAATGGACATGGAGCAATACCATTGCACAAACATTTCAGAGTAGAAGTTGTGGCTAACGAAATTAAGCAAATCAAATCCAAAAACGTTTGCCACTTTTGCTGAAATTCTCATCTCATTGATCCAAAAAAGACCATTTGCTTCACATAAAATAATTATGAAAATCTATGCAAACTACTATCAAAGCTCCCACAAGAAGACACCCTCTGGTCGCTGGGATCTTTAAGCTCGTCTACATAAAAGTGCATAGAGCTCTCTGCTTAGGACGAATGTAAGAGTGGCTTCAACAGTAGCTACATTTTGTAGACAACAAATGTGTTCTACTAATGATACAGCCCTTATTCACTGTACAAACATTCGGTTTTGGTCCAGTAGAGAGTGGCAGAGAATGCAACAAGGTTAAATTAAAACCCACAAAAAAGCAGTTTCTGGGGTTACATAGAAAAGGTAAGACTGAAAAAAAAAACTGCTCTTTAACATCTTTCACCACCATGCCTCAAATAATAAAACAAATTTAATTAGTATTATCTCTTGGTAGTTGTAGTCTCTGCAATAAAACTGTAGACTCCTGAACAAAAAAACCTTCATCACTGTTTACCCTTACCAGGGTACAAAGAAGTTTAATTTTCCAGCCTGCCCTTCGTGCAAGCTGTAGCCAAGATGTACTAGCACAGAGGTCATTTCTACTGGCCCGAAAATTTTCGTTGGTTGACAGTGCTCCTATTAATTAATTTCAAAGAAAAATTTCCCCAAAAACTTTTACTTTCCCATCGGGCAAGTGAAGGAAAAATTCCACTAGCCCGACCACAAAATCCACTAGCCCCGGGCTATCGGACCTGAACTTCTTTGTACCCTGCTTACAAAGAAAAAATTCAGAAACTAAGTGTAAATAAGAACAGAAGATTGTTATAACAATCTTCTGTGAATGCATCTTAATTTGGCCGCTCATGAAGTAAACTTGATGGTGTCAAAATGTTGCAGACAGTACATTTGGCATTGGAAAGCAAATGCTTTATAGCTCTAATGAGAAAATCTATTTGAATCAGATGTTTACAAAAGAGTTGTTTGTGCCAAATGGACTAGCAAAAAAGTTCAGCTTTTCATACTTTTTTTGACAAGCAACACAAATGAAGTATTCACAGCTGCTATTTCATTACATTTCATAATAAATTATAAATTTATGCATCCCTGCCGACATGGCTTCGGAAAACACTCTTTATAGTACAGGGTTGCCACTCATCAGAACCTAACAAATTTCCTGATTTTTCCCTGACTTCCGGACAATTTTCACTGACCTTAAGTTAGCTAGGTGACTGATAAAAAACACTGAAAACCTCTGATCAAAACTACAATTCGTGCAAACTCATTTGAATCGAACATTTTCCATGATGCTTTTCTGACAGAAAATATAATTCCCTGACTTTTCACTGACTTAAACAAACTTCTAAGATTTTCCCTGACCTTTTACAAAATTCCCTGAATTTTCCCTGAACTTGAAAAATTTTTGTTTTTGGGAAAAAGTGATTTTTCCCAAGCGAAAAACTTAGTTCTTGTTCATTTTTATACATAAACAAGTACCGTATAAACACTATTTGAGTGAAGAAATAGTTCTGCTCTGTTTGTGTACTCCTCTAGTTTTCATAGCAAAAGCAAATAGAAGAAAAAATGTGAAACTGGAAACAAGAATCAGAGTAAATAATATGACATAATCCACCTTTGGTTTGAATGGGATACTTAAAAATGCAAAACCACCTTAATAATCCGCTAAATGTGACTGAAATCCTTTAGCAAATGATACTACTTTAGTCCCCAGACCTTTCCCGTCTTTCTCTGTTTTATCATCTACTGAATAAAAGCATGTGCAAAACACCACAACATATTGTTGTTCTGCCCCAAATATGAATTAATGTACAGAAGGCACTTAATAGAATCATCTAGTTAGTAAACAGTTCTTGACAAGTTCTCTCGCTACCTGCTGTGAACGCTTTTGTTTTTACCTGTGATTTTTTTACTTGCTGTTCTTCCTCGCAAGCTTGACGAAAATCCGCGCGGGCTTTTTTCAGCTCAAGTAAGATATTTGGTCCGGTGTATCTGCTGTTCGGATTCATCACTCACTTGTGACTTAAATGTCTCAACTGCAGAAATCAAGAGTTTAAGAGTAAATCGGATATATTAAGCATCGTGTGTAACAAAAAAGAGAGTAAACTCGACTGGTCGGGCTGAACGTGTCATAGACATTATACGGTTACTTCAGAAACAAGCGCTGAGATGGCATGTTTCACTGTAATATAATTACTGTTGCATATTAATATATAACAGTTAACGTTATAGAAATGAGTAGTCAGGTCTAAAGAAAATTATTATTACCTTTTACAGCCGGAGCAGCGATTCCAACCAACAACATGACTGACAGCATGAAAGCAGCGTCACAATGCACGCTGGGAACCTTCTTCAACTTCCGGTTTCTTTGTCTTACAATTTTTTTCCGGTGGAGAAGGCAGTTTTATTATATTGACTGATTTCTACAGTTAATAAAAAAGGATAAAACCAGTAACATCGCGACCATTGCTACATGTTTCCTCGGCGAATTTCTTTCGTGTAATTTTCGATTTCACATGCACGTTGAAATCCACTAGGCTGAAATGTTGAGGTGTAGATTACAGATGACGCCCGTCAAAATGTGGTAAACAAGAAAAAGTGGCCAACGAGCTATAGCCGCCGTCCAGTTCATCACTGATGTTCTTACCACATTCTGTGATCCATAACTAAGCAGTCGAATGACAAGATGGAAAAATATTTTTAATAATTTATAGGATAACAAGTACAAAAGGACAAGGACAAAAACAAACGCCACAAAGAGTTGCAAAACTGTTGAGACATTCTTGTAAGAGAAAGAAGACAGTTTTTAAACTAAGATACATCTTGTGAAGAAAATATCGCATAAAACACAGAGTTGCCAGCCTAACGTTTAAATGTGATCTTGAAATGGTTACAACTTTGATAGGGGTAGGGAGGGGCTAAAATGTGTGAGTCTTGGCTAACACCATTTTCAGCCTATATAAGGCACTTTGTCTCAACAATTTTGCAGGTCGCTCTAGCTTCATCACACTTGACTTTGACGTTTTTCTCATTTCGGTATTTCCCCGTCAATTTAGCTGCTTTTTCTGTTTCTTCCTTAGTTTACTCGTCAAGAGCCTCCGCTAAACTTTTTTTTATTTCCCTCACTTATGCAATCCGTTTGGAGCTGTCCGCGTCAACTTCCTCATTACGTCAGCCGTGTGCCTACCGTAATTTGTAATCGGTCGTAGGTAACGACCAATTAAAAGGCAAATGCAATTTAACATAATGTACATAAAAATATAGTTGCTGTTGAACATAAGATGGAAACCGGACTGAAGGAAAAAAGTCGCTATTGGGAAGAGCAACTTCTCCTTTATATAATAGAAGGGGTGGCGAGAAAGGAAGAAAAAAAAATTATTTTTTAAATTTTTTTTCTGGCTCGCAGAGTCAGCTCTCAATAGTCAATAATCAACACCTCTAGCAGTTTCACTATTTATTAAGTTGTAAGTCAATATTTTTTTATTTACCACCGCGTAGTAACCTTCGTTATCAATGCGCGCGCGTATCTACCATTCCCCCCCCCCCCCCCAAGTTTAGCCGGAAGAAAAAATGGCAAATTTTCAAGCATGTGCATGCAAGTTATCTCGGACCCTCTCTCTCAACCCACAGGAAGGGGGCGCGGAAGAGAGGGTTTAGGGACTGAGCTACCTTGAGAGGGGCAACAAGTTATGTGTTCCTGATATGCAACAATGCAAATTGATTTTGATTTAGCGCGTATTGTACTGGTCTCTCCCAAAGTAACATCAAATATGACTCAAACATCGCTGGAATCAAGCATGTCCTGGAAAAATGACAAATTTCAATTTTTTTGGACACAGAGGCTTCTAAAATGCGATGAAACTTCGGTGGAGAATGCGACCTCATCGCTCATAAATTTAGGTCTCACGGCTTGTCTTTTTGACAAAACACGACAAAACTCGAGCTACGTTATCGCCTTTGATAAACGTTATCGCCGCTTTAAACCCCTGCCATACCGTCAAAACGTACTTCAAATGTTTCGATGTTTTTAGGGATAGCGTAAAAAAGTGGACTACGCGACCCGGTAGGTGACAGGGGTACCTAGAAAAAAAAATTCGAAAAAAAAAATAAACATCAATATGATCAGGTCTAACTCGAAAGCCAGTTAGATATTGCTTATATCCACCACTGACGTGAATTTCACATTAAGCGGTTGAAAACAGCTTTTCGTATTTCGATTTGACTTTGAAAACACACTTTTTAAATTCTTCGCAAATTTTTTTCTTCGAATGTACCGTTCAATGTAATACAAATCGTAGCGTTTCCAAACACTTCAAAAAACAGAAAATAAAAAGCTGCGTGGAAAGCCATGAGCTGCCGAACTATTAAATGGAATCTAGATAACCCGCAGAATTGGGTAAAATCGGAGATTACCACTTAATTTTAGCCTTTACCACCAGTTTTGAGGACTAAACGACTTTTTTGACTTTAAAAATGGCTTCACAAAGACCCTTTTAAACCATTTCCTGTCATTTTTGTACACAGTACACTCCTTAGCTTCAAGATTCTTATGATGCCTTTTGACTGGAAAAAAGACACTTGCGGATTTTTAGTACCCGTTTGAAGTTAGGGTCGCAAAGTCCGAAAACCATCACTCTAATGATGATGATGATGATGGTGATGATGACGTTGATGATTGTCATTTAATCATTACCATAGCGCTTTTAACATATTCGGATCAATAGCTAGTGTATTGCAATCATGAAAACCCAACTATTTTAGTGTTACAGCAAATTGTTTGAGCCCGGGGATAACAGTCGATCGTGTAGTTTGATCGTCCGGGTGAGGGTAGTCCTGAGAAGGACTGCTGTCGGTGACAGTGACTGACGTTTCGACAGCCAGAGCGGAAGTCATCATCAGAGTCATGTATTGTTATTAAATCTTGGCATGCATGGTACCTGCAGTTTGTGTTGTTAGGATAACCATCATATCCGCCGGGACTTGTGAAGTTTCCTCTATCGCCAAGCAATTTGATTTCTTTTTCGCAATCTAACAAAAGAGATAATTTTTCCATGATTCCCACTATCCAATCAACTTATTTTAGCGGTTAGGAACTTCAGTGCCGCGCGAAATTTACTTTCTACACACTGGCTGCTAAAAAGGAGAACTATTATTTGCACAATACAAACCTCTTACTAACCGAGCGCGAGGGCCGTACTGGGGAATATTGGCCCGAGTCGTACAAGAACGACCGAGGGCCAATATTCCCCAGTACGGCTCGAGCAAGCTAGCTAGGTTAGTAAGTAGTTTATTATATGCCACTCGGGTCTTGCATGCTTGTTAAAAACTGACGCACTTTCGGTGACTTGAATTCAGAGATTTTCCGCCGTGACGTGTTTTGATACTACGAACAACTCCGAAAGAACAAGCTACCACGATTTTGAAAACAGTTTTTCAATTAGAGTATTTATATACCTTTTCTTTCCGCAGTTCTAGTTGCAAATTTTAAATTATCCAACTTCACAAAAAATACGCGGTTAAGGACCGTCTCTATGGACACGGTCCGTATGGCAAAATCCCGACCAAGAAAAAAACAATCAGAACGCTCGGATTTTCCTTGCCATACAATAAATTTGGAATACTGAATGTAGCAAGAAAAAACTTGGTGGTAATAAATAACTGAAGCTGGTAGAGCAGGCCAGAGCCGAGCAGTTGGCGATAAGTACATCCCATTGTACGGCATGGATATTTTTCTAATCGAGCCAACACACCAGAGCCCAGTTTTTAGAAGGCCTTGGGTTGAATTTTAGTCCGAGTTTATTTTTCTTTTGTTGGAAAGCATTTTCTCCGATAATTTTCATTTTTCTTTATAGAGCATCCAATCATCAAATTGTAGACAAAAACGAATTAACATTAATTTGCTTTTTAAACTTTCATATCTGAATTCAAATTTGGCACTAACCCTGGATTATCTTAACCTATCTTAGTCTAGTTTATATACCAAGAAAAATATAACAAAACCAGCACGCACAGAATTAGCTTCCCTTAAAAGCCTTTCAAGTTTGTTGATAGTACATCATGTATTTGGCCATTTTGGCCGTTAATTTCGCCTTGTTCCGTAACCAGAAAAATAAATTCACAACGTAACCCAGTGACGGCTATACTAAGGAATGTTAGAATTCGACTGGTTTTTGTATTTTCGGATGAAGAAACTAAACTTTAGAAGGAGATATTAACACTCCTAAACAGCATTGATTTAGCTCTCGGAAAATGCCGTATCTTATCCGAAAGCTCCAAATCACTAATGAGTTATTGCAACTCATTTCTATCAGTTATAAAATTTCTTTCAAATTACAATGTATAGATCACCATCTGTACCCGGAACTTCCCGTGTTTAATTAAACCAGTTTTAAGAACCTGAAAATCAGCAACGGAAGACTGAAAGATTAAATTTAACATATTAGGTTTTAAGTAAGTTCTAAGGCATGAAGTCGACAAACATCAGTTAGTAACTTCTATGAGGAAAACAATTTTAAACCACAGCAACAAAAGTTGTTTAGTTAAACCAGGTTAAACAAAATGAAAATAAGCAACAGAAGACTGAAACAGTGAATTTTACACAGGATTCAAGTAAGTTCTAACGTGTTCTTTCATTGTGCCAAATTTGAAGTCAACAATCATAAGTTAGTAACTTTTATGAACAAAACAATTTTAAACCGTGTTTAACTAAACAGCTTTTAAACGTGTTTAAGCTTTGGTGTGAATCGGGTATTAGCTTTGGTGCACGTAGGGTGTTATTCAAGAACGCCAAACGTAAAGGGTCTCTAAACAACTTTTCTCATGAAACATCGCGGTACGTTCGGAGATCAAATAATTCAAATAATTTCACTAAATGTTCGAGTTGTCATGCAATACAATTCTGAAAGTATTTTTTTGTCACAAATGGTGTGAAAGGAAAAAGGTTAAACCAATTGCTACTAACGTCAGTTAAAAACTTCGGGCATTATAGGGGTTATTTCACCTGCTATGATTTTTCCACCAATCACAAAACCGCAGGGACAAACGAAATGTCACTAATAACGGACTCTTCAATGGGTTGTTGTGCACAATAAGAGAAAATAATTAACCTGTACATGTTTCGCAAATGTTTTCTTTTCTCGATATTTCCCCGCTCTCTTTTTCTTCTTACGCTCTGTCTAAATTTGGATGCAACTTTTCAACGTTTCTTTTCAACAGAAGCCCAATTTACACCAATGTTAGATTTTTAAGACGTGCAAAATAAAGAGAGTTTCGTCTTCAACGTTGTAAAGGCCAAAATTAATATTGAATGTTGCTAAGAAGTGTCTTCAAAATACACCGACGATCATTTATTTCGGACAAAAATGTTCTATTTCACCGTGTTTTCAAAGTTATAAGAAACCACATCAGTCTGGTTTCTATTGTGTTCTCTGTGATAAGTACGGGCGACTTTACAACGAACATGACTCGAAAGATGATGGTAATTCATTCCACTTAAAATTGAAAGGCATTAAATAATATACTTCGATCGTTTCTTCTCGATAATTTTTGACTTATTTGACTTCTTTAAAAAGAACATAACGATAGTGTATTTGGAAAGTTTATCGGTCTAATTATTACGAACCCGGTGCTTATATTGCGAACAATTCCACTCGATTATGGAAGCCGACGAGTGTTTTGTTGCAATGTATTTCGCGCGAATTTCGTTTGTGGCGGCAAACCTCGCTAACTTTAAACCGCTGAACAACGGCCATAGCATTTTCCTAAAAACCAAAAACAAAAAACCCTGTAAAACGTGGTGTATTTCAAAAAGTTATAACATAGTGACATAATCCCCGCGATAAACAAAATTCTAGCAAAATTGTAATTTTCGTCCAGATGCCTCTCATTTTGTTCCCGCAAAATAGCAAACTAAAGCACTGAACATTGCTGATATAGTAAAATTACCTTTAGTTGATGTCTGAAAATAGTGGGTCGCTTCTGTCCATAGCGAAATCGCCAGTACTAGTCTCAGTAGCTGAAAAAAAGATCGGTACAGTTTAGTCCGACGGTCAGTTTGGCAGCGGCGATTAGTTAGCTGGTAATATGGTATACAGTGTTTGAAGTAAAATGTTGAAAACCTGCAAGCTTACCAAAAAGATTTTCATTCCTCCAACGGACGTTTCAACCTGCATGATATTTCCTTGAAGATAATGCCTTCAGAATGAAGACTCTATGCACCACAGCTTCTAACGGAGTACAAAAAGCATAAAAGATACCATTCGATTCCAACGTTGGTTTGTATTTTCGCTCTCGAGTCGAGGAAATTCTGTGAAAATGTAAATTACCCCTCCATGAATAATTGACCACTTCCCGGCGGGATGTCATTTTTGCCGGCCAATTGCAATGCTCGAAAATCAAACAGCAAACAAAACGTCGACGGGTTTACTCCGAATTTGAATAAGCCGTTACCATGGATGTGTGCGAAAGAGGTCGCAAAGTTATTGACTTTCATAAAGAATTTTTTTTCACATCTCTAATTACGCACCTGTATGCATTCGCGTTTTAGTTAAAAAGAGCTCTTTGTTTCACTAGCCAATAGTTTTCTGGTTGGCACATTAATGACAATGGGTGACGTCAATGATATCTTCCCTATTGGTAGGTAAAATATATATTTCACCTGGAGACCTGTCTAGTAAACTTTGAAAGTCTAAATGCCTGCTGTTACCGTTAGCACGTACATGAAATTTATTTTTCTCAAAACCAAATACAACATTCACAAAGAAAAAAAAAAGCTTTTCAATGACTCTTGGACAGTCAAGAAAACGACAGATGAAAATTATTCATGTCCGGTGGATTTTTTACTCTTTATTTTGGTCTTGAAAAACAGGAACATCCAAATTATCTTCTTAATTAACTGTGCACAGCAACAAGATTGTGTTCGACATTGTGCTGATTGAGAGAAGTTCTATGCCCTCTACAACGGAGTGTAGTTATAATAACAGCATTTTATGCTAAGTTGTTTGCCTTATAATCGAGAATAGCTATGAAAATTACCAAACCAAAAAACTCTGCAGTAACATGCACGTCACAGATAAGGTCTTTTTTTTATACACCGGGGTTGGTTAATATCTCGTACTCTGTAAACTTCCGAAGGTAGGTCTTGAGGTTTTAGCTTCATGCCGCGCGAAAAATACATCCAATTCAATCAGAGAGCTGCAAATCTGTTAAATAATCGGAAACGTGACTTAACCATGGCTCTACGACAGTCAAGAAGCGACAGAGGAAAATTGGTTCAGGTGGAATTTTTATCTTTCTTTTTTGATAGATTCTAATTATTTGAAATACAGAAGACAAAGCGGCAGCTCGTATTCCTTATGGTTGTGAATGAGCTACGCGATTCAAATGCGAAGTTCCAGAATTTTTCATGCAAACTCTATCAAGACTGTCACAAACTGTACTTACGTTTTCCTTTGATCTTTTCATGTTTAGGACTTGGGACAAATTTTGGGAAAACAGAAAGATAATTCTCGTTAAAACTGCAAAAAATTCTCAGTTTAAAGATAGTGGTGATGAGCTCCAACTGTATGGACTGGAAGAATTCGAAATCAAAGTACTTTCTATATCATGGCGTCCATTTTTTTTTATTCTATCGACGCTTGTCACCCCCTTGTATTCCCCTTGTTTTGTTCCCACCTCGTACTCACCTGTGAACCAAGGATTCAAAATGAAAGTTCCCCGCATGTCAGGACAACGGGAGATTACTACATAGCAATGGTTAAGTGAAAAATACGTTACTTAGTACTTATGAATGCATTGTTTTATTTACATAGCATTCCGCCCCTTTAAACCAAACAAAGAAATATTGATGTAAACATATTAGCATTCTGTTACGATAACAGAGATGATTCTCCAACTGCACAGCGTGCACTATTGAGCTATTGATGCACGCGAGAGGTTGCTTAAAGCACGAAAGAAGTGAAAGAGTCACTGAAGGCGATTGTCGAAAGTGACTCGAGCTGCTTGAAAACATACGCTCTACAAGCTCTGGTTTCTTGAGCACAATTTATTGCTTGTGTCATGGGTGACATCATACCAACGAGCGACCTCCCCCCAACCCACCCCCGCTAAATTGTCTAATCAGAGCACGCGCTTTACTTAAGATGTACATCTACTAAGAATATTAATAAATCCTCAGTGTAAACGAGAACACCATGCAGGAATTGCAACCGATTCTTTTACGCTTGGTTTTTACTGTAAAAAAAGTTGTTGTATCTACATAGCGTGTCTATATTTTTTACCTCCCATGATTTCACTACATGTTAATTACAAGACGTTTATTTTATCTTTATTAGAACCTCAAATTGCTTCGTGCAATTAATGACTTATAATTTCTAAGGAAACTGATTAAGTCAGACACCAGTAAGCGGTCAGAAAGTCAATGAACAACCGGCTCATGCTCGGTGTAAAAACCTGTGAAACTCACCAATGACGTGAAACAAAGAACGAACAAGGCAACAAAGAACATAAAAATAATACAAAAACTATGAAAAATGTCACAGGTTTTTACGAACAACCTGTGGCTGACCTTTGAACTGCTACCGACTTCCGACTAATCGCCGACCGATCACCGACCGGTAAACCGAGCAGTTGGCGATGGCTACCATTCTCTCTCCTACACGGCGATAGTAGTAGAAACTGTTTCAGTACAAGGCCCCGCCTGCGAAGTAAAACGCCAGGAACGACCATACCGGCCAAGTAAGGACTCACCGATTATCACTAACTCCTGTTCGCTTTCAGATGCTGAAATTGAACTACATCGACTCCGCGTGCACATGTGCATGGTCTAAAATGCGAGTAGAATTATGCAAGTGATTAAATACAACTTGCTATATCCCATCTTTTGCATGTATTACATTTTCTACTTCCTACTGGTGTGCAACCTTAGCGCTTCTTCGTGTTTCTCAGTAATGTCATTGACCCTTTTCTCCCAGTTCTCGTAAAACTCCTGGACCCCTTGCATCAGGGAATCCATCATGTCCAAGTTCCTCTTGGCCAATTCGTACCCAGGTCCACCGAGCATCTGAAGCTCATCTACAACACGAAACAGGTTTTGCTATCTTGGTAAGGCACAGTATGCCGGCCTTCAGCGTGGCTTGGGACTATTTCCTTATTGCCTGGTGATTGTTATTCTTTCAAGTTCATACTAATCTGCCCGCCCAACCTCATTTCTGAGTTCAAGTTCTTTTGTTCTTTCTTCATGCTGACGAAACTAGGTGGGCAGATTAGCATGAACACAAAAGCATAACAAATGCGCGAGAAAGGTCTATAGACCAATTCAGCTAACGTGTTTACATCCTTGTTGCCACCCAATTCAGGTCATGTGATGATTCATTTGGTAGGTTACAACTGTGCAATTTGTCATACACAACTGTATTGGGTAGCAACAAGGAGGTAAACACGTTAGCCGAATAGGTCCATTAGCCAAAAGCATTTTTCACCAGTCAGACATATTTATTTCTATCAAGAACTGTCGAGCGCTTTGCTGTTAGAAGGCCTGTTAGCCAAAACCAGGATTTTAATTGTATTTGGCTAGCCGGTTACCATTAGTCTTGGGCCCTGATTTCTGTTTATTTGTGACGTGATTCGTGTCGTAATCTTCGCCATGCACTTTGTTTTCGTTCAAAAAAAAAACTTTTTGTAAGGCGGTTTTGGTGTAAACTCAAGCCTCCCTCCGATCCAAATGAAACAAGTCGCTTTTCTGTCCTAATACGAATGGGTGAGAGACGTAAGACTTCGAAAACGGTGGCGAAGGAATGAGTTATACCCACTGATCTTGTGTTGCGTTTTTTGGGAAAGCTCATCACTCTCGCTATACCTCATTCCAAGAAATTAATGGGCTCTACTGAATGGTTGGGTCTAAATACAGGTTTCTGGCTGATGACTGTTTCCATAACATTAGACAGCCGCCTAATAAAAGCTACTAGGCTCGGACAATACTTTACTTAGAGATCAATACTGAGCTTTTCGTTAATCTCACCTATCTCTGCTCTTCTTTTCCAATGCCTCATATAGCCATAATCCCAGATAATGCCACAAGCCGTGAAAAACAACAGCAAGCCAAGGCACGAGTAGATGGCGTTTTGAAACAAGGGAGAGGAAGCATCGAACAAACCGGAAGAACGTTCCATCGCTGCGCTCTCCGCTGGCTTCTACATTCCCAGAGATAAACAATCGGTTCATGCTCTAGCATGCACTATTCAGTTTTATAAAATACCTGAGATACTACGCGCGCTCTCATTGGTTGACAGATGTTTAGATGAGAGGATGCAAACACGGTTGTGACGTTTTAGTTTCGTGTGTATTTTGAAGAAATATTTTAGCCGGAAAAGCAATAGGGCTTTTCCTGGGTCTCGAATTCTCCAACACCCTCGTGTTTAGATGAGGCTATGTAAACACGGCAAAAGTCCTCTGTTGCTTAAACAATTAAGGTGCCTGCATGCACATGAGGGGACATGACGCAGGGGCTTGTCAGCAGCGACAAAATAATGCGTTGTTCACATGAGGCTACATCGCATCCCAGCACCACTTTGCCCCTGCGACATGTCCCGCGAAGTTCAATGAGCTGAACTCCGTAGGACATGTCGCAAATGACGTAAAATTTATCAGGACATCATCATCATCATCATCATCATCATCATCATCATCATCATATTAATGTGTCAAAGGTATTTAGCTAAAAAAGCTAATTGGGGACACTACAATGTATAACATATAAAATATTAATTATGTACAAAATATATACTGATACAAATAGGTAGTCAAAAACAAAATTTAATTAAAAATTAATTAATTAAAATTAAATATGTTTTATATATTTAAATTCGAGACTACTTAAGTTTTTTATTGCTGCTAAGCAAGCATGACATCTACGGGTTCCATCCAGTACATCTGAAATTTTAATTCCACGAACTGCTCTTTTAAATTCATGGAGGCTTGTCTTATTTCGAAGGTCTTTGTCCATTTTTGCCCAGAGATAGGGACCAAGATATCTAATACTATGTTTACCATACTTTACAGTGCAGCTGCGACATTTTCGTTTGTGTGTACGTATTGTGACTATTTGAGTGAGTGTGTTGAGGGGAAGGGCACTGTCGATAAATCGTTATATCTTGAACCGTCACACACCTGCAACTAAGTGGAGTTACCTAAACAAGAAATAAAGAAAACTTACATCCACGGGTTTCGTTTTCTGCTTCACAGTCTTAAAGATTTCAGGCTGGTTGGAAAGGACGTAATCTTCGAAGCATTTTTGAAATTCGTTTCCTGCTAACTTCCCTCCTCCAAATACGACGCCATAATACGAGTCATGATGGATGATCGTGTTAACACGTAGCTCGTCGCTGGAAAAATCTTTCATTTCTCCAGCCACGTACGTGTCAATCAGCACTCCCTTCAAGCCGTCCTCTCGATTCTTTAGAGGTTCCACGATCGATTGCAAGTCGTGGTATGCTGCGAAAATACAGTTATATTAAAGGCGCTAAGTCATCGTTCGTGCACTTTGAAAAATTTAGCCTACATTTTTCAAAATTGTTATTTCCAATCCGGGTTAATCTTCTCCATCCTCCTATCGCTGACAATAATCACGCACAGTGTAATACACAGTACCATATGAAAGTACTGTTCATGCAGAAGCTTTCATTTGAATGGCAACACACTGGAGTTTCATCCACAGACTCACAAGTTAGAGCCTATAGTACAAAATGTATAATGTACAAAGTAGTGCTCGATAGCTTTCATTTGAATGGTCACACACTAGGGTTTCATCCACGAACTTAAAAGTTAGAACCACCTTGGTCAGCATAATAAACAGTCCCCCATGAAAGTACTGCTCAATAACTTTCATTTGAATGGTCACACACTAGGGTTTCATCCACAGACTTTAAAGTTATAACCACCTTGGTCAGCATAATAAACAGTACCACATGAAAGTACTGCTCAATAGCTTTCATTTGAATGGCAACACACTGGAGTTTCATCCACAGACTCACAAGTTAGAGCCTATAGTACAAAATGTATAATGTACAAAGTAGTGCTCGATAGCTTTCATTTGAATGGTCACACACTAGGGTTTCATCCACGAACTTAAAAGTTAGAACCACCTTGGTCAGCAT
>OX393572.1:4240944-4468444 GCA_947652115.1 Blastomussa wellsi | reverse complement strand
TATATTTATACTCGTGCGTTTGTTTATTGTTACCTCCTCTTTAGTGTTTTCTACTTTGGTTAACTATCATTCATTCCAATGTATCCTTTGGTTTAAATTTTATACAGATAACTTAATTCATGGTGACTAAAGCCCCTTTAGTTATCTTAAGGCTTACGTTTATCACGGATAACCATGTACGTAGCGTTGAATCCTTTTCCTGTAATGGATTCGTCAGATTTGAACTCCACTCGCACTTTCTCACAGCGCGACATGACAGAAAAGATCGTCATGTTACCGCAATATCCCCCACCAATGATTTCTTCCATTCCCAGGTTCTCTGACCAAGTCTTCGTCTTGTCACACATTTCTGATACTTTGACGTAATCATACGGAAGACACGTCTTACTCAGTTCCAAGTAAAAGTCGTGAAATGTGATCAGGATTTTGGCGTTATATTCGGATTCAATGAGCCAACTAAAATGCAAAGAAATGAAGTTAACATTCGAACTTGCACAAAAAAGTCTAAATTTAAAGAACTTCGTCTCCATCCTTAACCATCCTTGTTCCTTTTTGGTTTAGCATCACCTTTGTGGTGTTTTCCTTCCTTCGTAAATTATTAGTTTGAGATTTTCAATATCGTGACGTGGTTCCTTTAAACTAACCACTGCCCTTTTGATTTACACTGTAAGCGTTTTCACAGTCTTTCCCGTAAAACCGTGAACACCAGAAATGTTTTTGGAATGTAATTGCGTTACACAGAAAAAGCAAATCAGGTGTGAGAAAACTAAACCGCAGACAGCAACGGTCATTAGTTTGCGGTTTTGAGGTTTGTTCGTGTTCCCTGAACTTTGCTGCGATTGGTCACTACACAATAAACATTCCAGAAATTTTTTCTGGTGTTCACGGTTTTACGGGAAAGACTGTAAGTTTGTCGATTCTAATCTGTCTCATTGTCCGTGTCGAAATCCAGGTATGTACCTAAAAAAAACAGGTATCACGATAAAAACACATAAAGCTAGCTTTTTTAGAGCTATTTCAAGTGAGTATCGTAACCCGAACGCCAAAGTAATATTAATCTCTCTGGCCAATGCCATGAACGAAGGACGCGGACAATCCAATGAAGCAATCACAACTTGAAGCAAAATCATGAAACCGACCATTCTCGACCCCAGAGGCCGCGATCCTTTTGGTCAGCACCAAGGAATCGAGACCTCTGGCCACCCCCAGCTTGTGAGCATGCGCAGAGTACTCGTTCTGTAGTTTTCAGCCAATCAGAATTGTCAGATTCGACAATGAGTCCGTGATTCGCGGACTTCCGGTTTTGGAGACGGCCAGAGGTCGTGATTCTTGGTGCTGACCAAAAGGATCGCGGCCTCTGGGGACAAGAATGGAAACCGACGCGAAGAGCGGGAAAACGTGCGCGCGCAAGCCACGAGCGGTGAATGTGGGGCGTGACTTTTAAACCAATCACCAAGCGTAGAAATAGAAAACCACAAAAATCCCGAATTACCTTAGACATTCAAATGAAGAACACGGTATTTCGTACTCGGTTCGTGCATTTTGAAAAAATTAGCCTAATTTAAAGCTTAATTTTTTCAAAATCATCATTTGTAATCCGTGTTAATCTTCTCCATCCTTAACCATCCTTGTTCCGTTTTGGTTTAGTATCACCTCATTGGTGTTTTTCTTCCTTTGTAAACCATTAGTTTTAGATTTCCTACGTTTAAAGGGTAATTTGGTTCCTCGCCAAAACAAAAATATCGTATCCGTGAAGTTACCTGCAGTACGAGTGATTAGGATAACCTCCATATCCACCAGGGCTTGTAAAGCTTCCTTTATCGCCAAGTAATGGTACCTCTTTTCCGCAATCTAAAAAATACAATAAATTTTCAGCCCTTTGATTACCTTTAGTTATTACATGAAAAAACATCGCTCGCGAAATTAAAGTGTCGCGAAACATGAGTGTCGCAAACATAAGATGACGCGAAAATTAGGTGCGTCCATTATTATGAAATAAGTTCTTACCCAAATTTCAGCTTTGGGTACGTATAGATTCTTAGAATAGAATGTTCTCAAATTTTGGCCTTTTAGCCGCGACGTTGTCAGTTATTAACATGAACACTATTGATGTTCCTGGGTAAAGTCGTTTATACTAATTCACGAAATGTTTAACACATTATCAAGGAAATAGGCAAACCTGTAAAGATAAAGTGAGTTTGGATACGACATTCTCATCAAATCGCAAAATTAAAGTGTTGCGAAATAACGATTTCCAAAATCACAAAATAAACATGTCGCAAAAATTTCATATAATTAGATACTTGAAATATATTTCCCATTTAATTTTCTCCTTGCAAGTGTGTAGATACCGAGCAGCTTAAGGTGATCTAAGGTTAGCACTTTTAAGACTAAGGGTGAGGGTCTGCAATTAAAATTCCAAAAAGGGCTCAAAGTTTACAAAATGAATTCTTTTTTAAAATATCACTATACGCGCTCTCATTGGTTGATAGGCGGGTTTAGATGTAAACACAGTTGTGACGTTTTAGTTCGTGCGTATTTTTAAGAAATATTTTTATAAAAGCAATAGATGACTTTTTCCTTGTTTACATAGCCTCATATAAACACGTGGGAGTTTGGGAGAATTGAGAGACTGTGTCTCGGGTTTGCATAACTGTCTCGAAATTCCGCCAAACCCCATCGTGTTTAGATGAGGCTATGTAAACACGGAAAAAGTCCTCTATAAAAACATAGTAGTTTTAAAAATTGCTGCTTTCCAAGGTACATGTATCGAGAGTTGCATGGTTTCTTTAGGATTACCAGCGATGCTTAAATCACAAACACAAGCAAGATTCAAGTTTTCTTCAGCAAAATCACTATAGCCAATCCAGGTAAAAGTTTTGTTGCTTACTGGCGGTTTTAACGCTATATAGATCGCTTTAGAATCCAGAAAGTCTGTGTTCATCGTTATGGTTTATTCTGGATCAATAATTAGGCCAGCCTGAGATTGTCGTCTTTTTACCAGTTTAGCTTTGGTTTCACCTACGCAAACCGTAGAGGAAAAGGAAATAGCACTCATAATGAATATTTTTAATGGATTGTTGTGACCAAAAAAAAGATAAAACAGTCATTTTAACATAATATTATTGATATTATATTATTACTTTCATTATTAAACAATTTAGCCATTTCGGAATATTTTTTACTTCAATGAATCAACTTTTATTTTCCTCCTGTGCTCACTATTTAAATTTCGATTGGAGAATCCATGGCCAGCTGCAAAATAAACATGCAATTTAAAGACACAAGAGGATTTGTTAGCGTTGTAAGGCTGAACAAATAAATAGTAAATTTTGCTAAGAAATGTTTCAGAAAATAACACACGATCAATTCTTACAGGTCAAATTCCGCAATTGCAAATGAAACTCAGTGTTACAATGTAAAATCGCACGACGTTAGTTTCGGAGTCGCCATGAAACCGCATGAAACCATTGTCAAAGTTCAAAACGATTAGAATATACGGCCATAAATGGTTAACTGATGATTAACGTAACAAAAGCGAACTATTTCTCACAGTTTATTTTAATCACTTTGAACTTGAAAATGGTGTTGAAAATGGTGTTATTTCAACCTTGAAACGCCGTTCGACTTAAAATTCGATTTTTACTCTCTTGCGTATTACTGTTAATAACTTTGTGCATAACAATTACAAATTCTAGTGAAATATCTACTTCGCTGTCTTCTCAGAAACGATAAGAAACCATATTGGATAGTTCTCAATTATTTGCCATGCCAGAATAACACAAGTGCGAGTGAATAAAAAGAGGAAAAACAGCCTAATATTTATTCACTCCACATTAAATGCATCATTCAGCTTCTATTTTTAAAAAGAAACTAATGAAAATAAATGAAAAAAAAAACACTAATGACTGTTTACTAAAAGCAAGTTTTGTGAAGGCAATATATTTCGTACTATGTAATTAAATATTACGAATAATTCGACTTGGTAATTACTTTTCCGCAATGAGCTTGTCAAGTCTATCATGATATTCCTCAACCTCGCTATCACCAGATTGACGCGCGATTTACTAAAAGTGACGCGCGTTTTTTTGCAAAAATAGTTATGATAAAGCTTCCGATACATATAGCATATTTCAAGGAATTATAGTGGAGCCTCTGAATGAATTCTTTAAGATGGGATGGGTGTCATTCCAACTTTCATACAAGTTCTGAAACACAATACCAGCAAGCTATAAAATAACTGACAGCATCCAAGTAACTTCTCACTTCGCTCACAAAATATATATGTATGTATCAAGCTGAAAACTCAACACTAATAATGTACTAAAAGCAACGTTACTTTTTGGGGTCTGGATGAACTGTGCCGCTTCCGTCCTCAGCGAAACCACCAGCATTAGTTCCAGCAGCTGAAAAAGTCCACAGTAGAAAGGGTCGATAGTGTCAAATCACCGAAAGCTTCGAAAGCATGCCATCTTACCAAACGTTTTTTCTTTCCTCCAACGTGGCTTTCGCATTGCATGATAAATCTTTGCGTATAAAGGGTAAAACCAGTTATGTCGATACACCAGCTAGCTCCTACGGAAGGATGAAACGACAAGCCGGAAAACCTTTTTTTCCGCAAAAATGCACATTCGTTGCGCATGAATAATTGAACGCTTTACGACGGGATATCATGTTTACGCGCCAATCACAAAGCCCTGAAAGCAAACAAGAAATGAATACAGCATTGACGGGTTTATTCAGAGAATTAAATATACCGTTGTCTTGGCCGCTATACGGGGTGCGTGTGAAATACTTGACTGAGTTATATGCAAACGAAAGCTGTTTAACAGATGATCTGAATGAAAAAGAATATTTAAGTGATTATATTTACTCAGAACGCCACCGAACACATTCGTTGGGAATTAGGAAATTGAGCGCGGCTCGCGTAAAGAATATACAGAATAATGTCATTCCGGCGTTTGAAACAATGCTAAAGATTACAAAATACTTTTATAATTTTAAACAAAATCCGGTTGGTAAACAATCTGCCATTTTAAAGAGAATTAGCCAACAGAAACGTGGAAAAGATAATTTTTATATTTTTAAACAAATGTCAAATTGAATACTTACCAATAACGAAATCAACAAAAGCTCTACAAGAAACCAAAAATTAATTACACGAGCAATGACTACTGAATTTAAGTTGCCGATGTCCGAAATAGCAACTTAAATTTCTGTTTTTTAGCATGCATCGGTTTGATTCGAGTAAAAAGTAAAAAGAAAGTAAAATAAACATTATGATGAAGAAATGCAATCATGATGGCATTTTTATTGGGAGGTATTCATTTCCTATTACGCTCCTCGACATTCCGCGGGTTGTAGTTGTTTGACCAATCAGAAGTCGGCAAGTGTCCTAGGTCCGAATAAAAGACTTGTTATCTGTCTTATCCGGCCCTTTCTACTATCGCCATCAGCCGTTAAACAACTGCCTATGAAGCTAAGTGCAGGACCACTACAAATAACATTTTTATTGAGAGGCATATTTTAGAATTTATGAAATCGAAAGCTCGGTTTGGTGTCGCACTAGTTTGCTCAAGAGAAAAGGTTAAGACAAAGAATGTTAACCAGCTGTTTGGGATAAATCGCCACAACTTAAACGTGACGAATTTATTTTAAACCAAACTGAAATCCTCTTAACATCTCTTGAGCAAATGTGGGGACGAAAATTCCGCCACGACTAGAATACCTAAAGTCAAGATAAATTGAAACAACGGACAGTTCGCAGGTTGGCGACTTGGGGAGGAGGTGGAAAAAATTGCTCGAGTTCACGTCAAGACGAATCATTTTCCGATACGTCGGTTGAAATTAGGAATTGTTGATTTAACTCATGATTTCTACTGATTTGCAAACTGATGAATGGTGACGTCATTGCTACCACCCCTGATATATACCGTTAACTTCCGAAAATAGGGCTGAGGTCTATAAGTTTCTATAATTAATCGATAATCGATATCTGTTCGGAGAACGAACCTCTAAAGTCTTCCATTCACAGAAATTCAAAAATGTCGAGGTCGTGAATTTTTCTCGGTCAAGAACCCAATAATTGTTGACCTAATTTAGTAAGTGAGTTGCCTTAAAATGACGTAAAAGCCGGTCTGTTCCGTTCTAAGCATGAATTGTTTTCTTTCAGTCCACGAACAACACTTGGCAGCTCCGAGCCAGTATTTCAATGCCGTCAACAGCCTTTTCTACAGACGAATAATCGATAGCTTCAATAAACAAAAGAGGTATTCTCTGCCAAGACGTAGGTGGGTCGTTTCAAACAAAGGGTAACATCTTCAACACTTTTCTCTACAGCAATAACCTTTCCCTGTTGAAATAACAGCACAAAACATCAACTGAACTCTAGTTACGCATAGCGCGCTAAAATATGCCCTCAAGTGAACTGTTTCCATAACAAGAAACTAGTAAAATATGTCCAGGAAGGAGAAAAAACAGCGGGTACATCGCTCCTCCTAGACATAAAACACTGTTTTGCAATTTAAAAACTTGGTGGTTAGCTTAACTTCGTTCTTTTCTATGTTTGTGTGTGTGTGTGTGTCTATGTCGTCTTGTTTTGTGTCCCTGACCTAAACATGGCTTCCTGGCATTTTTTATCTCTTGGGTTATTTCGGGTAGCCAGCACCCATATCATCTTTCCTTTGAAATATTATTGTAAATTCATTTTCTTTTCTAGCCATGGGGTGAAATAAAGTTGTTGTTGTTGTTGATACGCGCCAAGGTACGGTTTCAGTACAATGGAATGAGTAATGAAAATACAAGATAATTGTGCAAACAGCTAAACAGCATCGCAAGTTTTCCACGACCGAAGGCCATCCCTCGATATTAAACAATGTTTGTAGTAGAATCGTACCTGTGGTGAATTGCTCTTTTAAATTTCTAGAGAAACGGCTTCTAGTCAAATCACGGGCCAAGTTTTCCGGCACGTTCCAAGTTCCATGTAAAATATTTTCAGATAAATGAGCGTTCAGACAAATGGTGTTTAAACATTTTCTGTTTGAAAAGTATAAGTTGCTTTTCGATGGACAAAGAGTCGCCTCTCATTTTTCTCAATTGATTTTCCCGCGCTAGTCATGAATTTCCTGACCCTGCGAACCGTGAACAACTTTAGTCTACTTTTTGCCGACTTTACCTTAAGAAGGGCTTGTATTAACAACGTCATGCAAATTTCTACACAGATTTTTAATTCAATGCTGTAGCCATTTGAATAATCTTAACTATTAAGATCAACGTTTGCGAACATCTCTTAAACTTGAGCATCCTATATAATTTGCAGAATACAACAAATTGACAAGCACCTCTTAATACCGTATTCGCGTATTTTTATCCCTGTGAACAATAAAGTCGGAGGGGAGTTTTGAACAAAACAAACTCGTAGTTCGTTTCTCAACAATAAACATTGTTCTAAAATTCTTACTGTAATTAGCACTTCTTTTGTAAAGTGGAGGTACTAATTGCCGGTTTGCAACCAATCCCGAGAGATTCAAATGACAATAAGCGTGGCGGCCATGTTGGATGACCAAACAAAGAGGCTAACCAGAAGTCTTTTGTTCATGTCAACCAACATGGCGTCGATGGCGTCACTTGCGGCACGACGTCCAAAAATAGAATGCTATTTATAGTGAAGCATTCCTCGTGGGATTATAAACAAAGAATGCTGATTGAGCACCGCGTGAACTTGCCAGCGTTAGTCTATCGCAAGTTCAGAAAGTGGCATTTTCTATCGAGGCTGCAAACGCTATGAAACGAAAGCCGAATAGCGAACAGAACGTTATCAAAAGACAAACTGCCAATGCAATTATAGCCCACAAGACAGCCGACAAACAGGCGGAGAAGAAAGATCGCTTGATCGATCACAGGAGAGGGAGGGAACTGGTAAAGTTGACGCACGAGAAGACACAATTTATCAAAGAGCAAGACGAGAAGCTAAAGAGAAAAGACCGCTCGAAGACGCGCCCGGTGAAACACAACGAAGCCGCACAACCGGTCGTTGTAAAAATTAGAATTCCCAGCAAGAAGGACTTCGCGGGCGAGGATGAGAATTGCAAAGAGAGTCCCGCAGCAGAAAAATCTCTAAGAACCACTAAAAACTCGTTGACAAGTGCGAAACGTAGCGCGTGGACACTCAAGGATGTCAGCAGCGATGCAGAGACGAAAAACCAATCCAGTAAGATCTTCATCGCGAAGATTGAAGACTATGACTTTACTAAGAACGGAGAAATTGTTTTACCGGTGAAAACTACCCGCGACTTCAGCGAAGCAAAACGTGAAAAACTACCACAAAAAGAAACAACAAACTTTTATCAAAAGTACGATCGGATATCGAGCTGGATCAGCGCGGTCGAAAGGAAAAACTTGGGACACTTTAAACGAACGCCGAAGAACAGTCGGCAAAAGAACAGAACGCCTAGCGGCGAAACAGCACCTACCAAGGACAAAGACAATTCAAAACAGATCACCTGTAAAGCCAAGCTTGACGAGGACAAAAGGCTTCTCAAGCTTCCACAGATCCGCGATAAGCTACACAGCCCGGTTTCGTCTTTCCGAGTTAAAACTTTGAAGAGGATAGATTCTTTGGATGACCCTCGGTTTACAAACCTGTTGGACACGCTCACGCCCGTTAACGGCACGCTAAAACTACCGAAAGTTCCAAGAAGTGCTGAGAACAAGACCAGAGCATCCTGAACTACAAATTAACTGAATTAGAGAACAGTCTTATTTTTCTTCCACTATTACCAAACCGAGATCTCGAAATATTACTAAGACGATGTTTTCAACCTTCTCAATTGATTTTCGCAGAATATTCACTATCGCGTCTCCGTTTCATCATTTCAATGCGCTCATATTTCACGAACTAAAGTAATGTAAATTCTGTATTATTAAAACGAACAAGATCCATCATTGGATAGTGCAATTCAAGAGTTTTCACTGGCTAAGCCATCATGGTATTCCAGCTAATATACCAAGCTCTACAAATATGGCGAGCGCAAGCACCAGTCATCCAATCAAAACACGCTTTATATGCAATATACTTTGCCGTCACACAGTACACACCCAGTCATCCAATCAAAACACGCTTTAGATGCAATATACATACTCGCACGTGTAAAGTGCCGCTCGCAGCCACTAGCCAGCCAATTGCAAGATCAAATCAAACAATCTCGACAGATTTATAAAAAAATGTGAATGTTAATTTTATTATACATAATGATCAAACTCAAAACAACCTGCTTTTTATGAACAGGTTAATGCATTATATCCGCTTTTCTGCTAAATCCTTATTTAATTATTGTTGCATTTTTCTTAAAAATTCAGATAAGATCTTCTCCTTTTTTTCTTTCCCCTGTCAAAGCGCCATTTTATCGATCCATTTATCGTTTTCTATCTTTTTTTACTAATTTTCAACTTTCATATAAAATTACAGCCTGAAAGCTGATTAAATTTCCTTCGTGTTTTAAAAAGGGTGTCCAACATTAGCCTTGCATCAAAATCGGAAAAATGTAAGATTTCGCAAAGCAATTTTTCGGTTTTAACATCTTCGGGATATTTGTGACTAGATTCAGCAAAATTACATCAACATCGGCCAAAGTGGTGTGATTATACATAGATACATTTAAAACCTTCCTTGTGCTATTTTCCAGAAATAAAGTGACTTCGTTGAATTGCCATACTGTTCTAAGTTTTCACGTTTTGTCGCTTTCACGACGTTGAAGTTGGAGTGGACCATTTCCGCGAAGTTGCAAATAGAGCCACAAAACATCTAACATTACACAGTTACTTAAGCATCTGCTGATCAACCGACGCAACATGTTACATTTCTTATTGTCACCGTGCATTGTACGGCGACCTTATATTATAAGCTCCAAAGTCAACACAGAAATTCGTCTTGTTGGTATCCAAACACTTCTCATAATACTTGGATTATTACGAAAGAAAACGCGAGATCAAAACGAGGACGCCAAAAAAAGCAGAGTTGTCTAGTCCAGCCACGAGCTCGGCGCCAAGTTCCCGCGCGCATGTCTCAGTCCTGCAGTCCTCACCCCAAGAACACGACGCCATTCTCACGTTTTATGTCGAGAGCAGATGTCAAAGCCGTTGAAGATTACGTCCGCTTCGCAATTAGTTGGAAAGTGATGCTAGAACGTTATCGAAACTGTAGCCATGTTCGTTGAGAAAAGCCAGTCCGACGAACAGCAACACTGTGTCGGAGTAACATAACGACTAATCACGCAATAACGTGACAACTAAATCATTCAGCGACTGCCGGACTGTACTTTGGTCACGCAATTTTATGGTCACGCCGTATTGACAAGGCTTCATCGCATGATTCAACCCAATTTCATACATCACGCTCAGGCTAAGGGGGAGGATTCACGTCACTTCACAAAGTAACACAGTTCACTTTAGTCACGTAATGTCAATTTGCCGACTTCTGTGTCACGTAATTAACTTCACTTATCTGTCACGCAGTGATGATGTCAGTCTCGCGGAGGAGCAAGGTGTAATCTGAAGCGTTCATCCTCAAAGATGCTGCTAGAATTGGTCGAGCGAGAGCCATAGCTGAGATTAATCAAATCGCTAGTTCTGGATAATTCTGATAAAATGGCCAACTGCAATTAACATAAAAATGGATAGTAAATATATGTTTTTTCTTTTAATTTTATGTCGCTTCATATCTAAAAGCGATCTTACACGAGGCAATTTTTTCCTGCAACTTGCAACTCAACAAACGCTGCATTGCAAGCTCAAATCGGAAGGTCAACGATTCACTTTTGTTTTTTTCAAATTAATTATGGTTTGCTTTCTGAGCCATCATTCGTTTGATATCTTCCTGTTAGTACATCAGGAGCATGTTGAACACGAGTAAAGGTACAAGGCAATGATTTCAGCAACGAATGAAGTTGAAAACACCACAACTCCTGTGACAGTGTTCCTTCAACATCTTTTGACTGATTTTTATACAGACACTTTTAAGAACCAAGTGTTCCCAGATAAAATCCATAAAAAAAGAAACAAAACAGGACAATAACAACAAATACGCGGCATAAGAAAGAAGAAAGGGGACGAAAGGAAAAACTTCGTTTGCGAATATTTACCCGTGATACTCCTTTGTTTTGCCCTTTAAGTCTGGTCACGTCTTCGAATTGTTGTTGCGTGAGAGAAGGCACTGATCTCTCAGTCTGAAAGGAAACAAATAGGGTTGGTAAAGGGATACTAACTAGTATTAAAAACTAGCTATGGTATATTGCATTTCCTGAGTTTTGATTGGTTTAGAGGCAATGGTATATGAGCTCATATACCATTGACCTACAAATAGGGTACGTGTACGCGTAAAAGAATGCATTTTTCGCAATGTTTGTACAATATTTTTTGGGCGTTTTTAATAAAACAATTATTCCACTCAAGCTTGTTGGATATGATATGGTTATAGCCAATTCATATCGAACGCGCACTCGTGGAATAATTGTTAAATATCCTACGCAGTCACGCAATCTTTCCTATGTGAAAGTGACCGTTCGGGCGGCCATGTTTAGTCCCGAGGGATTCAAAACTTTTGTTTTGCCACGCGGAAACTAGTTCCTAAACATTTCAACTGGAAGCTCGGAGTATGAAATATATTGTCTATGGCCAAAATGAATAGAGGGGGTAAGTTTTTAAAGAAACTGTGGTGCTGCGTCGGTGGGAAGTATAACAATATAATTTGGTTTTATCAACTGGGTTGATAATGTCAATTGGCCACCGTAAAGAGATGCAAGTGCTGACGTTTCGAGCGTTAGCCCTTCGTCAGAGCGAAAGGGCCATTCGCTCCGACGAAGGGCTAACGCTCGAAACGTCAGCACTTGAATCTCTTTACGGTGGCCAATTGACATTATCAACCCAGTTGATAAAACCAAATTATATGGCCAAAATGGCCGCCGTGTGATTAAGACCCATTGGTGTTCCAAGACTAAAAACGCTCTATTGGTGCTTATATAGGTAAACAACATATTTTTGTTTCCCCCCAAAACAAGGAACGGTTTATTCTTCGGGATTTTTAGAACATTTTGAACGAATAACGATTGGGGGGAGGGAGGGGTTGTGGTATCTGAAATAAATAGGGAAAATATGAGGTTACAGGCACCAAGCACCAAGTTATACTGCTTTCCACCCAATGTGCACGTGACTGGGCAACCATATCACGTGAAATCCACTTTTCACTTCTCGCAAACTGGAAGATATCTGTTGCCCAATAAGTGATAAACTTTACTTACTTTTGAAAGATCCTCTTTCTTGGATGTTCCAGAACTTTCAGCCGATGACTTCTAAGTGTTTGTGAAAATGTTAAGTTAGATTAGGACTTGCCCTTTCATGCTTACTACATGTAAGCAACATTCACATAGCGTAAAATGTAAAAAAATATGTAAATGGTATTTGTAGTGCCCCTTTGGGTCATGCCCTTAGCTTCTTGAGCGCTAATACAAGCTTAACTAGTTTTCAGACATGCGACTTGTTTTCGTGGCTTACCCTGTTTCCAAAACAATGTATGGAAACTGAATCTGGCTTATATGTTTCCTTTTCTTCCTGTTACAAACAAATCACTTCGTGCCTGAACGCCAAACTTACGAACGAGCAGTATCTGTCTTCTTCTTCCCCTCTGCTGGGGGGGGGGGGGAGAAGGGAGGGGGGAGGGGTGTAAAATTAGGGGTGTTATTTTCGGAATTTTTGGCCTCAGTTAGGGTGTTCCGGTCAATTTTTTTTGTCCCGGAAAAGCGTCCATACATGTTCTTACACGAAAACTCCGTTAATACGGCCACCCCGTTAATACGGTCAATGCATGGTCACTGTCCCAACCCTTATAATCCTCTATCAACAAAGTTCAATTCCCACTGAAGACCAACAAAGACTGAGTCGATACTGCCCGACTGTTCCTCGTGCACAGAACCGGAAAAGTGGCTCAAGGGATAAGAATTCAATTACTGTAATAACGCCAATACCCATAACTGATGAATCCATATATTCTCACTAATTACTATAGTAAGGAGAAATGAGATCTCAATCTTACCTGTGTCGATCCTGACGATGGTTTGAGTGACTTTCCAATCGTCGGTCTTTTACCTTTCCACGAGGAAAGACGCGAAAGACCAGTTTTGTTACAAAGAAAACAGATCCAGTTACCCTCTGTTCCAGTAGTCCCTGCCATACATTCCGAATGGTAAACATGACCACATCTGGACGAATGGAAACAAAGTATATATTTTAAAATATATATATATATATATATATATATGTTGTCGGAGAAAAATCAAATAAACTACTAGGTCATCCCTACAAGCCTGTTTCGTGGTTGCCCCCTCTATTCATTTTGGCCATAGACAATATATTTCATACTCCGAGCTTCCAGTTGAAATGTTTAGGAACTAGTTTCCGCGTGGCAGTAGTTTATTTGATTTTTCTCCGACAACATATACTCCGCTCTGCTTCTATGTATTGAGCACTGTTTTACGAAGATCAAATTCTACACTTTATATATATATATATATATATGTATTTACCACCCAGTGGCAGGGATAGTGTTGCAGCCTTATTGTTTGGGCTAGGGTCCCCAATTCACTGCGATGACCATTTCTCACTTTCACTTGTAGCGTAGCATGTTCCCACTCTCGAGCTATCCGTGTTCGGGTGTAGGCCGGAGAGTGATTGATCTTCTATTCTTGGGCAGATACTCGAGACCTAGGTTTTCAAAACATCATTCGCCCAAGTCCACTGGCGATAAATACACGCAGAAGGTGTGAAATTGAAGTTCACGTCTCTCTGAATATTTAAAAGACTTTGTGTGGGTAAGGTGAGGTTAAGTCTGTCTCGAGCCTAGTGGTCCATAGCGCTACAGCTTATCCCGGATTCCTTAGCATGAATGAGCGTCTTCTGTCCCACTTACATCCTTCAAAAATGTATACTATTTTAACTTTGATTCATAAATTGTGTAAACATCGAATTCCATTTTTAAAAAAGTAATTTTCCATGACCATATTTCCATATAAACCTCGCGTAAGAACAAACTGGGGCAAACAACGTTTTATGTATCAGAGCGTCGTAGACTGGAACTCTTCAAGTCAGGATTTACGTGACACCTCTATATTTTCTTTACTTAAAGCTCAAACATTTCTTTTAATGTTTTTAAGTTTCTTAATTCCTTTTTGTACTGTTTCCATTTTTAATCTATTCTTATATATATATCTTAGTTCTTTTGCTTTATCATGTGTAGATTTTATTTAATTGTAGTTAATTTGTAGTATATTGCAGGGCCTCACTGAAGAGCACCTTTTGGTGAAGTGGGCTCCCTGCTAAAATATTTTTATTTTTATTATTATTGTTATTATTATTATTATTATTATTATTATTATTATTATTATTATTATTATTATTATTATTATTATTATTATTACTATTACTATTTTATAAACACTGTCATTTCTGACGGCTTTGCCTACCCGTCAAGATGGCGTCGAAAACCGTGATAAGGCCTATTGTACAAAGAGAATACAAAGGAATTTTCTGCCCAATCAGGACGGAGCATTCAGGGAGCTATTTGGAACTGGCGCGGTGGCCGGGTAAGACCCTTTATCCAGAGGCTATTTGCTTTTCTGGCTTCTTGTTCTTGTTTGTTTGTTTTATTTCAGTTGTTTTCGCAGTTTCGACTTTCCATTGATCTAATTATTGTAACAGTTTCATTACATCGCAAACTAAAACTTGAAATTTGGCAGAAAAATTACGTTGAAGGGAATTTCACGAAACGGGCCAGTAACCTGTACTTTTTAAAGCCATATTATATGACATTGAACAAAACCTTAATAAAAACAAAACCTAAAACATGTTGACATGTTCCATTTGCGAAGCACAACTATATATTACACAGCTCAGCATTTACGAGATGTCTTCAGCTGTTCTGTCGATCTGTTGTATGATTTAGAGGAAGAGAGCGTGAACACGCAAACCGTGTAAACTGGCATAAAGGGCTTCACCAGGGTTTCCATATTCGTGTCATTAATTTTTACGACAACTTTTTCGCGGTCTTCCAGTTAATTTCACGATTTTTGTAATCGCAAAAGTCGCGAAAACCAGTTCCCGCAAAAATCAGTAATTAACAATGTGAGGTATACCGCGAATTGTCTGATTTCCTGTTCCACTCGTCTAAGTCTGGGAAGGAGCAAGGAAGGAGGAAGTAAAGGTTACGTGACAAGCCATGGTATGGTTGCTATGGCAATCTCATTACGGTGCTGTGCTTTTTAGAAGGAAAAACTGAGCGAGCTGCGGAATTGGCTTGTGGGATCAAGATTTCAGTGAATTAAATTTGGTTTACTGATTGAAGAATACACGCAAGATTGTTACTGAAATGTATGACACAAAGGTGGACAGTGAGCTGTCAGGAGATGTCTCCGCGGAGTGGCGTGCTTTACGGCGCAAAAGGTTAGAGTCGAAACTTATATCTTTAGGTGCTTTGAAGTGCCATTGCAAGTTCTTAAATCTTAGGTAAAAAATTGTAGCTACACGCATCTCTATGTAACTTGAACTGTTCCATCCTTTCATTGCTAGACGACTTTTGCAAGACTTTTCAACCCTTTTTGATGCATGGCAACATAACAGAAAACGGAACAAGCGCATCGCCTTCAATAGTTCAGTGACCCCAAGAAAACGCGACAGCAGTCCCTTCAACAGAAAAGGCGCTTACCGCGATATTTTGTGCAAATCATTTCTATTACGAGACAAGCAATTTAACGACTCCAATAAATCCATCAACAAATTTCTGGCCATCGGCAGTGTCTCTATCTTAAACTGACTTTTAAATCCTTTTATTGCGACAAATGCCAGCGAGGGTTTGACATGCGCGTAATATCCACCTTCCATAATTTCAAACTACCCATAGCATGTATCTAAACTAGCCGAACTTATTCGACATCAAATCACACAAGATAGATTGTGACATCAGAGCCCCTTTATTTTTTGTGATCGCCAAACATCCGAGCGGTTCGATCATTAAGCCACCATCTTATTTCTCAAACAACAACAAGACAAGAATACTAAATATACACAGACAGTTCACATATGTGCATATGAGTGAACATGTGGGAACGAAAAATAATCACCTGCTCTCTTCGTTGCACCGAAAAAAGGATAAACTGACGTTATATTTCAATACCAAAAAAAAGACAGAGAAAAAAGGAAAACTTTTGGGATTCTAGAAGGATCCTAATGTTTTGATTCTGTCATGGTTGTTTCAGAACTGCAATCTTTTTTGTCCGCGTGCCAGATTATATCTGCATGTCTGTGTTTCGTGGACGGTGCGAGACCCTACAACGGGGACACCTAACCCATGCAATACGTGTTTTATAGCCTTTACAGTCGGCGGTCTTTTATACAGACACACCCGGGTTGATATGGGAAAATCTCAGTTGTGAAGGTCTTAAACAGACCTTGCTTAACGACATATCAGCTTTGTCACTGCATTGAATGCCAACTGGAAGCTAAGTCTGTCCTTGAATTGTGAACAGAGGTCATTGACGTAATGTGTTTTTGTTTCAACTATCACATTCCCAAACCGTCCGATAAGAGAGTGGAAAATGATCCGTAGTGGAGCATTTGATTTCTGATGAACCTCGAAGTTCTGACAAGTCCGACAACAAAGTTCCTTGGAATGGGTGTCCATGAGTGTAAGCATGAAACAAAGAAAGTGACAACCATACGATAAATTTTACAGTCAGGACATTTCTTTTAGTTAGCGTCTTTAGCACGCTGTATAACAAATGCCTATATCTGATCCCTGGGTGAATTGTAGTGTTGTTTATAATTTATAATTTTACTGCGTTCGGTCTGTACTCACGACCTCGGTCAAGATTCTCCCATACCTGCTCGGTTAATAAGAGCTAATGAGTTTCCAAGAAAGTAAATATTTTCTTAGCAACTGGGTGGTCACAAGAACCAAAGATAGCGAGCCTATATTTAAATTAAACCTTTTCACAACGTTCACTTCCATTCCTTGTCTCTTCAGATTGCAACTAATCATTTGTGCGGTGGTCATTGTAATACTGCTGGCTGCGACCGTTGCACTCGCAGTTCTCTTCATAACAAAAAAAGATTCCACAGCGGACAAGCCAACTACCCTAACCGCAAAAACTCCACCCACCACACCACCCCTGTGCTCATCGACCGGCATAAAGCCACCACCGACCGGACCCCCGGGGGCGGATGGCCCCTACCAGCACGCCGTAGTTGCATCAGACGGCGGTCCCTGCTCGGAGATAGGCCGGGACATTCTAAAGAAAAATGGAACCGCCGTGGATTCCGCGATAGCATCCCTGTTTTGTATCGGGGTTTTCAACATGCATTCCGCCGGGATAGGGGGAGGGGGTTTCATGGTGGTGTACAAAAAGAGTACAAAGTTTGTGGAGGTAATTGATTTTCGCGAAGAAGCCCCGGGAAAGGCTAATAAAACGATGTACGTTGGGGGAGCGATGAGCTCGAGAGTAGGTGAGTTAAAGATTAAAGATTAAAGTATAACACCAAAAAATTTTCTGGCTTTGAGCAGAACGCCACAAATTTTTTTAGTTTTGGTAAAAACGGCGATTTTTTATGACGGAATTATTTTAGACACGACCAAGTTAAGGGGAGTCTAGGGCTGGTGACGTCATTCCAGGACATTGGCGGCAGTTTTGAACAAGAAAGCAGATGAACCAAGATAAGTAGGTCTGGATGGATAGTGAAGAATTTTCGTACAATGTCAATGAAATAACTTTTTATACGTTTTTTGGATGCAAATGTGCATTACGTGATTGCAATGAGTACAAAATTGACATTGAAATGGCATCAACAGAGGCTCGGAAAAAAACTAACTGTTGATGCCATTTCAATGTTAATTTATTTCTTTCATTGCTCTCTTGGAGGTAATGAGTACTGATGACTTTATTCCGACTAATTTGCCGACCAATTACTTAGTCTGTACGTCCTCAGGTGTCGCTTCGATAATTCTCGTTGACGTTCCTTGACGAGTATCCGATTTGTATTGTGCAATAACAAACAGCACGAACTTTCGAATGTGTAACGAAAGTTATACGAGGATGAAACGTTAGTCGTACGGTTATGTAACAAAGATGTGCCGATGCGGAACGACAGTTGCACGGAAGTGTTACGAAACCTGTACGGATGTGCGACGAAAGTTGCACGAAGTTGTATGATGTGTAAAGAAAGTCGTACGAGTATGTAACGAGAGTTTTCCACGCTTTGAGCAAGCGGATTAGCTCAAGCAGCATTTTTCGTTTTTGTTTTAAAAAGGTCCGACGGCCTCTGGTGTGCCTGGCGAAGTGAAAGGATTTTACGAAGCGTGGAAGAAGTACGGAAAATTGGCCTGGAATGAGCTGGTACAGCCTTCCATTGACTTGGCAAGAAACGGAGTTCCGTTCGGGGACTCTGCCCACTACGCTGCCACACGTACAAGTGTGCAACCGCTTCTTAAAAATGACACTGGAATGAGGTAACTTAACTAGCCACAATACAAAGAAATTTTCCAGAACAAGGCTATAATCAGAGCAAACCTCATGATATTTAACAAACAGACGCCAGTTTGCAAGTGTATGTATGTCCTGTCATTTATCATGAATTTGGTCATCACCTTGTCAATATCCCTCTTAAACACGAATTCCATGATTTTCTCTTTAGAGGAGTCCCGTTTCGAGAACTATCAGCACCAAACTGTGAACAGTTCGACAAAGTTTTCAACAACCACGCGCGATGGCGTCATCCGACTACGTCATTTATGAGTATGCCCTCTGGTGCAAAGCGAGTATTAGCCAATGAGCGCGCAAGAATTTTTGCAGTTATGGTAAAAAAGCAAACGTGCGTCAGCAATTAATGCGTCTGTCCTGTTATTGATCATGAATTTTGTCATAACATTGTCAAAGTAGCTCTGGATCCGACTATTTTGACTACTTTGATCATATACGAACCTTTTGAATGGCCTTAGCTCGCCAAGAGAGTTCTCGTAGCTCACTTGGTTTTAGCGCCCGACCAGTAATCTGGGGCGTCATGGGTTCGAATCCTGTCGGGAGCTAAGACTCGCAATTTTTTTCTTGCCCAACGCTCCTGTCAAAACTGATCATTTTATCTTGATTCAAAATTCTTGACTTTGATAAGGATTGGTTCTTCTCGCGCCTATTTGTCACGTCATTGGCGCGCAATCATTTGGGTGTCCAATGACAGATATCCACTTTTGACAAGTTCAAACTGGAAGCCTGTAATTGGACACCAACGTCATTCGCGCGCCAATCACGAGCATTTAAATGGGTTCGTTCTTGATGTCTCTGTGTACTGTTCTGTGAACACAACAAATTGATGACATTTTCACTAAAAATAGTTTCTCTTAGACTTCCTAACCTCGAATTTTCTTATCGATACGATTAATTGGCAACTGGAATTCAGTTCGTGTCACACAATTCAAAGAGTAATTGTGCTCGTAATTTAGTACCAATAAAATAATGCTTTTTGTTTGAAGGGAACTTCTCTTTAACAAGGACGGTGAATTGAAGAAGCGAGGAGAAACTCTATGTATGCCAAAGTTTGCCAGAACCTTGGAACGAATCCGAGACAAACCCGATGATTTTTATTACGGAGAACTAGCCAAAGATATCGTGCAAGACATCAAGGATGGTGGCGGCATTTTTACCTTGGACGATTTGAGGAACTACAAAGTCAAATTCAAGACACCAATAAAAGGGACCTTGGGAAGCGACACGTGGTATTCTACCCCTCCCCCGGGGAGTGGGGTGGTGCTGAGCTTCATCCTCAACATTTTAAAAGGTAAGTTTGGAAATTGGTTTGTTTTTCGTTGTTCGTTCGTTCGTTTGTTTGTGCGTTCGTATGCTCTTTCGCTCTTCCGTTCGTTCGTTAGTTCGTTCGCCAGTTCACTCGCTCATTATTTCGTTTGTACGTTTATTCGTTCGTTCGTTCGCTCGTTCGTTTTTTCACTCGCGCCTTTTCGCTTCATGCAGGAAGGACGAGAAACACGAGGGACTATTCGTAGTCTGTCATCCAGATCAACAGCAACAAGCGGTTTGAAGTGTACTATTACTACCACTGAAATTCCAACAGCATTTGCTTGATATTATTAATATTAATATTAATAATTAATATTAATATTATTATATTAAGTAATATATCAAACACGGGGATATCCAAACACCGAGAACTTCTCGCGTGTTTGATATATCTTCTCAACTGAAACAAAAACTAAGGAGTAAACGGAGAAATAAAATCGTCAAAATCTATGCTAATTAAGATCGGGTATCCAAACCTCCTTCACGGTTATGATTTTCTTTGTTTTAACTCGATGAATTATTAATGAGTTTGTAGTTAATTGTAGGTTCGATTTGTCTCTTCGAGGATACAATATGACGGCGTCTGACCGGCAAGGACTCAACAACTCAGTGTTGACATATCACAGGATTGTAGAGGCGTTCAAGTTTGCTTATGCTTACAGAGCGTTACTGGGTGACCAGGACTTTGCTAACGTTACCGAGGTAATGCGAATGCATGTATAAAGTGTACATCAAGGTAGTTGCACCTCTTTCCGTGATATCGCTTCTAGAATGTTTAATATGAGATAATACGAGATGTAATGTGATTGCTCGAATGAATTATGTTCTTGTCGGTGCTGAGCTATCCAAAGTTATACCTTTCCTAGCAACTTTTTAGGCCGAAACAAAACACGTCGACAAATTAGCGGAGGCCAAGGGTTTCAGCAAATGTTGTCAGGCAACCACCGGTTTCAGAAGTTGCTAGGCAACCATAGTTTTGAGCAGACGCTATATATTAGGCAATACATCTACCCTTATCATAAAAAAAACTTGCGTCTAAACGTTTGGTAAAATAATTCACTGGCAAGTTTCTTTCATAACAAGATTCAGGCAATTCAACTTAACGAGAGTTTATCTGTTCGAGCGACAAAAAAATTTGATTACGTCTCTCTTTTTAGCCCCGCCATGGAGGATTAAGTAATCGATAATTGGTACCTTGGAATCTTGATCCAGAGTGCCCAAGCCACGTGAATCGATAAGAAACATGAGAGGAGAGGCTCAGGGCGTCCATTTAACGCACAATTGATTGGTTCGCGGTTTTGGCACCTGAGCATTTTGACCCTAAGCTCAGGGCATACTGCATGATTACTCGAGGCACAGACTATCATAGCCATAACACTCGCTCCAAGGAAACTATTAGATCTGTCAGATCAAACACGAACGGGGGTCTACTCAGATCCTTTAATAGTGCATTGACAGACTGGAATTCCCTTCCAGAAGACACGAGATGTCTACCTTATAATGCTTTTAAAATTTCATTGCTTAAACATTTTAAATCTTAATAGGTTCGCTTTGTGTGCCATCTCTTGCTCATCTATTTTTTATCTTCTGTTTTAAATTTCGTGTTTTAGATATTTTATAATTTCCCACCGTGAGCTTTTTTTACTTATTATTTACGTGATTATTTATTTGATACATTGTTAATTTTGAGGGCCCCACTGAAAACCGCCTTGCGAGCTGGGCTCCCTCTTTAAATATTATTCTTATTATTCTTATTATTATTATTATTATTATTATTATTATTATTATTATTATTATTATTATTATTAGTTATTATTACAATGGTATGTAGAAAAGAGAGTGGAGTTTGGAGGAGAGTCCCCGGGAAGTAATTATAAGCGCCCAGGTCGTTGGCATATCCTCCCTGAGTTATTACCCGGATGAACAAATAACACAATGACCACAATTTCACCTCGTAGATTGTTAAGAACATGACAAACGCCGCTTTTGCCGAATCTATGCGGAAGAAGATCTGGGACAACCAAACATTCACAAATTACAGCTATTACGGCGACTTCTATCAAAACTCGAGTCAGACGGGAACTTCGCACTTGTCTGTTATCGCAGAAAATGGTGACGCTGTGTCTGCAACCACCACGATAAATTTATAGTAAGTTACGCGATGTATTGAGCAATTTATTGAATAACTTAGTATTTGTGTCTGGTTTAACCTTGTTTACTGAGGTCAACGCTCTCTTAACTGACATAAGACGGACACCTCTATAAAACAGGCAAATGGACTGTCACGGCACGCCGGTTTTTTTTTTTGTGATTTTATCCAGTGTAAACTCTTCACCTCTCACCACACCTCTATAAGACGGGCAACTGGTGTTGGTGCCGCTGATTTCCCTTTCGTATGAAAGCGATGCCATTTTTAACGGTCGATGCCATAACTGGTAACCAAGCTTTTCGGAATGGACGACGCTATATCTGCTCTAGTTTAGGCCTGGACTAGGTCGAAACTGGTTATAATTTGGCGATAGACTAATAAACACTCTCAAATTGCTTAATTGCTCACTTTCTAACTGGTTTGCTTGCGGTTAGCTTTTATTTGTTGCCTGTGGCAATAACCGTAGTAAAGTTAATAGATTAAGAGAGTCACTTTTCACAATTAAATTTTGCGAGAATTTGTCGGACCAGTCTGGTAGTGTAGTGGTAGTGAAGTGGTGAGATAAGAATGTAGGAATGCCAGAGGTTCAGGGTTCCAATCTGGTCACTGTCGTACAATTTTTGTTTTTTTTTCTGTGGGAAAAATTCGATGTTAGCCAAAAATATTCCAAGTATCACTAAAATGGCATCGCTTGTTTACGAAAGGGGAACGTGCGTTGGAGCCCGTGCGCTATTTTTCAGTCATTTTACTGTATCTAAATTATCCATAAGCCAAACACCTCTATACGTCGGACAACTGGTGTTGGTCCCTGCGCGCTGTTTTTCAGCCATTTTGCCGAATCTAAATTCTCCATATGATAAGCCAGAGACCTCTATAAGACGGACAACTGGTGTTGGTCCCTGCGCGCTTTTTTTCATTCATTTTACTGTATCTAAATTCTCCATAAGCCAAACACCTCTATACGTCGGACAACTGGTGTTGGTCCCTGCGCGCTGTTTTTCAGTCATTTTACTGTATCTAAATTCTCAATAAGCCAAACACCCCTATACGTCGGACAACTGGTGTTGGTCCCTGCGCGCTGTTTTTCAGCCATTTTGCTGAATCTAAATTCTCCATAAGCCAGAGACCTCTATAAGACGGACAACTGGTGTTGGTCCCTGCGCACTTTTTTTCATTCATTTTACTGTATCTAAATTCTCCATAAGCCAAACACCCCTATACGTCGGACAACTGGTGTTGGTCCCTGCGCGCTGTTTTTCAGCCATTTTGCTGAATCTAAATTCTCCATAAGCCAGAGACCTCTATAAGACGGACAACTGGTGTTGGTCCCTGCGCACTTTTTTTCAGTCATTTTACTGTATCTAAATTCTCCATAAGCCAAACACCTCTATACGTCGGACAACTGGTGTTGGTCCCTGCGCGCTGTTTTTCAGTCATTTTGCTGAATCTAAATTCTCCATAAGCTAGAGACCTCTATAAGACGGACAACTGGTATTGGTCCCTGTGCACTATTTTTCAGTCAACTCTCCATAGGTCGAAAACCTCTCTAAAACGGACAGTTGCGGTGGTGGTGTCCGTCTTAGAGAGGCTTGACAGTATTTCCCTTTTATGCCATTAAAGAGTAGAACAGAATGTGCTTTTCTCCACTCTGAACTGCAATATTACATAAGGAATAAACCTTTTTCCCAGTTACTGTGTAGTTAACTGGGAACTGCGTAGTTCTTGTCAAATATTTACACAATCGGATGCATTCCAGAGTAGCTAATACTATCTTTAAGACGCGGGTACTAACTTTATAGGTCTGCAATGGAGAATGAAAAATCACATAATTTGCAAGGAAAGTGTTTTAAAAGGCGGCTCAAACACACAACCAAATATATTCGGGGGATTATCACTCCACCCACCCCACCCCCAAATCAAGCCAATAATGTCATGTGTCCCCAGAACCGCCCTAGCTCTCGTGCACAGGTTCTGCCGGCCAGGAGGGGACTGTAGAATGTCTGCAGGAAGTACAGATCACTAACTATCGCGCCACATCATCTCTCAATAACAAATTATAGATTACCGGTAAATACTTTCTTTCAGCTTTGGCTCAAAATACCGATCGACTCGCACTGGCATTATCTACAACAATGAAATGGACGACTTCTCGACTCCCGGTAAAGTGAACACATTTGGAGTCGAACCATCTGAGTCAAACATGATTTCCCCCGGAAAAAGGCCCCAGTCTTCTACCGCGCCGTCGATATTCTTGGACAAGGACGGAGCTGCCCGCTTGGTTGTCGGAGCTTCCGGCGGAACTAAAATAACGACTGCTATTGCTTTGGTAAGCAGCCGTCCTTGTAATTATTTTTTTAGATCACTGTATAAAGGCTTACACTGGAACCTTGTGTGGAAGTCCGTGGTTTCAGATACTTCCAAGATTTTACAAAAAAGCTTCGATTCTCGAGGGCGTCTCTTTCACACTCTAAAAATATATTCTTCATCAGCAGAGCACAAATTAAGGCGCGCATGACGTTAGCGATAAGCGTCAACTGCGGAATTGAAAACAATGCTGGTTGTTTGTATTTACATGAAGGAAACGGTTAGTTCACAGTTTGGGCAAAAGTTAAACAGACCCTAACTAAGACCCTAACGAACTTCGATAGAGATTTGGCGTGTTCCTTTTACACGGCAGCGGGGAGTCTGGAGCTGAGCTGGGCAGCCGCATATACGGGTCGAAAGTGGCTTTGCTTTTCTGGAGGTCGTGGAGAAATGTCATAAAAGGAGCAAATCCTCCTCTTTATAACTCGCTAAAAATCATAGCACGAAATTTACCTCCATCGAATGGCTGATAGAACCCCGCATGGGGTCCAGACTCTTTCTACGCCATCTGGGGAGCGAAATGACCTGGCCAAGACCTTTATTACAGCATAGACATAGACGACGTTTTTTTCCTTAAATTTACTTTATAACATAGCAAAAACCGCAGTGCAATGAAATTACGTACACGTGAGCGTATACAGTACCGGTAATTTATGCACGCTGATAGCGTGTACCAAAATGGATACAAACATGTAGACGCTAGCACTCAAAAGCCACAAAGAAAAAGATTTTCCAACGGTTTCTGTTGGAAAGTGGTATTTATTTTCTCAATTTTCGCGTGCAATGCGACTTTCTTAATCATCTTGCCAAATTTTTAAACTTACGGCCGCCATTAATTAATTAATTTCGTAAGGTCTCACATGAATGGCTCGATACCCTTCGTGAACAAACAACAAGAACAATGCCCCTAGCCCCTAAAACAATAGCAACTGCTACCAGTAGAATTACAAGCTTGCGAGAGCTGCTACACTACCGTGCTATTAGAGAAAGTGACATCAAAGGCTCAATAATACCTCACGGGTTGTAATTATAATAACAATAACTATTGAAATGAAGAGCAACAAAAACTTTTGAATCCCGAATGAATCTCCGAATGACAACCAAGCCTTGGAACAAGTTTAAAAATTGCAACTTCTCTTGTCCAGAATGGATTGGAATTTGGCAAGATGATTAAAAAAGTCGCATTGTACACGAAAAAAGCAATGCCACCAATTTTGTCTCAGGAGCACTTTAAATTGAGGAAGCAAAACAAAAAAAAAAAAAAAAAAAAAATGAGCAAAGAAAGTACAGACATTGGGGTCGTATTGTGTCGAGTTTTTTTCTTACGCTTCTTTCGTGCTCTCTAAAGTTATGCAAACCCGAGACGCAGTCGAGGGTTTGCATAACTTTAGAGAATTCTCCCAAACCCCCGAGTGTTTAGATGAGGCTATGTAAACACGGAAAAAGTCCTCTATTGCTTTTTTAAAATATTTCTTAAAAATACACACAAAACTAAAACGTCACAACCGTGTTTATATACTCTCAACTAAACACACCTATCAACCAACGAGAGCGCGCGTAGTATCGTATCTCAGTTATTTTATAAAAGCCGATGGTGTACACTAACGTTTGAACCACTTGTTAACAGGTGACCATGAACTACCTGTGGTTTGAACGAACTCTACCACAAGCCGTTGTCGACCCCAGGCTCCACCATCAGTTACTTCCCATGTACATTCGTATTGACAAGGATTACCCCATGCCCCTCGCCATCCAAGAAGGACTGCAGAAGCTTGGGCACGAGGTCAGGAATATAAGTGGTTACGCAGTCGTACAGGCTGTGGCCAGAAACAAGGATGGAACGCTGACAGGCAAATCTGACCCCAGGAAAAACGGTTGGGCCGCTGGCTACTGATTGTCAAGTTAACGTTGTGATTTGACTGTATATAATTCTCATAGAGCGTTTTGACCAAGTTACAGCGCGACGCGCCCGAGTGTGGCCACCCAAAAAACTTTTTTGACAAGTTATAATTAGCCAATCAGAGAGCGCGAATTTGTTTGAGCTGTCCCGCCTCCTTGCAATGTTCAAAGCTGTCGTCACGAAACCTGTCGCGCTTTTAACAAGGAGGTGGGACAACTCAAACAAATTCGCGCTCTCTGATTGGCTAACTTGTCAAAAAAGTTTGTTAGGTGGCCACACTAAGGCGCGTCGCGCTGTAACACGTACGTTTTGCTTTCGTAAAAGCATCAACAAATTTATTTGTTTGTTACGTTTTGTTTATTTCTTGTTTGTTTGTTTGTTTGTTTACAATGTAATATTTTAGCGAAGATATTAGTTGTTCAACTTACCTGAATATTAAGAGGTCATCACGTTGACCGGTGACCGCTTCGTCAGTGAAAAGCCTATGACAGATGGCGCAACGGAACGACTTGGGCGCAAATCCGTGGTTGGTTTGATTTTTTAGATGGCTGAGCGAGGAGTGTAGATCGCTCGCTAGTAACTTGTTTGTCGTCTTCAAGAGAGTCTGGAACACAATAAGTCAATGCTATGATTAAAGCAAATGAGAGGTTTGTCTTACGGACAATAAAGCAGCAACAGATCTAATCCACCGCAAGAAAAAAGATGGCGGCTGTACATTGTACCACAATACCTTGCGAATCAAACAAAGACCACTGGGCATATAGGGTCGCCACGAAACTCTTCAGAACGTCTCATTGGATTGGCTGGGAAAATTGTATACAGACAATAATAACAATGGACCTAGCCCTAAAAGAGCTCCATGACAACTGTAAACAGAAGTCGTTCTTGTAGTAACAACATTGCTCTTGCCGAGTTACTTACAACTTTTCTTTGTGTTTTTATACGCTCTTTTGGGGTTTTGTGCGCAAAGCATTATAGATAAATGTTCCAGTCGCCATCTTTTTCCTTACGATGTGGCACCAGGGCAGACTCTAAGTGAGTCATCTCCGGGAGTTTCACGCGACTAGGGTGACTGTCCCAGGTCGAGGGGCGGATTTAAAGGGGGCCCGAGCCCCCCCCCCCCCCCCCCCCCCTGCAATCATGGTTTTATTGCAAGAATTCATCTGTACTAACTTTTCAACTTACTAGCCTAGTGGCTAGTAACAACGTAGATGTTACCAGCCAAAAAACAATTTTACTAGCCCACCATTGATGTTGGCTAAGTCCAATAACAGCACAATTACAAGCACAATGCAAGCGACTCTCTTTGAATACATAATCTTGGTAATACCATTGTACTTTAGCCAGTTCCATTAATAAAATTTTTGTGGCACATGGCCCACGAGACGTCCACAATGAAATCCTGACCTTGTTTTCAAGAAGAGTTAACTTTGTGTTTTTCTTGCTTGAGGAAGACAGAAACTACTTCGGGCAATTTAATGTCGTTTACTAGCCAAAGTGGCTAGTGGAAGTAGAAACACTACTAGCCAAAACTAAATTTCTACTAGTCTGTGGCTGGTTGGCTACCGTCAGTGTCGAGCCCTGGCCAATAACAGTCACGTACACTCTTAACTACCCTCGCCCGAATGCCACAACACTATGATTAACTACCGAATATGATATTCCTGGGTTCCAACCAGCAAAACTTAGGTTCACTTACAGATTCATAAGTATAGGTGTCTAACATTCCTAAAATGAGTTCCTTGATTTCACCAAATTTGCCAGTGCTGTATGTTGGATCCTGTATCAAGACAAAGCATAACAGACAAGTTATCACGGAAATAAAAACCTTAGTTCCAAAAAAAGTACTAGTTTAGCAAAGTTGCCTATTCAGTGCATATTCAGTACAATAGCTGGAATCCATAGGAGGGAGGAGGGAGAGGGGGGGTATCAAAGACAAGACTGAAAAATGTTTAGCCCAAGGTCATGGTGTACAGATCAAACTCACAGGCCAGAATACAACCGACCCGACCTAACTTAATTGCTTAGTTACGGAGAAAACTGTGAACACCACAAATATTTCTGGACTGTTATTGCGTTACAAGAAAAAAGCTAATCAGGTGCGACAAAACTAAACCGTAAACTGCAACGAACTGCAACGGTAATTGCAACTGTGATCTGTCACTGCACAATCAACATTCCTGAACTACTTCAGGTGTTCACGGTTTTTTGTTTGACAGTAATTGGGACGTTCAGGTCGGAGTACGAATGCAACTTTCGAATTTCAGTCCAGTTACGTTCACTTTACCCTGTTGCTAGTCTCCTTCGCAGCCGTTTTTTGGGATTGTTTTGTCATGCAAACTCCGCTCCTTTGGGGGAGCGTGATGTCACGCAACCTACCCTCCTTTGGGGTGGGGGGGGGGGGGGGGCATTGCGTGACATCCCAAAAAAAGGCTGCGAAGGACACTACCCTGTTGCTGGTCCGATGAAAAAGAAACTATGGGTACGAGATAATAATAATAATAATAATAATAATAATTTATTAACAGATCCACTGGGTGGCTCTTCCCTTGTAAAGATTTGTGTGAAGTGTGAAAGTCGAATGCAGAAGCACTTGACGGGTGATACTCGCACTTAAATTCGCACTAGTTTTTCTGTCTGAAGATCCGTAATGAGTATAAAAAAATACCACATTTTGAACTGGACTTGGTTGAAAAATTATCAAAATGCCCTGTCAAATATGCAATATAGTCGAAATCAAAGACTGCCGCGTTAGGGTAACAGCTCTCGTAAGCTTGTAATTCTACTGGCAGCAGTTGCTATTGTTTTTGGGGCTAGGGGCATTGTTCCTGCTGTTTACTCTATTCTGGGTTTTCACGTGACGTCATAAAATTTTAAAAATAAAATTCGCTGGGCCTGCGTAATTTTTGATTGTCACCACGTGAAAGAAATCCTAAAAATATATCTATTCACAAGTTTCCAGCTAGATAGTGTCCTTTGTGTTGTTGCATGTTGAATTTTCGAGATTTCCGCCGTACGTGACCTCACGATGGCACCGTGGCAAAGCTGTCGTGCTCTAAGAAAAGGTCTTTTCGCAAACGTTTTGCAGTTTAACCAGTTCAAGTATCAGGAAAAATGTGTATGTGCATATACACTAGATCGTGAGGAATGAGCAGTCGCTTTTATGGCAAAAGTCAGTGCCAGATGTTTTCTTTGATTTTCGGCCGCCATGTTGGTGCCCATCAAGCTGGGCACCAACATGGCGTTTCCATACTGAGCTCTATAAATTTGCGAGAAATGCTTCGGCAAATAACTCACGAATGGTGTACCGCACAGACCTGAAACTTGGAGATGTTTTTTACCTATTAATATTTTATAACATTTGAATTTATCAGATTTTTTAATTTCTTGGTTTCGAGTTTATATTTTGATGACGTCACAGTGAAAACCACCTATTTGGGAATTTAAGAAAACCATAACGGCAACGGCAACGACAACGTCGCTAAACAAAAGGTTTAATCAGCAGAACAATGCCTTTGCATGTGCGTTATAGTTCTTGGTACATTTCTTTGCCGTTCTCTGCAAAACAACAACGTGAAACGACGAAACTCTGCGTTGTCTGCACAAAATGAACCATGAAGGCTAATTGTTTAAATTTCTATTTCGAATTTATCGCTGTGTTCCAGATTCAGTTTTGAGATAGCTTTGACTGTAAGAAGCAGACTAAATGACTTTAGAGTATCGAGAGATTCATAGGTAAAATATAAATTCATTTTATAATCGACTTTGTTCTCGGCGTCGCGTCGTGGTTTCTTAAACTGCCTATTGTCCTCTCAATGTGTCGCAAGCCATTCATTTTAGACCTTACGAGAGCTGCTACCTCGCCCGATCTGGCATCTGGAATGTCCAAGATTTCACAACAGTTATTTGACAGAGATTAAGGAACAAACCATCCGACCAACCTGCATTATTTTCTGTAGAATGGCTGGTAAGGAAATGTATCCCATCATGCTGTTCAGCACGTGTCTTGTTTGATCTTTAAAAGCTGCAATCATTGGAAAACAACAACCAAGCATATCAGGAGTTAGATAACCAAAGGAAACATCGTTTTCGAAAGCTGAGTGACTCATGTAAGCCGTGTCAGGCGATTCACGCAAATTTCAAACGACGAAGATGTCGCACGGTTCGTAAAAAAGAACACTGCGTGACTCCTACGATGCAAGTAGCGCAAAAGTCTGCGCATTTGATATGCTATTTTTACTGGGAGTTTCAATACAAAGTTTACTATGCATTTAGGATGATAAACGAAATTCTTATAAAGGATTTTTTTTCACTCACCTAGAAAATAAGCACTAGCGGTATCCTTGCATTTTCGCTGGGGCGCCATGACAGTTTCGAGAAGGGGAAACCACAAAGCCTGGAAAGATGAACAAGATTTATGAAAGTCTCTAGTATATGAGTTTCAAATGACAGGTTTGGACAAAACATCAGAGTCAACAAAGAACCCGTCAGATGATGATTTCGTGCACAAAAGTCTCTGTCGATCATCATAATTACTCTAACCCACCCACCCACCCCTCCCCCACACAGATCCCATAAAAAATGAACTGTCACTCATATACCTGTCTGAAGAGAAGTTCAGTGAGAGTAATGCACTCATTTGCTAAAAAACAACAACGACGACCCAGGTCAGAGTTCGACCTGGACATCTCGATCCGGAATCCAACGGACTGAATAAGCTCAATGCTGCCAAATGACTAAACAACTCAGACAGCACTTTTTACATGGTTACGTGTTATTACACGTCACAGCGATTATCAATTAAGTATCGTAAAACCGAATCCAAAGCAATCACAATGGACGCGGACAATCCAAAGAACCAGTCAAAAATCTAAGCAGCTGAACAGATGTAGCCGGAGCGAAGAGTGGGAAGACGTGCGGGGGGCGCGCGCGAGTTACGATTGGTTTTACTTCTGATTGGTTGAAAAAGTTACGCAGGATTTTTAAACCAATCACACTGGGCATAGTAATGGTTCATCCTCGGTGTAAAATCCTGTGAAACTCAGGAGTGACGTAAAATAAAGAACGAACAAGACAACAAACATCCTCGAAACAATACAGGACAGAAAAACAATAGATCAAAAACAAAGAAAAAAGTCACGGGTTTTTACACCGAGGTAAACCCATAGTAATGCATAACCAAAGCAAATGTCTATAACGTTGGTAGAGAAGTGAAAATCGCGTTATTACACGTATAAAACCGCTCTGTCTGATCATCTCTCTGCAAAAGGAAATACTATAACACAAGGTACCTCTCTGTCAGCTTCTTCAAGCCTCCCAGAGTTTCTTTGACATAATGGGATTATAACTCCCAATAGAACTGCCTCCACATTAGCTGTAAGCTTTCTGATCTCTGGAAGACAAGCACCAAAATTTCAAGTCACTATCCTTACTTAAAACTGCACAAGTTATCAAACGGCGTAGAGTGCAATAACAAAATAATTTCACGACCATTTTACCAGAATTGTAATAATTTTTTTTTCCTGAGAGTTTAGAAAAGAAAAAAATATAAGATAACATGGTCCAAATTTACATAATTGCACTACAAGAACACAAGATCTATTGTCATAGGCCTAGTTTAAACATACCATTATCTGGTGGAGATTCATGTTTCTCGAAAACATCACAAAGAATCTTTACTTTAACTTTCAAAGTCTGCAGACCAAAGTAAAGGAAGGTAAACTCAACTATAATAATAAAGAACATCATTTTATGCACATAATCCATGCAAGCAACAAAAGCACGTACCAAATAATTCAGCCTTAGTATTTCATGCCAAATAACACTTCCGTAACACGGATACTCATGACAGTGTTTCATCTCTTTTCCAAACACCTCGAAGTTCGTTGAAAATATTTCGCTGTACTCGAGTCGTATTTTCAACCCTCGGTATTTAAAAATGCTGTCCTTCGCGTTTGATGCATTACATTAAAATATTAATTTTACCTCTAAGAGAAGTTGAAAGGCTCCGTGAATATCTCCAGCTTTCTCCAGGAGGTATGCAGTAGCGTATGTGTTGTTGAATTGGCGAACAATCTACAAAATACGCAACAATGCGGTAGTGAATAGTGATCTTTGAATTCCACTGAAAGAGATATTTCTCAAACGGTCCATACCGCTAGTGTTTCCTCCAGTCTGTAATTCTCCGTATTTCTCAAGTAGCTATGCACTAGGTCTGGTTGGTATTTACACATCAACTCGATGTATTTCTCGTGGACTTCGGCATCAGGCGTGTCCTCCGGGCGAGTGATAGTGGATGATCTGCAATGTAGCAGTAAACGTTTCAAGAAATATATCAACTGAAACGAGAAACAGTGTTTCATCACATTTCCAAATACCTGATGAACTTCCAGGTGTTTGGAAATGCGATGAAATACTCTCCCAGTGTTTGATATATGTTCCAAATGAAACTTAAACTGCAGAGAAAACGAAGAAATAAAATAGTAAAAATCTAGGCTAACAAAGATCACATTTCCAAACAACGGTCAAAGTTCTGATTTCCTTTGCTTTAACTCCATGATGAATTATTAATGAGTTTTAAAACCTTCAAGGAAAAAAAATGGGTGTTGCGTCTCAGGACAACGCAGGTTCTAAAATTTATTGGCTAAATAAACCACGTGCATTGTTGCAACGTTAACAACAATTGCAAATTTATAAGCCTTCTAAATAGCTATATTTTACACGGCTAAGAGATGTTACAAGTACCTTGAGCGTTCTGGCAAAGATCACTCACCCACCCCCATAGTGTAAAAATTATGCGGTTTTTTTGCATACCCAACTTCTCGTCTTGGCTCCTGATTTGGGACGTCATGCAATGCCTCTCCTCACTAATGAACGTTAGAGGGGATAAGCATTGCGTGACGACCCAAATAACGATTTCGAAGGAAACTGACCCTCATCTACCTCACAAAGTTCAAAACCCGTAAGAAAGTCGAACCAGACTAACTTGTTATCGAACACTCCTTTTAAGAACTCGTACTGTACTGATGCACTGCCCTGAAAAGGAAACGAAAGAATAAAAACGCTACGAAAATACATTTAAAAAGAAAGATGATTGTTTCGGTGAAGTAAGCGACAGTCAAAGATGGACGAAACCTTTGCTTGTTTGTTTTGCTTTCACAATATGAGGAAAGTGACTGAAGTTATTTCAAATTCAAGGAACATTCCTTGCCAAATTTCAAAAAACATCACACCGAAAAACAACACAAGCTTCTTCAACTGTTTATCATTCTGTGAGCTCCCGAAAAAAGCAAAACAAACAAATAAACTTGTTGCCAATCACATTTTAGACTGACAGCCAGCAATCTGTTTCCGCCAATCGTGAGTGGTTCGATCCGAAACCGAAATCAGGTCAAAACAGCCTAGCGTACTCTTGTCAATCTTGTTTGCGATTATATTTCGCCCGGCTCACAACAATTCATGACAGAATACCTGTGATTAAAACGCTTCCTTACCTCTAGTTGACGAATGACAATTGTCAGAATATCCGGGAACTCTGTGAGAATCATGTGGGCGGTTTTTCCACAGTTGATTGACAGAAAACTCTGAAAAGTGACAAGAGAGAAAGGCAAAATACAAAAGGCGTACGATGTTGATTACGCTGTTCAAGACTGTTTTAAATTTCAGTCTCTAGATACCATTCAGATGAAAACTATTGAGCAGGACTTTCATATAGTACTGTTTATTACGCTATACAAGATGGTTCTAACTTTTAAGTCTGTGGATGAAACCCTAGCATGTGACCATTCAAATGAAAGCAAGTGGGCAATACTTTAAGGTGGTGTTCTTAATAATGCTGTTTAAGGGAAGCCAAATGATGTTTCATCCAAGGTTTAGTAATGAACACTTTCTTGCGTCTCTAGTTTATGGGACATTAAAGTTTCCTTAAATTGTATCATTGTTCATATAACTAACCTGCAAACTATTAAGCGAGGCCTCCTTCAGTTCATCTCTCTCCAGATCAGTGTAGAGGTCTTCAGTCATCACATAATGGACGTAACCGAACACTTGGTGCTGTAAGAAAGATAAGTTCCTTATCATCTTCTTCAGAAAATAACTTCGATAGGAGTAGCTTTTAAGATATAATGGGATAATTCTACACCCTCCCTTGTTAACAACACGAATTGTGCAACGAATTGTGCATCTGGAAGTGCCAACTCAGCCAAGCTTAACAAGTTCAACTCGGTTCCCGCAGCTAGTAACTCCGGCTGGAATGGTTCCAGTTCCTTCGTAAGGAAACTGACAGCACTGACAGTCTTGTATAAAAAGTGTTTTCATTGCTAAAGGTTCGTGGGGGGGGTAAAATAAGTCGACGTCAAAAATTGGTGGACAGATTTGAAGCTTTCTTCACGAGCGAAAGCCGGCGTTCTTAAAACATCCTTTTTAACGAAAACTTTGCCAACATTCCTTCTATTTTTCATTCACAGTTATGTTGACTGAGTCTCGCGGGGATCCAGTAAGTTGCACCCTTATTTTGGACTCGCAAAACTTCGCTATTCTGCAAGGAGAACAGATACATTGTACCTCAAGCATTACTGCACGGCCTACCTCTCTAAAAGAATCCCTGAAGTAACAGGACAGAATCTTGGAGAACTGGCGTTTTCTTTCGTACAACATCTCACAGACACGGTAGCTGAAACAAACAAGAGTGGTGAATCGCTTGGACAAAACAAGAAACACAAAACTCATCGAAGAAAACGACTCACAATTTGGCATTCTCAGCAAGGACCAGAATTCTGGCGTCGTCAAATTGTTTCAATCCACCTGCATTCCAAAGTTCAAGCAAGGCCTGGAGAAAGGAGAAGGAAAGATGAGCGTTGGTAAATTATTGTTGTAAATATGTGGTTAATTTTGTGACAGTAAGTACCGTATTTTCTCAATTAGACTCCACCGACGTTAATTAAATAGGGATACTTTTGTCATTATTTTTGAAAGCCTCGTTTTGTACCGATCTTACATAAAATTTAATGAATTTAAGTCAAAATTTAACAAAAACGTTCGCCAGAACAAGTACCGTCTTTTCTCAATTAGACTCCCCGGTGTTAATTAAATAAAGGTACTTCTGTCATTATTTTTGAAAGCCTCGTTTTGTACCGATTTTACATAAAATTTAAGAAATTTAAGTCAAAATTTAACAAAAAAGTTCACCAGAACAAAGCCAAAATGTCACCAACGTGGCAGTTTGTTGGATGTGCACGAGAAAAGCTGATAAATTGAATATTTAGAACGTGACCGCCTGTGAAACTAAATGATTACACCTATTTACCGATGAGATTCAGTTGGGTAATACCAAATTAAAATAAATACCGTACCTCTGCTGGAACGGGAGGGAATCGCAGAATCGCAACTTATACTTCTAAAGGCTGGTTTGCACTAGCGCATAAGCATAACGACATAAGCATAATCACAAGAAGAATGGACACTGAATGCTCTTCTTGTGCTTATGCGGTGATTCCTAGTGATTCCATGCATATTCACCTAACACTTTCAAAATAAGGTGCGGAAAAGGAACATATCAAACTACTAAGCTTGTACACGAATACCTGTTGTCTTTCCTCGTGTCTGGAATCATCATCTGGGTTGGCCAGATACTCCAAGACCTATAAAGAAGGAGGAGGCAGCGTGGCCGAGTGGTTAGGGCGCCGGACTTGAAATCCGGAGGTCACGGGTTCAAGTCCCGCTCTGACCACTTAGCTGGAGTTGTTTCTTGGTGGACCCTAGTTCAACTCCTCGGTCATGCTTGTATATAGCCAACTGGTCCGCCTCCCGCCAGTTGGGATTTTCAAGCTTGTTATGTTTATTTGAAATATTTGTTTCCCTCAGTTTGAGTGGCATGTCTGAGAATTAGCTTGATGTAGCTAAGTGCATGACCACTATAATCATTCATTTGACATTTTTTGACATTTGACATTCAAAACACCTAATTTTGCCTTAGCGTAAGTTTGCGTTTGGGCCTAGTGGCCCATCAGGCCGGAGCTTATCCCGGTTTCCTCAGCATGAAACGTAGAGTATTTCTACTCCCCCCTGGATGGGTTGGTAGTCCATCGCAGGGGTTACCCTCCCCCCCCACCCCCCCCCCCCCCCCCCTCCCCACACACACACACACACAACCACAGCATTATTTCGCCAGTACATATTTATACAGCTGGGTGGAGAGAGGTACATGTACTATGAAAGTAAACCCCGAACGTGCCAACCAGCTGTAACGATGACGTTCTTTCCTTTAAAGAAGCTACGTCACGATATTTCGAGTTATTTTTGAAATACTCTTAAAACGCAGGAAACATAAAACTAATAGTTTCCTAAGGAAGAAAAATACAAAAGAAGTAATAGTGAAGCAAAAAGGAACAAGGACGATTAAGGATGAAGAAAATTGAGAAGGATTAAAAATGACGATTTTAAAAAAATTTAGGCTAAAAGTTTCTATTTGCACAAGCCGTGACGTAGCACTAACCTGTTCAAACAGCACTTTGTTGACTTGTATTCTATTCTCGTGTTTAGCCATCTGTCGCGCGAGAAATGTGAACAGAGATCCAACTTGGCTGGGCTATGTGTAAAACGAAAGAAATTGTAACTAACAAAACAAACCAAAAAATTTAATTCTACTTGTTGGATATAAGGTTACCCTAAAAGGAAAGGGAAAAGGTTGAAAACAATACCTGGTGGCATTTACGAAAAAGTAGGTGTCATCTGAAAATAACCAAGGTAAACTTCAAGAATTCTACATGACGAGACCAATGTTGTATTGAAGTCAGGTAAACTGATAGCAGCTAACCCACTCGAGAGACCTCTTTTCGAAGAGATCACGGGCTTGAGTTTGCGAACTAAGCAATGAGTAATTTAACGAATTCAGATAAGAGGAAGTCGAAAAGAGAAAGTAAAATTCTGGTCGAAGTAGCACTTTCATATAATTTATTTTCTCTTTAGCACTGTGGTGTAACCATTAAATAACTATATTTCGTAACATTCAAATTAACATACCGTAAAACCTGTATCCTGCACCATGACATCCAGAAGAACATTCACAAGAAACTGTCTGCGCGTGACACCGGTGGAACTTCTGTTGGGATAAGTATTATAAACTTGCTTACTGCCATAAAAACCATCTGACGAGCTCTGTCACGCAATCTTTGAGAGGAAATATCAAGAACGAGTCACAGCGTGACACCACTTGCCATGAAAATCAATACACTCAGGGCGGGAGAAGGACTAATTGCTATGGACTATGTCACGCAATTTGCTTCATTAACTATTGGCGGGTGACATGGAGAGTTGAGTAACGCTGTTGAGTGGGTGAAAAATGATTTTTGGGAGATTCTGCGGTCAATAGAAAGATAATTACTAAGAATACCACGATAAAAAGGGGAAAGTACAGTGACTTCACTCATGCGCTAAACTTTTAACACAAAACGGAGAAATCAAACGAGCTTTTTCAGCATTCTTTGTAAAGATCAACGTCAGCCAGGCATGCATGATCACAACGTACTTCATTTTATCTACGAAAACCAGTCGGCTAATCTAAAGTACTTACTCAAAACCGTCATCAAAATCTTTCCTTTCGAAAGCCTGCAATGAAATGTTACATAGTTTTTGTAGTTATCAAAACAAGCCAGTTTAACTTTTCTGGTTCGCCGGTACGAATTTAGCTGCCGTCCTCACCTGTGATCAGGGGTTCCAGTGATTCTTTATTTTGAGGGTCAGCGATTTCCTTAATTAAGTAAGCAATGACTGATCCATGCAAAAAATCTTCCTCAATCTTAACGATCCTTGTTTACTTTTTGTTTAGCAGTATCCCCTAATTGGTGTTTTCCTACCTTGGCTAACTATTATTTTAAGATTTCCCTCAATTAGAAGGTAATCTACGTTTAAACTGACAAAAAATAAACCACATGTTGTTGCAGTTGATCTTGCTAACTCAATCTTGTACGTTGATTATACTATTACGGAACCCCGATTAACTTTTCTCCACACGAAAACGTAGTCGGAGGGAACAACGAACTTTATTTGAGTGTCAACTGTATCTAACACTGACGTACCAATTGGGGACACTGTAAAGCGCAAATGAAATCAAATCAAATCAAATGTAAATGTTGGTTTTGTGGAGAGGGAAAAACCGGAGTACCCAGCGAAAAACCTCTCGGAGCAACAACAAACTCAGCCCACATATGACGCCGAGGCCGGGAATCGAACCCGGGCCATATTGGTGGAAGGCGCCGAGCGCTCTCACCACAACGCCAACCCTGTATTTTTTTTAATTGCGGGAATAGAATTGACGACCCATTAAAAGCATTTACAGGTCAACAAAAATCCAATCCGCAATTCAAAAAATACGTTGGTAGATAAAGTAACTTACTGATAATATTGTATACTCTTACCATTGAAAGAACATTCAAGAACTCTTGAGTGTCAAACTGTAGTAGTACTCGCAAACGTGGATACGAGAGTTCACCTGAATAAAACCAAAAAAGTAACAATTCGAAACTTGTACCATGCAGTAGTTTTTACAAAGAGAAGAAGAGCTTTACTCACTCTCAAACCCGTCTTTTGTGTTCTGAGTCGTGATGCAGTTGAAGACCTACAGTGCAAAACCAAACCAGAATTTTAGAATGGGACACCAGACAGATGTAATAACGACAATTGAAAAACAAACTTAACCTCTTTCTTGACGTCTTGCGCATAGTCTTCGGGGATTGTTCCTAAAGGATAGGCTTGCCCAGCCAGGCAGCAACTGATGTACACTAACAGCTTGTTTCCCAATGATAAATCTGAATCTTGAAATACAAACATTTCCTTTTGTTACTTGAAAATCAAAAATCCAATTCAAGGCTTTCGTAGAAAAGGTGGGAGGAATGAGAACCCCTATGGTATAAAATTCACATCACAGCTAAAAATTAATAAAAATGTTAACTACTGAGTCTCCAACTTGATCGTGAAGGAACTACAAAAGTTTGTTTCCCTTGACGTCTTGTCATCTGTTACATCTGTTACTGCTCATATAATTTTCACTGTCATTGTTCTTGCCATTTCTGTCATTGTTATCGTCGAGTTATTTTGTTGCTGTGGTTGTTAAAGAAGCTACTGTCATCGTTCGCGCATTTCAAAAAATTAAGTCTACAGTTTTCAAAATCGTCATTTCCAATCCGTTTCAATCTTCTCCATCCTCAGCCATCCTTGTTCCTTTTTGGTTTAGAATCACTCCTTTGGTGTGTTTCTTCCTTAGCAAAGTATTATTTTTTTAGATTTCCTAAATTTTAAGGGTAGTCTAGGTTGTCGAAAAAATAATTCAAAATATCGTGACGTACCTCCTCTTTAAAGTTGTTCTTATTTTTTACTGCTATTACTGTTCCTTTCGCTTTCGCTTTTGTTTGCTGCTCCTGTTTCTGCTGCTGTCGCTGTACTAGACGGTAGCTATTGTTGGTTATTCACGATTCGGATTGTAGTGGTTGCGAATATTGCAGAAGTAGTTGTTGTTGTAATTAGTTGCTGTTGATGTTGTTTGTTCTTTGATGTTCTTGTCGTTTCTATTTTTGTGGTTGTTGTTTCATATTCTGCCATGCAATAAAACCAGGGACACCGGAACACCCCAGAACACCAGAATAAATTTCTGGTGTTCCGGGGTTTTCCGGTGTTCAATGTTCTAGTACACGCCGTTTCATCTCACCTAAAAGCGGTGTTCTTGATTGCACTGTGCCCTTTAACACATTAATAAGTTCCTGTTAAAGGTGGATTAAAACAAATTAACCATGAGGTAAAAATTGAAGTACTAAAGAGACAATTAAAATTACTTCAAACCAACAAAATACATTTAATGGGAAACTTTTCCAAAAATTCCAATATATTCCGGATCTAGAAGATATGCTTCTACTTTGCAGGGGTTTGCTACAGAAGAAAACATTTTTAACATGATTAACTTGATTAATCAAAGCCACAGATTAAATGCAACAATTTACGCTTTTTGGATGTACATTATTTGGCGGTAAAATTCATAAAAAAAATTAATAACAATATTTAGAGAGGAAGTCACATCAGCCTCAACTGGTTTCCATGTAGGTCCTATATCCAGGTCGAATTGGAATTTAGAAATGTTGGTTTTTGAGGAAGGAGGATAAACGGAGAACAAACTCAACTCAAATATGACACAGGGCCGGAATCAAACCCGGGCCACATTGCTGGGAGGCGAGCGCTCTCACCACTGCGCTACGCTTGTTTCCCAAGCAGCGAGGGAGGAGGTTAATAGCGCATTATTCCGTGGATTACATTATCAACATAAATTGTACCTCTAATGGTGTAGTATAGTCTCGCATCCCTCTGTTGTACACATAGAATATGGCGTCGTACAAGCCGTGTGCCCAGCACAACTTCACCATCTAAAAATAACAATTATATTATAACCTTTAGATTTCCCTTCAAATAGTTACGAAAGGCAGCAACACTGAAACAAATACATTCACAGAGCCAATTAATTCGGCATAGAAATAGGATAACAGCTATCAGAACTTTACGCAAAAATTTGCATCAGGTGTCAAGCGCGGAAAAACCTATAACTGGTGGTAGATGTGGGAAAGTCACGATGGCTTTATGATTGGCTAAGAAGTTGCTTCTCCACTCCCACTGGTTAGCGCGCGTTATATAACATGCCGAGCCATTTGTATATGACTGCACAACGCGGCAATTAAGGACAAAGTAAACATAGGCAATCTCTTTAGAAAATCATTCAGCATTGGTAAAAAGATGAACACATTTGGCTATTCAAAGCCTTATCTTGTTACAAACTCTACGCTTGAAATACGTACTTGGTGAATATCCAGATTTGTCACATCGAGATGCATCAAGCAAGATTCAACTTCTTTGAGTTTGTCTTGTTGCTGATAATGTTCTGCAACAGGATTGTATAAACTTAACTTAAAGGTGCTACATCGTGGGTTGAAAGATTAAGCCTAAAATATTTCAAATTTGTCATTTGCAATCCATCTCAATCTTCTCCATCCTTAGCCGCTGAGTCTTGTTCCTTTTTGGTTCAGTATCACCTCTCTTGTGTTTTTCCTCCTAAAAGACACACGACGCACAATTCCTTGATTCGCTCCGACGAAGGGCTAACGCTCGAAACGTCAGCACTTGAATCTCTTTACGGTGGCCAATTCACATTATCAACCCAGTTGATAAAACCAAGTTATATTGTTATACTTCCCACCGACGCAGCACCACAGTTTCTTTAGAAACTTACCCCCTCTAGTCGTTTTTTATGGTCTATTCTTTAATCAAGCATAGCTCTTGACCAATGAGCATGCGAGAATTCCCTCAGTTATTGCCTAATTATAAACAGAAATTTACCTATGAACTCTTTCATTGCAATTGGACTCAAAGACGTCAATCTGATGAAAAGAACAGTGATACGTTCAGCATAAAAAAAGCAATACAATAATTCTTTTTCTGGTAAAGTGTAGTTGACTGCACGTGGGCTGTGCTGATGTTGATCATTTACAAACTTGTAAACTCACTTGTCTGCTAATATGTGTGGTTCAAGGCTTTCTAGAAACACGATTTTCCCGATGGGATCTTCACAGAACTTGTCGTAGATTTCTCTAAATAAAAGGTCCCTGCAGAGATGAAAATTAATACCACACCATTTAAATATTCTTTGTCTCCATACCGTCACCTTAACACTTCATTCAAAAGCCCATACTATTTTTTTGTTCATTGGTTTTGTTCTTTAGTTTCGTTATTTTGTTCATTCGTTGGTTAGTTCATTTGTTTCTTTATTCGTTGGTCCATTCGTTTTGTTCGTTTGTACGTTCTCTCACTTCAATATTTTTTTTTCCTTCATTCCTTAATTCGTTTGTTTCGCTCGTTAGTTCGTCCTTTCGATTTCTTCACCCGTTTCGCTCTTTCGTTCATTCGCTCGTTCGTTCATTCGTTTCGCTCTTTCGTTCGTTCGTTTGTTCGTCCTTTCGCTCTTTCGTTTGTTCGTTCGTTCGTTCGTTTGTCCTTTCGCTCTTTCGTTCGTTAGTTCGTTTGCCCTTTCGGTCTTTCGTTCGTTAGTTCGTTTGCCCTTTCGGTCTTTCGTTCGTTCCTTCGTTCGTTTGTCTTTTCGTTCGTTCGTTCGACTGTTCGTTTAGTCTGTTCGTTTCGTTTGTTCGTACTTTCTCTCGTCGTTTATTTTTTCCTCCAATCAAGCATCCGTTCGTTTCCTTCGTCCAACCTTATTTTATATTCAGTTATTCATCTAAATAGGAGCTTCGCAAACTTAACAAAACTATAACAGCCGAAGCAAGAAAAAAGAAAACAACGAAAAGACGAACAAGTTAAAATCACTTACATGTTATTGATGGCGAGGCTGTATTTTATAAAGATTGGAACCATCTCCTACAAATCAAAAAGGAAAATGAATTAGTAATAAGTTGCATTTACACACAGAGAGAAGCAGAGCTGCAAATAACAGTTGGCGGACCAAAGTCGTCAGTGTCTAATGAAATCCCATCTTCGGAGACCCAGGGGCGAAAGTTTACAAGAAGACGCAAGAGTGCCCCTGGGATGCTACACTTTATCGACTAGTTCCACGACCCATTCAAATGCTTGCCTCTGATTGGCCACAGATTCTTGTAGAACTGGTCGTGGAACTGGATCATGCAAGTGTAGCATCCCAGGGGCACTCTTGCGACTTCTTGTAAACTTTCGCCCCTGGGTCTCCGAGGATGATGAAATCCCTACTGTGGCCGGTCAGAATGTACGGACATTATATTTGCCTTACAAATGCAAACACCAATGTTTTGCATTGGCAACGCGTTATCGACCAGTACTGTAATATGAAGTCCGACCTCACTACTGTTTTGTCCAATCAAAATGGTGATTTAGTCGGTCACGTGTTCTTTCACGGAAAAGAAATATCTGCACCCTGGAGAAGCTTTGCGGTATTGAACTATTTAATAAATCTTTAATTCTGATAACTTCTTACATCGATTTACCCAATGCATCTGCAAAATGTATCGAGAAACTGACCTGACCCCTATTTTGAATACCATCTCCTGTGGGGGAGGCGGAGGGGCAAAAAGCCATACAAATAGGACACTTTCGCTCTATTAAAATTATGCTTGTTAGCGAGGCCTAGAGGACATAAACAAAGAAAAGAAAAAAGAATGCTTTTTTCTTTTGTTTGTGTCCTCTAGACATCGCTATCAAACTGAATTTTAATATAGCGAATGTGGCCTATTGATCCGACGTTCTTAGCTCTTTTTTAATCGACTGAGAAATTTCTCAAGCCAACAAAAACATATCGAAAAGGTTGAAAGATGGGTTCTCCAAGAAAAAATGGAAATATATGAAAGCAACGTTTTTGTTTTCATTTTTTTTTTTCAGTAAAACGTGAAAGACGTTATTGCACCACCACATTACGATGATATGTTTTGCTATTAGCAACACAACGCAAGCTTATGTACAAATCTTGTGGTGTAAACGCTATCTGATTGATTAAACACTAAGAATGACACGTTAGGAAGCAAGTGCATCACTTGACAGGATTACCTTAAAGTATGTCTTAAGCTCTTCAGTATCTTTAGTCCTAGGACAGCTGACAAATACTGTTATATCCACATAAGCTAGCAGTAACTCCTCAATCTGACGTAAAAAGTAAAACGATCCAGTCCAACATTACATGCACCAGGATTTGTCTCCACTATCTATGGAATGGTAACTTTACTAGTGAACCCAAAGTATGGTAACAATCTTTTAAGCCTTCCGTTTCTTTAAAAAGTCTCCAAAAAGACTCCATTCACACTCTCAACAGTGTGGTTTTTACTCTTTGGAAGTTGTCGAGCATAAACTACAGGTCAAATTCTGCAAGATCTCGATCAAGACACCATGCCAAAAGTACTGTAAAACTGAAAAAAGAGTTCAAATTTCAAATTGCCAAATAAATGTTGTTATTGTTGTACCGTCTACGACGTCATTATAACACATCTTTAGATTCTACGACGAGGGCGACTACGACGACGAGATTTGACTTAAGTATTTTTCACCTATACTTAGAAAATAGATAGCCCAGAATACAACTACTAACATTTTGATAACTTGTTTTCAACCCTATGGCATTGATTGCGCAAAACTGGTAGCAGAATGACGATGACTATATCGCTTTCCCGCCAAAATGACGCTGGTTCACGCACGCCCACTATCTTACAAATCTCATCCTCAAAGTCACCCTTAACTTGTATTGTAGAATCTAAAGGTCTCTATTGTTGTTACAGGAATCATTCAAAATAATGCCAACCTGGGCGGCAATCTCAGCCTTCCTCTCCTCTTTGGTTCCAATTAAACCTAACATCAAGAGATAGAATCATTTATAACATTAATAAAATTATGATACACCAATAAGACAGTCTGGTGAACAAATGCCAGTTGATGGCGAAATCCCGCACGCCTCCGAGACGGCAATGAGCACATGCTCTTCGTCCCTGAAGTTGCTAAGCAACATGATGACGTGTTTGCTCGCGCGATTAATCTCGGTGCATTCGCGAGCTCTCAAGCTAGTTTTTGATTGGACAAAATAAGTCGCAACTCCTCGAGTGCGTTAACAAAGATTTCCCGAAACTGGCATTTGTTCCCTCGACTGCACTTATTCCTCCGACTGAGGAGGGAATTTAAATGGAAAATAGAATGGGAAATAGCTAGAAAAAAAGTTCTGACGACAGAAAACGCTGATACTATTGACGCACCTAAAACAGCCTTGGCGGTGCCTTCATAAAACGACAGAGCCAGTTCAAGAGCATCAAGGAAATTGTTCTGCTTGACAAAAACTTCAATCCTCTGAAAGGCGAAAACAAAAAATACGTCAAGAAGTAACTCATCGTCCTCTACTGTAACCACTTGAAACCTCAGTTTACGTGATCGCAACGAGGTTAAGCTGCATAATATCACCTAATTTCTTGTTTTTCACCCATTCAAAATTATCCCTTGCTTCTACTGCTAGTAATAATGAAGGCACATCTGTAAGTTATTCGCCAGTCCATGATCACTAAATACATTTCAAAGGGGACAGAACACGATCTCAATGTTAGCCCCTATAAAAATATCTAATTGCCATAACCGTTCATCAGTAGGATGCCTAAAATGCTTGTAATTCCACAATTGGTTTCGGCTCCATTAAATGCTATTAAACCAATTGCGGAAAATTTCAGGTATGTTCTTCAATTCATTCTGAAAATAAAACATTGGCAAATCTGTGAGGCATTGTTTTATACAAACAGTATCTGCACTTACATCACGCCAATTCCGTAAGGTTAACACATGGACAGACTGCAAGGAAAAATCTAACCGTAAGTAAAATAAAACATCATTCCAACAATGTAATTTCTGGTGGTTGAAATGTAATAATATTATGTCAAAAACGAAGGCGAGTGTTTCACCAGGGGTTCCAAGCACCAAGAAACAGATGAAAGCACAAGGCCGAAGGAGATGCTATCAGGAGATAGCTGATTACATTTCAAGCTCCAAACCACGGTAACGGTTCTCATTTCCTTTGTTTTAACTTGGTGAATTATGAATGACTTTGAGAATGTAAGATCCTGAACTCAAAGAAGCTCAGTCACTGATGGCAAATTTTGAAAAGTTTAGCCTAAATTTTTCAAATTTGTCAATTACAATCCTTCTCAGTCTTCCTCATTCAAAGCCATCCTTGTTTCTTCGCAGTTTCTTGTTACATCTTTGGAGTTTTTCGTCCTTGGTAAACAATTTTAATTTGTTCGACATTTTCTGAGATTTGAAGGCAATTTTAAACATTACCAAAGTTGCCTTCATTCATAAAAAACCGTGGTAAAAAGAGACAAAATTTACTATATAAATTGTTTTATTTTGTATCTCAACAGGTAGTTCAATGTAAGTGCCATTTTCTATGTATGTCAAGACTTCTTCCTTGCAAGCGAACCAAACGACTCTAGGTGTTTATATGGAAAAATGTTGGCTACCCCCACCCCCCTCCTGAGGGGAGCTCACACTACCTCCACCCCTGTTGCTTTGATGACCGAGTATGGTCTGTGATTTAAATAGTTTAACAAAGTTCAGAACTGTTTAGAATAACTACACCTTAACTCCCAGCAGTAGCTGTTGACCATTAAAAACTACAACTGTCTGATAACACGAATGTTCACTTGCAGCAACCTAAAAAGAACAGAACAGTTGATTAATTAGAACTTGCTTCTTCCGACTAAGACTAATGGTTCATCAGGCCAGAACATAGCTGCATTGTACTCTCCAGTTATTGTGGCATTAAACTTACAAAAAAGTACTGTATGTTTGGTATGCAAATTATTCAAAATTGATATACATTTTCAAAGGTGGACTGTAAGTTGTCACTTTGTCAGGCTTTTCAAGATTAGTGGTTCACATTATTGCCATCATCTCAAAATCATCATTATCCTCATCATCAATGTCATGGTTATCATCATCAAAATCGACGACATCATCAATGTCATCATCATCATCATCACTGATCATCATCATCTTGAGATGCATTTCCTTTCAGAACCTTAGAAGATACTTGCTTAGATTTCAAGTAGTTTAGTTCACCATCTGCGAAATTTGGCTGAATTTTCATAATCGGAGGTAAACTGCCACCAAAATAGAATTCGAGATTTGTTTGCATTACTTTTTAACAGTGCACCGTGTTATGTTTCTCACCCCTTCATTTTAACAATGCGTCTGCGCTATTTCTTAACATTAACTTGGCAGGTTACTAACCAAGGCCTTGCTAACGTTTCCTCCTGTAGAAAGGGATTTGAAATAACTGCTACTGTACACAAGTTGAACAGAACTCAGATCAAGAACCTACAAGATATTCAGTTCGACAGGAATAAGTTATAGATGTATCATTCATTTCAAGTCCTGTACGGACGAGTTAGCAGCTGGACATGTAGTTTATATTAATTTAGTTCAAAATGGCTTCAAACTAGTTTGATTGGTATTTTCCTTTGTTTACCTGAGGATTAAGGGGGGCCTTAATTACCAATTTGTTGCTAAGAAAGGTTTTCAAAACTAGACCTCTTACGGATAATCATAAAGCGTTGTGCACAAGTTTGTTCAACTGATGAGTCCTTTAGAAGTTTCAAATCATGGCCGTATTTGAAAAGTCGTGTGACCAGACTAGAGAAACCCTTAGCACTGGGGCAAAGGAAGATAAAAATTAAACTAGAATGAAATTATCTTCAATTGGCCTTACAGTCTGCCACTTGAGAAAGTTATTGATTCAATTTTTACATCTTTTGACAACGTTGGAACCGGTCAGTCAAAACACAGAAACTGTCGAGGGTGGAGATGTTAAACTATCAAATTCACAAGATAAGAAATTTGCGGAGAAAAATCTGTGAGCTGCGTGGCACTTGTACTAATACACAACAAAATGTACCTATTTAAAGTTTCAATCGCCTGGCACAGCAGGTAGCAGTGCTAATTGAGACAGGCCAGGTATTTCCGATTTTATAGCCAATTTGACGAGTTTACTTCATGTGTTTTTGTTTATATTTCCTAATTTACATTGTTACCTCAAGTTCCTCCATGCTGCGCACATCGATGACATGAACTCTTTCAAGCGTGTCCACTGTGGCAATTATTTGGGGATTTAACCACTACAATACAAAAAGGAAAAAAGATCTTTAAAATTGTTGTTGTCAGTTTAGTAAGTTCAATATGGCTGTGAAAGGCATAAATCTGGCATCTTACTGTAATTTATACAAATGACATAATGGTCCTATTCACAGGCTCATGTCATTCACCCAGATCGCGGTTGATCAAATTGTGGATAATGCTATCCAGCCGATAAGTCACTATCCAGTGGATAGCGTAGTTTGTTTTGCCAACACTTGTCAACTTGATAGTGATTCATCCGATGAATAGCATTATCTGCCCGAGGGCGGATCCAGGAATTTTCTTATGATGGGGTGCACCACTGATGGGTGACGTAAGCAGAATACTAGTTGTATGAGAAAGTCAAAGGTCATCTCAGGGGGGTGCATGCACCCCCTGCACCCTCCCCCTAGATCTACCCCTGCTGCCCTTTGAACAACTGGGGTCAGTTCTGTTGCACTCTAGTGGGTTTATCCACAGGTTCATGTAACCAACTAAAAAAAAGTAAATAATAAACATTTTTGAACATGTATAGTTAATAAAGAATGCACACTAAGTTCACTGAGAAAGGACTTTGATCTAACACAACTTACTTTCCCAAAGAGCAATATGAAATACGGGTATTTAATAAATTATTTGTACCCTGTACAGTAAAACAGTGTTCCCCTACTCACATCTAAAGCAATGAGTTTGTAAGATGTCTCAATCCTTTGTAAAAACACAAATCTAACTTGCTTCTCTGCTTTAGAGTGAGTCTGACAAACAAGAGAAAAGGAAAATCAAACGTAAAGTCTTCTTCTCAATAAGTTCACAAAACACTTTAAAAAGAAAATCAGTGAAAATAAAGTATCATGACATTTCGACAACTTCATGCCATCAGTGTCGAATGCGAATAAAAGAGAATATCAGTAAATATATATAGAAATAAGTGAGAGAAAAATACAATAAATTAAAATTAAAACTGATTCCATTTACGTGACACTATGCGTAAATAGTTATAACCACTACGCTTAATTATAATTTAATGTATTCTCTCACACTTTTATTTCTATAATTATACTTTTCATCGGCCACTATTCTATTTTTTTTCATAATTATTCGGTAATGATGGCAAGAAGTCATCAAACATCATGTTACTTTATATTTTCATTAATTTTCTTATTTTTTTAACATTTCTTAAGCCCATGAAAATTGCTAAATTAAGGGTAGGAATGAGATTACTGGCTGTAGATTTGTACAGTCATAAAAAACAAGTTTATCGACAATTTCATAATTATTCTGGATACAAGAGTGCCGTGTAGATTGCAAAAAATCCAGGGAACTAAATATGAAATTTCATAACACATTTTATTTCAGGATAATCAGCTGTTTTGTGATAAACTAATGAACAGATGGCATTGCCAAAGAGCTAAGTAAAGACCTGGAATGACTTTTGAGAGCATAACCTGCATTTCCTTTAAAGACAGAATTAAATGCGGTTAAAATGCATATTTTAACAAAGTTAACAACAAAGAGCAGTAGCGGTCAGCGGTCAGCGGTCTACATCCTGGGCTCACATGGTTCATTCAGTCACACAGCATCGTTCATCGTGCAGCTTCGTTGGCCATCTTGTGCTGGGCATTTCAGCTGTCTTCTTCCCTCCCTTCCCTATTTCCACTGCTTGGCAGTGTGACGGGTGCCTGGATGCCTGACATGGGGGCTCATGGCTGGGTTGCGGGGATTTGCCAGACCCATGGGAGCGGTACTCAGTCTAGGGGCTGGCTGCCAACAGTGGAAGCCACTTAGGGATGCAGTTGTTAAATGAAAGTAAACAATCTTTATGATATTACCTGGTAAAAGTAAATTTCAGTTCCTCTAGCAAAAGCAAGAACCTAAAGAAAGATTGAAACTTTTAAGTAAAGTAAAATAATCTACTCCCATCTTTTTCCAAGTTTCCTTTGATGCCATTTCTTTGTTGACGAAAAACATTATGGCAAGTAATATCACAGACAAAGGTACAAGGACCTCATTAACTAGTGACCTCTTATGTTGTAACAAAATGGTTACATTTTTTGAAGAAATTAACTGAAAATCTGAAACGTACTGACAGTATACATAGTTCTACCCTTGTATCATAGTGCTAAAGACTAAAGCTTATAATAAATAGCTCTCTGCACACATAGCCTATAAACCTAGTATGATAGGTCTGCAAGGCTTAAAATGTCAACAGCTTGATAGCTCTCTGCACACATGGCATGCCTATAATGCTAGTATGATAGGTCTGCAATGTGTGCAAAGAACAACAGCTTCATAGCTCTCTGCACACATTGCATGCCTATACTGCTAGTATGATAGGTCTGCAATGTGTGCAAAGAACAACAGCTTCATAGCTCTCTGCACACATGTGCAAAGGGCTAACAGCGACATAACTCTACACACATTGCATGCTAGAACAATAGGCCAGCAACAGACACGTCAAGCATTGTTCCTGGTAAACCTCCACCCACTCCACCCCTAGCCCATGTTTTAGGGGTGGGGTGGGTGAGATTTGCCCAGAAATGACGACTGATATCAATAGACCACATTCATGTTCTCAGATTCCAATAATCACCAAGCAGAATATTAACTATTTTAAAACTTTCAAACAACTCACTGGATCAATGACTTTTTCTGCAGCTACTTGTATTATGGCAAATTGCCAGGACAACAGTGGTAAAGAGTCTACAGGACCCTGTGGATTACATAAAAAGTTATTAGCACGTTAAGCCCACCTGTCTCATACATGTAGTTGCCAGCACATGTCTACCTCCAGTTTCTGCAGCATGATGCGGCTAGGAGTATCGCGACTGGACAGGATGCTAGCCCATCGCAGGTTACTCCTCCCTGGACGGGATGCTATTTCATTGCAGGTTACTCCCCCCTGGATGGGATGCTAGTCCATCGCAGGTTACTCCCCCCTAGATGGGATGCTAGTCCATCACAGGTTACTCCCCCCTGGACAGGATGCTATTTCATTGCAGGTTACTCCCCCCTGGATGGGATGCTAGTCCATCGCAGGTTACTCCCCCCTAGATGGGATGCTAGCCCATCGCAGGTTACTCCCCAGCCTTCTGTCAGGTTGCTCTAACAATTTTGCCAGTACCTATTTACTCTCCTGAATAGTGAGAGTAAAGAGTCTTTTCCAACAACACACCACAATGACCCTGACCTGCACTTAGGCTCAATTACCAGCTGCTGTTCGGGAAAGGAGCCATTACTCCTCCCAGAATGCGCATAAATTTCGTCTTGGGGAGGAACGAAGACCAGATGAAAGAGAACGGTGGCTCAGAAATTGAGAATAACCTGAACTCAAACCTGGACCATTCGATCCAGATAAACTACAGTAGAAAAACCATTGGCCCTCCATTCCTTCTATTGTAGATTATAAACAGTCGGGCAATAAATCAACCTGGCCTTGTTTTTTTTTTCTATATTAATTTATTTAATTTTACACAACCCCAACTATTATTGTTACTATGAAACTAAACAACTAATTGCTACAACATGATTCTACAACCTACCTTTAAAGTATGAGAGAAGAGGACCTCAAGCTCTGGCTTCAATGTTAGTACCAGAACCTACAAAGAACCAACTAGTAAAATAAACCTTTGCACCACTTTGAAACGCATTGCACATTTTGTTTCTCCATTTTAACAAATTCTGACTATTTATAGCATTGAAGAGTTAAGAAAAACTGTGTATCGTTTGTTCCATGACCGAGTCAGAAGGGGCTTGGGGCTATTCTCGTTTTGATGTCCCAAACTTATTTGCATCGCATCAAGTCTTTGTAAACATGTACGCAAATCAGTTTGTGAATAGGCCCACGCCCCTTCTTATTCGGTCATGGAACAAAATAATGATGCAAAGTTTTTCGTAATTTTTAAATGCTATAAATGGTCAGAATTTGGTAAACAGAAGAAACAAAAGGTACAATGTGTTTCGAAGGTTTATTTCAGCGAAAAAAATATTTTGGGGTTAGGTGCACTTTAAGCATGATTTAAATAAAATAAGGATAATAGAGGTTTTACCTTGGTGAGTGTTGCCAATGCAAGCAGTGACTGCTCATACAAAGGATGTTCCTTCATTCCTTCATGCATGTGAAGGGGAGCCATTGTACACACCTCACCACGACTTTATAGCGGGTTAGAGAAAATAGTAAAAAAAAATTAATAGTATTTTAAATACTGCGGTAATATTGTAATAATAGTTTAGTTTTCATCAGTATTTAATTTGTGATTTTACCCAATGAATTGTGATATTAGTGTTGTTCAGTTCAGGAAAATTATCCAGGCAAACAACTTTATTTATTTTTATGACAATATGTATTAAAATTTAGCATTAATATTATTGTCCTATTCTTTTATAGTACTACATATTAAAATTTACATTAATTTTGCTATATTTATTTAAGTATAAATGTAAGAACTGCATGTACTAGATGGTGTTCAATGATGACTAAAGCATAACAATTTTTAATAACTGACAGAATTACCTTCCCGAAAATAAACAAAGTGATTCATACGTCCGCATTCCAATAAGCCTCCTGTCAAAATATAATGGTGGCCAGTGCTGATTTTGAATTTCAGAGAACTTATTTACTTATTAACAACTAATTAAATACAGCCTCCAGTTGGTATGGTGTTATCTACATGTACATGTATTTAACACAATTAGAGAAGACAGAAGTGAATCAGTCAACAAAAGAATGGTAGGGCAGGGCTGTCATTAAGTTTTGCATCACCTGTAGACTCGTCCTCCACACCAGTATCAAACTTGTTACTTTGTGGTTGAATTGTATTTCACTCGTAGCACCAAGGGAAAATCAAGCATACACAGGCGTAACAGGTGTTACGGGTTACAGCCATTAATGACAGCCCTGAAGTGGTCGAATAGTGAAGTTTAATCCCAATTTTGACAGGAAAGCAATTAATATATTAACAAGCAAGAAGCAAGACTTGTGATTGGATAGTGTTTGACCTTATTTTTTTGATACACTTTATAATAGCAAGGGCAACGTCATTTTGGAACAATTATATATATTTTTTATTTTTCATTTCCAAGCCCTATACATGTTGTAAAAAGCCTCATCTTATTTTTAACCCTTACTTGAAGCTCAGCACAAAAACAGATCCACCACTGTCACTGCAGATTGCAACTGTAGGGTCATCAGTGAACTGCAAACAGCCATACAAAAATTAAGATTACGAGAACCCAATAGGCTGAATAAAATACATGTACACGATGTTCCTTGTTTCATATCTAGCGCATATGTGCAAAATCTTACAACTCTTAGTTTGAAATGAATGAGGTAGTGCTAATGGACATAGATCTTCATTATGTTGTTAACTAGTATGCACATACCCCTCCAACAGAAGGAGTTTTTTTGTTCAACTCCCATTCAGCATCCAACCCCACCCATCAGTAAATTTGTTCCTACCTTTTAAACCTTGAGATTTTGAATCTCCCCCACCCCCTAACCCAACCCCCGTCCCCCGTCCCTCCACTCCAGAACTCCAAGAGCCTTTCCAAGGATGAGGATGGATATTTTATGGAACTCCACACCAAAAAAAATTGAAGGCTAAAATAGTTAAAAGCGAGGGTAGCTAACATATACAAGTACATTTTCTAACCATCCCAATGTCCACTTTCTTACCATAACATGAAGAACTGCACTGCCCATAGGGTGAGCATCTGTAATCGATCTTAGCAATTTACCAGACTGCAAATCCCACATAGTTATCTGCATAAGAAACAGGCAAATCAAATAACTCATAACATTTACGTCATTGGGCCGGCTTGCTGTGAGAGATTTCCTCTTGTACGCTTACATGATTCGTAGTTTATTTGTCTTTCACGCACCTGACCTCTCGCATGTCCACAAAGAAGTCTTGTACATTCCATGTTGATTCCAAGAGCAGTGACAGCCCCATACTCTGCACCTTTCAAGACCATTTATTTTAAATTAGTTTTTAATTGAATCTCAATTATGGTAACAATTTGGTAAGGAAGGAAATTGAATGCCCTTAGGGCTCAGTGCCTTGTTGTCGTCTTCTTTTTTAATCTTGTTTGGGACATACTTGTTTTCTGAAATTTGAAGGAGTTAATATATTCTTGTGAATACTTCTTCACTTCACACTTTATTATTTTTAAAGTAAATCTTACAAAAAAGGGAATGCCCGTAACTAGCAATAGCTAATCTAGGCAGACCATGCCTTGATAGCCGAATTAAAAAGGAATACAAAAACAGAAATTAACTAAAAGTAAATTGAAAGGGAAAAATACAGTATTGGGTAACAACAAGAAAAAGATCAGATCAGAAGAAGTAGTACCAAAACTTAACAATTGTATAATCTCAGATAAATTTATATGAGAGTCTTGTGAAGCTAAAATGTTGAATAAAATTTGCTTGAGTTTTCTTTTAAATGCATTTTTGGAAAGATTTCTTAATGCTCGAGGTATTTCATTCCACACTTTTACTCCTATTCGAGAGAAGGAATTTGCTTTAATGGATTTGAATTTGCTTTGAATAGATTACAAATTATCCTTTTATATATAATATAGATCAGATTATATACTTGCTAACTGAGTTTCCTTTGCTGCTTTAGATATATATTTTTTTCATACTAACCAAGTATGCAAGGTTGTATCAAGCATTTTATTTGCAATTATTTTTGTCATGGGCATTTTGCAGTCTGAAGAGGATTACCTTGAAGAACAGTCCAAAGATTTTGGGGCTAATTGCTCTTTTGTGAAAAATATTAGCGGAGATCCGGCGGCCCAAAGGGCCACCAAGCGGAGCCCCATACTCATATGGGAAAGAAAACGAAACCTATGAGCAGTTGATTTTCTCATGGTTATCATGGCTAGTGGTATTGCTCGTGGGCGCGTACGCACGACGACGATGACGACGGAGTCGCGCAACATGGCGGCCATAGCCATGCCTTGTCAATACCTTGTCAGCCTTATCAGCTTACATCTTTGTAAGAGGGCATCCATTTTATGGTCAATTCACAGCTGTCAAATCGAGGTATCCGCTGACCAGTATCACATGACCATATCGCGGGCTCAGGTTAGAACTCAGAGACAACATGTTTTTTTGAAGTTGACCACTGACCAGGCATTGGTTTTCTTCATTGATTGCGGGCTCAGGTCGGATTTTTTTCTTCTGGCAGCATTTTTTAACTTTTTATGGTCATTCTTAGCTGAAATTCTGCAATTTGAGTTCACGTTTTTAATTATTATTTATTTCAGAGAAATTATTAAAATACAGAGCTCCGCTTTTAGGCTTGGCTAAATCTATATATTGAAGGTATCTTATATAACCTACCCAGTGACCCCCCAAGGGAAGGAGAGAGGGAGAAAGCTATCCCAGGGAAATAATTGCGGTAAAGGCAAATCATCTGTTTCATGATAGCCATCAAAGATATAGTGCCTTCTACACTACATCATGTCTGACCTGTAGTAGCGTAATAATCAAGTACCTAAAGGTAAAACTCAAAGTACATGTACCTCGAGCCTACATGTATTACATAACTTTACCTTTATTGTAATTATCTTATTGTAATTATCTTTGTAATGCTATGCATGTTTAATTACTGTCAGGAAACACTTGCTCCTGGGCGTAGAGCTCATTGAAGTGATGTACTCTTTTTAGCAGTTGAGCACTAAACGAATTCTGTTTCTATTAGATAATTTGCATGCTCGAGTAAAAATTTTACAAAATTAATGTGAGCTCCACTTTTAGGCTTGGCTGAAATTAATTGGTATGTCAAATTATTGTACGGACAACTTGGCAAATTGCAGGGGATCCTGGGTACATGCAGATATCATAGACTTGTATTATCCATCGTGCATTTTTGACAAGTCGGACATCACAATATAACAATAGGTAATGAGTTCTTATCATACCGATTGATGTATTCCCAAGGACCAGTTTAAGCGTCTGCTGTGGATCTGAAAAAGTATCAATTAAATATTGATCAATCTAATATTAACAGCAAACATGTTTTAATTTCCATCATATAAATTATATATCACAATACATTGTATACAATTCATGTAGGTAATCAGTTTAGATCATGTACTGTAGGGAACATATAGCACAAGAGAATATCTTCCTTTTAGTCTGTTCACCAGTGGCAATATTAAAAATATTATTAATATTATTTTGTGCAAAAAATTCATATATTAATTAAAAGCAATTATTGCTAAAATTCATAATTGGAAATTAACACGCCCGGGAATTTTTAGCTCTCGAAGAGGGGGGGAATGATAAGTTTCATGAATTCTCGAGGTTATAACTTTTGTTCTGCCAAAGGTATCAAACTAAAATTGACACATGAAACACGGCTCAGTTAGAGAAATGTAAGTTGCCTTGGTTACTGGTCACGTGACCACGTACGTGCCTAAAAAAATTTAAAAACTTTTAAAGATTTCTTCGCCTTCATTATCGTGAACAAGATATTTTGCACCAATATTGTAACCAAAAATTAGAAAAACGTGTCCGATTTAGATTCTCGAATTTCTCATTTGTGACGTCACAATGTAAGACTTTTATATGGAATGCATGGAATGTCGATAATATCTTGCAAACTAAAAGTGACAACGAGATACAGCTTTCAGTTATACATTTTGCTCTTCAACGTGATAACATTTTTGTATCTTTTAGCTCCTTATTATCATACCCAAAAATAAGGGAAATTTTGAGCCAAGGATAAAATTACAACTAAACTAAATTAATTACCACAAAAAACATATTCAGTCTGAATAATCAATACATTATTTTTATGTGGTATCCATAATTAATAAAATAAATAAAAATTCTCTCACCAAAAACTAGCACAACTCCATGAGATGTTCCAATACAAATAAGAGATGACACCGCCTAGAAAAGATCATTGCAGCTAAACTTCAGAATATGCCAAATTACGTGGTGAGTCAGGTGATAGTTCTGTCAACAAAGCCGCAATTTACTCCTTCCCCCTTCCCCCAAAAAAGAAAACAGGAAAACAGTAGCAAAAAGAGGTTTTAGTTTAATAAATGACTACATGTAATTACATGTAGTGTGTAGCTATGATTACAGTTCACCCCCCCCCCCCCCCCCCTTTAAAAAAATATCCTGGAGGTCATTATATGGCAAGGTAGTCTTGACAAATCTGAGCATTCTGGTTGCTTCTTTGTTGGTCAGGATTTTGCCATACAAACCATTCCCAGTGAAACAGTCATGAGCTGCTTGCTTTTTTGTTTTCGAACAAGGTTAAGCTAAAACTCCAAAAAGATTTATTGAACACAATTTAACATTCATTTTATGTGTTTTCCCATGGTAGCATGTTCTTTCTCAATTTCACTCACACTTAATAAATGTAACGTACAACTTTTCTGCAATGTTGCTGTAACGAATGAAACTTAAAAATGTTCTACATGTAGTTGAAATACTAATTTAAATTACGTATTTACCATGGCTGTTGGCAAGCCTGCATCAACTCTCGCCTGAAACAAAGGAATAATAATTATAATTTTATACTTTTAGGGCAACCCGTCCTGCCTTCTTAGAACCACTAACACGTAAAGGGCATGCAAGCTAAAGTGACCATTAAAAGTTAAACTTATACTTATTTGGTGAGAAGTAAAAGAAAAAAACTTATTTATGTGCACAACTAATTTTAGTGTTTGCATATACTTACTGATGCAGAAACCATTTGAGAAGACACATTTTTTAACACTACATGTCGCAGTACGGAGCCATGCTTAGTTTTCTTTCCCTTCTTCCCTGCACTGCAAAAGAATAAAGGCACAGTGAGGAGATAACCTGCATTTTCCCTGTTAAGAAACATCCATCTCTAAGAGTGCCTCTCACTAGCTGGTCTAAGAAGGGGTAACCCTACATGTATAATGGACTAACATCCAATCCAGAGCGCAGGAGTAGAAATACTCCTAACCAGTCAATAAGATTTATAATATCAAACAGATGCCCAGTCACTGGTGAACAAGTTATGATAACTTTCTTGACATTACAAGTTACCATAGCAACAGTATAAACTTCTAAATACACTCTTAATTTTAGCTGCTTAATGACCCATATTATTTTCTTATAATTATAATAATTTAAATTTGATCAACAAGGCAAGATACAAATTTTGGCAAAGTTTAAAAAAATTCTATTCATAGGGTTCAGAGACACCTTAACTTTTCTTAAATTTATGGTGGCTCTGAACCCATATAGAGAGTTCTTTAGAACTTGGCCAAAATTTACATCTTGCCTTGTTCATAGAAAAATTTAATGACAAAAAGTAAAGGTCACCAAGCCCAATGATTCGTCATTTATTTGACATCATGATTTTTAGCATCAGCTGATAAGGAACAGTTTTTATGACCCATCAAAATCTAAGTCTTCGAAAGTGCTGGAAACTTTTTAAGCAATAAAGAACTCTTGCTGCTCATTGAGATGATTGAGATTGTTTTGTTTGTGAAGATTTTCCGGGCCTACTATCGCCGTGACTATTTGGATCAATAGGCCTTACAGGGCTCGACACTAACGGTAGTCAACTAGTCACAGACTAGTAGAAATTTAGTTTTGGTTAGTAGGTTTTCGATTTCCACTAGCCACTTTGGATAGCTAGTGAACAAAATGAAATTGGCCAAAGCAGTTTCTGTCTTCCTCAAGCAAGACAAAAACAAACACTTTGTTTGGAAACTGAAGATCAGAATTTCATCATGGACATCTCATGACAATGTTCCACAAAAATTGTTTCATTATTGAAACTGATTTCAGAACAATGCAATTGCCAAGTCTTGCTAGGGATATACTGTTATCGGACAAAGCCAACACCAACGCTGGGCTAGTAAAATTTTTTTTGACTATAAGCAGCTAAGTTGTCACTAGCCACGAGGCTAGTAAGCTGAAAAATTAGTGTCGAGCACTACGACGTATACTCAATGACGACATATACTCAAAATTGACCACCAAGCCTTGTTTACGCAACTTATTTCCGTCCCTCTATCACGTTCATGCGATTTTAACATTGGTATTCTTTTCATCTTTGCTGCTTTGGGAATTCGTTCAAGATAATTTACATTTTGCACTTTGAAAGCAAGGCATGGTGGTGAAACAAGCAAACACGCATAAGGGATATTACCAGTATCTAATGCATATATCTAAATCTACATAGCTTTCTGACCTTGAATTCAAGTCAAGAGTAGAGGACAGCATTTGATCATCAAGTAGACTGGCTAGATCAGGGTCATCTTCTAGCGAAATGATATCTTCATCTTTCTGGTAGAGTTTGAATCATGAATGTAAAAATCATAAAAATAGCTTTCACATTCACTAAGCCTGTATAATTATATGCATCATTTTAATAATACATGCTCATTCCACAAATGCTTTAGTTTATTTTTTGAATTTCAAACCCCTCTATGGGTTTTGATCTAAAAATAACAGCACTAACATTCAGCAAATTTTCTTTCGGGGACTGTCAGTTTGGATCCCAGATTGATTTAACTGTTTTTCTCTGATAAGGACGTTATAATTATATTACTGTAGGACTCCTGGTCAACCCCGCCTCCCTCCCACCTCCACCTTCCCTGCAGACCAGACCACATTTCCCACGTTTGAAAGTGCAGAAGGCGAGTATCCAAGCCCATTACTTTTTTTTCAGCAAAATGGTTGAAAGAAAGGTGAGTGTCTGCATTAGTATTGGTTTCTTTTGAATCAAAATTTCGCTATTTTTCTTATTTTTATTTTGCCCACAATTGATCTCCAGGGGTGGGAAAATTGTTAGTCTTTTACTGCCCCATACCCAGGGGGATTTAATGACACTTGTAAATCAGTTTTTGACAAATCCCCCTGGGTCCCTGGGCTCACACAACACTGAGTTTCAAGCCCTGACTACATATTTATTATTAAATGATCTTATTATCATTTGGTAAAACATTGTACCTCATTCAGAATGCTTTCTAACGATGGCATATTTACCACTTCTGGTAGGTCAAGTTCAATATCAACCTATAGCAACAGAATGAAATGAATATTAAATTACAAGTTCGGCAGCTTTACGAAATATTGCAGACCTAAATTTTTGTATGCATAAATTAAATACATGTACCAAAACTCTATGCAAGCTCGCTTTTTATAGGGTTCGTACTCTTTGAGGTTTTGAAATTCCACGACTTTCCATGACCTTTTCCATGACTTATCCAAGTTTTCCATGACCATAATTTGAACATTTTCTAGGACATCATCTTTCATTTTGGGTACGTTTTTACTATTTTCTTCACGAAAAAACCTAATTGATTTTGTACTTTTTTTAATAAACACAATTTTCCTTGACATTCCATGACCAACACTTAAATTCCATGACTTTCCAGGCCTGGAAAATGACATTCCAAAATTCCATGACTTTCCAGGTTTTCCGTGATCTGTACGAACCTGTTTTTAAATTAATCTCAAGTATTTTCCACTGGCAATAATTGAATTTCCTGGTTTTTCTAGATTGGGAACCTTGCCATAAATTTCATATTTGCATACCCCCTATTGAGGGGATAGGAAATCTGTGGGGGAGGGAGGGAGCTTTCCAAAGATATTTCTTCAGGGAGGGGGCAGAGATGTAGCTAGGAAATTACAAAGCTGGCTTACAAACAAGTTTGGCTGGCTTTTCTGATCATTGTACCTGCAAAATTTCTTTGAGTCTTAGCTTTCTAGTGAAATTTAAGCCGGTGATAAGGTCACTTTCAGCCAGTGAAATTAGCCAGTAGCCGGCCCTTAGCTACATCCCTCGTGGGGGGGGGAGAGGGGGGGGCAGCTATGTCAGTTGCTTTGATCTCTTCCTTTTTTCTAAAGGGGGAATGTGTTGGCACTTTGACCTTGCTTTTCTGAGGGGGTCTTTAAGAGCTATTTCTGAGCGGGCAGACACCAAAAAGGGGGCGGATGTTAAATGGAATGGCCCATTTCTAGTCAGTTCATGTTCTACAGTGACCTGGCCTCCCAAAATATTTCAAGTTGCAAGAATAAAGAAAATGACACAGAATACACTGTATTGAATCTTACGGTTCTCAGTTCAATTTAAATTTTTTCCAAAAATAAATAATGTTAGAAGTTAAGTTTTAAGTTAATATAAGTTAAGGTCATTCCCCTGTATTGCATTGTGCATCCTTACTGCGCACGATTTATTGCGTCATCAGCGCACGCATCTAAAGAAAACTGCGGCGTTTTATTTACGGCTTTGCTCGTGAAGGAGATAAATCGTCGTTTTCTCGTAAACGAGTATGGTGACCTATAGTTTTTTACCCTTTTTCTGAGACTAGCAATCACTTTCTTCCTATAACAGGAATATAAACAAATTCCCATTGCAGAAAAATAAGTAATCGACGGAAACGTGAACTTATTGAACAGATATTGTGGTCTCGAGATCACTGCATACTAGTAACAAGTTTAATCAAGGTCGACTGGAAATGCGTGCTTTTATAATGAAACATATATTAAATTGTTCCTTGAAGGCGATACAGTATATCTATAGTTTTTTCCCTTGTTTTGCTTTCTCCCTATTTTTTTCTTCTCCCATAAGACGTGACATAAGCTAGTAAAATGAAAACATTTCTGAAGCTGATATTTTAACGAATTATGGGGTATTTTCAAGGTGCTCCTGCTCCTAAACGAATATGGGGACCCCTCTTTTTAATTACAAAATTTAAATCCCCTTACGATAAACAACAAATGAGTATTTCAGGGGAATGACCTTAATACGCTTATTTAATAGTTGCAAGGGAAACAAGTGTAAAATCTACAGGAAACAGAGACCAGACTTACTGAATCCGAAACATGTCTCTGCCTGAAGGAGCCAGTATTAGTAGTAAAGGCGGCATCAAGTGATTCTAGTGACTGTAGCTGATCTGTTGTGGATAATAATCCTGCCAATATGCTCGTGTCTTCTTTCAGATCGTCCGCCATCTTGACTGTTCATGATTCCTAGCGCCAGACCTACTCGTGTCGCACTGGGCGCGCGCGCGGGTGGGTATTTTACTGAAGACACTGAAATTCAGAATCTGTTCAGAACGATTTTAAAAGTAAAGCGTTATTTTTTCCTAAAACCTTCTCATCCTCGCTGCTTTGATTTTGTTCGTACAAGCTATCACTTGCAAAGTCTACAGTCATTCTCGTTTCCATACCGCCATCCTTATATCAGCATCAAGAATGGAGAATTGCCTGATTTCATACCGGGGAGACTGGGTCTAAGTCCCAAAATTATGGGATTATTCAAAACAAGACCCACCTACTCAGAAAGGGCACACCGAGCTTTACAAGATCCTCAAGTTTGGTGCTTATCGGTCTAATGTTGAACGAGATACAGCCAACCAAAAACTCCAAAATTTACTAAGAAATATATGGAGTCCGGACAAAGTGTCCGGCAATCCATACATTTCTTAGTAAATTTTCAAGTTTTTGAATGGCTATATCTCCTTCAATATTGGCCTGATTAACACCAAACTTACGGATTTTGTAATGCTCGGTGTGAATTTTCTGACTATGTGGGTCTTGGTTGAATAATCCCATAATATACGGAAACACCGGAAATCCGCGATTCACAGATTCGTTGTCAAATCTGACAAATATGATTGGCTGAAAATTACAGAGCGATTACTTTACACATACTCACAATTTGGGGTGGAGGGGTAGGGGGCTCTTGGTGCTGGTTGAACAGACACTGAACGAAGAAGCAAATTTCAGTAAGTCTCTTTGCTGCATAGAAAGTACATGTAAAGAAAGGCCTTGACCGGCTGTTATTTAGTTTGAAAGTAATAATAGGGGTGATCTATTTACTAAAACGTACACACAAAAACTTTAACTCTTTTGCTAGTTTTTCGTTTGTATTGTGTTTCAGTTTTTCTTATTTTTCTAGCACGACTGTTTCTAATTACCAGAACAGTCGTAGAAAGAGATAGTACGAACCATAATAAACACGGCCATAGAAACACCATGGAGTCTGGTGGTAAGTTTCCTGTCAAGTCGGGAAAACTTGGCCTAAATTTAAACAGTTTGAACTCTTTCCTACCGTTAAAGAGAGAAACTGACAAACGTAAACCACTGAAGAGGAGTAATTCTTTGTACTCTTTATTTTAACCCTGACAAACAAACAGTAAACTACAAAAGTAGTTTGAAAACTACACAAGACCTGCATAAAGCCTTACTTCGTTATACACCTTATTCCAAAATGGCTACCATCTCAATATACTTCTGTTGGTATTCAAATTAGCCCTTCTTGCCGCTCCCTGCTCGTCGAGAGATCTTTCCGCCCACCAACTGTTGAGCATTTCTTGGAGAGCCAAAACGTTACAAACTTAGAAGCTATCTATGAGATAACCTTCAAGATAACAATAAGATGACAAGCAAGATAACATCCCCCTCCCCCCAAGTCCGAAGGTGTCCAACACTGACGGGAATCAGAAGATAGACCAATCTGAGCTTGTTCCTGACAAACCAGAAACAAACGCAGGACAATTTTAATACGAGCCGGTTATTTAACGATTATTCCTCGAGCCCGATTGGGCTCTGAGTCAATAGCCCATGAGGCCTTCGGCCTCATGGGCTATTGACTCAGAGGCCATGAGGGCGAGAGGAATAATTCTTTTAGTAAAATCCAACTAGAAAGTCTAGCTTTATCTAATACCCGTCCGAAACTTCAGCAAAACGCAATTCGGCCGCCATTGTTTTGGTTTTCAAAGCCGGCGCTTTCGCTACTAGTGGGGCTATAACATATAGCCTGGTGGTAGCACAACCAATCAGAACGCAGCATTGATAATAGACCACCAGTTGGATTTTACTAAAATACCAATACGTAACCATTGCAACAATATTCTAACCTTCTACAGATTCTAAAACGCTAATGAACTTTGTGGCTAATAAATTACAAAAGTTCGAGAAAATGCCTACAATCAAAACCGTTAGTTTCATTTTAAATCTAAAGCCAAGGACGTCCCTCAATATTCCCTAAATGAATGATACCTTATACTTCGATCTTACAAAACTTAACTGATAAACCTATTGACAATAATGCAAATGTCAAATTGTAATACTACATGAATCAATAATAATGAATACAAATACATCTCATCACCTGTTATTCCTGGGAAACGTTTTCTTATCGATACCAAAAAGCAATACTTGTTGGTCCTCATTGTGCTCTTGTTTGATCCGTGCAACAAACGGTCTTACATTGCTTCCTAGAAACGGCCGTTAGCTGACTGTGTTTTTTGGAATAACCCTTTAATCCCTGCCCCTGACCCTGAGATGATGCTAGACTGAGACAGTATAGGAAAGTTTTATTGGAACAAGTGCCCAACTGTTAGCCAATAAAGGCTAATGATTTATTTCCTTATCTACAAGCAAGGCTATTATATTTCACTGCGAGATACGCAACATGGGCCGTTTCAGACTTTATAGCAGATGTTATTTTTTTCTATCAGTTGAACATTGAATGTTTGTGCTTTTGATCCATCGGGAAATTAAAGACTATGCTATTTTAGATGTCGCCAACTCGAACCATTTCACTTAAGGTACTTCCTTCCTTTTTCACAAGTGTATCAAACCTGTCAAACTCCTCAACCTCTCCATTTTGCAAAACCAAAATCCAATCACAGTTTCTAATGGTGTTTAGGCGATGAGCGATGGTGACGACTGTGGAGTCCTTCAGTTTCTCTCGCACTATCCTCCAGATTGTTTGTTCTGTGTCGGGATCCACGTGTGCAGTGGGTTCATCCAAGATAACGATCTTGTTCTGCTGCAACAACACTCGAGCCAAACAAATTAACTGCCGTTCCCCTACACTGACAATTCCCACCATGTTCCAACAACTCGTGATCCAGCTGCCCTTGCAGACTTTCTACAAACGCTTTCAGTTGCACAACTTCTAAAGCTCGCCACAAATCTGCATCTTAAAACTGCGCCATAAGAAAAGGAGAGGAGTTTGGCCAAGAATGGATATATGTCGTCGAGCTTCTTAGAGGTTGATATCTTTCATACAAATATCATCGACAATTATCTCCCCATCAGCGTCTGGAATGCGCATCAAAGCTGCTACAAGAGACGACTTTCCAGCACCCGTACGGCCTGCCACGCCGATCTTTGCTCCTCCTTTAATACTGAGATTAATTTTCTTTAGTACTTTAGGTCCCCCCGGATAGCACACCAGTGTCACATCTTGGAATGTGATATTTCCGTCTTGTGGCCAGTGTTCTGGGGGAAGTCGTTCCACTTTATATCCAGGCTCAGAGTTAAGCTTAGTGTACGTCATAATTCGTTCAACTGACGTAATGTAATTTTCCACATCTGAGGTTGCTCAGACAGCGTATTGAGTGACATTCACCTGAACGACGTAAGCCAGTGCAAGTCCGGCAAAAGCTGATTGAGATAAATGAAAGAAACGTAATTCCATGTACACTCCTACTTGTGGAGAATTGTACCCCGTGACGCAATTTTTGTGAGAGGCTGAACTGAAGGGAGTAGCGGTTTAAAAGATCTCAAGACTGCTGTCCAAGGATCAGGTATTTACCAATTATTCCACGAGCGCGCGTTGGATATGAGATGGTAGATAGCCAGCGAGGCGCGTAGCGCCGAGTTGGCTATAACCATCTCATATCCAACAAGCGCGAGTGGAAAATTGTTTTATTAAAAACGCCCAAAAAAATATGGTACAAAAATTGCGAAAAATGCATTCTTTTATGCATGCACCTACCATATTTGTAAATCAATGGTATATGAGCTCGTATACTATTGCCTCTAAACCAATCAAAACTCAGGAAATGCAATATACCATAGCTAGTTTTTAATGATTAACTATTATCCTGCTTCTTCATAAAATGTAGATCAGCCCTCCACTTCATCACATATGAGAAAAAATGAATCGTGTATCATATTTCTAGCATAAAATACAATTAACGTTTTGAATTCTCGCAGAGTCCGCACGGCAAGCGCGGTAAAAAATGAAATATAATCAAATGGACATTATGTCTTCTGGTGTTAGACCCTAATTAGGTCGCTTTTAAAATATATCTACCAGCATCTTGAGACACCACAACTGCCGCAAGAGCAACAGCCCCATAAAACAGAGAAGCGAGGATATCAAGGCGTACGTACACCAAACCATCTCCCACTCGCCATCACCAGAACATAACACTGGTTATGAATATCCAGATATCTACACAACAAAGGTACGGTTTTTTAATGAGACAATTACAATTACCCATGTTCTAAACGAGCAGAGGACTGAGTACGAATGTCTAAAATCGATTGAGCTCGATTGCGTTGAAAAGCGAATCCTATCACACGAAAGAGCATCCATAGTCAAGGAGCTAGGACCAGAGAAAATCAAATTTGCACAACCCACACTACAGAAAAGGTTTCACACCGGATTATTGTAGAACAATATCTCCTCTTCGTTGTCAGATACTATGTAGAGTCAAATTGTGGTACCATTCATGAGATACAGGGCGGTATTTACCTTGATCGCGCAAACCACATGGAAACGAGACTTATCTCATGTTTACCGTGTAAAACTGCAGATTTACGACAAGGTCCACTCTAAATGAGTCTTAGCAGTAAGAACTAAAAACATTCTATCATTTAAGTTGAACATAGCTTGTCTGTATCTGTCACCTGGCTAGTCACGTGACGTTTAACGTTTAAAAGCCCTTGAACATTTCAAAACAGTCAACTTGCACTCTTTGTACATCCTCATAGTGTTCCTATTTTTTGATTACTGTACCTTTAAATTATTGTTTACGCCATTCACAGTCATATGCTTTCATAAAATGTCGATTTTGATTGCAAAAGCTCAAAACATTGCTCAAAACCCACGATCCTCACTAACCTGGGTCGATAGCAAATTAAACTCTGGATGGGTTCCGCGAATTCGTGGGAAATCCAGGGAATTTCTGACATGAACTATTTCTTGCTTAACGGAAATTTTTGAAGATTCTCGAGATATCCTGAGAACTCTTGAGAATTATCCTATTCCCGTGAAAACCCACGAATCTTTTCGTGCGGGAGCTCAGTTGGTAGAGCGTCGGACTACCGTGCGGGAGGTCCTGAGTTCTAACCTCAAACCAGACCAACACTCAGGGTCTTAAAATAACTGAGGAGAACGTGCTTCCTTTTCAATGACATCTGCAAATGGTTAGATGTTCTAGGATAAGGACGATAAAACCGTAGGCCCCGTCTCCTGTATCACGTTCAGCAGGGGGCGTTGAAGAACCCACACACTGTCTCATCGTTAAGACTAGCTAGGGCGCGGACTACCCGGTGTTGTGGTGAGGCCTTTGTGCTCCTTCGAAACCTTTATACATGAGCCTCTGGCTCGGGCGAATTGGCCAACTACTCCCAGCTCTTCGAATTCAAATATTTGCCTTTGCCTTTGTCTTTGAGGCCAATATAAAAGCTCGTTAAAGATGGCTCTGGGGAGAAGGTAACCCTAACAGAGACAACTCCATATAAACAGGCCTAGCTGCCGGAAGAAAGAAATTTTGGTTTTCAAATTGTAAACGAGAACGGTGAGCTACAATTTTTACTTTGTTTGTCTGTATCTAGCGATCACCAATTTCTGTTACAGACAAATGAATAGCCAAATTAAACGCAACTTGAAACTTGACCAGTACTCGCGGGGAAAACATAAATTGCGTCCTCGCGGTCACTGCATACTTGGATTCAACGTCGATTTAAAATACCTTGCTTTGTCATAAAGACAGTATCGAAAAAATAAAAATTATTTATTGAACTCGATGCAGGACATCGATTCCTTTATTTCACCTTTTTACCTATATTTTCTGTTTCCATAAAATGTGAAGAAAACTTCTGCTCCTAAACAAATATGGGAACCCCTTTTTTCTTTATTGATGCCACAGTATTTGTTGTTCATCGTGGTGAAAGACACAAAACCGTGACCCAACAACTGTGGGCTAGGTTTTCAGATGATAGTCTGACTAGGTTTTATCATTTACAAATTCAGAGTTAACTGACGGATGTCATTGCAATTATTGATCATGACGCCGGATGAAAGAATACACCATTTCAGCGACTACTTGTTGCAGTGTAGCAGGTCTCTTATGCTTTTAACTTTACTTGTCGTCTCCTATTGCTTTGGAGTTATAATTAATGACATTGTTCCTAGCTGTTATTTGTTCCATTATTCTCTTCAAGGGTAAGGACGAGCCATTCATGTGAATCTTGCGAGAGCTGCTAGTTAGTAGCCCAAAACGACCTACCACCTCCAAAATGTTTCGAATAGCTTCGCACTCTTGCCCTTAATTTTAGGTAGTTTTAGATTTTTAGGGGAAATTGACGTTAAGTGGTATTCAATATTCCTGTTGGGACAAAATTTTCCTGCAGAAGTTTACTAAAATTAATCTTCAAAATACATGGGTATTTGTTTAGCCTAATTGCAGTTTTATGGATGTAGGTTCAACATCCGGTGTTAAATTGTTTCACCACGTGTTTCTGGTCGACTGTTTTGCGGGTTATCGCAGCTTGAGGTATTCCACGTCTAACCGAATTATGTTCTTATATTATATCTAACCTTTGCGTACAGAGATTCATTCTGCGATCAAACATTTGCAGTTAAGAGCAAGTTTCTAAGCTTATTACTTTGAAGATCTTTGAAGGTAAGATATTTCAACGCAATATATTTTCACTCGAGCAAGACTGTCTTATCGAGAGTCATCTGGGCAGCATTGTTCCTATTTCTTGTTTTATCGCCAAACTTGTTTTGTTTGTTTTTTTTTTGGTCTTAATTTTTAAACAGCATTCAAGATAGACGTTAACTGTTGCTTACAAGGTATCTCTCAGCTTCTATGTTAACCTGCGATCAGGCGAATTTTTTTAGGCGATTTTTTTATTTTGAGATGATGAAGAAGAAAAAATTACGCCCTCCTTCCCAGAGATGATAAGTGGGGAGGGAGGGCATGATCGGAGGTTACTTCTGTGTGTGCAATCAGGACCTTTTATCTTTTCTTTTTTCCTCATTTCGCGTAGCTTTTATAAGGTGCCAAATTCTGAACTAGCCTTTTCCGAATCCACTCTGTCCAAAATGGGCTAAAAGTAAATTTATGTTCAAACGATAATCGAATTTCTCGTCTTTTAATTTCTTTTATAATAAGAATTTTGATATTTAATAATCAGTTATATATTCATTTTCAATCCGTCATCTTAACACTATTGTCGATCACGCTATTATAAGCGTCACTTTAAAAAGCTAACAACTAATGGAAACCCCACAATACCGGTCTAGTTTTGTTGCAAAAGACTATGGTACTGCATGAACAGTGGCTTCCATGTTGTTTAGGATCGAAATGGGTACGGGCCGGCGGGGGCTGCAGTCCTCCCCCCCCCCCCCCCCCCCCCCTCAAATTTTGGGCAACTCATATTTTTTGGGGAAGTATGAAATTTGGACAAAGCAACTTGGGAGAATTTTTTGGTTCACCGCACCCCTGGCAAAAAATTGCCCGTATGCTTACCTCGCTCCGGGAGGGCGGGAAGTGACCCTGGGAACGAGGTAGGATTTCAAGTTTTTAAGTAATATTATGAGAACTTCGACAAAAAATATTATGGCTCGCTCCCTCTGCTAGGAGCATTGCATTGTGCATGCACGATAACAGACCCCAAAACAACCTTTCGTCTTGGTTATCCTTAATTTTGTCGTACATTGTATTTTTCTTTTCATTTTCCCAGTAAACTGAAAATGGCGTTCAAGCACGCCTGTTCTATTGCACTGTTGGCCGCGGTATTCATATTGGTTCAAGCCAAACACGCCAAGAAAGACAAAAGCAAGACAAAGGGTATAGATTGACTTTGATCTCCCTGACTTTGAAGCTTATAGTTTTATTGATATGGAGTTTAATTGTAAGGGCTTTCAAGTTGTTTATTTAAATATACGCGTCTAGGTAATATTTTAATTCGTCAAAGTTCTCACCTTAATAAAGTTTTCCAAGCCAAGCTAAGTCAGACGAACGCCTGGCATATTTTAACTCGATGGTAAGCGTGAAAGTTTGCTCTATTCAGAAGCTCGTATTTTAATCCCTAATTGTCCTTGGTCAGACCTTTTTGTGATATTAATATTAATTTGTTTCGTGAAGGGAACGATTTTCCCAAAATTCACGACAAGATCGTTTACAAAGGCAGAACGTACGAATGCGCTGACTTGGTCAACGTCGATACTACGCCTGGGGTATTTTGCGGCTGTCCGTTTCTAGCTTGCTCAGGAGGCCAAGACTGTCTGGGAAACTCACTCAAGTGTTATATTGTGAACAATGATTATAATTATCTTGACATGAAGGACGAAGATTGCGACTGTACGTGGGCATAATATGTGACATCTATCACGTCAAATGCCATTATAAATGTCAAACAGAAGAAAAAATATAGCATTCATGTGATGTTGTCTAGAGAGCGCATATATAATAAAGACGCATTAATGAATAATTGTGCGATACAGATTTCATTTGGAATTGAATTGAAGACCATTAAGTGGATATCAAAGTCCCAATGCAGTCAGGGGTAAGGACGTACTGCCCGAAACTTTTCACCACACCCTGTTAAGACCAGTCCCCATGTTTTAGACTGCAGGTTGTATCAAGAACTACTTCGGTTTGCAAAGGGCTTCAAATCCCCGATTTTAAAATGTTATGGCCGATGTCCGAACTTCTCCAGAGAATAGGCTCTTCTAAGATCTATACCCAATTCTTCGCCAAAGGGAACAAACCATACTTAATTTAGACCAAAATATAGCGGTCAACATCTATATCCTATTTCACAACAAAACGGCTAAGAAACAAACCGATAAGCTCACGCGCCGTGTGGGTCCGCAGGGCGTTGTCAAACAGAAAAGCATTTACCGATTACCGCTTTTGGTATGAAATTTTATTGTACGATCCGGTGTTGATAAATTTTATCGATGAAGACTCGATTATCAATCATGGTACCTTTAAAGGAGCTACGTCACGGAAACTCATCTTGAAAAAACTGGCAAGTTTTTTCAAGTTTGTCGTTTTGTAATCGGTCTGTATCGTTGTCATTCGAAACAATCCTTGTATAATTTCAGCATTTTATCATCCCGTTGGTGTTTTTCGGCATTAGAAAACTCTTACTTTTAGATTTGAAAGTAAATGGGAAAATGACTTCAAATGCCGTGACACTGCTCCTTTAAAGTCTTTTCTTAAAATTTTATTGCCAACTGATCTATTTTGCTGTGGGACACCTTTCGAATGAATTTGATGAACCAAAGGCAAGGGAGCAGGGAAAACACCAACAGTTTGACGTGAAACTCGATGAATGGAACTGTTATCGCCTGATGACATCCACACTTTTTTGACAATGTGAAGACGAAATTGATGGTTAAATAACAGGGCACATGGCGTCAATTTGTTAAAGGAGCTCGGTCACGGATGACACAGTTTAAAAAGTTTAGCCTAAGTTTCTCAAATTTGTCAATTACAATCCTTTTCAATCGTCCTTATTAACAGCCATCCTTGATTTTTCCTAGTTTGCTGGTGCATCTTTGGTGTTTTTCTGCCTTAGTAAACTATTGTTCATGGTGACTGTGCTCCTTTAAGCAAATGACAGTACTTGAAGAATGCGTGACCTAGTCACGAATGGAATTGGTTTTCCCCCGTGATCACGCGAGTGGTGTAAGCTCTTACAATAAACTAAGGAGCAATACCAAACAAATCGTGATTACTTTGTTGAATGGTTGCTGTACATGTATAACTGAACATAAAACAAAATGATTTTATAATGCCCTTTATTAGGATATCACTGACATCATACACAGCAAGTTTTGAAAGCTAATATTTGGCCTATTGGTACCCTATAAACTTCCTCTGTGTAACACCGCTATGTATGGTATGCCTGTGGTATGTAAGCATTTCTGTGAATCCTCTATCCATCACTTGCAGCATGCTGCGATGTACAGGTCACCAACCCACTGACCATATCGACCACAGGGCCCATGACACTGGATCCTACTGTCGCCGAATGTGGCCGGGGTAATGTAGGTGGGAGTATGGGAGTATTGTTTCAGAGCACGCATGTGACCCGCGGAACGAGAAAATCCGGATGGACATGTTCCTTTAGCCAGAATGCAGTAATGGCCAGGGGGCCATTGACCTGTGAGAAAAAAATATATATATTATTTCGTTTAATTAACTAAGTCAAAGTTGCCGATGACTTATCAAGCCGATGTTTATGTACAGAAGAGAAAGCAAACGTGACAATGCGGTTTTCCCAATTATACCTTCATTTATGAAAGCGTCAATTTTTGTGTTCACTCAGGCAGTAAACCTCGCCACCAGCGTATACAGGAAGCCCACGCACACTGATCAGTACTTAGCGTACGACTCACACCACCCCCAGTCAGTAAAACGCGGTATTGTTAAGTGTTTGTACGATCGCGCTAAGCGCCTTGTAACAAAACCCGCTGTTATCTCCGAGGAGAAGAAACACCTGTCCTCTGTTCTTGTTTCTAATGGCTATCCTATTTCTTTTGTGCAGAAGGTCACCAAGAATAGAAGACAAAACAACAGAGCAGAGCCCGCAACCGAGTTCAAAACTACCGCGGTTTTACCCTATGTCAGTGGCCTGTCCGAACAACTTCGCCGCTGCCGACAACAACAAGGAGTGCGCGCTGTTTTCAAGTCGGATACTACGTTGCGATCACAATTAGTACGGCCCAAGACGCTGTTCAACCGACTAAACAAGACGGCGTTGTTTACAAGATTCCCTGCGAATGCGGAAAAGTCTACATCGGCGAGACGGGGAGACCCATGCAGGACAGGATTAAAGAACACGACCGAGACATCCGGCTCGCCCGTACCCAGACCTCCGCCGTTTCAGAGCATGCCCACACCACCGGACACCGCCACTCGCAGGGTCAAAGAGGCTATTCACATAAGACTTCATCCAAACAACATCAACAGGGATAGTGGAATTGAGATTCCTGAAGCTTGGATGCCCACGATCAAGAAACACAAGAAGGAGAGAACTACACAACGGCGAACCGCCGAGGGAACAACTAACTGGTCTAGGATCAGCGAGGATCGAAACGCACCAATCACAGCTGTTGAAAACCAACCAATCACGGCGGAGCACCATGCTTTATAAAGCTACACGTAGCCAGTCGAGTTATCGCCTGATGAAGGCTAGCAGTGTGCAGCCTAAACGTCGCGGTCCACATCACAAGTGACTACATCGTGAGACAAACGATAACTCCTTAATTACTATACTTTATACCACGATGAACAACAACAACCTTTTTCACGACAATATGAAGTTGTTCGAGGGTCTACGACGTAACAAGCCATTAACTTCAATGGCTACATAACACATCTCCGTAGTTTGGCCAGAACCTGGACGTTTCGACGGTTTAAAAATATTGTTTTTGAACGGTTAATCGAGGACGACAAACATTTTCTGACATTTAATTGTTGACAGCAAATTCTGGATGGCTGAATTGGCCGGTTAAGATTCAATTTTTTACCCTTTTCGGCCATTTGACGTACGAGTGACGCTTAGCATGCAAAGCGGGCGGTGGCACAGACCCTTTTCATAAATGGCTGCCAATTCAGTATAAATTCTTTTGTAAGTATTAAAATTAGCCTGACTAACCTCGTTTTTGAGTTGATTTTACTCCCAAACGAGTTTAGTGAGGCTAATTAATTTGAATGGATACAAAAGAATTTTAAATTGGTAGCAATTTATGAAAAGGTTCTACTAAAACCTACTACTCCGGGCCCTTACTACTACGCGCATTTCATATTCCTAAAAGGGACGACAAACATCCCCGTTGCTTGGATATGGGAGCCCCCCCCCCCTCTCCTCAAACCCCCCGTATCTCCCTCCCAAGCACCCAGACAAATGCTAGGTAAGGGAAAAGTTTGCGTACGAGCCTATTGGCCCATCATGCTGGAGCTTATCCCGTAGTATAAAGCGACTGAGAGTATTCCTACTCCCACTGGATAAGATGCTAGTCCATCGCAGGGTTGCCCCCAGCATTATATTCGCCGGTACCCATTTATACATCTGGGTGAAGAACGACACTGTGAGAGTCTTAATTGCCCAAGAACACAACACAGTGCCCCGTCCAGGACACGAACCCGGAACGCCTTGAGTTTGAAGTGAGTTTACTCATCAAACGTCATTTCCATATGAAAGGTTATATACCAGGTCTACAAAGACGAAACGCATCACGGCTTATTGGTTTAGAGCGGTTTTCAATTGAGTGTCGAAAGTAATTAGCGAATTGCTTTGGCTTTGCATTACTATGCACAGGGATTGATTTAAAACTCTCGCGTCACTTTTTAAACCAATCAGAACTGAGTTAAACTAAAACCAATCGTGACTCGCGCGCGCGTTTTCCGCGCTTTGTGTCGGCTACGTGCAATTGCTTCGCATTTTGATTGGTTCATTTGATTGTCTCCTTCCTTTGGGATTGGCCAAAAAAAATTACTTTGTATTGGCTTAACGATACTCAACGGAAACTCGCTCTGTTTACACAAAGTCAGGAAAAATTCTTAATCGCTTACCAATCGCCTGTTGAAGTTGTTGCTTGGTTGTCGCGAGGTCATCTTTGACACTCTGCAACAACGAAGCCTGGCCCTGAAGGTAGTTTGCTAATGCAGGCAAACACTGAGGTATCTGTTGGAAAGAGAATGAGAGCATCTTTCATATCACGCAGATTTGAGACAGAAGTATTTATTTATATTAACAGGGGTGGGGATGGGGGCGGGGAGGGAACAAACTCATATACTAGTTACGCACCTTAAATTCGCACCATCGTGGTGCATTTCCGTAATAGAGGATATTGTATGGCCGCGCGGAGACACCAAATTTCTCTTCGAGTGTTGGAAGATATGTTTCAACACGAGAAGAGAAATTTTGTATCTCCAAGCGGCCATGCATGTAATACTTTTGCTGCAAAAGGCGCGATTTATTGCATTACCATAGAAACGGTGATATCTTCAAATGTGAAGATAACATGTTATTTTCACATGTGAAGATATCATGTTTTCGCGCGAAAGCTCACCTAGCTGGTATTTCACTTCTGTTTATATAATAAAATTATTTCGTCCTCTTTTAAATGGCCCAGTCACACGGACATTTTGCTGTTTTTGAGTCAAGTTCCCCAAAATTATTTTCTTGTCTGTTATCGCGCACAAACTGCTCCGGTAGAATTATTAAGACGAAATTGGGATAAAATTTTAGCAGGAAGAGTGAACCGTGATATTTTTGGTGAATTTTCCATTACATAGCTTAAAATCTCGATACATTTCCATCCTCGTGATCCGTAACAAAACTAGGCAATTATTGTTTGGTTTCCAATTGATGCACAGACATGCTTTTAGCTTTTTAAAGCGACGCTACCAAAGATTGGGGCATTTTCGCGAAAGGTTACACCACCAAGATTTGGAAGTAAAGCTCAAATGTCTACATCTTATCAATTTGTTCGTATTTTGTACTTTCTTATTTGAAAAATACCGCGAACGAATCCGTGCGAACTGGAGTTTGGTTTTCCCCCGGTTTTGGTTTTTCTCTTGGTGACATGCATGGGAAGTAGCTGATAGCATCTTTAATGAGGCATAGTGACCATGAGTAAAGTCAACTTTGGTAATGTATAAAATTGCCTTCAAATCAAAGGAAACCTTGAAATAGTAGTTTACTAAGGTGGAAAACACGAAAGATGCACCAATAAACTAGGAAGAATCAAGGATGGCTTTAAACGAGGAATATTGAGAAGGATTATAACTGACAAATTTGAAAAATTTAGGCTAAACTTTTCAAACTGAAGCTTTAGCTTCTGTAAGCGCTTGTTTCCACGTTAAATGAATCTGTGTCCACGCCCACTTTAGAGGTGGAAAAATAGCTGGAAATAAATCAAAGCTTTAAGCAAAACGTGCACTCAGAGAAGCCTTCAATGCGAACTCAATCGCGAACTCAAAATCATCAAAACGTTTATCTTACTTACTTGTGCTTCACTTGGATTAGCCAAGAAGTAGACCAAGATAGCGAAAAGGAAACCAGACTTCATGATATTTAGTGAGGAAATTCAGCTCAGTCTTGCCGGCAGGTGAGAACACCAAATGACGCATCGAAACAGCCAAGCTGTAGTATATACCCCGTTGTGGGAAGTTGAAGGTCTGTGTTTAAGGGTAGTTGACTGAGAGTGGAAGGTTTTCGTTGACCCATATTTAGACAGCTTTAGGTTTAAGCTAGAACTTCAGTGAGCCATTGAAAGAGTATTGATTTCTGTACATAAAAAACTGACGAACGACCACATCTGAATAAATAAACTAGAACAAAGGATATGTGGTTAAAAAATCTTCGAACGGTTGATGTCTTTTGAAAACGACCTTTGAGGAGAGATTTTTTGTTCTTTTTTTATTTGTCAAAATAATACAGGTGCGGCAGAGACAATTACTGGTATGAAATTAACCAAGAAAGGGATATGCCTCTTTCGAAAATCAGATGGAGTTAATTAGTTATGTTTGTGTTAAAACTTTGTGTTACTCGTTCTGAATGGATAAATGAATAAGGCCTCGCTGAAGAAAAAAAAAAGTAAGGAAAAATGACTGCATGGTTTTATGTATTCCTTGACTAATTGTGAATATGTAAGCCGCCGTGACTAATCGGTAAATATATGTCCAAAACAATCCACACACCATAACAAAAAACATTAGGGATGATGTTAAAAAAACTTAAACAGCTGTTTACGCAAGATTCTGTAGAAAGCCATCTCTTCTTTAATTGTCCTTAGGTTTATTCTACGCATCTGAATGACAACAAAATATAATAACTGAAGCTACAAATGCAACGTAAGGAATAGTTTAATTTCGAAGAAAACGGGCCTCAAACCAAGAGTTCATATTTATTATATTGACACTTTAATTCACGTGATTGAAAATTGTTTTCCTGTATATTGAGATCTATTAAGTCAATACAATAAAGCGAAATGACAAGAAAAACAACAATGGTGTTAAAACGTTTTTACTTTTGCTTTAATATTGGCTTATACTTCTCTGACAAGTCGCCTCTCGTGTTGTTAAACTTCAGTAAAGTACTCTTTCTGTCTGCTTTGCAAATTGTCGCATTTCATGTAAGTAAAATTAAAATATTATGTGCAACAAAAGGTTTTTTCAATTAGGAAAAACTTTTCTAAATTTCCCTGCATTTGATTGAGGTTCATTGGGAGATCACAATGCCATTCCTTGCAAATTTGTGTATTTGAAGTTAAAGCGGAGCTCTGGCGGCCCTTCGGGCCGCCAAGCGGAACCCCATGCTCATATGGGAAAGAAAACGAAACTCATGAGTTGATTTGCTCATGGTTGGTATAGGTAATCACATGAGGCCAAGTACTATTAACGATTAATTGCACGAGAGTTTTCAAAATTTTCCAAAATTGCCCGAGTCGCGAAGCGACGAGGGCAATTTGGAAAATTTTGAAAACTCAAGTGCAATTAATCCTTAATAGTACGAGGTCTCATGGGATTACTTGTTTATCAATAAAGGGCAAAATTTATACGAAGGAAAATCACGCGCGCAGTCTATTTTTATCTGGTAAGCCTGTTTAGCGCTACGGCAATTAACGGATTAGCCAATCATTAACAGGTAATCATGCCCTCTCTTGATTACTAAAAATGCCCTCGATTAAGAAAAAATGCCCTCTCTCTCAACCAATCAGCGCTCAGTAATTTTGCCCTTTATTGATAATCATAGCTAGCGGTATTGCTCGTGGCTGGTGGGCGTGTACGCACGACGACGAAGGAGTCGCGCAAAATGGCGGCCATAAATAGCCTTGCCTTGTCAACACCTTGTCAGCCTTATCAGCTAACATCTTTGTTATGGTCAATTGACAGCTGTCAAATCGAGGTATCCGCTGACCAGTATCACATGACCAGATCGCGGGCTCAAGTTAGAACTTATCGAGGTAACGTGTTTTTTGAAGTTTACCACTGACCAGGCATTGGTTTTCTTCATTGATCGCGGGCTCAGGTCTGAAATTTTTTCTCTTGGCAGCATTTTTTAACTTTTTATGGTCATTCTTAGCGGAAATTCTGCAATTGGAGTTGACGTTTTTAATCATTATTTATTTCAGAGAAATTATTAAGAACCAGCAAAAATACGGAGCTCCGCTTTTAGGCTTGGCTAAATCTATTTATTAAATATATAGCGACAATTTTAGGTAATAAACCTTGCAGATAGAATTCTATATCTGCTATATTTTTACATGTGAGAAAAGCGATACGTCCAATCAGCTTCGCGTATGGCTTTCTTCACATGTCAAAAATATAACCAATCAGCATCAAGAGTAGAACGACCTAACCAATCAGAGCGCGGGAATTCAAATGGTTTCCAGCGAGGTTGTGAAAACAACGGGCTGCAAGTTTGCAAGCATGGGTCGTCGTTTTCTAGGTCGTCGCCTTCTAGACACCCATCTAAATTAGTATTAATTAAGAAATTAAGCAAATTCCGCTATCCACAGCATCTGATACCTTCGAAAATTCTAATTCTTTGGTTAACTTTCTTAATAATGTATTTCGATAAGGCTACAATTCAATTTTAAAGCAAGATGAAACCAAATTGTTGATTATATACTGATCGAGTTGATGTGAAATAGGTAAGTAAAGCAAAACACAAATGGAACAAGGTAAACCTTTTTTATTGTCAATGTTACCGTATGACTACCTCCATGAATCATTTGTCAGAATTCCCATACAAACCCTTGGCCTTATAATTATTTGAGGCCATAATGCTGGGGACGGTTCAAATCGAGAGTTGGGGCAGCCTGTGGTGTTGTGTGACGCCCCTTGTAACAACACGCACCCGGACAACCTCGTCCCAGGGCCATAGGCGTGGCGCTCACGACATTTGTCAGGGGCACCACGCGGGTGGCCCTGGGGACGAGGTTTGCACCCGGATGTAAAAATGCTGAAGTTGAAAAGGACAGTCGACGCAATTCGCAACAAATTATTTCAAAGTGCGCATAAATATACAAAGCATTTGTTGCTGAAATCATGTGCTGTAACGAGCAAACTGTTTTTATATTATAAGCTGGGGAAGTTACATGTAATATATCTTTAGGACATGGCAGTTAACATTTTCTGCCCATCGATAGCCAGACTTCGAAGGAGAATCAGGGACGAACGTCATTTGGAAAACGACGAAATCTTCCTTTTGCAAGAGGCCACCGATTTGCATGATGTTCAAGAATTAAATGGTCGTTCAGAGGACCGCACGACTGAACCAGCAACAGAGACGAGCCATGTTGACACTGACAGAGCAAGTAGCTCAAAGGATTATACCACAGAGCTACATGATGGCCTGAACTCGGCGAGAGATCGTAACACAAAGATCAAAGCTGTTTTAGGAATCATTTTAGCTATCATTTCGGCTTTTTTATTTTCTGTAAGCTCATTATTCGTCAAACTTGCTGAGAGTGTTCCAAGCATAGAGGTAGCATTCATGCGGCTAACAGTTCAACTAGTTTTCTCACTTCCAGGCATGATACTCTTCAAAGATAAGTTTATTTTTCCGTGGAAACAAAGCAAATATTTATTGCTTCGCGGTATTACCGGCACCACGGCGATGAATTTAATGTTTTATGCTGTTAAACATATGCCTTTGGCGGACGCTAGGGTGATATTTTACACGAACCCTGTGTTTACAGCCATTCTTGGACGTATCTTTCTCAAGGAACCAGTGAGCAAGCTTGATGTGATAGCCATGTTGCTTAGCATAGGAGGGGTGGTTTTAATTGGAAGGCCCACCTTCCTGTTTGGCTCTATGGGTAGTACTTCTAGCTCTAAGCAAGTCTGGCTGCCTACCCTTCTTGCCGTCGCCTCTGCATTTATTATGTCCCTGTCTACCATCCTGATACGCAAATTGTCCCGAGAAGTTGGTGCAAGAGTTTTGGTGTTTTATTTCTCTCTTATTGGATCAGCAATCAGCTTCGCAGCCTCTATGATCACTGGATTTAAGTTCCCAGACTGCGGAACTTATGATTCTATTTACGTGCTTGCAGTTGGAGCTCTTGGTTATTTCGGCCAGTTACTTTCAACGAAGGCCTTGTCTTTGGAAAAAGCATCAGTTGTTTCATTGGCACGCACTATAGGAATTGCTTTCTCATTTATTCTTCAGCTAACAGTATTGGATGTTATTCCAAATGGTTTGAGTATTGGTGGAGCTATTCTAATCTTGCTATGTAATGTTACTATTTTTATAAAGAAATTTCTAGAAAGGAAAAGAGTGTCACCCCAAAAGGTCTAGAACAGTGAAGTAAAATTCCAATAATTGTACAGTCAACTCTCTCTTTACGGACACCTCTATAAGACAGACAGCTCTATTAGACAGACACCTGGTGCTGGTCCCGACTGTTTCTCAGTCATTTTGCTATAACCAAACTCTATAAGACGGACAACGGACACTTTGAAATCGTCAACAGACACTTGTGAGGTGGAGAAAACTTCAAAAAATAACTTGCAGGTGTGACAACGATATTGTATTGTAATCTAAAGCAGTTATTCTCTTGCTTTCTTAGCTGAAAATTCCTGGGGTCATGTTACATTGACTCTCTGTAAGCCGGACACCTCTCTAAGACGGACAGCTGAGGCCGGTCCCGATGGTGTCCATCTTAGAGAGAGTCTACTGTTTGACTGTATACCGTCCAACCCCTACATAAGTTCCCCCACCCCTAGGCCTAACTCTCAGACACAAAGCCTTCTGAATCCCCTCCCCAGAATGCACGCCAAAAAGCTTATGAAAAAGAGATTCTTCAAGTGGACTGTAATCATGCTAATATGAATGAACTCATTTGTGTTTTTAAACTGTCAAAATGTTTCGCCACTTTTACTATGCGATATCCCTGAATGTAGCTAGAACGATTCAGATGCAACATCCCCTTCAAATACATGAGTTTTTGAAACGTAAGATAAGCTGCCATCAAAAATGATCACCCCACCCCCTCTCAGCTGCCCCGAGAAGATTGAAATCCACCTGAAGAGAGACCCTGCTAGGGTTAATTCTGACAAGTGGCATGGCCGAAAAAGTAGCAACAGCGTATAGAATGAAATCGTGACAAAGGAAAATCTTGCTTGCCAAACTTCCAACATGGTAATTTTTAAATTCAGACAAGTGACACAGAGACCCCTGGCAGGGCCTCTGTAAATAGCTTTTAAGACCAAAACATAACTTAATAGTCATGATTCATATTGTATCAGTATGTCAAATGGTTATTTGCCAATGGACAATATCACAGATAAACTAGGATTTAGCAGAACTCTTTATTTGTCTGTCGCGAAAGAACATAGAATGAATGCCCATATTACCTTGAGTTTTTGGCATACTTTTACCTTGACATTTTTATTCTTGATTTTTTGTTTTGTTTTGTTTAAACAAGATGTTCCACGGAATATAAAAGGGACAGCTCCTCCCGCATCTCACACCCTTTGGGCGCGAAATGCAAATTTGTACACATACTCTTGCATTCATTGCATGTTGTAGAGTCAAGCCTCCTGCAAATTAAACACGCTTCATAATCTCACTTGGACAAACATGAGATAACAGCTTAGTAATGTTTGACACAACATTCTCAGCAAAAAAAGAAAAACATTTTCTTAGTAACTGTCGTAAACAAATCGCAGGTCGTTTGCCAGCTATTGATGCTTTGATGGATGACTGCAGGGGCACAGCGTCATTTTTCCGTCTAGGTATGCACAGAAGGAGAAGGTAATCGAGCGTCAAAGGCGCGAGCCGCTTAGGGGGTCTGGGGGGCATGCTCCTCCAGAAAATTTTTACTTTTAGGGCCTCGGAAATGCCATTTCCCATGTTTTCTTGGGGAAATTTTCATAAATCAAAGCATGAAATAAATATGTTATATTTTTGATTTTCGAGGTACGTATGTGCGTATATTGTCGCTACATCCCTGGGCATGGGCATGAGAGTGGCCTTGTTTAGTTTAGTTGAATAAATTAAATTTTTATTTACAAAGATAACTCGCATTGCTTACAATACAATATTTATAAATTATAGAGTTTTCACCCTTACTTTGGCCAATTTTGGCAGGAAATTTTGAAATATTTGGCACATTTTTGTGGATGAATAGGCAGACCTCTGTATTTAACCCTGTTTTGAGGAGCAAGAAGAGGTATCTTGAGTCAAAATTGGCGATCTCCTGAATTTAAATTTTTTTAGGTTGGTATCTGTGATATAGGGGTATTGTATGGTCTTTGTTAGCATATGAAACAAGCACCCACTAACATTTTGCGAGAATTTGGACTGGGGGTCTAATTTTTTGAGCATTGCAAAAGTGCAAAATGTTGGGGCACCATTCACGACCGTCACATGCTAAAGCTAAATTTTTACCATAGGCCAAGTATGTGTGGTATAATGTTATAATTAATAAAAAATATAACTAACCCGAGAAATGTTTTAGTTTAAATTTCATTAAATTTATGAACTGCAGCAATTTTTAAGAAAGTATAACTATTTTTAAACCTATTTCTATAACTATTTTTAACTTTTTAATAGATAAAAAGTTTAATCTATTTTGCTTTAGTTAGAATTTTTTCAGCCTGGTGTAAAGCAAGAATCATAATCCTCTGCACTTTGTTAACTTGGCTAAGGCCTCAATTGACTCACAGAGTAAAGGGAAAATTTTTGCTCTATTGTTAAATTATAATAATAATATTTGAGTGTCAACTGTATCTAGCACTGACATACTAATTGGGGACACTGTAAAGCAAAAATGAAATCAAATCAAATTATATTAACTATGTTCTTTGTTTTCATAAAATCTGAGTTTAACTGCAAAAGGCTGCAGGCCAGGGAATGCCATTTTACAGTTCTGAGCTTAGTTACCAAGCCTTTGAATGGAAGTGAGGCTGACGGTGACCTTGCTTTGATACAAACCCTCTTAACTTGCTTTTGATATGTAAATCATTCTGTTCAAATGTTAACTAGTCATGACAAGGTCACCCCAATAGACCAATTCCGATATATTAAAATTCTAACATGGCGCCGAGGCTTAGGGGAATAAAACAAAAGAAATTATTTATTCATCCCTAAGCCTCGATACAAAATCTTTTGTTTTATTCCCCCAAGCCTCGGTGACATGATAGAATATTAATATATCGGAATTGGTCTATCCTTGCTTTCATACAGAGGCCTGGTTACATTTCACAGAACTGTAAAATGGTCTATTTGACCACTGGATTGTTTAGATGCTGTGAAGGACACTCAAACTTTTTTGTTGTGTTATACTTGCCATAGAGTGAAAAATTTAAACATTGGATTTTTCAAGAACCCTGTTTGATGCTAGAATGTGCTGTGTGCTCCTTTGTCCCTTCTCAGATTTTGTTATTTTCAAATTTATACCCAACTATACATAATTGTGATTTTGCACCCGAGCTGGTGATTTCTACTCAATCTACACACCATATTCATTGCAATTTATCAAATCCAATGACTGTTCCTCTCGGGTGTTGAAGACACCAAAACAAGGCCAAATGCAGACTGCAGACTTGAACTCTGGTTTTTTTTATTTTGCCACACAACAAACAAAAATCGACGTACAATACAATAAATAATAAACGTAAACAACTCATACACAAGATAACAATAAAAATACAAAACCACAATAATATTAAAGGTAGAAAGCAAAATGGCGAGGGAACTTAATAGAAAACCACGGGGCTTGTTAACCTCGTTCCCAGGGTCTCTCTTTTCCCGCCCCCTGGAGCGAAAGAGGGGCGGGAAGAGAGAGACCCTGGGAACGAGGTTGGGGGCTTGTAGGCTTAGCTTCCCTCACAATAAACACCAGATGACTGATTTATGTAATTTATGACAAGCCTTTTTTGTAACATAGTTAATAGCCTGAATATCACTCTGGTTGCCCTAAATAGCACTAGGGTTAGCCTGCTTTCATTTAGTTCTCAATAATAGTAACGGTAGCACCACATTTCCTTAAAAAATTCTGCCAGTCTGCAGTCTGCATTTGTTGCACACTGTGGCGGAACGCCGCTGTGCGTTATACAAGATTGTGTGATGCTCCCAAAGTGACTCGTTTACACGGCCAGAAGCAACACATTTTTAAAATCCCCAACCTAACAGCCTTTTGAAAGCCTATTTTTGATTTGTTGGAGTTAACTGTTTGAAAAAAAAAGAGAAATGAAAATCGAGAGCTTTTACTTCCTTTCGATTGCGTTATATTTCGTTACGCATCGCTAATTTGCTACAATCGATGGTGGTTACCATAGTAACACAAATTGATAGTTGGAAATAAATTTATTTGTAACTCGTTTGCTTCTTGTCGATTTTTGCTTGCAATGGACAGCTGGGAAGGCGATGGATTCACCGTAAGGGTGGTAAGCGAAACCGAACTGTACAGATCGAGTAATTCAGATCTCGATCTTGACCACTTACCACCGATTAATCCAATAACTCAATCGCCCACTCTGTCTGCAAAGCCCGACATCTCAATTGTCTGCATGAAATGCGAAGAAGAAATCAAGGTTCGAAACTTGAAAGAACACCAAGAATTCCACAGCGCATTAGAAATGTTCCGATTCTCAATGGAAAGGAAACCTTCCAGTGTGAAACAGTTGATAAAGCGACGGCGCGCCATTTTGAGGCGACTCAACGAAACAGCGAGCTCCGACAATCCAGTTTCCATGAAGAAACTTCAAAAGCTTAACCTGGCTTACGAAATTATCAAGGCTGACATCGAAGGTACAAAAACTACTCTTCGAAATGTAGATGAAGTTTTCCAAAATCAGCCGAATATAAAAGGCCATGGGACAAGTCTAAGCTGTGCGCTTGCTTTCGGCGTTTGTCAACATGCGAATTCACGGTGGAAGACATCAATGGAAGATAGGTACTCGTTTAAAGATTTCTTCTGTAATGATCCTCAGAGCGGATTCTTTGCTATTTATGACGGTTATTCTGGAAGCATGGCTGCAGAAAAGTGCGCGCGCTATTTGGGCGAAATTCTCGAAAGGAAAGTGGAACGAATTTACCACGAAAACATGAAACAAGAAAATGTTAACGAGGAAATCGTAACTGCTTTTAACGAAACGTTTGAAGAAATGGACAGGATTTTGCTCTACGGCGTGGAGGAACAGTCAAGGAATCGTTGGAGCGGCTGTTCGGCTCTGACTTGCTTGTTACGAGGAAATAATTTGTATGTCGCAAACGCGGGAAATATTCGAGCTGTGTTATGCCGCGGGGACGGTTCGATCGAGCGTTTGTCGAACATTCATAGTCCCTGGAACAAGAAAGAACGACGTCGGATTCGGAAAGCGAAAGGGGATGTTTCCAAAAGCGATAAAACTGCTCTTGTTAACGGTTTGGTGACGAGTACCCGGGGCCTTGGAAACCATGGCGATCCGAATCTGAAGACCAGTGTGATAAGGATACCCTTTGTTAATTGCCTTACTCTCGATGACGCGGATCAATTCCTTATTCTGGCGTCCAATGGAGTATGGGAAGTTTTTAGCGAGGAAGAAGTCATCCTCCTCCTGGAAGATATTTTACCTGATATTGATGTGAAAGCTATTGTAATGAGAATGCAGGAAAGAACTTCGGCTCTTGAGGTGGGGCTGCCCGTCCCAAAGTGGGATGAACTTCCGAGACGGGGTACCAAGGTCATGGCCTCACCTGAAAGGAACAGAGACACTGAAATGGTGAGCTCCAGTGAAGAAAATTCACAAGAGCACATTGCAAGCAACAGTGATAGCGAAAACGGAAACAGCGATAGTCCCACAGAAATGGATATGAACAAACCTGTCACAAAGTTACCAGTCCTATTACCACCCCTAGCCCTGTCATCAGTGAGGACACGAGCATCAGCAATGCAAAGAAATGAGAAAGCTTGTGTGCTGGCCAAGGGCTTGAGTGAAAGACTGGTGGAAGGAGCCATCCTTGCAGGAAGCCGTGACAATATCACAGTCACAGTTGTGCTTTTGAAAGGATGTCCACTTCAGTTGTTTCTGTTACCATCTATTTGAAGAGGCACTGTCATTTCCTGCCAAAATCAGTGTCTTATGCCAGTTATTGTGCACAAAATGTTCCAGCAGAATTATCAAGAATTTGAATGAAACTTTAGCAAGAATGAACCATAAGTTTCAAATGAATCTAATTCCATCCTCATCCATAACAGCATTCAAGTTTCAATGTAGTACATAGTCTGGCAACAAAACTAGGCTTTCCATTGATGTTTATGCTAGAATAGCATGACTATGATTAAATCTGATAAAAAAAAGAGCAGGGTCAAGTCTTGTCAATGGATTTTTTCAACCTATTTGACAAGTAAACATCTGTTTTCATAGGAACTCATCTAGAGGCTCCAATGTCAAAAGTTTTCATCAGGGTCTGATATTGATGGTATAGAAGATAAGAATAAAATATTTCTTTTGAAAGCAATTTCTATGCCAGCTTTCTGCTCATTTATATCTACTGTCATCCAGGTCCGAATTGTTCAAAGGTTCGACAATGGGCCCAGCAATTTATATTGCAGACAATACTGTCTAATAACTGCTTAATAGCGAAGTGCTTGGAGTGATGTGTTTGCCATCTTTCATTTAGAGTATTCAAAACAACACAAGATTTATGAATGAAGTGATACGAATCACTTCAACTGAAGATAATTCATAACTTGCAATAAAATGTTGTCCACTCTATACTGTAATTAGTCCCTCTTTTTCATAGGAATGGTAACAGAGGTGTTTTCATACTTTTTGGTGGCCTAATAAAAAGGTAAAGTCTGCATTTGAGGCTAGTGGCCCATCAGGCCGGAGCTTATCCTGGTTTTGGTTGGCCTAATGGTTTATAATAATTATTGTGGTGGAAGCAGGGCCTGCCGGGGCCAAAGCTGGATTTGGGTTCAAGTTGTGTCCAGTTGTGCATTGACTAGGCATGATTGAATTGTAAGAATGTTACATGACTTCCACAAGATGCTTAATTTATGTGGTGATTATAAGTCACATTAAAATCTGCACATGGAATCAAAGGGAACCTGCTACTTAGCTTGGCGTTTAACTAATCTAGCCAATGCTTGTTGGTTCAATGCACGCAAGAAATTCTGCACAAACTGACAGTTTTTCTTTATATTTTCTTAACACTGACCACAATTTACATAATATTTACACCTGTTTACCATAGATACAAAAAAACTATTATTAAATATTATTCTGGCTAAGAGGTAATGGGCAACGATAAAAGAATACATGTCCGACACACCCAATACCATGAACTGGAGAAGGCTAAAACGTTGTAATTAAGAGCCCTTTCATAAAAAAAATACTACCATTAGATAAAATGATTATTATATAATTATAACAAACAATATATTTACAGTAGTAGTACAAAGTACATGCTAGGAGGTGAATTTGAAATCCATGGAAAAGCTTTCCTCGTGTTCAGAGTGCTTTCACAGTTTCTGACAGCTGGCAACAATCTACTACCAGCTTCTACAATGTTTATTTTTACAGTATATTTTATATAGCGAATGATGCATGTCCAACACTGCTGTGCAGCTGTTAACAGGCTAGCCCTCGTCGTCTGCTCAAGGCATTTGCTCTCTTATTTTCTCTAGTTTTAACACCTTTCATACGGCGCTCTTCCCTGTGGAAAAAAAAAATAAAAATTAAATTGCTTGAGTATATGACTTATCTTTAGATAAAATAAAAATGTTAACTTTGAGCTATTTTTTTCATATTTTATTCAATTTTTTAAAGGGAACCTCTACTCTTTCGACAAGTTAATGTTGACTTGTTTGAAATAGTACCTGAATTTCAAATTTTGCCGGATAAGCAGGAAATATAATTTAATAGCAACAAAAAATGGACAATATTATCGCTTTTAAATATTCCCCGCTCCACCATTTTGGATTTGATGATGTATTGTGGTTGCCCTATTGTTTCATACAAAAGATGCTGTGCTTCATAACAATAGCGGCAACCATAACACGTCATCAAATCCAAACTGGCGGCATGCGGGAAATTTAAAAGCGATAATATTGTCCATTTTTTGTTGCTATTAAATCATATTTCTCTTTTGTCTGGTAAAATTTGAAATTTAGGCATTACTACAAACAATTTAAGGTCAATTTTCCAAAAGAGTGGAGGTTCCCTTTAAGTATAAGTTTTATACCTACTCAATCTGAACTATTTTGCAGAGTATTCTCACCTTGATGTGACCTTTGCACTTTTGACATTCACTTTACAGCTTTTTAATTTTGCTTCGCTGAAAGTTGGTCTGCACTGCTCTTTGTATGAAGAAACAGGTTTTATCTTTCCAGTATGAGGTTTGTATGACAGAGGTTTAGCTAAACTGGCTTGAAGGTCAAACTTTTTTCTTGGAGTCGGAGTGGGGACAGCAGATACATTTGCTGGTAAAAATCTGCAAAAAAGTTAAAAAATAACTTTTAGCACATTGTTTGTTACTGTTACTGTTTTAGATTAGTTATCAGGTAATTGCGATCGTCATTATGGCTGACACTCAGTGTTAATTGTATCTTGTAAATTTACCAAAGTGTAATTTTTATGACCTTGTTAGGAAATTATCATCATCATCATGGTTGCCATCAGCCACAAGATTTAAGATCATGAAATTCCCTGACTTTTTCTTGTCAAATGTAAAATTTTACTGACCAACTAAATTAAAAAAAATCTCAAATTAGTCCAGGTAATGGCCTCCAACCTCCCCTCACATTTATTCATCATTGAATTAGCAATAGTACTAGATTAAAGTTTCACTTTGCCCTGACTTCTCTTGAAGACTTTTAAAAACTTCCCCTGACTCAAAATGAAATTCCCTGACTTTGAAGAATTTTTTCCCCTGGCCATTTCCTCAGCCTGTGGCAACCATGATCAACATCATCTTTCCTTTTGCCCTAACTGGCAAAAAAAGCAGCCATGCTGAAAATACAGTCTGGTAGTTAGAAGGACAGAAAAATTTACTTAAAAACCCAAACCTGAATGGCGTAACAGCTGTTGACTTGCGAGCAGGGTTTGCTGGCGTCTTTGGTTTATTTTCACCTGCAGTAGTGGTAGCAGCAAAGGATTTACGAGCTGCAGGTGTCTTTGGTTGCCCAACATTGACAGCACCTCCAGAGAAGATAGGCTTGAAAACCTGGGGTGATTTCAGTCGGAGTTTTTTGCCACTTTTTGTAGCTGATGTTGCTGCAGAGACATTTGTTTGTCTGTTGCGAGGTTGGAAGAATGGCTTAGCTACAGGAGAGCCAAATTCAAAAGTTGCTGATGTGTTCAGGGTTGTCACGGTTGGCTTAAAAGTAACCTCAGTTGGTTTCAGACTTTGACGTCTTCTAGCAGCTCCAGTGGACTACAATAATAATAATAATAATAATAATAACTATAATTAATATAGTAATAATAATAATAATAATTTTTATAGTTATTTATTGGTGCTAAAATTAATAACAATAAAAACACCTTACAGCTAAAGATAAAATGAGAAAAACATTATTAATAAACAATAAAGCCATAACTATAACAAACTATTGAAACTATTAATTTAAAAAACATATTGAAATAATCAAATATTAAAAAAAGAAGAAATCAGAATCCACAGAATATTTAAATTGATTTCTAAGAGTATGTTTAATAGCTATTTTAATCGAAACATACTTTTCTTGTAGGAGTTTTTGAATTTTCCTTCCCAGGCTTGCAGGCATCTACAGCAATCTAGTTCACAAATACAGACGAAAACTTAGTTAGCAACAAAAATGAAGAATTTTGTGGAGTCAATGCCATGATCATATTATGAATTAATATTAATTATTTAACAATTTCTTATATAAGGTTATAGGATCCATGAATGTCTGGGGCACTTAATGTATAGGGAGCTCTCTCACCTTTGCTCTCTTAATGGACTGATTGAAACCTTCCATTCTTTTCCTCTTTTTCTCCAAATAAACATCAATAGAATCCATTCTGAAATTAAGAAAAGGCCATTGGGTAGTTCCATAAATTATTAAGCTTTGTAAATGTCTTTAAATTTTGTTGGCCTTAGAGTAAGAGAACCCCCCACCCCCAGGAATTTCCAATCACTTCTGTGAGGGGAGAATTTGATATTTTTTGGATGTAAATTTTGACACAATGTTATAATTTAGTCTATTCTTGAATAAAAGTAATAACATCACTACTTAATTTAACAATGTACTGATACAGGGTCGTCCACAACTTTTGAGCTACTCAGCTGGTAAAAAATTGGAAGTAGCTGCATGGTGATTATCATTTTCATATAATTATCCAAGGATTTCAAAATGTTTTGAAGTAGGCGGCTGTTATAAGTGAGCTTTTGGGTCACAAGCTGATTGCTGTGACCAGAATAGCCGGAAGCATAATAGTCAAGTAGCCGGTGGAACTCCAGCAGCCGCCGCCTTGTTTTGAAACCCCTGAATTATCTGTGCCAGTATTGGAATGAAAAATCACAAAAGTAGCTGCACAGATGATTAATTCTGCCGGCTGCCAGCCATTAGGGACATCCCTGCTGATATACTTACTTTTCAAAGTGTGACTTGTGGATTTTACTCCATTTAGCAGCTGACGAGAAAGAAGAAAACTGTGAGTCATAGTGAGTTTGACCTGGTTTATAGGGTCTCATGCAAAGGAACTTAGAAATTTACAGTTAAGTCACTTACAATAAAAGTTACTTTCAATAAAAATGGCCGTGCTAACTTTGCTGCTGATAAAAGGAAAATGAAATTTTCTGGTGAGACTATTTTGTTAGTACGTGCAAGTTGTACTCATAGTCGCTCTCGTCGTAGAATCTAAAGGTCTCTAATAACATTTTATAAGTGGCAAATAGGAACCATGCTGTTCTGTCCCAGTGTACTGGTACACAAGGAAATAACCATTGTATTTTCTTTGTTTAGGAGTAATTGGTTAGCGTTACGTTTTATTTGGTCTTTTGTATCAACTCTTGTGAACCGGTACACAAGGACAGAACCAACCATGCCCAGGCACCAAAGTGTCAGTACTGCCTAAAAGTTACCCATGGCCAAAGGATATCAAATGCAGCAAGTGAAAAGAACTCACCTGGAGTGTTACATGTACTCGTTTCTGCTGTTGACAAATCTTTATGGACAAATCTGGGAATTTTACATTCCAGCACTAAAACACAAGAGACAGAAAGAAGATTCATTTGATTGAGTGAATTCCTACAATTTTTAATAGTGCCTTTCAATAACACGCGAACTCTGCTCATGTTTTTCGTTGCTGTCAATCATCAAGCGGACCTCTCAGGAAACAGAGGTACACTTCAACAGGGTCAAAAGGTCACGTCTGTCAGTTGTGATTGGTAGACTTTGATCCATTTTGTCTGTTTCTGATTTTCAAGGTTCATAAGCTTTTTCCGTAATTATGATTGACGGAAGCAAAAAATGCAATCGTTGGTTAGGTTTTGAACTTCAGTGTTCGCATGTTATTGTGAACCGCACTAAGTCCTCAATTCCTTATAACATAACTATTAATAAAAGTTAACTTACTTTTCTCCTCAACTTTCTTATCAAGCTGATCTAGGAGCTGTTTCTTGTAGAAACTGTCACTGTCATGGTCACCTTCATCTTGTTGTTGGTCTGCTGTCTCTGTTTCCTCAACAGCTTCATTTACATGTACCTCCACACAAGAAGTATTTTGAGGCTGTTGTTCTTTAGAGACAGTAGAACTGGGAAAAAAGAAAAATGAATTACGACGTCACAGGTTTACTCAAAGTGTTTTAGTCTCTTTGTAAAATGCAACTTACTTACTTCCATTCAAGGGATTTGATAAAGAACGGCAATAATTAGTTGTGGTTCAATTTTATTTATTTCTTTCGTTTTTAACTCATTATAACACATTACTCACATCCGAAATTAAAGGAAAATAGAATTTAAACCAAGGATAAAATTAACCCACATCATATACTTACCCTTCTGCTTTTCCAGAAAACTGCGATGTATATTCCTTTAGTGCTTCAATTAGCTGAGCATTCTGAAAATTACATATTTGAAAACCTTGTAAAACAGTTTGCATCTACATTTGTCAGTCTGAAGGCTACACAACTATTGGTTATTTTGATGTATTAAACTACACTTATAAGCAAAAGTAATGACGAATCGAAACCATAAAAAGCTAATAAGCTTAATTTAGTCTCTAGTATTTGTTTGACGTCGTACAGAACTCAAAATTCGCTTGGATCAATTAGGTTCAGTTTTAGCTTCACAAACGACAATTTGCGGTGCATGTAGTTTTCAAGTTCACTGTACAGCAGAGCAGGGAAGTTTTCAAGTAGCACAAATTCTTGTTGGGCGCGGATCGTATACAAGAAACGCGACGCTGACTAGATTATATCCATGCGCATCTGGTTTGAAGGCTACCCTGCATAATGTTTTCTGCAAGCAGTTTTGCCCGCGAGTTTTGTCACGTTTTGTAAATTTATGTGACACATGAAAGCTCGTGATCTTTTGTACTTGTACACATTATTTCTCTGTATTAGCACTTCTCAAAGAAAGCTTTTCAACTTCACCATTCTTTAGTTTGAATTGGAACGTGGAAAATCTAAAGCATAAAGCACATACCTTGCTGTTCGCTTTGATTCCAACGCTTTTACACAATTTTTGAAGTTCGCCGCGTTTCATTTCTTCAAGTCTGTTTACGTCAAAAGTCACCTCCATTTTTCACCAGAAGAGATTTAGCTTCTAACAACTCCAAAAGATCTTGAAAGTTACTCAAACCGGGTGTATGTATGTTTTGGCTCTAACGAGAGTCCCCCGTCTTAGCTGAGATCGCGATTTGTTTCGAACGTTTGATCAACAACAGCTGAACTGAATTTCAAATCCAGACCCTTTCCTCTGATTGGTCAATTTCTCACAACGCGCGCCCCTGAAAACTAGTACTCAGCTTCCACGCGTTGGCAAGTAACGCCTTGTTATTTACCTTATTTATCAAGAACGGGCCGCCTGAGGCGAAAGCCAAACACGCAGAGCTGAGATATTGTTTGGGTTCGTATAAATTGCATTCAATCAATATTTGCTTAGAAGTCGACGATGCAGTGCCTCAATTATTCATGTTTTCAAGGGATTCCAGATCTTTATGAGTGCCATTTGCCACACTTTTCAGCGACATAACGTTTTTAGACTTTATCGATGCCACGTTCGATGCAGATGACAAAGTGTCAGATTGTGTTGGTATGTGCTATCATCTGTAACTGTATCATTTTGTTCTACGTTTCTCATGTACAAAACATAAACGGGGAGTGGCCACAACAAAGCCGATTAACAGCAATTAAGGAAAAACTTGCCTTTCGTGGACGCAAAGCGGCACAATTTGAAAATGAAGTGACGATCGTGTTTCTCGAATTTGAAGAATTCGAAAATGACATCGGCCGCACTGTTCGATCCATCTTGGAATACTTCCCGAACGTTCATATCGTGATTATATCACGTAGAAGACCTTACCCACCATTAGATCTCCCAAATGGGAAAATTCAGTTAGTTGTACAAGAAGTGTCTCCAGATCAAAAGCAATCTTCTGGAAGGCCTGAGAATTATATTACAACACCATACGTTATGTTTGTACCAGATAATGTCCGACTTGACTCTGCAAGCTTACCGGTTATGATGCTTGAAGAGCTAATATCCTCAGCTGGTTTAACACCTCAATTTAAAGTTGTCGCAGTACCAGTGAAATCGAAGAAGACCGTTCAGTGTAACAAGCTTGCTTTTGACATCAAACGGTGGACTTTAGAGTACACAGTTTCTGAGGAACAAGCACAGAGTTATTATAGAACTTGTGATTCCGTTGGTCCTGATCAAGTAGTTTTGCTTAAAGCGGCATTTCTTCATAGTCTCAGTACGCCATATATGCGACCTTTTCCTCAAAGTTTGTTCATTCAAGCATCGCTGCACCATATTAAAACAAAACTACTCCACAAAGTGTCATTCACACAAGGATTTAAGCTGTTTACAAATGCTCACACAATGTGGAAATATGAAAACAATCTTAAAACAAGAACGATCGACATGCACAAGAGACTTGGAATCAAGAAGGTGGTTCTACCATTAGGACAGGTTGATTGGTATGGCTGTGGCAAAAACACAGGACGGTGTTTTGGTACTGTTTATGATGACATGCCTGAATATCTTTACATGTCCCGCTGGACACCTCCATGTTGCCTTGAAAACCTGCGACAAACAGCACGATACCTCTTTAGCATTCTAAACAAGGCACGTGTTAGGTATTGGTTGGAGGGAGGTAGTCTGCTAGGTGCTGCACGCTATGGTGACATCATTCCATGGGATTACGACGTTGATATTGGCATTTATCAACATGAAATCAGCAATTGTTCATTTCTTGTTGAAGCAGAAAAACATTCAAATATTGGAAAAACCTTTGTTGACAACAAAGGTTACACTTGGGAGAAGGCGCTCGAAGGCGATTTCTTCAGGATTCAGTACAGTCAATATAACCATTTGCATGTTGATATTTTTCCATTTTACGAAAAAGATGGCACAATGACAAAGAAAACATGGTTTGAAACTCACAGACAAGACAGGGAGTTTCCTGCACATTATTTGAAGCCTTTAGGAACTATTGATTTTATTGGAATGAAAGCATCAGCACCCAACAATGTAAGGGAATTTCTGGAGTTCAAGTTTGGTAAAGGAGTTATTGAGAATCCTCAATATCCTAATCCATCAAAACTTAGAAAGAAACCTGATACTAAGTCTTGATCCTTTCCTTTCACAAATATCATTTTTTAAAACATCGATGGTGCTGTCAGAAGACCCAAATGGCTTTGTTTGAGCGGTTTGAGGTCGAGGCCTGGTCAAGGTAATTGTGATGTGTTCCTTGAAGAGGAACTTCACTCCCAAAGTTGCTCTTCTTACTAAAGAATATAAAGAAGCACAACTGGCAATTTAAATAATAGACAATATGACATAACAATGGTATCAGTACTCTGGGGTGGGGGGGAGGGGTGGAGGTGGAGGTGGAGAGTGATAAAGCTGCCATGGGCTTACTGGACCTTACTGTGTGCAGTATGGTAGAAAAACTCCTAGCTTGGGGTGGAGGTGGAGAGTGACTAGGTACTCTAATTAATTAAAAGCAATTAGACTACTCACCCTCGTTTTCTATGAGCGATATTCAACTCAGCTGTGCCTCATTGACTATTCGCTCATGCTTGTAGTCTAATTGTGAAATAATTATTTAATTTTGTAAATAGCTCTTAAACTGGAACATGCCATTCAAACTATTTAATGCTAAATAAAATAATTATCACACTGTCTTTTCTACAATCAAGGTTGCATAGGATGCGGTGAATTTCATTGGCACAATTTCTTTCAGCAAAAAAAATGAAAAATCATCAATATGCTATTTAACCATATTTTTGAATTGGTATATAATAATATTCAAATTCGAAAATATGTAATAATGGCTAAATAAATACAACTTTATAATAATCAAATTCAAAAATATGTAATAATGGCTAATAAATACAACTTTTTTCAATGCATTATTTCATTTTTTCTGGTTTCTCTAATTAGTTTATATTTGGATACCTCCAAGCCACCCAGGACCCTCTGATCTATACAACTCGCTAGGTTGACACCCCTCTGAGCCAGACATATTTTTCTAAACCAGACACTTCTTAGCTTCCTAGCTCCCCAAGCTAGATGTCATTGTCAGACACCTAAATTGGATGCCTCTCTACCTCTAACCCCAAAGAAATGTAGGACTGGTGGGGGGGGAGGGAACTCAATAGAGTTGTCTGTAGGGGGATACTTGGCCTGAAATGGTTGCTCTTCTGTTCTTTTATTAAAGGAAAAGAGATGGGGTAAGCCTTTTGCAGGCACATTGAGGGGGTACCATTTATCTACTGAAGGAAGATAACTGAAAGGGGTACCTTTTCTTTCAAAACAGTTTTCAAAATGAATAGACCAATTCTGATATATTAATATTCTAACATGTCGCCGAGGCTTGGGGGAATAAAACAAAAGATTTTGCATCAAGGCTTAGGGATGAATAAATAATTTCTTTTGTTTTATTCCCCTAAGCCTCGGCGCCATGTTAGAATTTTAATATATCGGAATTTGACATTTTGGACAACGCAGATTTTTTTGGGCAGCAAGAGAAATTTGGGCAAGATACTGTACTTGGCTTGGGAGAATTTTTTGGGCAAATGGTTCACCTCCCCCCCCTCCCCCCAGCAGAAAAAAAAACCCACAAGCCTATAGCCTATAGCCTATAGAAAAGGCAGTCTGTGACATTTTTAATATTAGAAACTTGTTGAATAAAGAACCCAAATGTAATTAGCTGAAAATTTTTATCAGTACAAAAACTGTGGTAACTATGATGTGTCTCAGAAAACATGTATGATAGTGGGCAGAGTATTTTCTAAAGCTGTCAAATGATGCACAGGAGACCCAGATTATTCCCATACATAGATGTATTTACATGACAAGAGTAAATTTAGTTTTTTGTTGGAGCTGGTGTCGATTTCCCAAAAGGGAATTGTTTTGCTTTGTGTTTGGGGCACAAATGTATTTCCCGCTATCAATAATTCCAGCGTGTGATTGGAAGAAAACAATGAATGTTCTGGATGATCGAACAATTCTTTTCCGTGACCACTCGCGGCGCTGATTGGTCCTTTCAGAACACATAATGTGCTTCATAATATATGCAGGAATATTGAATATCAAGCCAGCGAGTCCCGGCCCAGTTTTGGGGCGTCTCACAGTGCTTTGATCAAGGATTTGATTGTCGCTGTTCGTATACTGCCCGCTTTAAACGTGAAACTACAGCAAATTACGCGGTCGATCGGGGCGATACAATCATGTCCGTGGACGTAAAACATCCTCTTGATGCGGCAAGTACTGATCTGCTCGAAGTAAGCCGCCACAGACTTGAACCACTCTCGACAAAGATGGAAGAGCGAGATGCTGACGTTATGAAGGTGCGTTTTACTTGCATTTTTTTTCAAAGATCGGCTTCTTATCAAACCAAACCAAAGTTCGCGAGATTTTCGTTAGGGCATGGGCTTTAAATCAAGACGAAATAGCAAGAGTTTTCTTGCCCTTTCTATGTGGGTTGAATGTTTGAAATGTCACTTGTATTCGTGCGTGACGAGAAGCAGCTCAGATGGCCTGGAGAGCTTGACTGTAAACGCCTGAATCGAGTGATCTCTCCGGTGACTGCCTGCACTCTTTGGTATCGAGCGAAACCTGAACAAAACGCGAAAAATAGATGAATCTTTAGGTATAGATTTGTCTATTTTAAGTCGTGATGAAGCACATGTTGAAATTAGTTGTTTTAAGTCAAATCTGCAAGCTGGTCATGCTGTATTCATCTGGCATGTGTTTTTCTTTTGAGGAATTCTTACTTTTATTAACGCTCGATTCCATCATCACCAAACCCCTTACAGTTTTTAACTGATTGTCCTGAAGCTAACGTTGAAAATGCAGACAAATACGATCTTGATCGATGTCGGTTCGAGCAGCTTTAACCAATTTACAAAAACCTAAACACGCGAAATCGAGACATGGCTAGAAAGCTCGAACGCAAATACCGTTGTACATGCTGGTATTTCGAGAATCTTTGTAAGACGAGCTCCAAACTGTAATCATGGAAGTCTATTTGAACGTCTTTCGATTCGAAATATCATAAATCCCGTTGGTTGCACGAGCGAGGGCTAGAACTTCTCGCTTTAAGAACATCCACTGTCAAAGTTGGCCACGTTTCAGTGATCTCGACCATCGCAACTTTTAAACACTAGTCAAACATGTTCTTCACTCAACAAACATGTCTGCTGTATTACGTTTTCTCCATTCGAATAGCTCCTTTCTAGAATATTATCAATGCAAACAGCACTAATGCAAATTTCCACGCGTTCAACCCACCCATTCATTGCAAAGATGCGCGTGTTGTGTTTCTTTATTGTTGTTTATTACCGAAATTGACAACGTACGCGGCGGCTTATTTACACGTAAAGCGAAGTTCCTAAATTCAAACCCCGTTTATACTTTGATTGATATTTCCTTTTCTAACCAAAGATAAATTTCTCTTTGTCTGCTTCATGGAAATCAAAATGCGATTTACCGCCGAATCGAAGACTTGATCAAGGCGGGCATTTTGTTGGGTTTCTTCTGTCAAGCAAATCACACTTTGAAACAGCTTCCAACGGAGATCGCAGCAGCGTATTCAGACAATGTGATTCAAAAGGAACATGTCAATTTCACGCGAAAGTGCAGCAGATAACGTGGATGAATATTGTTTTCAGTGGTGGAAATATTGCTGTCTGCAGTTCTAAAATTTCAAAGTATTTATTTTCCCTGTGATACATTTGAAACAAACGTGAACCTTTTTGGGACTTTCTACGGTTAAATTAGTAATTAAAAACCTACTACGGTTCGTAAAAACGCACAGGAAATATTTTGACTAGGGTAGCCTTTGTTAAATCGTCATAAACATCGGAAAATACAATGCACATGTAAATAACAATGACTACATATGCAAGAGAGAGTTGTCAATATTTTTAACAACAGTGACAAGAAAAAGTTCTATGCAGCAATATGAGCACCTTTTAACCAAAAAGCAAAATAGTTTACGGAGAGCAAATTGCTCAACTGGCCACCATCCAATAGCAAATGATGGCTGGGCCTTAAACAATTAGTCATTCACTACCTAATAAACATCTGCAGAAGTTAAGCAGGCCTTTCGGTGCTAAGCTGCAGAGAAAAATCCTCCTTACTGGCTACCATGACTAAAATGGTTTTTCAGGAAAGGTTGAATTAAAGGAGCATGTTCCTATGGAAATAACCCCCCCCCCCCCCCCCAAACAGATGTTTTTGACTCTATGACAAGGAAATAGATTTCAGTTTCTTTGCTTGGATTTGAAATGATGTCATTTGAATCACTGTACAGCCTTATATAAATTTCTTTTACTTATAATTTAATTGCTTTTTATTTACAATTTAAATTTAATTCATATGTGAACTGTCGAAGTAGATGAAAGTGAGCAATGATCATCGCAGTGAATTTCCAATTTAAGCAATTGGAATAAAGAAGCCTGACAAAATTAGCGCTTCAATGGGAATTGAACTTGTGTGACCTCCGTGAATACTGGTAATAATGTTCTACCAGTTGAGCTGCTGTATGTTCTACCAACTGAGCTATTGACCTCGCTCCCAGTGTGTGGCTTCATAGCTCAGTTGGTAGAGCATCGAACTGGTATTAATGGAGGTCACAGGTTCTAATCCCGTCGAAGCCCTGAATTTTTTCAGGCTTCTTTATCCCAGTTGCTTAAATTGGAAATTAACTGCGATGATCATCACTCTCTTTTACACTTTTGTTACTTCTTACTAACCATTCTTGCAGTATATAGATAGCTGACTAGCAGAATATTTACATGCGGGAGGGGGGAGGGGGCATGTTCTATACCATGTGAATCAAAATCTATGTTGGCGTGATGTCCCATAAGAGTTTGCCGGCATAACAATATTTAGATTTAGATTTAGATACCAAAACAAGATTTTGCAGGCAAACAAAGTTTAATGATCATTCAATAATTTGAAAGTTATACGGTTAAGTCATGATATATCAGGGTGATGTAATAACGAGGCCTACCAGAGGGGTAGTTGTAGCCTGTTTCAGGCTCTCAGATAGTGGAGCATGCGAAGAAAAGATACACAAATGAAGCGAGTAGAAAAGTGAAGAGGTGGGGCTGAAGTGAAGATGTGAGAGCCTGTAACCATTGTTTTGAAATCCTCATGTTGGTATACCAGCTCCTGGTATGCCCTCTGATTGGTTAATTTTAACACTTAACATCAATAGCTGTCATTATTGGCATCCAGTGGCATACTCAAAAATGGTGTTTGTGTTACACATGTGTGACTTTCACGAGACAGAATTTAGTGAAATCATGACAATGTTTTCGGACTTTCCCGCATATAATAAAAAGTGTGCGCATAGGTGAGCAAAAGTAGTGCCTTCTCAATATGGCTTGTGGAAAAGATGTCTTCGCTGTTCTACCCACTGGTTTCAGTAAAAGCTTCATTTTTCAGTTGTTCCCAGAAGTCCTGAATGTTTTGCAGTCAGACGAAGTGCCGATGTCGCTTTGCTCAGATGATGTCCTTGCTGTTTTTGTTTAATGTATTGCTGTCACATTTTAGCTGCATAATCATTATGTAACCGCTTTTCACTGGTTTGAAATTCCCTTATTACCAGTATTCTGGGCCACGTTGCATGTGGTTCTTACGCCTTGTAAGTCTCCTATAATTGGCCAATATTTCAATCCACCACTTATTTGTAAAAATTATATGCAAAAGTCCAACTAAAATATCTGGCACTTCTGTACATAAAATGAAAATGACAGTCATATTAGAGTACTGTGTACTTTGGGTATTAGTAAGAACTGCACAGAGCATCACCTACGATTAGTATAATAACACAAAATGGCAGGTCCTGTATTGTTGCCACAAATGGAATAAGTTTGGCATTTTACGGCATGAGATAGTGTTTTGCTAAAGTCTTGACCAGTGTAACATAACTGCTGAGCTGTAGATCTCTCAATATCAGTGTTGAATTGTATTTTACTCCATGTGTAACATAACTGCTCATTTTGCAAGTGTGTATTATGGTTAGCAAATATCCAGACTAGCTAATTTTTTGTTGTGCCATTTCAAAATTAATGGAAGCAAAGATGCTACTATACAGCTGGTAAAGTTGAAATTTTCATTTCATTTCATTGCTATTTTCATAATTCATATAATGATAAAGAATAAAAAATAAATCAAAGAAAGTCATAAATGAAAAAGTAAAATAAGAAACAAAATTACTGAAAACATAACACAATTTGTTTGTCAGTGCCAAAAATCATCAGTTGCCTTTGAAGCTTTGAACGTCACTTTATATTAATTTGTATCTAAAGGCTTTTTTCATTAATTATTTTCTTGCAGAAAAAGGATACCTAGCTCCCCCTGCCACCCCTCCCCCCCAGCTTTGCTCACACATTTCACCCCCCCCCCCCCCCACTAAAAATCTTGTTGTGCAGGCCTTGTAATGTTGTTTTTCATTGTAATTTGGTAAAATGAGACCTTGCACGGCTTTGAAATATATGATTGCTACATTAGCCTTAGCCCAGGTACCAGGTACCTGGATCGGTATGATGTTTTTTTTTTTTCACAACCATGCATCCGGAGTGCAGTATTTTTCTCTCAACCTATGCAAGTTTCATTTTCTGGTTCCTTTGCAATGCAGCATTTTTCTTATTTTTTTGGTTTTTGGACCCCCCCCCCCCCCCCCCCGCCTTCACATTTCTTATGGTGCATCCCTTATTAAGTAACTTGCCGAAAAAATAAACGTTATTGTGGACGAAATAAGCAAACATGCATGGATGCTGATTGCTTTGTGGACATAAATTATTTCTTGGGTTAAAAGGTCATTTGTGGTCTGCTTTAAAAGCTATAAAAATCCATTTACACAAATAATAAAGTAGTTATTGCATCCCTCTGGATTATTAAAATCCTTCTCTAAAAGCAAACAAACTTACCGCTGCCTTGGAGTGATTAGAAATTGCTACAGAAATGGGTCAATTGGTGTAAATTCCATTGCCCTTTGTTCGCATTTCCCGGGCATAATATATTCGTGCAAAAGAGCTCGTGACTCGGGAGCTATAAAAAGCAACTCGATTGGCTGGCTTTTTTATTCGACGCTTTCTGATTGGCTGAAATCTATTTCATGTTGGGCGGGGAAGCTAAAAGGTGTCGCGAGGAATGCGCTTCACTGGACAATGGGTTTGCCTTATTTCGTATTCTTTCGTATTCCTTGTCAAAGTTTGTGTACGATGAAAAACCGCCCTCTTTAATCCAGCAGAAAGCTCTTTGCTTCGGATTTCATAAAAGGTATTCGAAAGTGCTGCACGATTTGATCCAAAGAGGCGGGAAATTGTGTCACATGCTTTCTTGTTCACACCAATTTTCGAGTTCAGTCGATCGAAGTGTGAACAACGTGACATCAACCACAGTAATTCAAATCACTGAAAAGAACCGAAAATAGCGGTCAATGTGCCAGAGAAAACGTCAGTGTTTCGCTATGGAATCGTTTTACGATCAGCTTATTTTGCGCCAGAGAGATCGAAAGTGTTTACAAGTTAAATTTCAACCACAACGCGCACCCTCCGGGCCTCACTCGAACTACTTTTGTATTGATTTCCGACCATTTCCTTCTTCTTTTAAATTATGTTTTCATGAATCGAAGTACTGATTTCAATTTTTTAATGTTTTAGGCTTTTATCCAGTCTATGGGGACAATGGGTGAGCCGCCAGCCGACTATATTGATCCCGAAGATGATCAATGGATGGAACAACAAAGTTCAGCAAGACTCTTCGAGAGATCGCGAATCAAAGTTCTCGCAGGTTCGTTTTTCTTTTTTCTGCCATGTGTATGTTATGAAATCACGGATGAGAAGTGAGCGAAAATTTAGTGGATGAAAGCATTTCTGCTCACGATAAGCATGTGTCTGCATGTGGACGATGCATCTTTTATTCAATCCAACAACCGAATTTGAAATGTAAATAATTTATCGACCCTCGCGTTACGATCACTTTGCAATGTATATGGTCATTTTTATCTCCGACCATTGTCAATTTTAATATTTATTGTATATATCAGCTTTATGCATCTACGCTGTGTACTCCAACAGGAATAAAGCAACAAAAATTGTTTCGGATTGTTCAAAATAAGCTTAACCTTCTTACGCCCAATGTTATTTTATATTTTGTCTTCATCGTGTTTTGTTTTCGCCGCTTTATTGCAAAAGAATGAATTTCGCTCAGTCGTTAGCTGTGATTCTTTCCGGATTTGTTGGGTGTTAAAGCGCATATCAGATGTTTTTTCTTTGCCCAGACGAAATCTGAACCGATTGAAATAGATCCTTGTACAGGAATGACTCTCAAAAGTCGCGGTATTTTAAGTCGAATTTTCGGAGAGGTGGGGTTCGGCTTACTGTTGCGTGATCTTTTGCTTAGCATGGAGTTTGACGTTTTACACTTAAATAAGAGTTAAATAGTTTGATTCTGTTGTTGTTTGGAAGGTATTTGTTGGTGTGCTTTGGCTTTCAATCAAGACAATCCGAGTTAATTGTTTTATCGTTGATCAAAAACAAAAAGCGTTCACCAACATGGCAAGCGATATTCTGTTATATTAAAGAATGAAATGCAAGACAAATTTAAATCAGCTCTGATATTCCGAAAAAAGTCTTCGATCCATCTCCGTTTCCCTTGTTACTAAAAGCTGGTGCTGCAAGCAAAGAGTTATTCTTGAAAAGGCAACTTCTTTATATCGCTTGGAATATTTCCTGTGGTTCGCGTGACGAAATTTCATTGCTGTAATTTTCTACGGTAGCTGACCTGTGGGTTGCTATGTATTTTATGTTATAAATCAGAATCAAAGCATTTAAAAATGAAGTTTGGACATTTGCGTTGCTTCTTTTAGACCAAAGTTTTGATTGATCCTGTTGTTAAAATTAGCTTGAATTTTAATAATTTTTGCTTGGTAAATTGGAAACAAAAGAAAATTTTATAAACTCATTTAATTACAATAAGCCCGCGAGCGGTGGTTACCTTTAGGTTACACCGACATAGAACCACTGCAAGCAACCCAACAATTCTTTGAGTGAGCCGCTGTCTGGCACCACAGACCAGCAGAACCAGTTTAGGAACTTGATTTGGCTTGGGTGCATACGCTCACCCACATATATAGCCGCTGAGTTTGAACTAGCCTGCTGTATCAAAGCTGTTGACAATCAATCAAAGTTTGAAGCAATGTCTGACTGCGTTTTGCATGAGTGATCACAGAAATGTTTTTGCGATAAATAAATGTTATACCTGTACATATTTGGTCAAATTTAACTTTTTTTATGTAGCCAAAGCATTAAGAAAAACTTCTGTGATACTTAAACTTTAATTTCAAGCCTTCTGCATTTGTCAAGTGAATGAAATTGAATGATTACAGAAATTAATGTCATGGGAAGCAGAGACAGCCAGATAAAAGTCGCGCCAATGTCTACAGCTAGTGGAATTTAAAATGATTTTACCATTTGCTCTTATGACCTTTTATGATGTTTTAGTCCGATAGTGAAGCAAAGCAAAGCTATTTTTTTTTTGACAACTTCACTGCATAAGGTTTTATTTTACCACTGTTAAAAAGTAATGTTAAGATGTAAAGAGTTATAGAAATTTATTTTCTGCAACAACACTTTCGTGATCGCTGGTTTCACAAATCAGTGATAAGAAAGCAATACAACGGACTGTACATCATGGGGGAGTCACACATTCTCAATGGAAAAACGGTCGGCTGTTTGCAGTGGTTACTTTCTTGGCGTAACATAGAGGTAACCATGTCTTGCATCATGTCAAAGCTTTGTGTGAGGCACAGTACTTGTCTAATGGTTAGTGCGCTTGATGCCGGATCGGTTGGTCTGGGCTCTAGCCCTGGCCGGAGCATTTCATTATGTTCTTGGACAAAACACTTTTGCTCTCACAGTGCCTCTCTCACCCAGGTGTAACCCTGCGACAAACTAGCATCACATCCAGCCTGGGGGAGTAGAAATACTCCTAGTCAAAAGAGCTGGGATAAGCTCTGTCCTGATGGGCCACTAGGCTTGGCCACAGACTCTACATTTTATGCAGAAGCTAGTCATTTTTTGTTATTTTATCGCTGCTTATAGCTAGTTTAACATTTATTAACTTGCATTATTTGTAGATGAAAGAGAAAAGGTGCAAAGGAAGACATTCACAAAATGGATCAACTCGCATCTTCAGCGTGTTGGTGCAAGGGTTAATGATCTCTACCATGATCTACAAGATGGGAAAAAGCTGATACTCCTTCTTGAGATTCTCTCTGGGGAAAAACTGGTAAGCCTGCAAAGAGATTTGCATGTGATGCTGTATTTGCAAAATTAAATCCTTAATTGCACAGTTGAGAGGGTTAGGGAGGGGGCTAGTCATAAGGGATACATCCTCATCCCCAGAACCCACGATCCTTCTGGTCTTTACCAGAGATCGAGACCTGGCCAATCAGCCAATAAAGGATTGTTGCCTCTGAGGATGAGAATGGGCTAAGATATATCAAACATGAGAGACAGTGTTTCATCTGGATATCCAAACACCAAGAAGATAGTTAAAAATGTGACGCACAGCAGAGTACTTTTATCGAACTTCGAGGTGTTTGGATAGCCGATGAAACACTGTCTCTAGTGTTTGATATATCTTCTCAGTCGAAACAAAAACTAAGGAGTAAACAGAGAAATAAAATCGTCAATCTATGCTTATTAAGATCGGGTATTCAAACATCCTTCATGGTTATGATTTTCTTTGTTTTAACTTGATGAATTATTAAATAAATGAATTTGAGAAATAAGCTCTCTTATATTTCCATGAATCTATGCTACATGTACATGTACATCTAGATGTCTATTAGATACAAACTCTATTTAACAAGCCCTAACCCTGCTTTTTTCACAAATACAGCCCAAACCATCGAAAGGAAGAATGCGTATTCACCAGCTTGAAAATGTGGACAAAGCTTTAACATTCTTAAAACAAAAACAGGTAAGCTTTAAAGTTATTGTGTTATTGATGAAGCATTTCCTTTCTTCAGATTTCAAATCTGAATTCTCCTAACTGCTTTTCATACATTTGCTTAATTAAATCTTTTGAGAATGTAATATTTGATCATTAGCTAAGATTTTGTTAAGATGATCAGGATTGCAATATCTTTCATGTTTCAATTTACAGCCTGCTGGAATTTGGTATCAACTGTAGACTTGAAAAGGCATGATATTCTAATTATCTCTTTAGGTTGGTTACTAAGAAGTGAAGGATGTTCTTTGCTTTTATATTTAATTGTTTTTCTTTTTGTCCTCCTTCAGGTACATTTGGAGAACATCGGCGCTCATGACATTGTAGATGGAAATAACAAGATTACACTAGGTCTGATATGGACGATCATCCTAAGATTCCAGGTACTGATAAATTCACACCCACAGATGTGTTGCCAAAATTCTTATTCATAATGATGAAGATAATAGTGGTGAGGATGGTCCAGGAAGGATTTTTGCTTTTAATCATCCATTGTGTATATTAGAAAGCAAAAAGAGGAAGATTACTGGTTCCATGCATTTACATGTATAGCAAGATCTGTTTTGTAAATCAATTGATCAGTTAGTCTGTCTGTTAGATGGTATGTTGGTCAGACTGTCAGTCGGTCAGAAGTTCAGTTGATCAATCAGTTAGTCCTGGAGTCAGTCAGCTCTTATTATCAGCCGAAAATATGAAGTGAAGTCAAAGACAGAAACTGCTGCTTGCCTTACTATCAGGCTAATATAATTTTATTTAATACTTTTATTTAATATTTAGATTATAATGAAATTGTTTTATAACTGATGAGTTGAATTTGTTAATAGATTCAAGATATCACAATTGAAGGGGAAACTAAGGAGAAGAGATCAGCAAAAGATGCCTTGTTACTCTGGGTCCAGTCTAAGACTGTTGGGTAAGCCTTACAGTTTAGTTTTCAGCTGTAGTATACATTTAATTCTTCTTATTCTTAAATTTGTTTCCTAATGAGTTAAATTTTATCACCTGCAGGTATCGTAATGTGACTGTGTCTAACTTCACCACTAGCTGGCGAGATGGATTGGCATTCAATGCACTCATCCACAGGCACAGGTAAGTATACAAGCTCAAAATAGTGTTTCTCCTTACAGACTGCCATGCACTTGTTTATAATCATTATGGGAATTTGGTAGTACATCAAGACAATCTTTAGTTGATGAATTGCTATATTCTCCTTTACTGTGTGCACTTTACATTGTACTGGTATCACAAGGAGAAAAGCGGCCATGATCACCCTTTAGAATAGGAGTTTAAGGGATGCTAGCCAGCCACACCTTAAACTCCATAAAATCTGCTATTTTGGATTGCTTCAGAATTCTGAAAATTGTTTTTTGAAGCAAAATCTTATTGCATCACCAAATAATTGTGAGACTGGGGGTTTGTTAAATAACCTTGTGTTAAATAACCTTGTGAGGTTTCACGGTGATGTCTTTCCTTTAGACGTTCTTGATATGAATTATAAAACTGAAAATCTTGTATGTCAATAAAAACAAAGGCCCTTAAAAAAGAGTAATATGGTGACTGATTAGTTGAGAGAGGCAGTTGATTTGTGACGTATTGCAATTTGTTTTTGTTGTTCTCCTGTAGGCCTGACCTGATTGAATATGACAAACTCACCAAGAGTGAACCAGAGAAGAACTTGAACCTTGCATTTGAAGTAGCAGAAACACAGCTTGAAATACCACAGCTGCTTGAAGCAGAAGGTATGCTGTAAATAAAATATGATTTCATTACAAGGTTGGCCTCTGTTTCGATCTCTACCAAGAGACCTATAAAAGATGTGACAGGTGTAAGAGGCAAGAGAAGAAAAGGTGGGATACAGAATTCCCAAGCTGGCAGGAAATTAGTCTCCTTCGCAGCCGTTATTAGGGTCGTCACGCAATGCTCCTCCCCACTCCTCCCCACTAAACCCGAACCACATTCCTTTCCCTTTGTTTAGACTTCGCGCGATAATTGCAAAATGCACCAATTGCGCGTTGCTTATTATTATCGCTAAAACCAATCACTTTGTGGTTTGTCAATGACGCGCCATTTTCCCACGGGAATTTAACGGCTCCTTCACAAAATCTCTGCCCCCCATTTCTTTGGAAGGGTCATTAATTCTAAAGTTAGCAAAAAGTTGCAAATTTAGAAAATAGCCAAAACTGGATTACCTATTTTTCTCATTTGTTGCTTCACATCAACCAATGAGACATTGAAGTCGGCCTCTAAAGTGTGATAAACAGCATTCACAGGGTTGTCAAAATAAGCCGGCAACCGGCGCATTTCACATGCTATTCGAAATACTGCGCCGGCTACTCCGAATGTTAGTAGATCAGTTCCAAGCATGATATTGGAGAAATAAAATGAAAATAGACACCTACTTTTTGGATAGAACCTGCTACTCAAAAACCTACTGACAACCCTTCATACATGTAGTGTTAATCATGACTTCTATTTTGCTTGTTAGATGTGAACGTGGACTTCCCTGATGAGAAGTCAGTCATGACATATGTTGCAGCGTACTATCATTACTTCGCAAAGATGAAGACGGTTGAAGTCAGTGGTAGCAGAATTGGCAAGGTAAATTTAAGGGTAGTTTTAAGGGTTTTTGTATTTTCCTTATTAATTGTACATATTGACATGCTTCTTTCCTCAATGGCATTTTCAATTTCACTTACAAATAGGTGATAGAACGTATCAAGGAAAATTCTGAGCTGATTGAAGAGTATGAAAAGCTAGCAACAGATCTCCTAGAGTGGATCCAAATTACAATTGTTAAGCTATCAGACAGAAAGTTTGCCAATACTCTTGTTGGGGTGCAACAACAAATGTTGGAGTTTAATCTGTACAGGACTCGAGAGAAACCTCCCAGGTAAGATGATGTTCATTGTACACAAGCCAGTTCTTGATCAAGTGATGTAACTTGTAACATTAGTAGGGCACCCTGTTACTGAAAAAAGAGATTTAAGGTTGATAAAAAAAATGAGGGAGGTATTTCAGGGACATGATTATTGTACGCAGGGTATCTAATTCGACATTGTGCAATCCAACCCAATCATTTTAGGGGCTTTCAGTAACTGAACATAATTGAGCTCCCAATCTACCTTATTTGGACATTTGATTTCTGAATGGTTAGCAATCAAACTCAATTGAATTGTTCACTTACCAGACTTCTGGGTTTGTGTTTGTTTGTTTCTTTATAAACATGGATAAAAATGTGCTGCCAGATGCAGCCTGAACAAAACATTTTGAATCAGATTAAGTTTGATTGTAATCGACTTGTTTGAGCTTTGCATGGTATGCTTGGCAACAACAACAACCACCTTTTTTCATGCCCTTTGGGTTGAAATTATTGTTTGATTTCCAAAATAATGCAGTCAAACACCAAGCCTTTGATTGAGTTCAAATGGTGTTTGGTTAATTTCTGTTTGATTACCGTATTTACCCATGTATTAGTCGACCTCGTGTATAAGTCGACCCCCTAACTTTGGGGCCAAAAACTAAGTTTTCTTTATTTTATTGGAAAACTTAAATATATTGTATTTCTTAGAATTATTGTTCAGGTAAGTACTATTGATATGTGAAACAATCACAGCAAGTTTCATTGTGAAGTTTTAATATTCTCGCATGTCCGCAATCGTTTTAGCAACACATGTACATGTGGGCATTTTGTCCATAATGTTCGAAACAGGCTTACAAAATCAGACATACTAATTGCAGACAAACCTTTTTGACTGTGGAAATGGAAAAAGCAGCTTTAGCAGGCAGGCAAAACACCAAAGAAGGTCTTAAATCTTCGAGAACGCTCGATAAACAGCGTGTTTAGAAAACTTGGTAACCAAGCTACAAAATCGGTCGAGTATTGGTAACTGATGACTGCACGTGCTTACATCATGCCAGGTTACCAAGCAAGGAGTTCGAAGCGAGAAAGATGTTTTTCCTCAGCAGATTTAGGCTTTATTTTGCAAGAAATGTCAGGTCTTTATTCCGAAATTGTGCCAGGGAGTATCTTCAACCCTCAGGTCTACATAAAGCAGATAAATTTTAAAGCATTTCGACTTGAACTGCGAATTTAGACGCAGACCGCTAAGCGAAGGACTTCGCGTTTTGTGTCATTGTTTGTAAGATGTTTTACGTAAGATTATAGACACAATTGTTATGCTAATTGTGCCGAATTTATTTTACTGGTGCTTGGGATTTAGTTTTTGACCCATGTATAAGTCGAGGGCGATTTTTTGGACTGATTTTTAGGTCGTGAAAGGTCGACTTATACACGGGTAAATACGGTAGATACCAAGGGAAACTAACATTGTACATAGCAACATGGTACATGTGGCAGGGAAGGAAATTGGTGACATGTACCCACAAAAATGCAATAGGAACTCATTGCAGCAACATGCAAAATTTTTTCTGCTCTATTTTCTCACAAGTATACATATTGTGACTTGGCCTTGTTACAATTCACTGTGACATGCCCTGCAACATGCTAGCACCTTTGGCAACTATATGCTATTAATATAAGAAACACATCTGGTCACCAATATGTGAACTCGATATTGCTTGCAATCACCTTAACCCAGTTCTTTTTTCCTAATCATGCATTATGTACAGCATTACAATTATTAACAACAAATGGCCGATTGCTTCCACTAATGGTATCTGTTTTTTGCACCGCCAGGTTTGTTGAAAAAGGCAATCTTGAAGTCCAGCTGTTTATTCTAACAAGCAAACTGCGAGCCAATCATCAAAAGATGTACACACCACCAGAGAGCAAGGCACTGAGTGATATCAACAGGGTATGTACTGACATCAATTTCCTCTTGGTGCGCAATAGCACAGCCCTGATTATGTAATAGACCATTTTTGCATTCTCGTTATTGGACTGAAACTAGCTTGCAATGGAGGCTGGTTTGAGGAATCTTTTCAAATGTAAGTGACCTCAAGCTTGTTTTAATGATATTTCCCCACATTAGCCTCCATTTCAAGCTAGTTCCAATCTAATTCTGAGAATACGAAAATGATGTAAGTTCCCAGATCAGAATGACTGCAAGTGAAGGAACCTTGTCCACCTTGGAGAGGTGTCTGCATGGCAGTGGTGTCTGCTTAGAGAGACTTGACTGTATAGCTGCAGAAAAAACTCCCTTGATTTAATATTTTAATACAGTTTGAATTTCTTGTCACTTCAGGCATGGGAGTTGCTAGAAAGAGCTGAACATGAAAGAGAACTGGCTCTGAGAGAGGAACTGATGAGGTATATCTGCAGCATTTTTTATTTTGTTTTTACGATTCTTTGGTCAGGCATTAATACATGGATGGTTAAACACTACAATGCAGGTGCACACGCTTGACATGCTTCAAGGGTTGTCAAAAGTAACCATTCACCAGCCAAAATCACAGTCTTCTTCATTATCTTGATCATTGACTCTGCTGGGCAATAACCTACCTGGGCAATAAGAAGCCTACTTAAAAACTTTATTAAACCCTGTGCTTCAATTATATTTTCTTAAGTTAGCGTTTGGCATAACCTCTTCTTATTTGTTGTTTTTCGTTACTTGTTTTATCCAGGCAAGAAAGACTTGAGATGCTTGCTGCCAAATTTGACCGGAAGGTGAGGCAGTGTTTATTTCATCTTAATTTTCCGTGCAACCCTCAATTACGTCTGTCAGCAGTTCAAAAGTAAATAGTGATTGACGTATTGATCATGATTGATTAAGTGCATGTGATTACGTTACAGGCTGCCATGCGAGAGACATGGCTGAACGAGAACCAGCGCTTGGTTTCACAAGACAACTTTGGAAATGACATTGCTGCTGTGGAGGCGGCAACCAAGAAGCATGAAGCCATTGAAACTGACATCATGGTATGCCAATAGTAAATACTTTGGGCCTTTTGCTATAAAACAACTGGATTAGGTAGATTTAAGAACTTGTAAAAGTTTTAAGAAATTTGTTGCTTTAGTTATATATTCCCAAAACTGTTGAATATTTTGTTCCCAAAATTGGACACAAGTTAGCACAAGTAAATTTCTACACGACTGTTCTGCAGAGAACTAGAAGCGATTCACCTTCACCAAAGCTTTTATTTTTTTGTCTACCACTTTTGCTCTGAGCGTTTGGTATGATTGATGACCTCAGTAACTAATTTATTAGGTAACCAGCCCGTGGCTAGTGGTCACAGCTTTGAGTTTGCTAGCCAATGCAAGGTTTTTTTACAAGTAAAAACTGTGAAACCTGTATGGAAATAATTTGCAGACAGCCGATTTTTTTGGGTTCCCAGTTTCGTCTGCTCTTTGAGTTGCTTACACAAGTGTTCTTCAAAACATTTTGACACTCCTGACTTAGACAGCTTAAGAGGCTGTCCGTTAGATCTGATTTGTTGGTTGGAATTCACTACATTTTGTAGTGTAGTTAATTATTATTGTCAGTTAATTTACTGATAATGTCTGTTTTATCTCAGGCATACGAAGAGCGCATCAAAGCCATTGTTCAGGTTGCAGATGAATTGCAGAGGGAAAACTTTCATGATTCTGATAAAATCCAGCAGAGGTTTGTGTTTTTTTTGTAGTCTGTTTGATGAACTGGAAATTCCATGACATTGGACCTGACAAAGACTTGTTAGGATGCTGGGATGAGAAGATTTTCCTGTCAGGCTTTTTATTCCTGTTTGCCTAATTGTTAAGTGTATGGGAAAGCCGTCTGCTGATCGAAGTCTGATTTTCAGAAGAGGCCTTATAAACATGATAATTTAGTCAAATTGGGCCGGCAAAATTTGAGAATGGTCTGTTTGGAATAGAAGGCATGAGATTTTTATTAGGGGTTTTGAAGACAATCTGACCAGATCTGAAGTCATCCAAAAGTTCCCGAGGATGGTTACAGTCAAACACTTCCAAAGACCATTTCCATGTCCCAGTAACAGGGTGTGTTTTGCCAAACACAACGATGTCGATTTAACATTGTCACAAACCTTGTCAGCTGAGGCTACAATACTTCAAATTGATGGTATTGTTCAAATATTTGGTATTTTAACTGTATTTAATTTGTTCATTCTTCAGGAAAGATGTGATTTTACAGCTCTGGGAGCAGCTTCTGGAGTTGCTCAAGCGTCGCCGTTCTCGACTGGAGAAGTCCATGAAGTTACAGCGCTGCTTCCAAGAAATGATCAACACAATTGATTGGATGGATGAGATTAAGGTAGGAGTAGTTACAGAGCCTGTGGATGAAAGGGTTGGAATGCACCCATAATGTTCAATGTCACTAAATGCACATCTTGGAAACTGTAAATAGCTAAATTGTTGTCTTTGTTATCGCAGATGGGCCTTTTGTCTGAAGACTATGGTAAACACTTGTTGGGTGTGGAAGATCTCCTACAGAAACACAGTCTGGTGGAAGCCGACATTGCGGCACAAGCAGACCGAGTGAAATCTGTTAATGAGCAGGCCGAAATATTCTTGCATCTGGATAATGAGAATGATGGTATGTAGTTGATTGTATCATTCTGGACAAATCAGTCCAAGTGAGAAGGCGCATACAGGCTATACAGCCCTTGCATGTGACCAAAGACAACTGTCAGGCTAACATTGCTGAGCACCATGGCAGTGGAGTTGTAATCAATTTTCTGCTTGAACAACAATTCAACTTCTTCATTACCTTATTACAGGCTTCAAACCAGATGAAAATCAAATCAGAGATCATCAAGCTGAACTGGAGGGAGCTTACAATGAACTCTTGATGCTTGCGGCAACAAGGCGCGGCAGGTTAGATGAGTCGCACAAGCTGCAGACCTTCTACCGAGATGCTGAAGAGGAAGAAATGTGGGTGTCGGAAAAAGCCTACTCACTGCAGTCTACAGATTATGGTCATGATCTTAATAGCGCCATGGTTCTATTGAACAAGCATGAGGTTTGTGATGTATTTTTACCTGTAAGTTCAGGTTTAGTTGCTAAATGGAGACTACATTTCTTTGTATTAACGATGCACAATGGCCCTTTGGTAAAACTTGGATGTTTGAAATCACCCTGTAATTCTTTGCAAACCTTTTAATACATCATGGATTGTGTCTCTTGTAATGCAATCTGGCAACTAAAAATTTTAATTTGGTGACCATTTTTTACCACATTGTTGCCAACTGGTTACTAAAGGATTTTGTAAAATTTTTCAAACCCTGCACATTCTGTGAATACTTTAAGCATCCCATAAACAGACTCCTGTTCTGAGTGGGCATTGTATGATAACACTGTATTTATTAAATAATGTTTGCACCTATCTTATAAATTTTCAGGCTGTCGAACGCGAGATGGCCAAACGCGACACCCACACAAGAGCTGTGATGAAAAGTGGCCAGGATCTTGTTGACTCTGGGCACTATTCCTCTGACACGATCCAGTCGCGCATGGTCAGCATTCAGAACAAATGGAGGAACCTGCACGATGTCGCTGGGTATCGCAAGAAGAAGATCCAGGAGAATCTACTACTGCAGCAGTTTATTGCCGACTACAATGACATCATGTCATGGCTGGACATGATGGAGAGAATAGTCGCCAATGACGACCTTGGTTATGACGAGGCGAGCAGTGAAGTGTTGTTGAAAAAACACAAGGTGTGTATATGATTGCATCAGATATGAACTGAAATTAATGAGTCACTAAACCTTCCCTCTAAGTAATAGTGTCACTCTGTTAATCCAGTCACTAATGGCTGCAACAATCTGGCCTTATTTAGAACTTCAAGGCAACTGTATTCTTTAAGGAGGCTTACTACAGTTTTGAGGAAGTAAATGAGCCCAACTTTAACTCTCTAGTAAAATGCTCAGAAGTGTTTATCTTTCTCTGTTGGTTACAGCAAACAACCATATGCAACATTTGACAAATACAATTGCTAGTTTATTAGGATTTTATTGTTTAAATGTTGCATATGATGGTTGCACGCTGTACAAATAGTAATGAGAAAGATAACATTTCTCAAAAGAGTTGAAAGTTTAGCTCATTTTCCTCTTCAAAACTGTAGTTGGCTACCCTAAATGAGAAAGAGACCATGATAATGAAATGGCGGTAATAACAGGGTGATCATAAAGCAACTTTCTTCTGCACTAACCAGTATTAAATAATTACTCTTACAGATCATCGAGGAGGACATTGAAAATTATGCGACAGTGATTAAAGGTCTACATGATCAAGTTGATGAACTTGGCGATGAGGACAAAACATCTCCAGAAGTGGTCGATAGATGCAGAAAGTAAGCACAGATATTTGCATAATATTATATCAATGTACCATTGTTCTACATTTCATGTGAGGTTTTGGTCGTCATTATCATCTTTATGCAAAACACAGAATCACTTTATTTATTACAATAATTCTTGAATTATTTCTTAATGATCTGTGTTGTAATGTTCAATACTTTACTGCTTTCTGCAGTGTGGACACGCGCTACAATAACTTGCAGTTACAAGCAGCCAACCGCCGACACAAACTGTTGGATGCCCTCTCGCTCCATCGGCTCAACAGAGATGCTTACATTGTGGATAGCTGGATTAATGAGAAGGTTGGTCACTACGTACATTTTGAATCTGATTGTATTCTTACTACTGTCATCTCTCTTTTAATAGACACACCTACATGTACAAGATCACAACTGCTCTGCTACTAACATACATGACATAACCATAACTCCATTAACCTTTGCGATATTCGTCACTGTTTGTTATGTATCTGCCCTCTATTGTCCAAAGTGTGCTCAATAACTGTTGTTAAATTTTCTGTTGAATTTGTGTTTTTGTAGGAGGACAGACTTGAAGCAGCCCTCACTGTTGACAAGAGTATGGATCTCGAAGAATGCCAGATCATCGAACACAGATTTGAAGGATTCCAGCAGGTTTGTAGATATCGTGAACTGCATGTCAAATGACAAGAAGTTAATCTTTTCAAGGAAGAAAAATTCTTTAACTCTGTATTAAAGAAAGATGTGTTCTTTCTCTGCAGGAGTTGAATGCTAATGAGAAACGTGTGGGAGTGGTGAATGATCTTGGAGGCCAACTCATCGAGAAAGGACACATCAACTCTGATGAAATCAAAGACACAATCGATGGCCTCAACACAAAGTAAGTACTGTTTAAAAAGTTCTGTTAAACATCTTCGCTTTCAGTTAATTGAAAATTATATTGGTATAGGAATGAGAAATCAATAGTTCTGCTGATCAAGAATATTTAACTGTTGTTTACTAGGTGGGCAAATCTTCGAAATGCTGCCGACATCAAGAAAGCCAAACTAGACAAAGCACTCAGACTTCAACAATTCCATGCTGACATTCACGAGACCAAGGTATTTACACAAAGTGGCTGTCTCCATTTTTGTGTTCAAAAAATCAAGTGTATGTTGAATTAGAACATTGATCACTGATTCTTTTGTGTTTAGCTGTGGATTACAGAGAAATCAAGTCTTCTGCTCAGTGTTGAGGAGGTTACAAACATGAAGGACCTTGCTACAGTCATGATCTTGCAGCGCCGTCTCAACAGCATCCAGAGAGATTTAGGGCCTTTGGAAGACAAGGTGAACCTTCTACAGTAGTTATATCTACATACAAACATTCATTATTTATCACACTCTTGATACTTTTGACATTGCTGATCCTATCAGTATGCAGGACGCGTGTCATAGATAAACCTACCGGTAGTAACTGGGCTTAGCTCACCAAGAGTTCTCGCAGCTCAGTTGGTTAGCAGGGGTTTCATTAAGTTGTTGTGCAGTAGGGTTTTTCTGCTAGGCATGTTTAGTTTTTCTTATGAAAGAAAATAAGTAGAGAAGACAAAAAAGCCGGGCAAAGTCATGGCCAAGTCTAGTTCACAGCCAGTCAATTTGCCCGGTGCCTGGCCTTTGATGAACCCCCTATAGGTTTGTTAGAGTGCCAAACTGGTATCTGAATGTTTGACTCCTGTTGGGGACTCATTTCTTGTTCATTTGTTGTACTGGATGGCTGCAACATTCATTCTAGGTTAAATTTTACTGTAATTTTATTTTTTGCATCTGCAGGTCACAAAGCTAGAAAATGATTCTGAAGTTCTCTGCTCTGAATACGATGGGGTAAGCTGAAAGTAACAAGCAAAATTGATGTGTGATACAATTATTGAGAGATTTGACATATCTCTTGTTTCAAAAAATCTTGGAAAACAGTTCAGAGGAGAGAGAAGGGATTTTCAGTAATTTTGTGAGGCAGGTCATGGGTACATGAAGTGTATGGTAGAATCACTTAATATCTGCTATAAACAACATTTAAATACACCGTTCCATAATTTTCTTGTATTGGTGTACTGTGCTGAACTGCACTTACTGTGTATTGTATATGATCTATAGGAGCCTGAAGAGCCAATTATCAGGGACAAAATGACTGTTGTTAGCAGTGCCTGGGTTGATCTTAAGGACAATGTGAGTTACATGTATTTTTTTTCTTTTCCAGTAACAGGCAGCAGAACCAAAATAAATGTTTAGTGATATATACTAACTGCCAATTCTGGTTGTTGTTAAAATGTACAGTGCTTTAAAGAAACAGCATAGCCAAGCATTTACAGCATCAATTCAAATGTGTCAGACTTGCTGTTTGCGGTTTAGTTTTCTCACACCTGATTTGCTTTTTCTTTGTAACACAATAACATTCCATAAACATTTCTGGTGTTCACGGTTTTACGGGAAAGACTATAACGAGCCTACATTGTATTCAGAAAATATTTCTGTAAACTTGCAGATACAGTATTCTTGGTTAGACTGGAGTGCTTTTAGTGGCCGACTTTATTTTAATGTCAAACTTTGACTGATCACCTGTACATTACAATTTAACAACAGGTGAAGCAACGAGATGAAGCTCTAGCAGAATCTGGAGAACTGCAACGCTTTGTCATTGATCTGGATAACTTCCAAATATGGTTAGTACATCTACTGCGTGTATTTACGTGTCTTGAAAAATGTTGAAAGGACTTCAAACTTTTTGTCACAGCCGCATCTGTAGTATGGGTCACACCTCTATATTATAGACTGTTCACTTGGTTCTAGAGAGACTGATTTAATGCAGTGTATCTACCTCGGAAAGGTGGACACTTACGATTTATGTGGATAGCTCACTTCAGTTGGGGGAACAAGTCCCAGTTTTGGGCAAATCGTCATTGAAGCATTGAGAAGTTTCCGGCTTATTTATCGAATCAAAAACTAGCAACACATTAAAGTAAACATGCGAGCAAATACGACATGTTGCATTGCAACTTTAGGCATGAACGCTGTAGGCTTGACCCCAGCTTGGAGGTGGGATTTCTTCATTTTGATGCTTGTTGAAATCACCAACTAACCTGGTATCAGAAAAATCAGAAACATTACAGAAACTCAGCTCTACCCCTTTGTTTGTATTAATCTTGAACCAGTAATGAGAAAAACAAATAATAAAATGGATTGTAATATGTTGTGAAACTCTAAGGTTGAACAACACCCAGAATGAAGTTGCCTCTGAAGAGATGCCAGTGTCACTGATTGACGCAGAAAAGATGTTGAAAGAACTTGAAGACCTCAAGGTAAATAACTGAAAATGTTTAGCTTAACACTAATATACTGTAAAGACATCATCCCCCTCTGAAGTTGAAGTCACACTAAAAATTTCCCATCAACTTGTTTGTTGTAAGGAACTAACTGAAGTATTTTTTAACAAATCTTCTAGCATCAGAGTTCATTTGCAAGTTTTATCTTTCTGGCGGAATAAAACACTTTGCATAAACTCCCTTTCAGCACAGTAAAAGCTGAACAATGGCAAAAAGAAAATTCAAGATCAAAATTATGTGTTCCTCTGTCTAACTTTTTCCTTCGTTGCAACCCTAGGATGAGATTGATAGCCGAGAGCCAGACTTTAAGCAGTTGATGGAAAGTGGGCCCAAGTGGATTCAGGACGAGTCTGACCTACAGCAACAGTCGCTAAAAGAACAGCTTGATAACTTGGAAACTGGCTGGAATGATGTGCATATACTGTGGGAGAACAGAAAGAAAATGCTCATCCAAGCTTTGAATCACCAGGTACAATAAACAAACAAACAAACAGTCAAGTGTCAGTGTCTTGAAACTGAACTTGTTTGCCAATAGAAACTCTCCGGAACTTGAAACTTTAAAAATTTGAGCTCCCAAATTGGGGGTGCGGCTTACCTGCAAGTGCGCTTATACACGAGGTAGTGTGCAATTATTGTGTCTTGTGTCTTCCTTGTAGCTGTTCATCCGAGACTCCAAGCAGTGTGAAGCCATTCTTGGCCAACAGGAGTTGTTCTTGTCCAAGGAAGAAAGTGGAGTGAGTACTAAATTTTAGGCTATGCTTAAAGGAGCTTCGTAGGAAACCTAAAACTAATAGTTTACTAAGGAAGATAAGCACCAAAGAAGTGGTACTAAACCAAAAAGGAACAAGGATGGTTAAGGATGGAGAAGATTGAGACGGATTACAAAAGACAATTTTCAAAATGCACGAACCGTGACGTAGCTTCTTTAAACAAGTAATGGAACCCTGTGGACCATGAAATTGCCCATATAGTGGCAAAGTGGGATGTCACAAATATTTAAATTTTTGAAATTATGGGATTTATTAAGATCTTCAGAAAGTACATGATGAAGAATGCCCAATTGCCAAAAACCAGCATCTTATTTCAATTTGGGGGTGAGATATTGGCCCTTCCATGCTTCAGTGACTCCATACAAATCCTTGTAATTTTGTCTCTGTTCTAAACGGTTTAAAACAGAGAAAAATTACAAGGATTTGAATGGAGTCACTGAAGCATGAAAGGGCCAATATCTCACCCCCAAATTGAAATACGATGCTGATTGTTGGCAATTGGGCATTCTTCATGATGTACTTTCAGAATATCTCGGTAAATCCCATTATTTCATAAATTTAGTTTTTGTGATGTCATCACTTTGCCACTTATTAATTCATGGCAAAGTGTAATAACAAGGACTAGAGCCTTTCTGTTGCTTGTTTGGATGCAGTTTTTTTGCTTTAAGATTGATGTTTCGTGTTCTTGTCAAAAGGCCACTGTAGAAGCCGTGAAGGAACTGATCAAGAAGCATGAAGAATTCGAGAAGCGAATGAATGCCAACGATGACAAGATCAACCAAATGATGCAGTTTGCTGATCGCCTGAATGAAGAAAATCACTATGCATCTGACAAGATCACTGAGAAAGCTCGCAGCATTGATGAAAGGCAAGCGCAATCAACTCTCTCTTATGTTACACCTGTAAGACAGACAATGGCTGTTGGTCCTTGCCGGCCATTTTTTCAGTCATTTTACTGTTAGTAAGACGGACAACTGGTGTTGGTCCCTTCGTCGACCTTTTTCAGTCATTTTACTGTGTCTAAACTCTCTACAAGCCATTCGTTTGATGAAGTTAAACCTCATGTCACTGGAGAAGAGAAGATCACTGGCTGACGTGACCTTCTTATATAAAGCACTTAATGGCAATATTGATATTGACATCAGTAAAATTACAGATTTCCACTCAGAAGCTGACCGCTTCTCACTTAGGGCTAAGGACTTTTTAACTTTAAAGAAGAAATATGCCAGAACCAATGTCTTGAAGTATAGTTTCTTCCATAGAATTACTGATCAGTGGAATCAACTACCTTTAGATATTCGTGTTTCTGATAATGTAAATATTTTTAAATCCAGAGTTAAGAAATTTTTCAGTGACTTGTGAGTAATTTTTATATTTCTGTATTTTCTGAATCTATTATTTTGTTGTTTATATATATATATATAGTTTAGGTGATCTGTTTTGATATGGGGTCTAGGACTCCTTTACGGGTCATCCTTTGGTTTTTAATCCATAAATTGTAATAAATAAATAAATAAATAAATAAGACGAACAGTTAGTGCCGTTCTTGATAGTTTTCGTCTTAGAGAGAGTTAACTGTTACCAAGTTTTTATCTTTCCGTCCGTCGGTCGATCTGCAAATAATCTATGCCACGATATTCGAAGTGATTTTTCTTGCGTTTAAAAAACTGTTGTTTCAAGATAAGAGAAACTGTCAAATTATAGTTTTCTAAGCTAGAAAAGCAGCAAAGAATTAAAATTGAACTGAAAACAAACAAGGATGGTTTCAATTGAGGAAGATTGAAACGGATATCCAAAGACAAATTTGACGAACATCAGTAAATTGTTTCGGTCACAACTCGTAGCGTTCTTCTGTGCGTGACAATCTAAGCCAGTACGGCTAACAAACCTTACATTTAGCAATGATGTAGAAAAGCCCCATAGAAATTACCAAGAGGGCCCTGACTTCCTAACACGAAGCTTTTTATTATCACAGGAGAAATGCCAACCACGACAAGATGGCAGCCGCCCTCAAGAGGCTGCGAGATGCTTTGGAATTACAACAGTTTATCCAAGATGCAGAGGATGTAAGTACTGTTGATTCGCACTAAGGTGCACATTTACCACACACAAATGAAGTTTGCAGCTTATTGATACAGTAAATCGTTAAAAAATTGAGATCATTAGCTACTTCTAAAATTTTACATGCTTACTGACTTGAACTAGATTCGCTGTTACATTAGATTGTTGTGCAAATCAAAATGTTTTGCCGCCCATTTACGGAAGAATTACGTGAAACGTAACCTCGTAAAACACTAAAGTTCTGCAGCGGAAAAGTAACGAGGCGTTTGCATTTCAGGATACATTACAGTAGGAATTCCAAATTACCTGAAAAATTTCCCCATGTGATATAAATTCCATTGAAAACGATACATTTTTTATCTGCCTTAGATGTACGACTGGCTGAATGAGCGGCTATTAATCGCATCGGAGGAGACTTACAGAGACCTAAGCAATATCCAGGGTAAAGTCATGAAACACAGAACATTTGAAGCTGAAATCCAGGCTAACAAAGAACGGCTAAATAACATCTGTGAGGTAAGTTGAATTAATTTGACACCGTTGGACCATTGCATGTTAGAACAAAACTACGTTGGAAGGTGCAATGTGAAAACGGTTTTTTGTTCAGCATTCGCGGGTGACGTTACCCTCTGACGTCATAGATTTTGCACTGTGCATGTTGCCCGCTCAGAGATTTTTGGCGGGAAATCGTGTTATTATTAGATGCCATGTGACCTCAAAGTAGCCAGTTAGAGAGCGTGCTGTTAGGGAAAAATTCTCAACTATATAACAATTTTATTTTACACACACGCAGACCGGAAACAACATCGCCGACGAGAAACCCGAAAACAGGCCAGAAATTGACGAGCGTCTAGAAAAACTGAACGTGAAGTGGCAAGAGCTTGCAGATGCATCCCAACAGAAGGGAACCAAGTTAGGGGATGCTCAGAAACAGGAAGAATTCAACACTGGCGTGAAAAACATCCAGCAATGGTTCGCGGAAGTTGAACAAACTGTTGTTACTCACGAGAAAGCGACTGATTTGACAACAGCGACTAGACTCTACCAGAAACATAAGGTATTGTTTAGAAAATAAACTTCCGCGGCTATTTTACAATGAAACGTGTCAAATTTGTCTGTTATCACTTTGATTTGCTTCACTGCGCTCTGGTTTAAAATTCTTGCGTCACTCACCGTCTCCACCAATCGGATTCAAGACGAAAACCATCACGACTTGGACACGTGCGTTTTCCTGCGTTTGGCCCTGATAGCATGCCTCGTAATTTTAATGTCTTTTTTTTGGAAAAAATTAGATTTAGTTTGACCGAAAAGAAAGTACAAAAATTCCACCACAGTTTAACTAGTTGTGGTAATAACAAAAGCTTCCAGACGCAAGATACATTAGAAGAACTAGAATACTAGACGCACTCCTAACAAAAGTTTTACTGGTTTTAATTTTCAGATGATGGAAAAAGAAATCTTGGCAAGGCGAACGCGTATGCAGGAGTTGAACAGCCAAGCTCAAGACCTGGTCGACGCTGGCCATTTCGATCCTAATGCTGTGGAAGAAACTCGCATTGTGATGGAGGAAAGGTTGGTGAAATATTTTGTTTTGTATCAGGGTGAAGCAAAAATCGTGCCATCCCGCCACGAAGCTAAAAATTCCCCACTTATACGTAGTTGTCCTACGGAAGTAAGCACGTAAACGGAGGGCTTATGCAATCGGGCCCTGGACACTAATCATTAGGCTACCTTACTCCCACCGCCACTCATTAAGGGTACACTCATTTTTGCAGGGTTGATGCGATGGCTGCACCATTGTCCGAGAAGGGGGTGGAACTAGAGCGCACTCTTGGCTTCTTCCAGTTCAACAGAGATTGCGATGACGAGGAGGTGAGAAACTTAGAACCATGTCTTACATGAAAGACAACCCCAGAAGTAAGTCATGTTAGAATCGTGAAGTGTCGCCGTGATTTTCCTTACCACAACGTTGTCTGCACCTTGTGTGTGCCGATTTTCATCATGAAGAGACGATCACCTTCGCAAGTAATCGAGCGGCGTTAGAATTGTCAGGACAGTGTATCTCGACGAGTTGAATATTGGACGTCGAGCTGAGCTCTGCTTCTAACCAAAAAGTTATAACCATTCAGTGACACTACATGAATCTGTTATGCACGTCCTCGAGATTGAATATTGTAACTCAAGTTGCAGATGCCTCTTCAAGGAGCAAAGAAAGCGAGGCACAACTTTGATTTCTTACAGAAGTATTTCAATCCGATACTAAGCAACTGTTTTTTTGTTGCTTTTAAGGCCTGGATAAAAGAAAAGGAGCCCCTGCTGCAATCAACCAACTATGGAAACAACCTGTTTGAAGTGCAGAAGTTACAGAAGAAGCTACAGGTAACATAAAGCAACGATAATCCACGCTGGTTTTGTGTAAAAGACGTTCATCATGTTTTCGTTGCTTCTCATTGGTTTTTAGCTTCTTTTGCCTATCAATATTTTCCTACAGCTGTAGTCAGTAGTTGTCAGTAATTTAGAAGGAATTGAAGTGATAACTTTGATGTTAAACGCCAGACTACGATAATTTAAACGCTAAAAATTACTCAATATATTTAACAAGAGACCATGTTTTATGGGGATATCCAAAAACCGAGAAGAGAGTTTAAAAATGATATAAAAGGTAGTTAAAGGGCCTTGATTAGTCTTCACTATAAAATTCTGCACTTCTCCATTCTTGCTTTTTTAAAATATATCCAATAAATGATGTAACATGCTGACTGGAGGAAAAAGTAAAAACAAAACAAAATACGACGCGTAGCGGAGAATTTTTGTCGAAATTTGAAGTGTTTTGATAGCCCATGAAATACTACCTCGAGTGTTTGATATATCTTCTCAGTTGAAACTAAAACTGGAGTAAACGAGAAATAAAAGTCTGAAAACTCTATGCTAATTAAGACCAGGTATCCAAACCTCCTTCACGGTTATTACGGATACCTGATGGGTTGTCGTTGAATAAGTCACTTATGGACTTACTCAACATCAAATATTTTGCTTGCCTTAACAGACTCTGTGTGCCGAAATTGAGATCCACGAAGCCCACAAAGACTCTATCTGCAAACGCGGTCAAGAACTCGTTGATTCTGAACACCCAGAAGCTGAGCAAGTCGCCGCCAGGACTCAGGACCTGCAAGAGAAGTACGACAATCTCAAGAAACTCGCTGATGATTACAAAGCTCAACTGGACTTGTCGCTCCAGGCTAAACAGGTTTGTCGGGTTTGAAATCACGTGTGCTATGATGTAACTTGAAGATATCAAGTGATTACGTATTGCGTACCAACACATATTCCTAGTGAAGCAAATGAAAAGCAAGCGACTCTTGGTTCAAGAAATCGCGATTGTTATGTCCAGCAAATTCCATTTCGCAAGTTCTGTCATTAAAAATCACAAATTGATCGTATTAATTGTTTTCTTTAATATTTAAACATGTATTTACAGCAATTGGACTGTTATACCTCATTTTAAAGTGTGTAAAATGGGCTTTCCAGAAAAAATATGTCTAACTACAATATCCCAGAACATTTCCGAAAAAATAAAATAACACAAATTAAATTAATTTGCATTATTTTTTGTGAAAGGAATAAAATTCCTCCACTGGATTGTAATATTATCCAGAGGTGTTAAAATAAGAAATGTTGCTGAAAAAGATAAGAACTGGAATTGGTACGAATTTTTTAGAGAACCTCTAAATGTCAAATTCCGCAAGTGTTTGTCATTTCAGCGTCCGAATCGAGTCGCTTGATCAAAAATCGCTCGGAAGCAAACCGAAGCGTACTTCCTTGCATTTCAAGCCCATATTTTTGACGTAGTGGGATTTTGCGTAACCATGCAGTCGACATTAAACAACTCGCTTACCTTCAAAGTCTGCTCTTTTATGTTAATGTCGGTTGATTTCACTTTCCAAATCACTTGAAATACCCAGGCAATCTTCGTCCTCGTCAAAATTCAGATCCAAAACCTTTTCACGAGCAAAAGTTGACTTTCATGATCTGTTTGGCACGTCGGCCATCTTGGATGACCGAACTCAAAATTTAAAAATATGTCATGTAGGCCGAATTCAGGTGTCTATGCTCAAATTCGCTAAGTAATTAGCTTAATCTATCAGCTTCCTGTGTGCCAAATATGGAGTAAATGGGAAGTGAACAATTTTTTCATTGATTTATTTTTCCCATGGGGATTTGCGATCCCATATTCTTGGAAGGAGTTAAATGCCATCCATCTTAATGTAATCCCAGAATTCTTTCAGGCGCAGAATTCTCTACAATAGTAGACCTTTCCTGACATAAACATATAGAAAGCCTTTTAAATTGTCTACGTCGAAGTTTTGTGTTTGCCGGGTTCCCATTCGTGGCAGTGGAATCCCGCCTTATGGGCACCCCTTTGATACAGCCACCTCGTCATTGTGGTCAATTTATTTTGGCCTGAAAAAGTCAGTCATTTTCTTTTTTAAAGATCCTATTTAGTACGGCCACTCCGTTAATACGGCCAGATTTTTGTTCCTCGTCGGTGACCGAGGTCAACTGTAGGTCGGTAAAACGAAACAGAAGGCGACAAATGAACAAATTTAAAGTGCTAAAAGTTTCGTAGGCCTGTCGGAAATCTTGGAAAACCGTTCGAAGGTTTCTGGGTGTGGAGTCATCGATGAAATAACATACACAATACTCTCATTCAAAGGAACAATAGCAATCACTCAGGAGAATTAATACTTGTTTTCCTTTCAGTACTACTACGATGCGTCGGAGGCAGAGTCATGGATGAGCGAGCAAGAACTGAACATGATGGGTGACGAGAGAGGCAAGGACGAGGCGAGCGCTAGTGCTATGCTGAAGAAGCACGAGACACTGGAAGCAGCCATTGCTGACTATTCTGAGACCGTCAACGAGCTGGGTGACACAGCTAAAGCACTGGTGGATAGTGAACACCCGGAGAGGTACAGCTGATCTTACCCCTCCCAGGAAGAATTATACTTTTGACTACCCCCACCCTCCACCCCCTTAATTTTTATGCAAAAGAGCTATTTTGCGATATTTGAAGTCATTTTACGACTGCTTTTGCAAAATGCAAAACAGGAATATCGGAGGTGAAGTCAGTTTACTCGGTTTGGTAATTTTATTGCTCATTTTATGCCAGTTTCTTCGTCCTTTGACGTAGTTATAAAAATGGAGATCTTAAAAAAATAGTCTAAATAGGAGACCAAAATTTCCACTGGAAGGCAAATGTCAGTGTTTTGAAATCAAAATCTGTTTTTTTTTTGTGTGTCTAAGGCTTTTGCGTATTGTATGCTGAACTGTTTCTTGTTATTTTTACTTAACAGCGAGCAAGTAAAGATCCGCCAGGCTCAAGTTGACAAACTGTACGAGGGTCTGAAGGACTTGGCAGAGGAACGCCGAGGTAAACTGGACGAAACACTCAAGCTTTATCAACTGCAGGGTGAGATCGATGATCTGGAGCACTGGATCGCTGAGAAAGAAGTTGTAGCTGGATCGGAAGACATTGGGCAAGATCTAGCTCAAGTAGAGGTACATGTTCATGTTATAGTTGTTCATCGTTTCTCTCGTTGTGTTGCTTACTGTTGGTTTACTCTGTCCACAGTTGCTGATCGAGAAATTCCGAGAGTTCGCGCGCGATACCACGAACACTGGCACCGAGCGCGTGGCAGCCACGAACGCCGTGTGCGACCAGTTGATCGGTACAGGCCATTCCGACGCGGCCACGATAGCCGAGTGGAAAGATCAGATAAATCAGTCCTGGGCCGACTTATTGGAACTCATTGAAACGAGGACGAAGGTAAACAAAATGTTTTGTTGTTGTTGTTATTGTTGTTGATGATGCTAACGAAACAGTGTTGGACAGAAACATTTTTCTATTTAATCCCCAACTAAAACGCCGCGTAACAAAACCGTTTGCCTGTTGTCTCTTCTCAGATGCTCGAAGCGGCCCGCGAACTGCACAAATTCTTCTACGATGCAAAAGAAGTGCTAGCGATGATCCAAGAGAAAGAGAATCTTCTCACAGACGACTTGGGCCGGGACCTGAACAGTTTACATCAGCTTCAGGTCGTTCATCAGGGCTTTGAAGCAGATTTGGCGCCACTCGGTAACCAGGTAGGACAAATATGCAAAATTTCCCGCCATTTTCTCAGCTGTCGCAGCTGCACTACTTTTCTCGCCTTTTTACGGCCTCTACTACAGTTTGTGTCAAGAATTCCCAACTGTACAAGTTTTCCCGCCTATTTGTGTAAGGGATATCGCGGCTGAATTAACCTTCCGCCTTTTTTTTCCAACCTCCAATTTGTTTTTTGCCAAAAGCGTGAAGCACTCGACGGGACCAACATTTTCCCGCCATTATGCGAATGTTTTCACCAGCCACTTCCAATGACGTTTTCGTTCTTTACCAGGTCGTCGCGGTCCAAGAGGAGGCTAATCGTCTCCAGGGCTCCTATGCCGGTGACAAAGCCAGGGAAATTCAGGACAAAGAAGATGAAGTGGTTGACGCGTGGAAGCGCCTCAATTGGCGGGTAAAACAACGCACAGAACGACTGCATGACGCCGACGACTTGTACAGATTCCTATTGGCTGTTCAAGATCAGATGTTGTGGATGAATGACATGTTAAAGCAGATTTTAACCTATGAGAAAGCGAAGTGAGTGTAAACCCTTTTGCCTGGGAACTGGTTATTTAAACTCTCTTCAGACAGCTTGGTCAGCTGAGGTGAAGGTTAAAACTGCGTTTGAGGAAGCCAGCGTTTATCTCTATTTTTGTAGCATAAAGCGAGTAGGAGTATATGGATGGGAGCTGAGGTTTGCTGAGCAACGTTTCCCTCAGCGTTTAATCTGCTGACACCCATTTATACACCTAGATAAAGCGGTGCAGTTTGAGAATTGAGAGTCTTTGTCTAAGAACATAACGCAGTGACCTCAGCAAGAGCGAGAACCGTGGTGCACCGTGCTGCTAAGCCAACGTGCTTATGTTTTAATTTGTTACCTATTTCACCACGCCTTAACACAGACCACTTGAAGTGTGCCGTTCAGGTCGGGTTTGAAAAGTCTTTGACCTCAACTTAGCGGGTGTCGTCCTCAGAACGCGTGTAGAAAAAGGTAACATAATGCTTGTTTGCTTTCGTTTTGCCTTCAAGGGATGTTCCTGGAGTGGAAGTGTTGATGGAACAACATCAAAACAGAAAAGTCGAAATCGACGCGCGTGAAGACAGTTTCAAGGACGTCGTAAAGATGGGTCAAGATCTGATCGCCAGAAATCACTACGCTACTCCGGAGGTAAAATTTTATTGGCCACCTAGAATTCTTCCTTCGTATTTAAACTCGCAAGGCTTTATATTATTAGTGCAAGGAAAGGATAAACCTTACTGCCTGCTACTGCAGGAAAACAACAAAAGTAAGTATTTGGCTAACGTTTTAACGTGTTTCTTGTCGATTGTAGATCAACGAGAAACTGGACATGTTGAACAGACACAAAGACGAGCTTTCACTTGAGTGGGACAAGAGATGGGAACACTTGCAGCTTGGTAAGAAACGAAGCGCTTTTCCTCCACTCCCTCCCCCCGCACGCCTTCACCCTTCGTACCCCCACCCTGCCTTTTTTGCCATTCTGTTTGAGTTGCACCAAGTCAGCGTATGGGACTTAATTATCGCGTACTTTTGATCGACAGTCCTCGAAGTCATGCAGTTTGCACGTGATGCTCACATGGCGGAAGGATGGATGATTGCGCAAGAACCTTACCTAAAGAACGAGAACCTCGGGGTAAGTGCTTATTATTTGTCGATTCAACGACAATTTCCGAGGAATAATCGGAAGCTGTCGGGATTTCTGATTAAATTGGAAGTTCTAATTGAACTAAGGTTACTACTCACAAGGGGTTTAATTGCAGGATCTCTCAATGTTGGTGATGTTTGGACTCTGGACTCGATTTAACAATGGTTGATTTTTTTTTTCATTTTTTCAGGACGACCTCAATGAAGTGGAACAGCTTTTAGAGAAACATGCCAACTTTGAGAAGCTTGTCAACACTCAGGAAGAAAGATTCCTTGCCTTGGAGCGCCTTACGACGGTAATTAATGGGCAGTTGCGCATATCTATTGCCGTTTGGTGTTAGTTTTTTCGAAGTATCAGCACACAAGTTTTCCCTCGCCTGAGAAATTTATGAAAAGCTGTTTGCATCTTGGTTCACTAAAACCTCCAAAGGGAGCGTGGCTTTGGAACGAGGTATCCTGTTACCTTGGCAACTGTCTTTCGTCCGTTGAAGGGACACAGTCAGCTGGTGCACATGCGCATTAGATACCATTTCATAACTAATTTGCATATCATACTTTATCGCGATCCATACTGTATTAACATATGATGAGCAAAAGAACACTCCAAAACAGGTATCCAGTAAACGATTGAAAATCGAGTGAAACATGGGAAGATTGAAGCGGATTTCTTTATGTACTCCACTCGTACCTTTGATTTCAGGTTGAGGTTAACTTTTTTTCAAAGTGAGAAAACTAGTGTCCAGGTCAGCGCGGTTCCAAAGCTGACTATGTCCCTTTAAGTGATATATGGGAGATTGGAAACCGAAGTGAACATTCATTCGAGTCCTCCATACATAACAAATTCGTTTTTTGGATCACTAACCCCAATCTTTAATGACATCTTGCCTTTTTTACATTTGCAGTACGAGCTTCGCGAAGGGAAGCGCCGCAAGATGGAACAAGAACGACGCGAACGGGAAGAAAAGGAGAGAAAAGAGAGAGAAGAACAAGAAAGGAAGGAACAACTGGAGAGGATCCGTCGACAGGAAGAAGAAGAGATGCGAAGGCTTGAAGAGGAAGAGGCTCGCAGAAGAAGCGCGGAGCGGTTGGCTGCGGAAAGAGCAAGACAAGAAGGTGAAATTGTGGCCTCTGCTGAAGCTGAAGAGGTAAGTTAGCTACCTACTCCTTTCGTGCAGTGTTCGCCAAGGATGTCACGCTACGCTTCTCCCGACTGCGTGACAAATGAGACTTTTTTCCCACTTGGTCATGGTTCGTAGTGGTCGAGAAATCCTAAAACGTCCTGGGTCGAATTCCATAGTTTGGAGTATTGATATCTCTTTGCTAAAGGTCATAACAATTCTTGTAATATTAAATTTTGTTCTGACAGTTTGGTGGTCCGTCAGCTTAATGTCTGTTTCCGTATTGTTATCGTGAGATGATGAATATACTTTTAACATTTCACATAATGACGAAAGACGTAACTTTCTAATATTTAATATTTCTGTTTATTTCTATTGTCTAGGTCGAAGCTACACCAGAAGAGAGAGGTACGTCCTTAAAATAATAGTAGTTAAAGCTTCATTCCTTTTCTTTGTTTGAAAAATTATTAACCAGTCGATGAACCGTGCAGGTCGGATCGACTTCGTTCAGAATTTCCCTTACACTGAAGTCGCGTATTTTTCCTTTCCAAATCATTACACCAAAGTCCACTGTACGTTACATTATGATAGTGTTGGGACTCTTCATCCTCGGAAACTCAGCGACAGTTAGTCTGGGCGAAGAAGGACGACGCTTAGGCTCGAAAGAAATAAAGCACCTTTTGCCGGCGAGCTGACAAAGAGTTTCAGCCTTTTCTCGCTCGGGCAATCTAAAAAGTTGAGGTCTGGTCGCTTTTTGGAATTGTTTTTGCACACGGAAATGGCACAATACCTCATTTTCACCTGTTTTGCTTTCAAAATAAGCGCCTTTGTCGTCTTTATTCCCCTGAGCCTCGTCCTGATGTTCTAAAATAGTTACCAGGCTTTCACGAACAAACAATTCGAAACTAGGCTATTCTCAGAGGCGTTTGGAAGTGGTCTGGAGAGACTCATTTCCCAAGGGCGTGTTCAAGCCTTCCTGAAAACTTCCTTCGCTCCGATTTTTGCCGAGTTTACTTCCGGCAAACTGGCTCTGGGTCTCCTTGGATGGGACTCTTCTCGATTTATCAAGAGGAATGTTTGAGATTTTTTTGGTTTAACGCGAAGTCTGCCGTCCTTTTAGTCGTAATGACCGAATAAGATTTACGAGGTCATTACTTTTTTCGTTCCAGGAGAAACAGACGAGAGCGTGACCGATGGCAAAATGGAAGGATATCTTTATCGCAAACCGACCATGGACGCCCCCAACAGAAAAGCACCAATCAGGTAACGGAACCCGATAATTACCGACGAGTTCCGACGAAAATAGACCCTGATTTTCCATGCAGTCTTATTTTCAAAACATGCGTGCCTGTCGAGGAAAGCTTCAAGGAGAGTAGAGAGAGACTGTGCAGTGAACACGAAACGGAAAACATTTATTTGTAAAGTCGACTATTTACGCTGAAAATCAAATTTTTCAAATACTACCATTTCACACTAAACACATACTGACGTTAATGGTATTTCCCCTTTAGGCAATGGAAGCAATTCTATGTCGTACTGCAAGAAATGTCCCTTCATTTCTACAAAGACCAGAAAACGGCACGCGTGGTAAGTACTTTTTTGTTTGACAATCGTTTGAGTTGGTGGTTGATTTTTTTTCGGGAACGCACACTCGAAGCAAACTAGAAAACATCAATTCCGTACAGAGTTCTTCATTCGCTAGCCCCGGGTGATAACAATTGGTATTTTTCTTGTTTAATAAGGACCACGAGTCTGCTCATTCACTGCCAACAAGTGAAGGCGCTGTGGAGAAAGCCGCTGACTACACCAAGAGAAAGAATGTCTTCAGATTCAAGTAAGCTTGCTCTTTGCTCGCTTGTACTATAAACCATTACAAATGATAAAAAGGGTTTGATTAATAGATTAATTCCTACAATTTTCTTTGCAGGACAAATGCTGGCCAAGAGTTCCTTTTCCAAGCAAAAGGCGAGGTATGCATCAATGAATGGTTTATATTGGCACATTTCCACGAACAGTTATGTTAGACTCATCTCTTCAGCATTAAAACGTCTGCACCACATGAAAGTACTCAGTCGCACAACAGGATTTATCCACAGACAGCAGTCGCTTTCATTTGAATGGTCGTATACTAGGGTTTCATCCACACACTTAAACTGATACGATGACAAACATTTTACGATAATACGATGACAACATTTTGTTCTTGTTCTCTTTCGATTCGGATTTTTTATTTGCCAAGAATGCACCATGCAAATTATTGCGCCTCAATTTTCGAAATAAGTCCGTTTTTTTTAACTACGTATTCTTGTTTAAACTGTCTGCCATTACCAGACCAGATTCGAATTCAGTCGAGTTGCATTGAGAGAGCTGGATCGAGAGAGAAAATGACGTCATACTCACCAGATTATTTTTTACCGTGTGAACCCAGCTAATTTGATATACAGAACAGGAACTTGCTCCTAAAAGCTCGTGCTGCATACTAATCAACTGGGTTCACACATTGCGCAGTGCAATTAAATGTTATTTGAATACTTGCTAATTAGTCCCTCCTCCCCTCCCTTCTCAGGATGACATGAACCTATGGATGAAGCACATTCAAGAGAGTTTCAGAGAAGACGCCTCCGGTAAAGACACCTCACCCGGCAAAAAAGTAGAAAGGAAAGGAGGCAGTGGGATTTTCAGCAAGCGAAGGAGCAAGAACTTGGAGAAAGAAAAGGAAGAGAAGAAATAATAAGAGACGCTTAAACAATACACTAGGTTACAAATTATGAATATCTGTGAAACAGTTAATCACCAGTCTAGGAGTTTCATTTGTAATGAAGCGTGTTAAAAATTGTTCGTTGGTTCTCTGGTAGGACGGGTTATTTGAACTGGAAAAGCTTGTTTGTGAAGTTGTAGTAAGGTTGTTCTCGTGCCAAGTAATGACAAAATTAGGAGTGATGGAGACAGTGGTTTTTGATTTAACGCTAATATTTTGTCGCCCGTGTAGCTGAAACTAGAAAGTAAATATGGATGTGTTGTTACATTGTTGTCCAAGATTCCAACATAGCTGTTTCGCACGGGAGGCGGTCAAAATAACTTGTCCAAAACGGAGTTAATGGCAGAGACATCGGAAAGAAAAGGCGGTACTTTTGTAGTTGTCTGTGAACCAGGGAACCAACTTTTATTAGTTAGACATTCACTGTTTATAGGTGTGCCTTATTTTGCTAAATCGCGTCTTTAACAGACGGAGAAATATTTTCAAATCGGAATATTGGTATGTTTTTTGTTTATTTTCGGTTTTCATTTGCCCTTTAACGAGTTAAACTTGTGGGTTAGAAAAAATAACGACTCATTCGGTTTTGTTCTTGGAATTAGTTTTCTGCGTTTGCTTTGCGCTAAAAATTGACTCAAGGTAATTAGAGTGAAGTGGAAGGAATTAATCAGCGGAGACTAAATTTAGATTACATCATAGGCAATCATTGTAAAATTTATACTTGTCTTTTTCTCATGGTTCATCTTCAATTGTGTTGTAATGTGGCAAACAGTGCTCAGCTGGTCGTAAAATGTGAGGAATAAACTTAAATAACGTTAAGTGAAGTCATGTTCTCAAAAACTAACTAAATAAATAACCTTGTCTTAACGATGATAACACTATAATTGAGAAGTGTAGAAGTGTTGGTTTTTGTGAAGGGAGGAAAATCTGAGGACCCTCGGAGCAAGGGCGAGAACCAACAACAAACTCAACCCACATATGACGCCAGGTCCGGGAATCAAACCCGGGCTACATTGATGGGAGGCGAGCGTTCTAACCCCTGCTCTCACAATCTCTGTTCCCCATAAATAGATGGGTTGGACATAGAGCGTCCCCTAGCAATCTTATCGTGTTCGCACTTGAGTGCCCGAGTGACCCTTTCTCATCCAATTGGCAGTAAAAGCAGAATCGTGACTGTGACTCGTTTTCCCGCGCTTAATATGACTCCGCCTTCAGCAGTTCCTGTGTTTTGATTTTGATGTCAAAAGTTAATCAAAAACTGTCTTCAAGTGATAATGGTTCGGTGCGAAGCAGAGTAATCACGTTCAAAATTGAGCGATGGTGTTTTAAAGTCAGAGTCGAAGTGATCACTGGCCAATCAGGACACGGGCAATCCAGTGAGCCAATCAAAACAGCTCTAATAAGCTTGTAATTCTACTGGTAGCAGTTGCTATTGTTTTAGGGACTAGGGGCATTGCTGCTGATGTTAGTTCTGTTGTCCTCTCAATGCGTCGCAAGCCATTCATGTGGGACCTTTCGAGAGCTGCTACATCGCCCCACAAACGAACAAACGGAAATTTGTTGCGCTTTGATTGGCCACAAGTGGAAAACCAATCAAAAACTTTCCGTTTAGGCGCATGAGTACTGACTTGGCCGTTTCGGAGTTGCGCAGGGAACTGGGGGCAGTTTCAGAATTTAATCAATCGATAAACTTAACTGATCCCACCACATGAAACACCACGTTGAGGTTAGTCATTTGACGAAGTTTGGTGTTCATATGTACATCTTGCAAATGAATGAGAACAACAATTCATTTAGAAAAAAAAACTTAATGCCGGCTTTGGACGAAAACAGAAGGCGGATTTTCATATCTCTTCTTAAGAGTGGCGTGTGATCTGGGTTCATTTATTACTTTTGATCTGTTAAGCTTTTCTGAATGAAATGCAAGGCTACTATACTTTTCTGTCGCGTGTCAGGTCGCGTGTAATATTTTTCTGCACGGGGCAGCATGAAATTCATAGTGTCTAGCAAATATTATAATAGCCAGACCTGATAGTGCGTTTATTTCTGCATGTAATTATTGCTGCCGCAGCGAGTGAGCATGAAGCGAACGAGTGAGGCAGCTCTCTAATCGGCATAAGATTACATTATAGGGGCTTGCAATCACTTTTTTTACGAAACACAAGGAATTCTGGTCGGCGGTAAGATCAAAGGCGCAAGGAATTGTGGTTATGCGCAAATGGAAGATTTAGGATGCGCAGTGGTTTTTGCGTGAGAAGATGACTTAGCGTGTGGAGTCAATTACACCAAAGTAGGTTATGCAAATATCGGCTTCGTTATCGGACTATTTTTGTCGGCTCTTTCTAACCAATGGTTATTTGTCGTTCAGCTTAAATTTTGGTTTCTTTTGCAGTTAAGAAATACGTTTATCAGATGAAATGTACCTTTCTTTGGTCAAGTCCAAATTTTACGTTTCGTTCTTGATCGATCGGCTGATTACCGGAGGGAAAGAATATAACACGTGCATTCCGGGCTCGGCATCCCAGACATGTGTTATGCTTGGAAACAACTTGGTGATTTGAACTTATTTTGTTTTGGATTTTTGAAAACCGAAAGAAACGAAAACTGTCCAGATATTCGCTGGGTAAAAATGCCTTTTACATATAAATGTAGACGAGATTCTTGGATTCAGAGGAAAGCATGAGCAAATGTCACGAAAGCACGACAAAAACGCTGCTGTCGAAAGTTGTTCGACGATAAACCTTGGGTTTTTACAACCTCGTTTAATCGCTTGTATTTTGGGGCAATGCGTGTACCTTAGTGCCAACCGTTTTCCTACGACTTGGGAAAACGGAATTCGAACTTCCAATTTTGCTTTTCGTTTACCTACGCCATCGGAAAAGGGAATTCGAAATTTTATTTTTGTTTTCCGTTTTCCTTCTACATTAAAAATGGAATTTGATGGAATTGTGTTTTTCATTTTCCTACGACTTTAAACAACAGAATTCTATTTGTCATTTCCGTTTGTTGTCTCACAAGGCATTAAAACGGAATTTGATCTTCAATTTTCGTTTCCTGGAAACTGCGGAAACCACGGATGAAGTTTAGGCGGTGTCACAGTGATATGTGTATCCCGTACAAATATCACTAGCGATATGTGTATCCACTCTAATATAGCGTCCAGTGATATGTGTATCTCCCACCCCCCTCCCCTCCAAAAAAATAAATAATTACGGTTAACTCATATTACATGTAACTGGTTTTTAGGACGGAAATCGGTGAACACAGGTGATTTCATTCAAGGTAGTGACACTAAAAACCATTTTATTGCAACTGAATCGTCTATGCCAGAACTGTAAAGACACCACTCGTGAGTCCGACATGTAAAATAAAACCAAATCGATTTCATGCCTTGGTTGATTCTCCAGCATAAAGGCAACCTTAAATAACAATTATTCCATGAGCCCGCGTTGGATATGAAGTGATAAAATGGTTATAATCACTTCATATCCAACAAGGGCGAATGGAATAATTGTTTTAGTAAATTCTCAAACCGGGTTTTGCCGCCGATTTTTATTTCCACAATTTTACAAAGCGTCCGGAAAGAGCATACAACTTCCGGTCACACGCGCCCCGACTCCCGCCATCACCTGATTATTACATAACAAAAAGCTGAATGAAAGTGACAGCTACGCAAACGACAATCTGTCGTCAACCTGTGGCGAAAACCAAGCTCGAATTATTTAACCGGTCAAATACAAGGTGAACAGACGATTTTGGAAGTTTTCAAGTGTGAAGAAAGTGTTCAAAGTTTAGAAAGATTTTCCATGTGACGTAAAACTCCGACTTTTGGCTCATAGTCGGAGTTTTTTAGCCAATCAAAAAGCTAGAAATGCAATAGTCGGAGCTGAGAATATACTAAATGGCCAATAGCTAGTCTTCTTCTGGGTCATAGCCTGCGAGCCGGCTCCCAAGCGAGCCAAGCGTAGATCACGCTCGCAAATTCGGCTTCCTTCGCTCGCCCAAATTTTTCCCAAATTGTCCCTATTGGAGAGCCTGTTCGCAGGCTATCTAGGCCAGTACGAAACATCAAACGATCTACTGCAAATATTATCGAATCGAAATTGTCATCAAAACATATCTTGGGAAAACAAGAAAACTTTAAAATATAAACCCACAAATCATCTGCCACTCGTAGCTGCTATGTTTTCCTTGTAGCATTTGAAGGCCCGACCAGGGAGACACGTATGACTAGTGATGTGAGTACGGGGATACACATATCACTAGTGATATGAGTACGGGGATACACATATCACTGTGACACCGACATTCTTCCGGTTCAGGTAAAATACGGAAATGACAACAATACGGAAACGTAAAACGAAAATCGAAGATCAAATTCCGTTTTTAAAATGTCTTCCAAAAACGAAAGATGAAAAACGGAAATGACAATTGGAATTCTGTTGTACGAAGTCACAGGAAAACGAAAAACGAAACTACAAGTTCGAATTCCGTTTTCAATGTTGTAGGAAAACGGAAAACGAAACTGGAAGTTCGAATTCCGTTTTCCCATGTCGCAGGAAAACGGTTGGCACTTGGGTACACGCATTTGGGGCGACTCCTTGTGATCGACCGTTTCAAATCCAGGTCTTCTGGCGATGCGAGTTTCGATTTACTGTAGAAGCTGTCTTGTGATAATTTCTTTCACGCACACAACATGCAAATTTATGTGATCATTGCGCTGTTATTAACGAAAGGAAGAAAGTGTTCACCTTTGCTGGTGTCTTTATTTTAGATTTTTGATAATGCTTTAACTCAAGTTTTGTATTTTTAATGGAAGTAATAAATTTTAGCGGTTTCGATTTAAAAGCAATTTTGAGTTCGCTCAGCCGCTCGCACACAAGCCTGAAAAAACAGGCAAATTCAACGCACTGTCTGTTGTCAAGTCAAAATATCACGTGAAGCGCTTTACGCAAGCGCTTTTTCCTGGCGTCTTTATTTTCAATTTTGAGATTGCTTTCATTCACGTTTCGTATTTGTGACGAATGCAATAAAGTCTAGTAAGTTTCGATTCATGTTTGCTCGCACGTAAAACGAGCAAATTCAATGCGCTCTCTGTCAGCTCAAATGCAAAATGAAAATTTTATCTCAAGTTACTATAAGCAAACCTAACGTTGCGAACAAAACATCAATTACTCGACTAAATCTTCGAACTTTTGTTGAACAACCAGTGAAAACACTCTCGAGAAATTTTATCTTTTTCACAAGATAATTTTTCCCGTAATTTATGCCAAAATTTCCGTTTCATTGGGTCTCTCATGATCATAGTTTGTAGTTTTACAACATTGATAGTTTATATACTGTTAAGAGGTATCAGTTATATCAACAGCGAAATGTTGATCTTACAATGTTAATAGCTGACAACAAATGCTTGTTTTATAGTTTTATTAAAGAGTTTTTTTTTTCTGTACTGTCCTTTGCAGAATGTTGATACTTGGGGGGCCGTTCAAATTTTTATGGAAGACGGGTGGTATAAGATGGGGAGCTTGACAGTAAATGTGCCTTACGCTTCAAATGTGACTTCCAATTAGCATAGTTGTAAGAATAGAATCTCACATCTCTTCATTGTTCCAAGCAGACAAGACAGTACAGTTCATAAAGTTACTGCTAGCACAGTTATTTCGTCCTCCCCTTTGGCAGCATTTTTACCATTTAGGTATACTAGTAATAAGTAATTTCAAGAAGGAACATTTGGGTATCCTTTACTCAGCAAGGGAAACCTGTAATAAACAGAATTCGTTGCCATGGTAACGTTAAAAGAGGCCATATATTTGACCTTTGCGGGCTAATAACTAAAACTACTCGGTGAATGTTTTTGGTTTTTCCACATTTTTGTTAAATTGATAAAAGCAATTAAAAGGAACATTTCTGCAAGATTTTAAAAAATTCTGTCAATAGGTTTCGGAGCTACGTTATTTTTTATAGGTACTAGGTGGCTCTGAGAAAAATTAGAATTTCAGCACCAAACGAGTAGTAAAGAAATACAAATTCGGTTAGGGAAGTGGGGTTCCGGACCAACCACCCCCCCCCCCTCCCCCACCCCCTCCCGACCTTCCCCCAGGATCCGCCACTGCAAAATAAAAGCAGCCTGCGCAGCTGGTGGTTTATTTTGGTAGGTTGAAAAAGCCGGAAAATTAATTATCAGTAATACGAAGGATCGCTAGAATTCCAAAAAAAAACAGGCAGCCCAAGCTTGCTGTATGAGGGCTTCCTGTTTTTGCATACATTATCACCTCGGCAAATATAGAAGTTTGTATGGAATACAACCATAATGCGTTTAAATTACTGCAAATTCCAAATATTTCACAATAAAAAACGTTTCAATTAAATTCGTCGTTTTATGTTATTTACGGGGTTTGGGGCTTAATTGCTGCGATTTAAGCGAGAATAAACCTCTAACTATTCATACCTCATCGAAGCGAAAAGTTGCATACTAGTACTCACCAGTGTTCCGTTGACATGCCTCAGTAAATCAACTGTAGCTCTTTAAATATGCCACATCCAACCACATTTTTTGCATACTCGAAAATATCAATAGCTGTCCCACAGGTAGGCACCAAAAACAGCCATTTTTAAATACGTTCTACAACTAAAACGGCAAGGCTTAGAGCTTTTCGTTACTCGTGTGCCGACCTCCTTGCACAAAAATGCTAATATCTTGACGCCGCGCTTTTCTCATTGGACGCTGATTCAAACAACACCACGCTCGCGACAAAATTGAATCAGTCGTGGAGGAGTGAAAGTCACGCACCACGCCTGAAACAACTTTTTCAGGGTTCGTAGTCCTTTGAGCTTTTGAAATTCCATGACTTCTCCAAGTTTTCCACGACCTAAATTTGACCATTTTCTAAGAAATCATCTCTCATTTTGGGTACGTTTTTACCATTTTCTTCATGATAATTAAAACCTAATTTATTTTGCACTTTTTAAAAATTGACATAATTTTTCATGACTTTCCGTGACCCACACTTAAAGTGCTACTATGATTAATTTTTTGATACCTTGCTTTTGTAAGGGAATCACTCAGTACTCCATGCAAGATTAAAAAATGCCGTTTTCCGTTTTCAAATATCTGTAGCAGTTCTCAAGTTAAAACTCGCAAAAGGAAATCTACTCAAAAGATACTATGCAAAAAACGGTAGACGGATCCCCACGGCGAAGAGAAGAAATTAAAACAGAAATAAAATCACATTAAAACAAGTACCATTTTCTTGCTTGATATTTCGGTTTGAAAAACAAACAACCGTTTTCTGCAAAGTATCTTTTGATTTTAACTGATCTAGGTCTGCAAAGATCCGGCACCATTCTGCATTGGTTTGTCGTTGTGGTCTTGCCGATATTAGAAGATTCATCTAATCCAATTAGCCATTTTCGAAACGAGCAGGGGACTGGGTACAAATATTTAAAATCGATTGAAACAAAAAATTGAGCCTGGCACATGAAAGATCATCCAAAATAATCTAAGTTTACTAAATTTCAGCGTTATTGGCTAAAACGCACATATACAATACACGTTTGAAAAATTGAAATTTAAGAGAGCTTTGTATTTAGACGTGAAAACTGCAAAGGACCGTAGGATCTGCAAGAGACCTAATCAACCAAAAATAAACTGTAACACAAACATAACTGCAAGGCTGATACTACGTGAAAAAGGTGACTTTGCGAGACAACAACCCGACAGAAACCGATGAAGCAGGGCTGCAACCGTGGACAGCTGTTTCGTTCTTATTGGAACTCGTCAGCACGGTGTAGCAATTCTAAATGAAACCAGCCAGAAAGCCAGCTCAAATAAAATGCAACAAAACCCATGCTTTATCAAGTTCCGTACTTTGAACTTGTCCGCCCCCGAATCACGCGCTGCCACATCACGTGTTTCAGGGAGAAAACAGGCAAACTATCGAATTCTTGTTCTCGCAAAGTATAAATGTAGATGGCTGAACCATCTTAACATTGAAGCGCATGGACAAAACCATGCTTAAAAGCTTTGTATGGTTTGGAGCTCCAAACCATAAAAAAGCTCTCTTAAATTTCAACTTTTCAAACGTGTACTATATATTTGCGTTTAAGCCAATGAAGCTGACACTTGGTATATTTATATTATTTTGGATGAACTTTTACGTGCTAGGTTCAATTTTTCGTTTCAATCGATTTTAAATATTTTTACCCAGTCCCCTGCTCGTTTAGAAAATGGCTAATTGTATACACACTATTCCAGAGGGTGATCCGGAAATATTGTTATTGATCCGACAATTTTATAATATTCATCTTTTATGATTTTTAACTCTTCGGTGAGATCAATTACCCTTTTGTCAGAAAGTGCTGTAGAAAAGCGAGCGAAATCTAAAAATAGAATGCAAGTTATTGAATTGCAGCGAGAGAAATAGAGGGAATACAGGCGAAGCTTTTTCTTTCAAAGGTGTATTTTGAACATTGCTTGGCTTTCGCGCTTGAAGAAATCTTCAAAATCGCGCTTCGTTAGCAATACGGCTACAGTGTCTGTAAGATAAAAAAAATATTGCAAATAAATCTTTGAAATGAACGTGTCTCTGGCTGCTTAAAGAAAAAAATCGCATTTAGCAACCACATTTGCACTCGTCTAACAGCCGCAAGATGGCAGGATTCGATGTCTTGTGGGCAGAAAACTTGAAAAAGGGCAGAAAAAATCAATGGTAGAAAATTTTTGCGCGAACGTCCTTAAGTAGATAATTCTACTGTAAGAGCGAGCTTCAATTGAGCGTCGTAAAACCAAAACCAAAGTAATAAATTTGGCCTAAAAAAAAGGATGGAGTCGGGCCAATCAAAAACTCGACCCAAAGCGCGGGAAAACATGTACGCGGTCGTCATGCACGGAAAATCATCAGTTCAGCTTACAAGTTAAAAACTAAAACTATTTACAACTGTTTTACATGATTGTCCTGTGGGAATCCGACAGACTGGATACCTTCTTCAGATTGCGCTTAAATTAGTCAATAGATTCGATATCCTTTACGCTAATGGCCAAGTTATAATTACCAAGACCTTTTTCGCTTGGGCGTGTTTGTTGCCCCATTAAGGACCATGTGACATTCTCTAGATAATTTTTCTTTTATCCATCCATCCATACAATGTTTATTCATATACACGCAACTATTTGAAAATTTGAAAGAAAGAATTGGTCTGTAATGGGGCAACAAACCGCCCAAGCGAAAAAGATCCATTGGTTGAAAAAGTGGTGCGAGGTTTTCATTTCAAACCAATGATTTGAGCGTATAGCAATGCAAACCAAAGCAATCTGCTAATTACTCGTTAGACACTCAGGTAAAACTGCTCTAGTAGTGTACGTATTCCGTAAGTAAGGGTGCAATGAAAGTGGAGATGCATCGCGGTACAAAAGAGTTTCGAGTTTGCTTTTGTGCGGGTGTCGACTGTCTGTTGGTATCCAAAAATAGTTTTCTTTCGTCTATTCTTTCTTTATAAACCTCCTAATTCGTGTGTACTCTACCTTAAAGTAGCTACGTCACGGAACCTCATCTTGAAAAAAATGGCAAGTTTTTTCAAGTTTGTCGTTTGTAATCGGTCTATATCGTTGTCATTCGAAACAATCCTTGTATAATTTCAGCATTTTATTATCCTGTTGGTGTTTTTCGGCATTAGAAAACGCTTACTTTTAGATTTCCTTCAATTTGAAAATAAATGGGAAAATGACTTCAAATGCCATGACACTGCTCCTTTAAGAAATCATTTATCACAGTAATAATTTCATTTGACGTAATTAATAATGCGAAGTTAAAAATTAGCCAGACAAAAATTGACAAGCGGCTTGTATTTTTGATCTGCAATAAAAATGGAATAAACACATAAACATACGAATCCTGCAGATTCCACTGGTATACGCTTATAGCATATAAAGGTCAGGATTCGTCCTTTACGGCTTTACTTTGTTCCAAGTTACAAAAATTCGCAGAACGTGACTTCCCATTCCACTGAAAATGAATGAAAAATGAGACAAAAATGACGCAAGAGAGAGAATTGATGACTTAAGAGTGTCGCTTTCTACAATAAAGTGGGAGACCATTAGTTGAGAGCTGAGCAAGTTTAATTAATTGTATGTCTTGATAAAAGGCCACTCGGTTGGAGATTTTATTACAGCCACAAAGCATTAACATTTTAAGCACTTCCTCAATAATAAAAACGCGCTGATGGATAGTTCCTCCTATGCATCAGAGCGTTGAGCTTTAGCGTTTGTTTCCGCAGAGATCAAGATGAATAGCACCGCAGAAGTCACAAACTTCACCAGCAGTTCCGCCGATCCTGTCTGCTCAGTTTCCACTAACACTCCCGCAGCAACAGTTACAATGGTGTCGATATACAGTGTTATCATCATAGTCGCGCTGTTGGGAAATACACTTCTTGTTCTTTTCTTCTTCCGCACGAAGACACCGAGGAAGACAATTGACGTGTTCGTTATCAACATGGCTGTGTCCGATCTCTTCATTCCAGTTTGTCTAATTCCTCGCCTGATAGTGTCACAGATAACAGGATCTGGTGCCTTCCTCATTCAAGGAGTCCTCGGTTCCATTCTCTGCAAGATCTCCAACTTCCTCTCTGATGTTTCCATCCTGGTGTCGACCCATTCCCTGGTGATGATCACATTTGAAAGATTCCTGGCCGTCGTCTACCCATTTGCAGTACGTCGGATCTCTTTAAAGCTTCGTTTTTACCTCATAATCATGATCTGGATTATAGCCATTGGGATCCACGCACCGTATTTTTACACATTTCGGTTGACGGAGTCACGATACTGTGAGACAAATTGGGATCCAGCTTTTAACCACGAAATCACACATACTCGCTACTACACCGCACTGTTTATAGTGGTTGTCATTCTGCCATTCATTTTGATTACCATTTTGTACAGTGTGATCTTGTGGAAGCTCATCTTCAAAAGAGATGAGCTTTTAATGCGTCGATCGTACCGGCAAAGAGATAAAAACGAGAAAAAGAAAGAATTAAGAGAGCTTAGAATATTAAGGATGGCCGTGACAATTGTCATCGCATTTGCGGTGTGCTGGGCGCCATATAATGTCTTACAATTTATATATCTTTTTGCTCCTACTGATAAAATCCCGCATTGCAGTCTTGTTTTTGCACTCTATTCTGAAGCTTCACTAGTCCTGGCCGTTTCCTATTGTACCGTTAATCCTATAATTTGCTTCATTTTTATGCGAAATTACCGCTTACAGGAAAACCTGGCCAGCTTGTTATCGAAACTAAGTTCCACGTCAAAAAGTAGCCATCGAGAGACCGAACTTTAAATGAAAGGCTAATCTATTCTCTGCTAATAAAGCAGTGGTTTGTTGGAAAGAAACGGGGACATAGCGTATAGAGATAAATCACTAAATAGAGAATACTACTGAGTTTCACAAAATTAATCTTGTACTTAAAGCCTATTAATGAAAATATGGAAAGTCGTTTACGACGTTTGACAACAATGATTTATTTATGATTGTTATGATATAGATGGAATGAGACAATATATTACAAACTAGTTAAAAAATTAGTATTCCTTTATTTTCAACTCTAACACTGCTCTATCCGAGTTAAAGGACTTCACGATATTTTGAGTCATTTTTTCGACAATCTAAATTACCCTTGAAATGTAGGAAACCTAAAAATAATTGGAAGAAAAAACCAAGGGAGTGATACTAAACCAAAAAGGAACAAGGATGGCTGAGGATGGAGAAGATTGAAACGGATTGGAAATGACGATTTTGAAAAATTAAGGCTACATTTTCAAAGTGCGTGAACGACGACGTAGATCCTTTAAAGGTAACCAATGGAAGGTTTGAGGTAACATTTCGCACATTTGTTAAAATTCAGTTTAAGATACTTGTACAGATTAGTGATCGTTATGCCAAACAAGAAGAAAAGTAGTGTGCTGTGGCTATGGAAGCCAGCCAAAATTTAGTGGAGATTGTAAAAACCTGTTTTATGTGGCAAACCTGCACTTCTTTTTATCTCTGAAAATGATTCGGTGTTGTAGGTTTCATTAGCTGCATTTTGTTTTCTATTAAATGCAATCACGATAAAGCATCATTGGCAATAAAAAATAATTTGTTGTAATTTTTGGTAATAGAAGCACTGTGTAATGATTCGAGAGATGAAGAAAGAATATCGAGGCATATATATTGTTCCACTGTGCTGTCAAATTTCTAGTCATAATTCCATTAAACTATTGAGAGGCCATTTCCTTCTTTTATTACAGTTTTTGGTAAAAACACATTTATAAAGGGACTAATATAATATATAATAATTACAATAATAATAAAGTGACTGAAATCACTTACTTACTTGATATATATACTATATATATTACGCCAGTCTTATATTGGTTATTATTAATCTTTGCATGACACCACTTTAAGACATATGTTTGCAAAATGGTCTTTAAATGTATGAATCAAAATAGCTCTAGTTTCTTATTGTACTATTGGAAATGTCAAATTAAAAGCAGCACAAAAGTGTGGTAGTCTATTTTATGAGAGAACGAGATATCGATTCTTCAATAGCATTTATTCTTGACGGCGATATTCTATGTTACGCTACAAACTTTGTTTTTATCTGTTTTGGTTTTCGGGTATACCAATTGAAAATTAAAACGTGCTTCATAGTTGAAGTTAAAATGCATTTAGGTCTCTTAACTGAGCGCGACTTCTCAAACCCTAAATCACTCGACCACTTGACCAAATTAGCAGAAGGGTATTTTAAAAGCAAATAGAACACTTCAGTACTCAGTTTGCTTCAAAGGCTGCTCTTGTTTCCACAGTGGCAGATCCAGGGGCGATGGAAGTTTTTGTTTTTACTTCTTGTTTGACGCTGAAATTCTCGCATCGACAGAATCGCTCATTATCACTTAACTAAGTACAAGTTTACCCCCCCCCCCCAATCAAAGATTCCTTGATCCGCCCCTGTTCCATATCCTATTAAACAAAGTGTTTTTATGAATTTGTTTCACTTAAATCAGTTGCCTTAAGGTGATGTTACACGAGACGATTTTATTTAACGACGATTTTTAAAAGTACATTAAAAATCGAGTGATGTTTTTACCGTGTACAAAAAAAGTTAATGTGTGTATGCATGACGCGCAGCAGGACCATTTTTAACGCAACATTTTGTTGCGTCATCACGTTGCAGCAATTTAAAAGCGATCCAAAAACCAGCAACATTGTTGCCCGAACTCTGACAATTCTGTTGGAGCTGGTTTGTGTAACAACTTTGTCATTGACTTCTAATGCAACATCGCGTGATATTAGCACCTGCTCGAGCAGTATGCATGCTCAAAATGATGAAGTCAAATCAGGAAGAAAACTTTGTTGCGCAAAGTTTGTTAGATAAAGAAACTTCGTAAACTTAGTACGTAAACTTCCATAGGTTTCGAGGCTGCATTAAAAACGATGTTGCTTCAAAAACCGTCACGGGTAACATCACCTTTATTTTCTTTTTCGAAAGTGGAAACGTGAACATTTGAGTATCTACTCTGGTATTTGAATGAATGAATGAATTTTATTTAAGTGTCAGAGTGTTTAGCTAGATATTAGCTAATTGTGGACGCTAAGAGAACATTCCAAATACAAAATAAAAAAAAGATTAAAATGGGGGTATTATGAAATATTTATAATTTACAATTATTTGGTTAAAACGTGGTTAAGAGACACATAAGTAACATGTACCCTCAGTAAAAGAAGTCAAGTATTTCTTTCTGATGTGCCTTCTAAAATTGTCCAGCGATGGTCGCTGTCGATGTTAAGTATTTCATGATTTCATCCACATTAACAAATAAGATTCTGTATTGATGCGTTTTTCTTTTAAAAGTATTCAGTTAAAATACAGATTAAAAAAATTGTCGTATTTTGCAGCCGGTGTAGTCTTTCCTCTTTGTTCTTTGTTTTGGAAATTAATTGGAACTTTCCAACCATTTGGTACATTTGTACTATTGCATGTAATGTAATAATGATTTTTGACAAATATGTCTTGCCATTAGGGAATCAAAAAAATACATTTGACTGCTGTACTTAACTTAATGCATTCGGTTTGTGAATTGCCTTGTTTGTTCTTGTCTTTGTTCATTTCACTTAAAACACAACTTACAAAGATTCGCCCCCTCTAAGGCGAAAACAATCGATAGAGATAATATATCGAGTTATGGGATTAATTTGCTTTTCCTTTCATGTTTTGAGTGCGTAAAAAAAACGTAGATGAAAAAGCAATCTTTTATGCTAGGGACCTGAAAGCCCTAATTGCCTGAGAATAAATAAACTAATTATTAAGATGGAATGATCAGGTATGACGCATTGCTGATCCTTGCAGTATGGAGGACGCGCGTCATATTGGGGGATTCATGCTGACGTCATTGTTTACCTTTTTTCTAATTAGCATACGGCTTGGTGTACAGAAGGCAACATGTTAGATATGAATGGACTCCAAACAGTTAAAGAGCTAGTGAAATTTAGTATATGGTGAATTTTTTAGCTCTTTGCGTGTAATATTCAAGGAGAAACTGTCTTTCAAAAGCTCCAAAATTTCTGGGTGGCAAAAGCGGTAATGAGCTCATACATTCTTTGTAAAATTTTGAGTTTTTAAACCCGCGTCAGACAAAAAGAATTCAATACATCGAGCTGAAATTCATTGGCAGAGTTAATCGTGCTATGAGCTTTCAATATTCAGAACTGATTTTTTTGTAGCTCCATCAGAAACTGAATCGCTCATGCTAATGAGTCAAATATTGTAAACAAGGATTCCCCAAAATGAACCTAGTAAATGGCCTTAGCTCACGAAGAGTTCCAGTAGCTCAGTTGGTTTGAGCGCCCGACCGGTAAATCTGGGAGGTCATGGGTTCAAATCCTGCCGAGGACTCGGAATTTCTCTATGTCCCAGGCTTGTGTCATAACTGATCAATTCATCTTTATGATTTGTTCGCCGAACTGAGAATTTACCATCTATCATAGTTATCACACAATAAACTATTCATATTATCGATAAATTATCTTGTTTTATCTTATTCGTTGAAAGAGACTTCCCATTTTAAAACAATCCCATTCTTGTCTTCAAAGCTGGAAAGCGTAAGAGAAACGAGGACACCTACGAATTTTAATCTTAAAAGAATGCCACTCCTTTTAGGTATTTGAGCAAAGGTAAAAGAGGATTTACCCCATGAGGATGAGACATTTTTGGCAATTTTTATTTATTTTCTATCATAACCTACAATGCAGCTATAAACACCACAATACTCATTGAATATGATGCTAACATCTTCGGTAGATATTCATTTGTACAAATTTTGTGATGTCAATTTTGTGCCCATGATTTTTGACATTGCCTAAAGTTGCAACAGCATAATTACATGCAGGTTTGGCCAAATGTCGACTTATTAACAGAATTCTTTATTTTTCCAGCAAAATTGCAAAATTCATGAAGTGTGATATTTTCATTGACATTTTAGCTTGATTCTGAATTAATTTCCTTAACGTTCTTACTTTTTAAGAAAACTAATATCGAAATCCAAGTCGACAGAGCCACGATGGCGGATAATTACATACGATGACGCCAAGGACGTAAAGTGTGTGATATTCTGTCCACGTTTCAGTCGAAGACTCGATCAGATCAGACTATAAACCAGTAAGAAACTAATGTATGTTATGAAACACAGCATGAAAAGATAACTTTACTGCGGTGTAAAGCCGACGTAAACGTCTACTTTACAAAGCTTTACGGCACCTTTAAGTTTTTTAAAGCTGACCTTTACATCAGCTTTGCACTCATATTTATTTAAGCTTGCGCAATGAGACTAACTTAAAGTGGTACTACGATGAAAAATTTTGTCCTTGTTCTCTTTCGATTCCGATTTTATATTTTGCAAGTATGCATGCACCATGCCAATTATTGCGCCTCAAGTTTCGAAATAAGTCCGTTTTTTGAACGACGAATTCTTGTTTAAACTGTCCGCCTTCAGTCGAGTTGCATTGAGAGGGCTGGATCGAGAGAGAAAATGACGTCATATACTCACTACTTTAATGTGTGAACCCAGCTAATTTGGTATGCAGAAGAGCAACTTGCTTCTAAAAGCTCGTGCTGCATACTAATCAGCTGGGTTCACAAGTGAAGTTTACATCAACTTTACGCACAGTAGCGTAAATGTGGGTTTACAATCTTTAGTGAGCTTTACTGCATAGTGTAAAGTTAAATATGCAACTTTACGAAGATTTAAGCCAACTTTAATTTTCCGTAAATCTCGTTTTTCCTGCTAGCTGTGAAGCATCCTTATTTGTGCAAAACGGAAGCCTTTTTTGACATACCGAACCTGTATTTTGTGGTCTTACAACTCCAGACAATCAGTAGTGCAATTCCTCACTGCAACACCGCAATTCTCACTACTTCTTCCTCCGGGAGTAATTCCGTAAATTTCCGCAATAAAAAAGCCCCTTAAATTTCCGATAGGCCTTGGGGTTTACTGCCAAGAACAATTTAAGGATGAAGACAACCATAATTGATATTCTTTTTAAGGCCCAAACTCGAAAAATGATAGAGGGGGTACGTTTCTAACGAAACTGTGGTGCTACGTCGGTGGGAGGTATAACAATATAATTTGGTTTTATCAACTGGGTTGATAATGTGAATTGGCCACCGTAAAGAGATTCGAAAACATAAACTGACGTTATACATCGGCGAAACAGGTAAACGACCAGGCGACCGATTCTGAGAACACCTTCGTGACGTGGAGAAAGACGACAAAATGCATCTAAACCGGTCGCGAGACACTTTAATCTCCCTAATCATTCTAAGCAACATATGGCAGTCTGCGGCACTCTCAATCCTCACGGTATCAGCGAACACTTTTCACCCAACTAATTTATTCTGTTGTTTTTCACGTTACCAGGCACCAACCAATAGCGTAGCTCCATCTTTCTGTATATAAACCACACACGACCCACAATTCCTTGATTTGCTCCGACGAAGGGCTAACGCTCGAAACGTTAGCTCTCGAATCTCTTTACGGTGGCCAATTCACATTATCAACCCAGTTGATAAAACCAAATTATCTTGAAAAATGATACCCTATTCAGGGCAGAAACAAAAGTTAAGAATGCCACATACACATACAATATTTTGACGTCATCAGTGATCTATTACTGAACAGACGCCCGGCAACATGGAATCTATATGTTAAAGTTTGGAAGTTTGGAGAGCACCAAAGAAGCGCAAGAGTTGCTCGAGGCGACAGCCTAGAACAACTCCTACCCGCAACTCTTATACCCGCGCCAGAAAAAAAACTATGGCAAAGCGATTTGCTCACGCTATCAGCTTTGCGGAGCTGTGTTAGCTGTGTTATAATTGTAATTATATTGACACAATCTAAGTACCCTGTCTACGGATCATAATGGGAACACAATGTCAAAATGGGTAAAAATGATATCAAAGTCATACCCTATCCCGTGACACACACCTATATAGCCGGTATATGGGAGTACTCACCGCCCCTCCCCACCCCACCCCCTCCCTCAAGTGCGCAGGACTACTTGATAACATAAGTACACGGACGAGACTCATGACTGAAACGGCATCTGACAGAAGTCCTTATAATTACTTGCCTCAGAAAAGCGTCCTTTAACTGCTACCACAGTTAGACTTGAGCTCAACCAAGCAGCGATAACCAGTGCGTTGATTATTGCCACCACAATGTGCTTCTTCCATCTTCTTCTCCAAACAGCCATAACTGGCATATTCTGGTATCGTGTTCCAATAGCTAACGATATGCTTGTGAAAAACCACTCAATTGCTAGTGGAACTGATGTGGTCAGAGCAAAGGATTGAAGCAGGTCGAGGGAAGAATTGCCAGTCATGTAAAAATAACGAAACAAGTGTAGGAAGCCATTTACGGAGATAATGGCACTTGCCTCAAAGAGCATGCTCATAATGTTGATATCAGCTGCTAGTCGTTCACGACGAGGAGTACGAAAATCGCCACAACGGACTAATCTTCTCCTCCAAACTTGGTGACAAATGTGGTCTATTAAAACCATGGTAGTGCGTTCTACGACTTCTGCAATGCCATGGATCACTCCGATCAGAACAACTCCCTCTACACGTTCGAGATCCACTTGTAAAAGTCTTATCATTATTGCGGACCCACAGTACAATGGAACTAACAACACAAATGAAGTTCCCGGATGGCAGATCCTCCAAAATCGCTGCACGCAAAAGCGTGACGCTACTTTAAGAACAACACCAATTAGTGGCACGAATATTGCAAAGAGCATTTTTCCATTTTCGTTTTGTCTGGTATAAGCTGGATAGATGAAATTAGCTTGCAGAAGACCCATTATAAAAGTTGATAGAAATGGAAGTGTTATAGACAAAAATATTGACAGCTGCCTTTTTCGTGGTCCTCTGCAAAAATGCCTGGTGATTATACAGTCTTGTACACAGAGGTATAGCAAAAACCAAGCCTGTAAAGGAAGCACTTGAAGCCGCGCCAACCTGAAGTGAGAAAATCCAACAGCTTGGACTATACGATAAAATACATCGAATATATAGAAAGCCAGGCATGTTAGGAAAATTCTTAGTTTTATTCCTGATATTTGAAATGGACGAAAATAAAACATAGCGTTAATTCCAATCGAGAGGTAATACAAGGAGACAAAGATAGCTTCTGAAATGGCTCTGACCCAGCGAAGTTTGTTCGGGATCGCTTCTTCTGGATGGATTAAGCAGGCGAGCTGGGTTTGGAAACTGACATAATAGACCAAGATTGAAACCACCCCAATAACGACAGCACTTAAAACGGACATCAAAAATCCAAAGTGTACTGATTTGCAAATTGTACGGGCAGCTGATGGTCTAAGCTGCTTCCAAGCCATTGCTCTATCGGTTCTTGCTTCCTCGGTGTATTCAGTTTCTTCTGTCGACCATGCGTTCGTAAACCTAGCTCGAATATTACTAGAAGGTAAATAATCGAACGTTGTTACATCTCTATCGTTGTATTCTTGATAAATAAGCTCATCAACAGGTTGACAATACCATTCTCTGCCGGTGTCTTCAAGGGGATTGTAGCCAAATAACTCTAAATTATACTCGGCCTCATCGAAGTTGAAACTTTCAGCCACACTTTTTGTGAAGTTAAAAATGACATGGCTCAAGAACTCCGCAATTTTATGGCAAATCATTTTTCATGGGGAAAGCCGCGTGAAGCCGTAGTACTTTCTCGTTTGTTTAATTTTTATCGCATTCGTAGCGGGTCCGTGTCCATGTATATATTGTAATGGCATCTCACCATCAGCGCTTGGTTCTTCCATTTGGCAAAATGGGTTCAGAGCTTCCGGTGGTTTTAGGTAAAAAATAGATCTGAATTTTTCTCTGCTAACTACATCATATTGTTCAGCCTCGATGCAGGGACATTGCTTCTGAAGCAAAAAGTTGCTGATGTGACAGCAAGTAGGGGACAACTCTGGAACAATATTAGCAGTAATCTTTGCCAGAAAAATCCTGCAGCCTTGATGGCTTCATCCAAGATCAGGAATGCTTCAATCCCGGAAATTTTGATAGGGGGAGGGGCGTCCAAACTTTTACTCGTTTGTGTGATAATAAGCTTTTCAGTCGATGCGAGAATTTCAGCGTTAATTAAAAAAGTAGTAAAAACAAAAAACTTCGGCAAGGGAAATGGATCCACCACAACGCTTACGTCCACTTTCTCGTGGTTAGATCTTGTTTGTCACTTTGCTGCGTTCAATTCAACTGAATGCTTTTGCTAATACCATTTTTGGGCTATTTGGAGATTTCCTCTTGCACGAAAACGAAAGTCTGTTAAAGGAAGTGCTTACGTGGAAAACAAAAGATGCAGCAAAACGTGAAAAATAAAAGGCTTGGCAACCTAACAAGTTCACGACCCACAATTTTCTTTTTCGACTTTGACTCTTGGCCCACCTGATTTGTGACTAGGTTGTGATTTAGTAAAATTTTCTTTTCTTCTGGAGAACTGAAAGGCAAGCCTACCCTCGCTATCGTTGTGAGGTTACCTATCTTTGGTTTTAGCTCCGCTGTTAGTCGGGAAATAATTTACTCCGGAAATAATTTTGCAACGGCAAACGGCATTTTTAATCCTACTTAGAGTACCCTATGATCCCCCGATACCCCCCCCCCCCCCCACAACACACACACACACTTTCACCCTGCCTCGTCCCCAGGCGCCGGTCGGTCAAGGCGGAAAGGCGGGAAATCAGAAGCGCGGGGAATGATGGTTAGGTCGCACTCCGCGGAGTATCAGTCCCACAACGCCACGCGGACCGCGCAAAATAAATCCTTGCATTCTACCCGGGGGGGGGGGGAGTAGAAATACTCCTACGGAAACGGGAATAATCTCTGGCCTTGTGGGCCACTAGGCTCATGTGCAGATTGTTAATTTGATCAAATCTATAAATCTTATTAAGAAAGCGTGAGGGCCGTACTAGTGAAATTTTGGCCGAGGTCTAGACAGAGAACCGAGTACGGATGACTTAATTTCAGTTCCGTGGATGTTTGCTAAAAAAAAAACCCTGGGATTCTGTAAACGTAGAGGGGGTAAGTTTCAAAAGAAACTGTGGTGCTGCGTCGGTGGGAAGTATAACAATAAAGTTTGGTTTTATCAACTGGGTTGATAATGTGAATTGGCCACCGTAAAGAGATTCAAGAGCGGGCGTTTCGAGCGTCAGCCCTTCGTCGGAGCGAATCAAGGAATTGTGGGTCGTGTGTTTTTTATATACAAAAAGATGGAGCTTCTCTATTGGCTGGTGCCGGGTAACGTGAAAACAACGGAATAAATTAGTTGAATGAAAAGCGTTCTAGAGTTTTGCGGCTTTCCGTGTTTCCTTGGTGAAGGGAAAGGCCGCAGACTTTTTAGTCAGAAGTGCATTCCAAACTAGTGATCAACCAGGAACTTTTAAATGCGCTCGCGCACGATGCAAAACATGCCCTTTCATTCACAACGTTGACAAAATATCGGCACCCGAGCTTTACTCTAGTGAAAATTCGCAAGGGATGGCGGCGAACATTTTCTAGAAAGAAATTCGGACATGATTCTGAAGTCAAGCTGCAGAGATTGTCGAAGAAGCTTCTAAGTTCGAGATGAAAGTAGAAGAAGCGAAATTAAATTGCTTCAGTTTATTGATCGTGTGTGTTTTGTTGTTTTTACTCGCGGCGTTGAAAATCTATATCATAAAGCAAATGAAGAAGCCTAATGCGGCTGCGGCTCGTGTTTTCTACATTTCCCTCGTGTTCTCAAATGCCCGTCGTGTTTTATGACAGTGTAATACATGGCTTAGGCTTCTTTATTTGTTAAATATATTTTATTTTTTCTGTCATGCAAATTTCTGTTATTTGCCATGTTTTCGGCACAGCTGTTCCAAAATCCTGTTAAAAACGTATGTTTTTAAATTTTCTAAACAACCAGAAATGCACTTTTTATGACGTTAGAAAACTGACAAAGAATAACACCACATCTTCCTTACGTAAGGAGCATATTTTCTTTTGGAACAATAAGTTAACCTTAGCTGCAGTATTTGTTCGTTTCTAGGCGTTAAAAGGAGCTCTGTTCGGATGACACTTCTTAAAAAGTTTGACCTAAATTTTGTTTGACTGATTTGACAATTGCTGTCTTTCTCGATTTTCCTCATCTGAAGCCATCCTTGTTCCTTTTCAGTGCATCGTTGCCTTTTTGATGCTTTCGACCTTTGTAAACTATTATTTCAAAGTTTCCCTCACCTTGTCGGTAATTTATACATTACGAAAACTGCTTCATTCACGGTAAATGAGCCCCTTAACTTGACCGTGTCGACTAAAAATACCGTACCAGGAGTACTAGATGAAAAATGTTGGGGTTTTATTTTTCTTATTCAAGGGATCGCAATACTCCTTATTTTATTTCTGCATAGAAGGTTAAGCTAAAAGTGACAGAAATGGAGAAATTCTACGCTGACATCAATCTTGCCTCGTTTTGGTTTCTATATCTTCCCCCGGGGGTACTCCCTTAAATTTTGGATAGGTGTGTGCCGCGAAGGTTCTTAAACCCTGACCCTATTTAAGGATAAAGTAAACGGAATTTTATACCCTATTTAAGGACCAAATCCGATAAATGACATCCTTTTCAAGGAAAAACAAAAGCTAAGAAAGGTGTAAACGGGTCAACTTTTTGTCGTTCCTTAACGCTTGACAGACCGTTTCTTTTTCGTTTAGCGTGTTGTTTGCGCACTGCAAATTGCAAAATAGCCAAACAAAACAATTTAGGTACCCTATCTAAGGTTTACACCGTAAAAATGCCAAAAGAAGCAAAAATGACACCCTATTGAAGGAACGAGAACCTCGACTGAAAACCATATATGTGAGTACTCCCCCCCTCCCTAGGTGTTCCTCATCTCACAGGACTCATGGATGAAGCATTCTTGTCCCCAGAGCCGCTTGTCCCTCTTAGTCGGCTGGGCCTGTGCACGAGGAACAAGTGGCTCTGGCAACACATAATTCGATTGGCTGAAATCAAACAAAGGGAGTCCAATCACATCAGCCGTTTTAAAATCCCAAATCATTAGCACGTTTAAAACGGTAGATGTGATTGGACTCCCTTTGTTAGATTTCAGCCAATCGACTCATGTGTTGCCAGAGCCACTTGTTCCTCGTGCACAGGCCCAGCCGGCTAAGAGGGACAAGCGGCTCTGGGGACGAGAATGCTTCATCCGCAGCTGTTTAATTCGATCGTGCAGGTGCTTGAGCGATTCGCTCTCAGTGTTCAAATTTGCGTCCCCATGAGTTAGAATATTCATCATTAACTCGTTCTCAGAAGGAGTAGCACCGTTTGTCTTTGCTTCGGTTAGCTGTAGAAGTTCGTCTTCGTCCTTTTCCGTTAGGATTGCCATGATTGTAAACGTTTTTTAATTTTTAGTGGGAACCGCTGCGTTGTCAACCATTCAACCCGGTTTCTCTTACGTAACTGAGCTCGATTTCCCGCGCGCTATCTCGCGGTTATCTCGCGTGACTTCGTGACGACTTAAACCAATGACGTTATAAAATTGTCATATTTTCGCGCACAATTTTCATTTTATTTGTAGTTTGCATTACCAACCTACTTGTTTTCAATGGAAAGAGCACTTGCGTATGTTTCAGTACTTAATACGTTTTTCTCAGTCAAGGAAACTACAAAATTTCCTTTGCGTATATCAACTTATCATTATTTTCAACCTTGCACAAATATTTCTACGAATAACTTACTACTACTAGGCCTTATTTACAGCTATGAAAGATAACTGTCAACAACTCTTTCCTTCTGAAACTCAAATCGTAACTTTTAAATTCGTCAATAAGACTGACAACTGAAATTCCCTTGTTCTTGTCCGCTATACCTTACTTACAGTCGCTAAGGTTAACTTTAACTTTCCATAAATCGTTTTCAACAAACTCTAATTTTCACTTCTGTCCTTGCGACTGCCAACTGAAATCACTTTGTTTTGGTGACCTTTTCTCTAGTCAGTAAATAAAATCTATTCATAAAATGAAGAAAATATTAAAATCTTTCTTTTCGCCTTTACCGTTTGCTCTTGCCAACTTTCCTCTATCGTCATCTTCGCGCAAAGCAAAATACTCTCTAAGCGCACTTCAGAAGCTTGCGAAACGCACTTTTAAAGTTCTCGAGTCTCCAAGCGTATATGACAGGATTAAGGCAGGCGTTCACACCCAGCGCAAAGTCGTAAACAACGTATTTCAGCCACCGTTTCCGTATGACGCGTCGGGCGCCGAAGAAACGGTGACTTGTTACCACCAACAGTGGGACAATACTGACAAGACAGGCTCCAACAACGATGGCGAGGGTGATGGCGCCTTTCAGCTCATCCTTGGTGGTGGAGGCTCGTTGGTTGTCGCCTTCATCTCTAATTCTTTTTCTGTGCTTACGAGACACGACAAAGACATATCCGTATGAACAAAGAATGACCAATATCGGGATGACAAGAAGAGATGTCACGAGAAAGATCAAATACCCTTTGGTTGAAGATGGCATGGCTGGAGGTGACATTTTCGGGCGGTTTGTTGCACATTCTTGCAATCTGAAGCATGGGTGTAAGGCTTGGTAAAGCCTTCTGTAGGCGCGCTCGTTGTTGTCTTCGCTAAGCGCCAGAGGGAACAGCAGCGTGGTAGCAAGACCCCACAGCCAGACAATAACGGAGGCGATTACTGCACGGCGATTAGTAGCTATTGTGTGATATCGCAAAGGAAACTTAACGGCGATGACGCGTTCGATGCTGATTAAGGCGAGATGGAGAATGATCACCGAAATGAGTGCGAAGCTTAAACGTGCGCTTGACTGGCATAGGTATTGGACGCTTGTAGAAGGCGAACTTTCTCCGAGGTTTAGTGCTATAAAGCTGATGTGAAGCATGAAAGGTATCACCGTCAGGCTGTCAGCACCAGACAAACTCACCAGAATAATGTTGGATGCAGTTCGCAGGCTTGGAAATTTGTGAAACGCTTTGAACACCAGGGAGTTGCCGATAATAGTAGCAATTATCAGAATCGCTTTGAAGCTGATCGATATGACAAGTAACTCATCTGAAGGTCCTTTTCGTGGTGCTGTAGAATTCTTCATCTATATCCCGTGAAAGAAATTGTCAGTCCCTAAAATTTGTATCCTGGATAGTAAATCGCTCGAAAAAGCGCTGAAAAGTTACTAGTTGGTCGCAGTTGAGCTCTTAAGTGGTGTTAAATGCTCATAAAACAACTTGGATAATAAAGGTAAAATTGAAGAATTATTCTTGATGTTCTTTCCTTCACCAGTGTCACCTGTCATCATCATGAAAATTTGCGGGATAATATCATCTAATTTCCAATGATTGACAGTTCCATTATGTTACATCTCCCCTTTTAAGGTGTTTCTCGTTTAAACAACGGGTTTAATAAACCGGCTAACATTAAATAATAGCATACAGGTGAAAAACACATTCAAGAATAGCACTTCTTCAAAAAATATTTATATTTAGATAACATAAAACTTTGTTTTGATATGTAAGAGCCCTTTATTGACTGGTATTGAAGTGGTCTTGGAAAGACAAATAAAACCGTTTTTTTTGTTCAAAGCACTTAGAGCTGAATAGCGTCTCAAGGGTGCCCAAACACTCAACAGCCTTCAATGCTAAAACTGTCTTGTATACAACTAGATGCCAGAAAATGCCTTGAAACTTCATTTTATATCGATTTTGTAGAATAATCAGACAGGTAGATCCGAATTGATCAATCCCTAAAGAAGGAAGAATAAATGATAATACGAAACTCAAAAATGCAAATAATTAAGCAACATTTATATTGCCTGCAAACAAAGCCACCTGCTTCCTTGATCCTGTGTCACGTGATAATGCAAAGTGCCCTTTGGGCGATCTCGTGTAACCAGGTTAGTTAATAATTATAAACTGTACTGCTTATTTGTGAAAATAAAGTTCAACTGCTTTCTTTGTCGATCTTATCTTTTTTAGACGAGTGTTATTTTAAATGGGCTACGTCACCGTTTGCGCCTTTTAAAAAAATTTAGCTTAAATTTTTCAAAATCGTCATTATTTTGCAATCCGTCTCAATCTTTTCCATCCTCAACCATCCTTGTTCCTTTTTGGTTAAGTATCACCTCTTTGGTGTTTTTCTTCCTTTGTAAACTATTAGTTTTAGGTTTTCTACGTTTTGAGGGTAATTTTGTTTGTTGAAAAAATAACTCAAAATATCGTGATGTAGCTTCTTTTAAATGAAGGACAAAAGGTTGCAATTACGGTCACAAAAACTACAAAAACTACAAAATACTACAAATTAACTAACATTTACAAACGCTTAACTTACAGCGAGATGCTGATAACATTACAGTTGCTGCCATTTTTGACGACAGAATAGACATTACAATGGTGTTAGAAAATACATTAATTTTTACATTAAATCAAAAGAAACAAGGATCATGTCCTAAATGAGAATGAAAGAATCAAAAGCAAAACAACAACAACAACTTTATTCACATTTCATTTACAATTACATTATTCAGGTACTAACTTAGCTAATTTTTATTATATTTTCTTACCAAGAATTATTATAACTAAGTACATATTTTTATAGGACAGAAATTACAGAAAAATATTGAATGCACTGGTAAAATCCAAAAAGAAGAAAAACGGGAAAAACGCCTTAAGTAAAGGTAGTTTTGTGAAACAGAGAAATTCAGAGGCCGACTAAAAACAAATGCCATCATAGAACATAGAAACGAAACTGGTTACAACAAAAAATGCGAAGTGTCAAATGTGGTTGCTATGGAACCGTCTAGTTGGTGGTCACGTGGCACTAGTGGCAAAGTTTTGCAAGTTAAATATTTGGGAAAATCGCAAAGTTTAGTAGTTATTTCGTCCTTTTGAAGCTACAAACTAAGGAACGAAGTAACAAAAATTTACAAATCGTCAAAGTTGGCGCGGGCCTGGAATACCCCCTCCCCTGTCTTATCTTATCGAAGATTAAAGAAAACAGCTCTTCTTGCCTTCTGTCATATTTCCAAGCTAATTTAAACAAGAAGCCTTCCATGATGAGTATCAAATAGTTTGCTTTTTGCCATGACAAATTCATGTTCCAGTCCTCCCAAACTTTTAGTATATAATTTCAGTCAGCAATAAGAGAAAAAGTTTTCTGACGGGTCACAACGTCAAAAACTGACAAAGAACTCTGGCTGCTTTTATAAGCTTTTCACATCAGTGACCGTGTCAGAAAACTGTGCGAAGGCGCTAAATGACAAAACCTTTCTGAGAAAATATTAGTAGGGAGAGTCAGAAAAATATAAATTCTATATATAATCTCACTCCGTTCTTAGAGAAAACGAAGTCAATGTTTTTGTGCATCAATTCACAGCAAGATTGGAAAAAATCGTATTTGCGCACAATGGAGATTTGCTTTGTAATTTGTAGTTTGCAATACATGTTTGAATTGTCTCCTTGTTAAATTAAAGGACATTTGCATGTATTAAGGCGAGGAGTTGGCACATTACCGATCCTCAGATTGCTCTCAGTCAAGGAAACTAAAAATTTCTTTTGCGTATGTCGACCTTCAGTCTGGTTTATGTAAATAAAATTTGTGCTCTCGAGGAAGTTTCCGAGTCTTAATTGGGTGTCAGTAAAACGCGGGACCGGCCCCGGCCCCGCGTTTTACTGACACCCGTCTTAATTATCTAGCTGCGAACGTGACTTACTTTGTTTAACCATCAAGTCAAATTTCCTCACAAACGTCATTCAACATAGGTTTAGACTAATTGCTTCTTGCTGGGCAAAGTGGTTTTATTTACCAGGCTTGGGCAGCTGTTTAATTCCTTTTAAAAAGTTTTAACTTAGTAAAGAAAAATATATATTTAGATTTTATGTAGGTGGAACTCGGTCTTTTCCCGCATCAAGGAGTGATAATGAACTAATTTTTTTTTTCACTTAGGGCATTATACAGTGCTTTTGGCAAATCATTGGTTAATACCTTTACTCGTGCAAAAATGTTCCTGCAGAATTGCGATGATATCAAATAAAAATTTCGCGGGGAGAGCAGACCAAAATAGTTGGTTTCCTGTTGTTTTTAGAAAATGGCTTGAGGGCTTGAAAAAATTGGCAGTCCATTTCCATACTCGCCATTCGTAGCAACAGACGACAGTAAATGATTTCAATGCAGTAATATAAAGATAGTCTTAGACAACAAAGCTAAACAGTTATTTTTGGTTTCCTTTGAGCAAGTTCTAGCTGTTTAAAGTGTTGTTAAAATGGCCGGCGTGACAAAATTTCTATTTTTCGAGCAATATCTAATCTGGAGTCATGTTTTTCTTCTAGTTTCATTTAGCAATTCACGAAGACAATTCGGCGAGAAAGAATTAACGACTGTAGACAACAAAATAGTAGGAAGAGCCCGGTAGATTTGTATTCGTTTTATTTCATAGATCAGACTTGAACCTGTAACTATTACATTTGATTCATAAAAGGCTAAAACCTTAACCAAACTTTCGTGACGGGGTCCTGTTTATTTATGCAAATAGTCCATTCACTCCAACGTACTCTGCATGGCGCACATTTATTTATCCTAAGTTTTAGTGAAATCGTGTGAATGAATAGTACACTTATGAAGCACATTCAATCATTTAACAATCTTTTTACCTCGAAGCGATTCACTCATGGCAAAATCAAAGAGTACACAGCCTATTTATAAAGCGTTGACAATCTTCACTTTACTCGCTGCAACTATATAACAACTGAAATTTCTTCTTTCCAGTTCGCTGTACATTATTTACAGTCAAAGTTAACGATCTACAAATCTTTCTCAAAAAACTTAGATTTTTACCGTTCTCCCTACGCCGACTGACAACTGAAATTACTTGGTTCATCTGAAGTCTATAACCTATTCTATATTCCGTAAGTAAAGTTTATTGCTATCTTCGTTCAAAACGAAATATCCGCTAAGCGCACCTCAGGAGTTTGCGAAAAGCGCTTTTAAATTTCTCATGCCTCCAAGCGTAGACAACCGGGTTAAGGCAGGCGTTAATACCCAACGCAAAGTCAAAAGTGATGTTCTTGAGCCATGGTTTGCGTAGGACGCGCGGTTCCCTAAAGAAACGAAAGCTCGCCACCACTAACAACGGTACGAAACTGAGAAGACATACCCCAACAACAATGGCGAGGGTGTAGGCGCCTTTCAGCTCATCCTTCATGATGGAGATTCCTTGTTTGTCGCTTTCTTGTCTTATCTGTTTTCTGTGCCTACGAGACACGATGAAGACATATCCGTATGAACAGAGAATGGTCAATATCGGGACGACAAGCAGGAGTACCACCGAGAAGATGTAATAACCTCTGGCTGCAGATGACGACATTCCTGGGCGGCGGGCAGCTGCTGTTCGTGGACGTAGTTTGAAGCATGGATGCAGGGCTTCGTAAAGCCTTTCGTAGGCGAGTTCATTGTCGTCTGCTTGTAGCGCCACAGGAAACAGCAAAGTAACAACAAGACCCCACATCCAGACACTAAGGCAAGCGATAACTGCTCGGCGTTTAGTCACTATTGTGCGATAACGCAAGGCCAACTTAATGGCGATGACGCGTTCGACGCTGATTAAGGCGAGATGAAGAATAATGACCGAAATGAGTGCGAAGCTTAAACGCGCGCTTGATTGGCACAGAAATTGGAACCTTGTAGAAGACGATCTTTCTCCAATGCGTAAGGTAATAAAACTGATGTGGAGTATGAAAGGAATCACCGTCAAACTGTCAGCAGCAGACAAACTCACCAGAATACTGTTGGGTGCATTTCGCAGACTTGTGAATTTGTGAAACGCTTTAAACACCAGGGAGTTGCCGATAATGGCGACGACTACCACAATCGCCTTGAAGCTGATGGACACGATTTTTACTTCATCCTTCCTCCCAATTGGTGGCGCTTCAGAATTATTCATCTGTATCCCGGTCAACTCTTTTTCTATCCCAACTAGTAAATATTATGAACGAAGTTGGGCTCTGTAATCGTAGCTTTTTGTGTTTATGCAACAAGCTTTAGAATAACGCGTCGAAAAAATGATCAACTTTACCACGTTGCTTAATATTCCTGTCGCTCTTTTCCTTATAGCACCTTTCACCTGTGCTCTGAGAATACAAACAATTTAGACTATCACAACTTCATGTCACTTACGTAACAATTGACAGATCCATATTCCCTTTCAACATGTTCAATAACTCATTAAGGAACCGAACTTTTAGCTGAGTAACTGACAACATTCTCGACTGAATCCAACTGGTTCTTGGCACGCCGTATTTTTCACCAATTAACATTAGCTGAAGTATCCAATAACAATGTATACGTGTGGCGCATGCTCACAGTCCTTATTTATTCTTCAAGTATATTCCTAGAAACCTTCAGTTTCAAAAATGGATTTCTATTGCATGATTACAGAATTGGACAGTCCTATTACCATTTATAACTATTATGAAGCGGAAAACCATAAACTCTGCAGTGCGCCTAAGTTTCAATTAAAGTTCCGTTTTATTTGAAAGATATTAGCACATGTCAGGACCGCTAATTTAATAACTGACAGAATTGATTTCACGTCACCTGAACGTCAAACCGTTTCCAGTTCACACTTAAGAGTAAAATGCAAATGCAAATGCACAACAGTTAGTTGATAAAACAAAACTGCAGTTCGTTTAACTTTTGCCATTTTTCTTACTCTACGTCGCTTTCAGAGATTTCTTACGATCTATAATATACAGCAGTAATCAAGCAGGGGGCAATTTATCCCTAAAATCATTAATAGTATAAGTTGAAATGCAAAATTTAAAATAAAAAGCACGTACGCGATACTTTCTCTGTAAATATAAGCATCTGATTCTCCCTTTCGTTGTCGCACGCTTGTCACATGTGAACATTAGTTCTTATGTCATTACCGAGCTTAATGATGCAAGCTCAAAAGCAATGACACGATATGCGAACAAGCAAGAAAACAAACGAAACAATTAAAAGGGAAGAAGGGAGACAGTACATTTCAGCATTAAACGAATAAAGAGAATGCAAATTATCTCCATCTGCACTGACGCAAATATTTAACAAATTGATTCCATGTTGCCGTGCGTCTATTCAGTATTATTAAAAACTAGCTATGGTATATTGCATTTGCTGAGTTTTGATTGGTTTAGAGGCAATGGTATATGAGCTCATGTACCATCGACCTACAAATATGGTACGTGTACGCGTAAAAGAATGCATTCTTCGCAATGTTTGTACAATATTTTTTGGGCGTTTTTAATAAAACAATTATTCCACTCGCGCTTGTTGGATATGAGATGGTTATATCCAACTCATATCCAACGCGCGCTCGTGGAATAATTGTTAAATAGATCACTGATGACGTCAAAATATGGTAAGGACCAAAGTGACACACGAAACGATAGCAGAGAGGGTCACCGGTGTTCTTACCACAATTTGACATCTTCTGTGATCAATTACTACTGAACAGATGCACGACAACATGGAATCTATCTGTTTTATACAATAAAGAAACGAAATATGCAGTCATCAGTGCATGTGTTCATTCAGGGACCGCTTTAGCCCCCTCCCCCACTTTTTTTACGGTAAAAATGATATTAAATAACAAAGAATAAAAAATCAAAGAAAGTCGTACACGAAAAAGTAGAATAAGAAACAAAATTACTGAAAACATAACACATTCTCTCTGTTTGTATACCAAATTTTTGTCGTTGTTAAGGGAAATCGTTTGGTTTACTATTCTACTATTACCTGTTAAGTACTTTAAAATCATCAGCTGTGTTTGAAGCGTTGGGCGTTTAATACATTAATTTATATCTGAGGACTGTTCGTTAATTATTTACACACGGAAAGGAAAGGTAACCAGATTATTCTCCCACACCCGCCAACTTGGTTCACGCGTTTAACCGCCCCCCACCCCACTAAAAATCTTGCTGCGCGGGCCTTGTGTTTTCTTTATTAGATCATAGGCAGGAACCAATCAAAATGCGTCCACAATAAACAACCTTTGTATACAGTCGAAAGTTCACTTTCAAAAATTTCGCATTCGAGTAACTTCGACTACCCGTCGAAACTGATACTCCAGTAGTTTTAAGACGTTTCTCCAAGGTACGAAGTGCTTATTCCAAGAACAAAAGGTATTGTAGATGCATACTCATGAATTCGAGGATTAACTTTTACTTTGAAAAAATATTATGGTACTATTTAAAATGACCTAAAGGGCGTTATTTGCCGACGTCACAACGTATTCTAGAAAACTATGAAAATCTTAGTGTTGAGAACTGTTGGCTTGGCACTAGTAACTCGTATCAAGAACAAAGGATGTTGGAAATCAGAAGCCTAAAGATCGTTTTCACTGTCACGCAACAAAACAATAAATCGCTCACTGTTCAGTCAATGAAGCCAAGAAAAATAACTATTATTGGAGATAGCAAAAGAAGTATTTTATCCAAGTTTTATGACTGTGTGTTACCCCAAACCGAAGATATTCGCCGAAACGTTTTGCTCAAATTTGCAGAACTCAGTATGGAGCCGCCATGTTGGTACACCTCATATGTGCACCAACATGGCGACCGGAAAATAGTATAAACATCTGGAACTTACTTTAGTTATCTGGGCCAGTGATAATCTGTTATGGAGCAACAAACATTTACATAAACACTTTTCCTACCACTTCGACTTCTCAAATGGCTAAAAATCACAATATAAGTATACCTTTTATAAAAATGTGATCGACACTTCATGTCACGCACCGCCATAATTCTGAAATTCACAATGCGCTAGTTTCTAAATGAAGGATGTTGTAAGAAGAGAAATTGTAAACGGATATAAATTTAGCACCTCTCATGCCTTATAAGGATAGAAACGTTGATACTTCTTTAGTCTTGGATTTTAGTACCCGATGACGTCACGTGAAAACGATCTTTTGGCTTCTGTGCAAATGCATAGCTGCGATAGTTGTAAATTTGCCAGTCTGAATTACTCAACAAACATTACTTTATTTATTTTCCCCTAAATTGAATTGCTGAAGAGACCTGCAGGTAACCGCGTGCAAATCGCATTATCCTCGCACCCATTACAAGACAAAGCAAAGACAGCGCGAATTCCCTAATCTCAAAACCTATGATAAACAGCACACTAGTTTAATGATAACACAGTTAACGAAGTGCGAGACAACAAAATACCCCGTGATTGTGAATATCTCGAATCTACTAACAAATCGTGGTATATTGTTCGGCCTTATAAAATTTGCCCACTAAGTGCTATTATACCTGTAAGACTATTTTTTTTATGCAAAATATTAAAAGCAATATTTAGTGTAGTTTCCCTGCGTGGTTGCCATATTGGATTTCGACGCCTGAAAGAGTCTGGGGGTGAGTTTGTCGATATTCAAGTAAGTTAGAGATCGATATATAAAAGTTCAGGCTAAGACAATTGACCCAGCTCTCCCGGGGAATAAAATTAATAATTTACTTAACTTAAAAAGTGATCAAACTGACAAAACTATCTGGGTTGATCAGTTCAGCGTTAGTTTTTACCGATATTTGCTCATATCTTTACAATTTTTGCATTAGCATTTTCGCTTTATTTTCGATTATGTAAAATTCCATTTTGGTAGATTTTTGACATTAAAAAAATGAAATCCGTCCAAGATGGCGGACTATGAAACTGTTTACGTCACCACGGAATGATATGACGTCATAACAGGCACTGGCCACCATTAAAATATACAAATTGGGATGAACATAATATAGACCAGTATCCAAGCGAGCCACTTAGCTTCTTGTGAATGACAACGATTCAGTTAGTTATACAACAGAGCGCCACATCACTATACATTAATTAGGAAAATTTCACCGGACGAAATATGGTGATTTGTAACTCTTGAATGGATAAAAACGTCTAACTAATATCTGCTTTACAAAATTTCTTCACCCAACTCTATCTCAGGAATCTGGCAAGAGAGTCATTGAATACCCGAAAACGACAATTGATACTGGAAAAGTTATGCATTTGCGAAGTTTAAAGGCAATTTTCATAAGTCTTCCACTTGGAATAAGCCATGCTCGTCCATTTTCTGCAATAACGGACAAATAATTGGAGATTCAACCTGCAAAGAAAAATAGAACTGATTCGAAAACTGCGCACTTCAAATCTGTGGAACAGAAATACAAGTAAATTTGACATGAAAGTACACTACTACTACCTGGACAGCTAATACAGTTGGTCCGCGGTTTTCCTCAGAGTACTGACGTCATACTTATAAATTTCCCAACTCATGGCAAACGCTCGAACTGTTTCGTGTCACGCATTAGGAAATTGACGAATCGAAGGATTATATAAAAAAAATCTGCAAAAATTGCTTTTGCTGTGACTGACAAGCCTTTAAATAGTTTGATTTAGTAAAAACGCCGCTGCAAACAAAAGAGACATGTCTCTGGAAAAAAGAAATATTATTTTTCTCCAAGCTAAGAGTCAAAGCTCTGTAATTGGTACTGAATTGCTAGCAATGGCCTTACCCTTAAAACATATTCACAAGTGGTGGGCTCTGATAATGAAAGGGCAACTTCTTGTAAATGTGTGGACTCTTTACATCTGCAACAGAACGCGCAAGTTATAATGAGTGGCACTTCTTAGGTCCATTAGTGCATTAGATCCTTAGATAAACAACCCCACAAGCTTTTTACTTATCGTTTTTAAATAAATACTATTAATCGTTTTTAATTATCCTTTTTTAAATAAAGGATTTGATTGATGGATGGATTGATTGATTGACTGATTGACTGACCGATTGACCGATTGATTGATTGACTGACTGACTGACTGACTGATTGATTGATTGATTGATTGATTGATTGATTGATTGATTGGTTGGTTGGTTGACGTTGTTTTCTTACCATTTCAGTACATCTCATCCTTGCTGAACATTTGCTTCGCCGCATTATGCTGTCTCCGACATTTAGAAGCGAATTAACGGATGGCACAATTCTTCTCAGTCTTCCTCATTCCAAGACATTCTTATTTCTTCTCAGTTTTTGAAATAAAATGATGATGATGATGACGATGTTACCCCTTTGGTAAACTGTGATTCAAGGCTTTCTTTGTTATGGAGGCAATTTTGTACATTGCCAAGGACTGCTTTAATCGTGGTGCCAAATGATATGACAGCATAAATAACCCTGCTTCCATTGAACCTTTCATTTAGTTGACAGAATGGAGTGAAGAATGCAGTGAGCCAATCAAAAACGATTATAGGCCACTTTCGCTATATTAAAATTCAGCTTGGTAGGGAGGCCTAGAGGACATAAAAAAATAAAATAAAAAAACACATGTGCATTGATAGGTCCTTTTCAAGTTCTCTTTTGCCTCAGCGTCAAAACAAGTCTAAGTGCGAAACCATTCATATGAAAATGTGTTTTACCTGCATCTTCATTCTCATGCAAAACAAGCTTATTTCCATATGAATAGTTACGCACTTAGACTCGTTTTGAAACAGAGGGTAAAGGGAACTCGGAAATGGCCTATTTATTTTTTGTGTCCTAGCTCCAGGCCTCGCTATAAAGCTGAATTTCAATTTCGTGAACGTGGCCTGTCGTGTTACTGATATAGGTTTGGAGGAAGGTTGTAAACGTACTTTAACCTGACTAGAACGTGTCTGGGTTTTCCAGTTATGTCACAGATTTCTCCATCACTGTAGAAATGATCACTGTAGCTGAAAAGATAAATATGAAATACGAGTTAACTTGATAAGTCGATTCCCCTTGCTATTTTGCATACATTTCATTTTTCAATGTTATTTGACTGCAAATAAATTCTCTGTGTGGAATACAGCTGCACCCGTCCATCTTGAACTCTCGAGAAATGAAAGCGGGATGTTCGAGAAAGCTTACTGTGAATGACTTAAAAAGCATATCCAAGGTAAACACATAACTTCATATGACACTGAAATGAAAGCGCGTGTGCAGAACTTTTCTGTGGTTCAAGTTTATCATGATGTTACAACGTGGTTGTAATTGCGCGCTGATAAAAAAAGCCCCAGTATGTGACCATTCAAATAAAAGTTAAGATAAGATAAGATAAATTTATTTATACACGGTATTTCCATCAGCTTATTTAGAAGTTATTTAGAAGTTCATATGGTTGAAGTTCACTGCAAGTCTGTGGGTGTAACCGTTGTTACCGCTCGATGTGCAACCATTCATACGAAAGCTATTGAGAAGTTCTTCCGTTATTCAAGTTCTCACTTCAGTACGTGGAATGAGCATCGCTATCATTTGAGGATAAAAGATAAGCTTTGCTTCTTTGATCCTCAAACGTGACCTATTTAGACGTGACACCAGGGACGACCAATACTTCTAAGCACAGGACCTCATTAAAAGTGAATTTGAAAAATACTAAATACTGCTTTCTAAGTACTGCAGTTACTAAAGAAGAAACCTTACCCTGTTTGGCCTGCCCATTTGTCCTTTTTCCAGCTAATATGAGCCTGTAATTATACAATATATAGAATTAGGGAAGACAAAAAGCAGAGCCCCACATTTGTTGGTAGTTCATAATTAACTTGTGATAATACTTTCGCAAAAAGCAAAATAAGAAAAGGAAAATATGATAAAATGAAAAAGATTAAGCAATCTAAACTAAACATTTCCTTCACCTTAAAACATACATTTCTCAAAGCTAAAATAAGGTTTGTCGCATTAGCTCAGTCGGGAAGGGATGTACCTCGCGATCAGATGATGAGGATTCGAAACCCGGACTTAACCCCTGTAAATTTTTTCTCTAGGAAAACTAAACCATCTTGTTATATTCTTTTTTTTTTCAGCAATATCATATGTATGACAAAATCAAAATTGGCTTCAACCGGAAAGAGGAGACATTGAAGCGATTATTTTTCGTGCCTCGGGCGAATTATTGAAAACCAAGTCAATCTCGATCTCGATAAGCTCTACACCTGCACCCGGCACTGTCGTGGGCGTCATATGATGTTGGTCAGCGAATACCTTGTTTTAACACCTCTCAATTGGCACAACATTGACCATTTTCGCATTGCCCATAATACACCTTGTTTACCCTCCAAAATTTTGCACAAGCATTGTCTTCTGATTCTCTTGGGACGACTGTAATACCCAGGAGAATTGGGAAACAAAGGTTATGCAAAATTTGGGGGGTAAGCAAGGTGTATTATAGGCATTGCGAAAATGGTCAATGGATGTCCAATATTAAAGACGTAATTGCCAATCTAAGATCGACCAGGAGCATGGCCGCCATGAACGACGTCGTTTGTCGTTCGTCGCCGTACGCGCCCGCAAGCCATGCCGCTAGCCATGAAAAATGGACTGCATGGGTCATTTTGAGTATGGTGCTTCGCGGAGCTCCGCTATTATAATCACTACCAGCTCAACCATCATTCTTCTCCATGTTATCATTGCCCGTGTGTGCGAGAGTTGACTTAAAAAAGGCTGGTACTGATAAAAATTGCTAGGCTGTCTGAAGATTACTGCAACGCGGATTAGTGTAGAGCACTATAAATTGAGTTTAGTTCTGTTGCATTTAGCCTTGTCACGTGCCACAAAAGACCTAAACAGTTTCCCCAGCCTGTTTTTATCCTACGATAAACTTCTTGTATTAATATCAATGCTAGCTTTTCCCAACTAACAAAAAACATCCATCTCCATGTTATCATTGTCCGTGTGAGAGTTATCTTAACAAAGATTGGAAACGATCAAAGTTTCCAAGCTGAGTAAAGATTACTCTAACGCCGACGATCACAGCACTACGGTGACGCCTCTTCTTACATGCATCTCTATAATGTGGACACCTCTCCATTACGGATAGTTCACTTGCTCCAAAACAAACTACAATTCACATCAACTCTACCTCTGTACAGTAATATGGCCACTGCAGCATTATTGGACATCATTATTGCGGGCAGCTGATTTGGTCCGAGAGAGATAAATTGGTCCGGCGCCTTAACATTACAGTCAGTTCAAAGGAGACCAACATTCATATACATGTAAACCCTAGTGTGTGACCATTCAAATGAAAGCTATTGAGCAGAACTTTCATGTGGTACTGTTCACTATGCTGTGCAAAGTGGTTCTAATTGTCATGGTGCTAATAAAAAAAAAATCACTAGGGTGTGACCATTCAAATAAAAGTTGTTGAGCAATAAGTTCGTATGGTTCAAGTCTGTGGATGTAACCGCTCTAATGTGCTACCATTCATACGAAAGCTACTGAGAAGTACCTTCGTTATTTAAGTTCTCACTTCAGTACGTTGAATGAACATTGCTAAGCTTTGCTTCTTTGATCCGCAAACATGACCTATTTAGACGTGACACCAGGGACGACCAACACTTCTAAGCACAGAACCTCGTTAAACGTAATTTTGAAAACTACTAAATACTGCTTACTAAGTAAACTATACTTCTCTAACAAGGACACCGACCTTCAAACTAGGAACACTCTTCTCTGTCCCTTAAGACAGTATCCATTAAATGAGCTTCGTTACGATATTTTGAGTTATCTTTTGTGATGAACCAAATTACCCTTAAAATATTATATAGGAAACCTAAAACTAAGGAAGAAAAACACCAAAGAAGTGGTACTAAACCAAAAAGGAACAAGGATGGTTAAGGATGGAGAAGATTGAGACGGATTACAAACGACGATTTTGAAAAATTTAGGCTAAATTTTTCATAATGCACGAACCGTGTCGTAGCTCCTTTAAAGAGGTTAGTCTGTATATTGAAATAAGTTCTGTCTGGTTTAATTGTATAATAGTGTTTCGTCTTGAAAGAGGTCAACGAGTGGTTTAGTTTATTTTAACTTGTAACGGGGGTAACTCTCTACTTCACTAATATATAAGCACAAACATTAAACGAATATCATAAGTGACGGGAAAAACGCAAAGATTGCCTATCAATTATTCATAATACTATAGATGGTTTTCACTCACGTGATAAGGCGGCCATATTGGTGGACTAAACAATACCAAACTGTTGCGCAAAATTTGCATAAAAACAGAGTTTAGTTCCCGAAGGAGAGAATGTCTATTGTTCTAGTCCAACAACATGGCCGCCGTGACGTCACATGAAAGCGATCTATTGCCCTGTCTCTTTTCTTATCGTTTATGGAATTTACAGCAAGACACACCTCTTTAACCCATTTGCCAAGGAGAATATTCGTCCTCGGTCCACGTTCCTTTAGAGAAAAAGAACATAGATTTGTTGAAGGCTGCGCATTGCACGCAGAAATCCATTGCATCCAACACATTCAAGTTCTACATTTGTAGTTCCACTGTAACAACGTCGCAAGGGAAAAAGAAAGTGACTGGCGGAAGGTTTCTTCAGGCCAAAAGAAAGCAGCTATGAGGTGGTAGTAGTGGGCGTTTTACAGCAGTCATACAGGAGCTACCATACAACGGGAAATGTTTGCAGAAAAAAGAAGTAATTTCCAAGGAAAGAACGGGATATCTTTGTGTGTGAGTACTAATATGGCAGCCACGATGTTACACAAGAACGCTCTATTAACGAAATGGTGTTTTGTGCGTGGTATCCTGTTGTAGTATGACCATTATTATTTTAGAGTTCTAGTCTCTGTGTACTTTTGCTTGGAGCTTGAATTGAATGCACTGGTATGCTAATTCTATTTCAGAGCCTGTTCAAAGTCTTAGGTCGAGACGAAATTGTATTGGTCTTTTTTCCCAGGAGCTTGTCAATTGGATGTTTTGAAAGTTGCCATACCTCTTGATGAAACTGCACAACATGTCTCCCGTAACAAAATTCATATTTCCACCAACTGGAGCCACCCTGCAAAGACAAAGAAAATAAGATCAGTTTATCCTAAGTACTAAGTTAAATTGGTAAATTTGGTTACCCCATTCTCCTCAATGTAGCTTCACAATCTCTACTGGTGTTTGCCCTTACATTCACATTATTTGAGTATGCATGTTTTAGATAGCCTTGTATTCAAAAGGGCAAAAGAGTGGTATCATCATTAAAAGGTTGATGCTGTTCTTTCTTACACAGACTTTTAGCCTTTTTATTGCCTAACTCCCTCAACGAGCACAAGTGGGTTCCAGCCAATTAAAGGAGCTATGTCCCAATATTTTGAGTAATTTTTTGGCGATGAACCAAATTATCCCTAAAAAGTGGGAAGCCTCAAAATAATAGAGGGGGTAAGTTTCTAAAGAAACTGTGGTGCTGCGTCGGTGGGAAGTATAACAATATAATTTGGTTTTATTCCTTGATTCGCTCCGGCTAATCCTCAAAATAATAGTTTCCTAAGGAAGAAAAACGTCAAAGAGGGGATACTAAACCAAAAAGAAACAAGGTTGGGTAAAGATTGAGATGCACTGTAAATGACAAACTTGAAAAATTTAGGCTAAAATTTTGTAAGTGCACAAACCATGAGGTAGCTCTAACAAACCCACGAGCTGCAGTATGGGGGGGGGGGGGGGGGGGGGGGAGGGTATTTCAGATGAAAATGGAGGTGCTTGTCAGTACCCATCTGTCTCCACCAACCCGCTGGATTGAAACAAAATTGCGAAGATTTTACTTCACTATTTTTCAAAGTATGCCAAGCATCTGTCAGTGATAAAAATGCCCACTCACTCCAACAAGGCAGTATTCTCCATGCAGGAAGGCAGAGGTTAACAACTCGTCTGGCTGTGGCGGCATGTCTCTGTGTTCACTGTTTGGTGCTGATGTGCTGTGATCTTCTTCTGGGGTCTGGTACAAAGACAAGGAAACAATTACAATACTTACATGCATTATAACAAGAAAGAAATAGGCCATTTCCGAGTTCCTTTGAGCCTCTACTTCAAAGCAAGTCTAAGTGCGAAAGTTTTGTGATGGTAATTAGTTTTTCTTTCCATATGAATGAAAACTCATTTTCATTACAAAGACTTTGCACAAGTTTAGACTCGCCTTGAAATAGAGGGTCAAGCGAACTCGGAAATGGACTATTATAGTTTTCACTTTTAATAACTTTGAAGAACTCAAAAGAGACAAAGAAAAGTCAAAGGGCATGTAAAGACTAAATTATAAAGGCTCAAAATGGACTTCATTTGGGTAAACTACCGGTATATCACAGTTTGAAAAAAAGTCATTTTATAACATTTGGAAATTACATGAAAGTCGTTGCTTGTTATGTGGCCATGATTTTGCCAAGAAAGACTGTTGCTTTGCCAATTTGAAGTTCGGGCCCTAATGGCTTGTGGTTCCACGTAAGTTTTGAACATTATTCTTTTATGGCATCATTTTCATAGTCTGTAAGATTGTAGAGACCATAGAAAAATGTGGCCGATTTGTTAAATAAGATAATACAAAACCAGCAAGACAAAGAAAATTAGCAATTTTTTTTAATAGTTTCCAGAATTACAAAATAGTTTTTGTAATAGTTTGTAAAATACCAGGTAACTTGCAAGAAACAAACCTCTCCCATCACAAATGGGTCTAAGCCAAATTTTTCTTCCATTAGTGCAGAATAACTTCTAGGCTCACTGAAAACAAAATTTAGGACAATTTAGCAAGTATTATGTACATGTAAGTTGTACAACAGAATTAGAGTGAGTTCCAATGAGTGCTGTAAAACCAAAACCAAAGTTATTACTTTGGCCAATCACAAAGGACGGAGACAATCCAGTGAACCAATCAAAACTCAAAGTAATTACACATAGCCAAAGCAAAGTGCAGGAAAACAAGTGCATGCGTGGACATCATGATTAGTTTTAGATTTAATTCAATCTAATTGGTTGAAAAAGTGGCGTAAGATTTTTAAACTAATCACCAAAAACCAAAACATTTCGCTAATAGGGTATTTACATGACCTTTTGAGGGATTATTGTTTATTGGTACCCGCGTAGTGTCATTTGCGGCCCGAGCGCGAAGCGCGAGGGTCGCAAATGACACTACAAGGGTGCCAATAAACAATATTCCTGATAAAAGTCATGTTAATGTCATTATTATCCATATACAAGGTCAAATAACATCCTGATGACTCACAAATTTAATAATGTTTTCAAGAATACAAGTAAGAACTTACTTTGCACTGAAAATGTTATAACTGTAAAAACCGGACCGATATGTTCTGAACAGGTGCAGAACTTTGCCAATATAGCTAGAAAGTCTCTGAAAATAACCGCCAATGAGTTAAGAACTCATACTATAGATAATCAATATTTAAAGAACTTACAATTTCCAGTTGATTGGCGGTGTAAAATTCCCGCAGTACTTCAATCAAGTGAACGACGTCTCGCTTTGCTTCTAGCCTATCTTCAAGTCTTATTCCGAATTTTTTGTCTGTATTCTTCCCATTTATAACAAGTAGGCTGATTTTTCTGTCTGAAAACTATGCATTTTGTGTGAAACTGAACTTCAAAGCTTGCTGTTCGCTCGTACGCACCTCGATGGTTTTCCCGCTTCAAACCGCCTCAACGTAATCTGATTGGTTTAAATTCATCGTGTGAACCAATCAGCTTCAGGGCCAATCAATTTGACCAAGTATGTGGATAATAATTACTTTCGACACTCAATTGAAAACCGCTTTTAAGTGAAAGGCAAAAGTATGACAGCTGAAATCTGTGAAGACACATGCTCTACTACTTGATAACCTTTCTTTATATGAAGCCAAGATTCCACAATTTGACACTGATGAACACTTCTCAAACTCATTAATAATTATGGGGGTGACAACTCTAAAATATGCTGTTTGAGCATAACACAATGTAAATGAAGGTTGTCCCGAATATTTGGACTACTGTGCCAAATTTTTTGGAGACATTCTCAAAACAATCTCAAACTTCCAAATTTTAGTTACACATCACTTCATGTTTTCCCCGAAAAAATCCCGAGTCTCCCGATTCCCGCCAAAATTTTCAGATTCGTGGAAGAATTTTGTTTTTCTCCCAAAACAGGCCTTTTTAGAGTTGAAACAAAGGAAATTAGAACCGTGACTGTGGTTTGGAAATCTGATCTTAATTAGCATAGACTTTTACCATTTTATTTCTCTATTTTCTCTGTCAGTAGTTTTAGTTTCTATTGAGATGATAAATATCAAATGTTTCATCACATTTCCAAACACCTGGAGCGACGTTCGTCAAAAATACTCTGCTGCAGGTCTCTTCTCTGTGTTTGCAAATGTGATGAAACTCTAGCCCTTGTGTTTGATATACTACTTTCAGAAAGTTTATAAGTTTGGAAACAGGTAATCACCAGTATGTTACTAGCCTGTGAATGCAAAGTTAGCCGCTTGTGACAAATTTACACTTTTAGGGTACATCATTTTAAACACACTAAAGGAAAATAAACTGGTAAATAAGAGACTACAGTGCAAGATTCTTACTCTGGGGATCCATCCATAGAGTGGCAGCTTATATGACGAACTGGCTTCTCGCGATAACTAAAACCAAGTAAAGAAAAGAGCACATCTTAAATACATGTACATCATCCATTAAATGTCATGAGCACAGCTGATCCTGGGCCAGGTTGTTCAAAGCTGGGTTAAGGTAACTCAGGGTTAGTGCAAAATTTTTTGTTTTATTCCCCAAGCCTCAGTGACATGTTAGAATATTAATATATCGGAATTGGACAATTCGGATATGAAAGCTCATTTGAAAAGCAAATTCAGTTTTATTAATTTATGATGATTGGATGCTCTAAAAGGAGAAAATGCTTTTGAACAAAAGAAAAAGAAACCTTGAAACTATAAAATGCACCAGATGTATATTTTGCACTCAAAAACCAAAAACCAACATTTCTAAATTAAAGGACCCGCATTGAAGCCAGCTGAAGCTAATGTGGCCATCCTCTCTAAATATCGTGTTATTCTGGGATTTCAAAACATTGAAGCCGGCTACTCTGGTCATAGCAATCAGCTTGTGACAAAAAAGCTCGCTTATAACAGCCGCCTACTCTTTCAGTTGCTGATGCCTACTTCAAACCATTTTGAAACCCCTCGTTATTGTTATTATTATGTATTGGGAGGCGCAGAGACCTAATGGTTAATGCGCTGGACTCCGGATTGGAACGGTCCGGGTTCGAGCCTATAGCCGGGGCACTGCATTGTGTTCTTGGGGAAGATACTTTACCCTCACAGTGCCTCTCTTCGCCCAGGTGTATAAATGGGTACCGGCGAATTTACTGCTGGGGTGGGGGTTAACCCTTCGATGGACTAGCATCCCATCCAGGGGGGAGTAGAAATACTCTCCATCTCTTCATGCTACAGAAACCAGGATAAGCTCTTGCCTGATGGGCCACTAGGCCCAAATGCAGACTTTACGTACCTACTGGGTACTATTATTGCAGCTATAATATTATTATACCCACTTTCATGCATTCATATTTGCTGAGATGTTTTTGTAGAGGCATACATGTGTCTATGATTAACAGTGATTTGACTAATGAATCAAACCTTTTACATTTTGTAAATATCTTTTTCTGGACACAACCTGAAACCTAAAGCTGTACCTGTATGCTGGGTTTGCGCAAATTAGTGGTGTAAACACCTCCACCTCATAATGGCATGTCTGAACCTCTTTCACAGAGATAATCTATCAAAAGAATTAAAAACACGCTAATAGTTGAATCATGCCTTTGAAGGCAAAACATACACAGAAATTTAAACTCTAAGTAATGGAGGACATTTTCCATGTTCACATAGCCTCATCGAAACATGAGGTGGTTTGGGAGAATTTGAGACAGTTATGCAAACCCTTGACTATGTCTTGGGTTTGCATAACTTTCGAGAATTCTCCAAACCCCCCCGAGTGTGTAGATGAGACTATGTAAACATGGAATGTCCTTAATTGCTTTTATAAACTATTTCTTAAACATACACACAAAACTAAAACGTCACAACTCTCATTTTCTCAATACTCTGACTCATATTTTTCAATACTCTCATTTTCTCATTGCCACAATTTTCTCCTGGCTTCAAAAACTCAACATGGTTGAAGGGCCATTGATACCAATATTTTTGAAACTTATTCTCGACATATTACGTCGTCTGGGTTTTTGAGAACTTAATAAGAAGATTTTCACTACACGTACGTGTGAGCTCCGTTCTATTACTCGCCCTGTTTTCGAAAACTGAATTTAAGTGTGTACTATTTCTGGCTTCTAAAATTATATTATTTACGTCTTTTCCTTTGTGACTTTTTTTCATTTTCAATGGACAGACGTGATAAAATGAAACTTCAAACAAAGCACAACAGCGATTGTTGCTGTTTCATCACAGAAACTTGGCAGCAAAAAATGTGCATTTGTAGAGAAAGCCCACTAAACGCAATAAAGCCTGCTCCTTCTTGAAAGGTATTTTAGCACTGAGAGATTTGGAAGGTAAAAGAAAATAAAGAATACAAAATACTGGCACAAACTCATAAATGAATGTTGAATTTTTCTGTCAATTCACTGTTAATTTTTCATCTCTATTTGAATTTCAATGACGACTACATTGGTGGAACGTGTGGCATTACTCTGACTTTCAGAGCAAAAATTCGGAGCAAAACCCTGCGGGGGAGGGGGGTAGTCCATTCCATCACCCCCTCCTTCTTGTACCACGGTGGTTACATTTATGTCCAAGGGTAAACTAATCTAATTGTAAGGATGTAAATAAAAGTTCAATAATCATACAGCAGTAAGCAGCCTGAGTTATATTGCATTGTAAGTCATATTCTTGAGTTATAAATTGATTAACAGTTAAACTAGCTTGTTAGCTGTCATTGTCTAACCTCATTACTGGACCTTGGCGCACACATGTACAGAACACTTGTGCTTCGAGGTTTGTTGCCAAGCAAATCACAAGGTGTTCCATTCCCCATCATCACTTCGTAGTAGGGAAATACATGTCCATTGAGCTTGCGAGTTGGGACCTGTGCAGTGGCATGAAAAGGATTTATAATCCTGTGATCAGTAAATTTAAAGATAAGAGAGAACTTATTTTAATAAATAGGATCTCACAATCGGACAAGGAACACAGAAACATTTTGCAAGTTATACAGCTAACTGTAGGACCCTGTTAATCAGATCACCAACGGGTCCCAAAAATTAATCTGGCCGTACACTGTATTAACGGGGTTCTTTAAAAGAGAAAATGAGTGGCTGAACTTTTGGCTAAGGCTAAAATAGAGTGGCCACAATAACGAGATGACCATATTAATGGTGATTGTAAAGTGGATTTCCACTGTAATATCAAACTGAGTCATACATTCTTTTTGGATACTGTTTCTTCTGTAGGAGGTGCATCCATTGGTTTGGGTTCTGCATGTGAAACAGAATCAATATTAATATTTGAACAATAATGCTACATACAGTATGCAGGGTTTCAATACCATTTCTCAAACTCATTAATAATTCATCACGTTAACACGAAGGAAATCAGAACCGTGAAGGAGGTTTGAAAACGTGATCTTAATTAGCATAGATTTTAACGATTTTATTTCTTCGTTTTCTCCGCAGTTTTAGTTTCGTTTGAGAACTTCAAGATATATCAAACACCCGAGACAGTGTTTCATCACCATTTCAAACACCTCGAAGTTTGTCAAAAATACTCCGCTGCGCGTCATATTTTCAACTCTCTTCTCGGTGATGAAACACTGTCTCTTGTGTTTGATATATTACTTGACTTGACGAAGGGAGCTGTTTTGAGTAGAGTAATCGACAGTTTTAAGAACTTATCTTTAGGTTTTCTCTTTTCACTTTTGGGCAAAAAGTAGTCTACCTTTCTTATTCTAAGCGAAGTAGACCCTTATTTAAAGCACAATGAAGTATTGCATCCATAAACAACATTAACTGACATGTGATTTGAAGTCACTTCAAAATATGAAATTTGAACAAGAGAGTAAATAGGCAAGATAGGATAAACATTTTTGCATTGATGCCCTAAGAACGATATTCCCTTTTGTCACTCATTTCAAAATGTACAATTATACAGTCAAACTATTTTATTACGAACTTTTCATTGCCTTAAATATACATGGAGGTTTGCTTGCACAAGTGAATCAGTCAAGCAATCCTAGCCAGCAGCGCCTCAAGTTTATAAATTATAAAGTTAAACTGCACAAGATATCAAGGCCAAAACGTTTTTAAGGTTCCAGGGCTTCCAGCAATATTTTATCCCGTGGAAAAACATTTTAATTTCTTTGCATTATTAAAGAAATCTGGTGAACACCAAACAAAAAATCCATAGCGGGACAATCTTTACTACAATTCACTACTTGCACAAATCCCATAATACACCTCTTTTACCCCCCAAAATTTTGCATAATCATTGTTTGCAATTTCTCCTGGGACATGAAGATGTCCCAAGGTAAATCTAAAACAATGCCTATGCAAATTTTTTGGAGGGTAGAAGCGGTCTATTATGGGATTGTGCAAGTAGAGAATAGACCATTTTACAGTTCTGTGAAACATAACCAGGCATCTGCATGAAAGTGAGGTTTGGGATGGCTTTGTCATGATAAAGACCAGAAACTAGTTAGCACAAGAATACAAGGATTTACATATCAAAAGAAAGAGGGTTTGTAACAAAACAAGGTCACCTTCAGCCTCACTTCCACTCAAAGGCTTGGTAACTAAGCACAGAACTATAAAATGGCCTATCATATATTACCAGTGAGGATTCTTTACGTATTTGGCATTATAATACAAACTGTCTTACTATTCCATGCTGAAATCACAGATGTCATACCTGGTAGGTTCCCATCTAGCACCTTGGGTTCACGTTTTCCAAGGTAGTATTCCTGTACTTGGAAATCCTAAAACACAACCAACTAATTAACAATTGCACTACGAGCCTGAGTTTCCTAGGAGTAAATAAACTAACGCTCACAGAAAACGAGGGCGAATAGTCTATTTAGTAGAAACCCTAAACTATTAAGGATTAACAGGAGTGCGATCGTTTTCTCTTTGCAGGGCTCCTGATAATTTCCCGGGATTTGCAGAGCCAAATTCACGGAGAAAATGGCCGATTTTGGGGGCAAATTTTGCTAAAAGCAAACAAGAAACAAGCCAGAAAAAAATACTGCAGGATGTCAAATTCAGGACAAGAAAGGAAACACAAAAGTTCATCCAACACAGTTCTGGAGGAAACTGCTCTTGTTTTGAGCAGCAAAAACGTCGACCGGTTATCCTCCTTTTTCAGCTGCAATTTAAAGCCGAAAACAGCAATGCAATAAATTTCTTTTCTTTCCTCGCTGTCTTGTGTTGCTTTGTAGTTTCAAGGCAAGATTGTTTGTGATTGAAGGTTCAAATCCATTCGTGAAGTCAAAACATTCACATGGCGTTAAATGCAGGAATGGCTCCGGGACACTTTTCGTCTAACAAAGTCAATTATAAAAGCACAGAGGTGGAATCGATCCCGGGTCACTCAGAACACAAGCAATTCCTACTAACCACTACATGTACACCACCAAGGCCCGGCTGCCGAACACCGAAAATTTTAAGATTTCATTGTGTTACCCTTACCATTCTTGAGAGCTATCCGCATAACCGCAGTGCTTAGTAGGCTAACCAGAGTGCAAAAGTAGGCTAACCGGATTGCTTAACAGGCTAACCGAAGTGCTCAGTAGGCTAACCGCAGTGTTATAATAGGCTATAACCAGGGTGATTTTGTAGTCTAAGTTAGCTAACCAAACTCGTTCCCAGTGCATTCCAAGCCCGGAGCCATTCCTGCAATTAAGCGCTACTAAAACATTCTTGCACCTCCATTGTGTCCTACACGTTGAGTAATTATGTGCCTGCATTACTACAGACAGCAGTTTCCTTTCACACTCCATATAGTGGCAACGAAAAGTCTTCACATTGTCCAGTTCCCAGATTTTCGCAACATTAATCTAAGAACGCCTGGTAGTTTTTGGTACGTTGTTTACTCGTGGCAGTGGCGAAATTTCAAGATAAATTTACAAGTTTAAGGCAGGTAAACAGCCCCAATAGTTAAGATAACTTTCAAATATGTTGTGCCGACATGTATTGGGTAGGATTTGTAGTAAATTTCATGGTGTTTCGCGTGTCTTTGTCACTCTCTCGGGATTTCGCGGAAATACCTGAATTTCCTAACATATAATGTGATTGGTTTGATACCCTAGCCCTAAACAAAAGAGTCAACAATTGAAATAATGACTTTGTCTCGAAAACAATAGAAGCTGTTTACAATAACAAACAAAAGTAGTTTTGGATAGCTGCCCTGTCTTGGTGAATAGAAAACAGTCAGAGAACCAATCAGATTCAAGGATTTCCAATAGATCTAGAACACAGCTGACTTTCTACTAAAATGCATTTAGTCTTTAATGAATCACAGTGACTGTTTATTAATTTTGTACATTAAAGTGTGCTGCATTTTAATGACATACACTGTACACAAGGGTGGTGGCCTAATGGCTAGTGCACTGGACTCTGGAACAGGCAGAGGGGGTAAGTTTCTAAAGAAAGTGTGGTGCTGCGTCGGTGGGAAGTTTAACAATATAATTTGGTTTTATCAACTGGGTTGATAATGTCAATTGGCCACCGTAAAGAGATTCAAGAGCTGATGTTTCGAGCGTTAGCCCTTCGTCGGAGCGAAGGTCTGGAACAGGCAGTCTGGTACAGAGCACTGAGTTACATGTATCTTCTTGATAATTTACGTGCTAGCTGCCTGTTGGCCAAAAATCATTATCTACTTCATTATCTTGGCAAGTAGTCTGCCTGGCTTTTCTTCTTATTCTTTAGAAATGCTTTGCTTATCCTTTTACAAAAATGTTGTAAAAACTATCTGTTCAACAATTTGAGCAAAACGTTTTAAACAGTTTCCCCATCCAAAAACATCAGCTTGTATCCATCCATTTACAAAAAATCTGCTTACCTGTTAAATAAGTTTTAGCCTGTTTCAGGGTTCTTGTTAAGAGCCGGTAACCGGTTATTTTTACCGGCTGTTCAAGTAAATGTTACCGGCTGTTTCACTGAGATATTCACCGAGATTATCCAGTAAATGTTCGTCTGATCAAAGGTGAAATCCCATCGCGTTTATGGGAAAATGTTGCTTTCCCCTTCCAACCAGTGCTGTGAAGATATCTAGCAGATGTTACCGCTTTGAAAATGCATAATTTGTTGAAGCAATCCAACTTGTTTCGGCCGCCTTGAAACGCTTCCGCCATGTTTTCTTTCCATTCCTCTCGCCGTCAGGAAACCCCCCACAATCCCTCGAGAAACGTTTACAAAAATGGCGTCCAGTCATGCGAAACGCCAGAAATTTGGTTTTCAACCAAAGCATCCAAAAAGCGGTGGTGAGTAAATATCAATTAAATGGCATAACCTGCTTTGTTTTTGCTGAGTATTAAATCAATTCAACAGCTGCTGACACGAGACAGTGATCGATACGAACGTCAAGTTAACACTTGAACTCGCTTGCCCGCGCATTATTAACCAAGCACAAGGGCTGTACTGGGGGAATATCAACACGGGGTCTTCACAGTACAGACTGCGCACAACGAGGTTCATACAGAAAAGACCAAGAGCCCATTATTCTGCCAGTACAGTTCCGAGCAAGCTTGGTTAATTTCTTTTTGGTTAATAAGAGGTTTAGGACACGACTGGAAAAGAATTTAATACTGTAGATACTAACAGTAGAAGCAGACAGAGGAAGGATCAAGAAAAGAATGGGATTTTGAATAGGGGCCAACCAGGTGTTTTGGTTAGAAAACAATGTCCAAATGATATTGTTTTACAAACTAATACCAGGTACTGGAGTGTTTTTTATGCAAGTCAGGTGGTTTTTCTTTTGCACAAATGTAAGCCACTATTCAGGAATCACACATGGGATTAAAGGGGACAATATTATTCTATCTGGAAAATACTTAGAAAATACTGTACCAGCAATTAGTAATCTGATTACTGTAGTTTATTTTAGTTGTTGGCCCTCTGACTAAATGCTGGTTCAATTCTACATGTTACCATCCCCCCTCAGGCACACCCCCCCCCCCCAACCCCCTCGAACAAGACCACTTAAACAATTCCCTACCCCTGGGCCAAAAGGGCTGGACTTTTCCAAGGGGTTGTCCGGGGGGGAGGGGGGGGGGTGTGGTTACAGGTTGAATTGAACCATGCATAACTTAATATCATACCGGCAAAGCTAAGGCTACATACCGGAACACCAGCTTTTAGCTCATGGAATTGTTTAATGTGTCTCCCATGACAGAGCTCATATGTCCAGTATGTATCTTGCTGTAGAAGAGAAATGTAATTCAATTTCATTAAAATAGGGTCTGTGGCAGCTTTCTCAAGGTTGAGAGAACAATTATAAAACAACAGAAAAAATGGCCTAGCCCTGGAAACTGTAAAGCTGTCAGATACAAGTAGAGGGGACCGATACGGTCCCAATGCGACTAAAATTTCATCCGTGGATCTAAAAGTTCAGGTTTAGTCGCCAAATGGCAACTACATTTCTTTGTATTGACGATATATAATGGCCTTTTCCTCAGACATTGCGTCACTTCAGAAAATAGGACGTTTGCACGACCAAGTCACATGGTACAAAATAACACCCTGTTGGTGAGCAAGCTACGCTCTGGGACATGAAGTGACTTTGTTTTGGATGTCCCAGAGCATAGCGTGCTCACCAGCAGGGTGTTATTTTGTACCATATAACTGGGTCGTGCAAAGGGCTAATTGTATTGAAAGATATTTGCTTCTTAAGCATTCAAAATAAGAAAAGGAGTTGTTTCATCAAAAGCCAAGGTTAGGGTTGAACAATGTGACTTACTGAGCAATGCTGACCTTACTATAGTCTTGTCTGACCAAAAAGGTCACTTCATTGGACTCATACATGTCCTTTCCTGGCCACTTATGTCCAGGATGGAACACAATTACGAAAATTACTAATTCTGCAAAATTTTTAGATTTTCGTAATCTTCGCAATTATAGTTAAATTTGCAGTTCCGAGGGGCCCCTAATTCTGCAAAATTTTTAGATTTTCGTAACTTTTGTAAAATTCACAATTTTAGTTAAATTTGCAGTTTCGTCAAGGACCCTCCTTGAATTGTCTTCAGTTGACATTTCTCCTGTGCATTCTGCAAAATTTTGCAAACATTTCTGCAAAATTGTGAATTTAACTAAAATTGCAAATTAATGCAGTGACTGATGCGATCCATTTCTAGATAATAATTATTAACTAAACATTTAAAGAGAATAATGCTACATGTATATGAAAGCCACCTAAATGTGACCCTCTTTCCAATGTTTAATTTGTAAGGTAAGAGGTAAGTCTGCAGTCGGGCCAAGTGACCCATCAGGCCGGAGCTTATCCCGGTTTCTGTAGCATGAAGCGACAGAGAGTATTTCTACTCCCCCCTGGATGGGATGCTAGTCCATCGCAGGGTTACCCCCCAGCAGTAAATTCGCCGGTACCCATTTATACACCTGGGTGAAGAGAGGCACTGTGAGAGTAAAGTGTCTTGCCCAAGAACACAAGCAGCCGCCGTTTAATTTGTATAATTATGTCCAAACAGGTTCCAAATTTTTAGGCGGTGCACTTTTTAATTTGGTATTAAATTCTGTACTGCAACTTTAGCATGTTTAGTGTTAAGTGCATTGAAAAAATGATAACCGTAAGGCTGTGATGCCTCCCAATAATGAAAGAAGGTAAATGTTCAGCTTGATGATTAAATGAAATGAATATTGAAATTAATTGTTCATTTTGTCATGAGTGAGCAGGGACAAAAAAATCTCTGTCCTCCACAAGACTTATGACCTCCCAGACACTTGTTGGGTACTCTAACCAACTGAGCTACATGTATGTGCTTGGCTCCCAAAGTTGTAAGAGAATTTTTAAATGAGAAATAAAATACAAACTAGACAAATTATGTAGTAGACTTACTCTGTAAGAGCAATCTCCTTTCCTCACTAAAGACTCTAAAAGAATCTCTGGGTCCGGGCCCTCAAAGTAATAACTATTCTACAAATAAAAAGTAACATAATTATATATTCAGAAAAATTTTGTTTTAATTGATATAGATAGGTGCTATCAAAAGTCAATCTGGGTTTAAGGAGCATTGAACTTGATTGACCACTCCCACATGGGGCTTTTCAGGGCCAATTTACATATTTAATCAGGGTGAGATTGGACGTCAGAATGCAAAGGCGCAAATGGCTGCCGCTATCAGTCCATTCATGATCTCACCCAAACCCAACCAGCAGAGCAGAACCACAACACCGGGAATTCCATGCCCTACTCTTTGCGACAAGTGTGTGGGTTCTTTAACATCCCCTGCTGACCCGAACATTGAAGATGCAGGAGATGGGACCTACGGTTTATCATCCTTATCCGAGAAGACTAGAACATTATGCATTATGATGCAGAGAAAATCAAAATAACAATGACTGTAAACAGAGCCAGAAGATCAACAGAATCAGAATCAGAAAGAAGAGTTTGTTTTTCTTCCGATCATGATTCTTAAACCCTAAAGGGAAAGAACAGAGTCAAAGAACCTATAAAATAATAAAATAATCATTACACAATACCTAATGGGTATTTATATTAAAAGCCAGGATTCCATTTTAAAACATTATTAACAGCAAAGGCCAGTTTCACTAGATCATACATGTAATTTCATTAGAATTCTACCTCTGCTTCTGACTTCACGTCTGTCAACATTATAAACCTGCATCCCTTATAACCATTTACATACCTCTTTTGGCAGTTCATCTTGGGGTAATATACACTTGTATTTTTCATTGTCTTTAGTGATCATTACTAATGACTCTCTATTGCTCAAGAAATCTCTTCCATCCTAAAAGAAATCAGAAGGTTTTGAAGGGGTATGGTGAAATCTGAATCAACAACAACAACAAAAACTTTATTATGAATATTTGATTTCATTAATTACACTGTCCCGCAGGTAGCAAAAGCTAACCTAAGGGGGACAGAACAACAACTGAGGGTTAGGTTTTATATAAGTACTATTCAATAGATAAATTTAAATTAAGATTATTACATAAAGACAAAATTGTGCAGATGATAAAGTTAGAATTTTGAGAGGAAAAATCAGTTGAAACTTAAAATACATAAAAATTCTATTTAGCCAGTCCAATGCTTTGTATGATGGTAGGTGTTCCAATATAATCATTTTCTTTTACTAATCAATTCTCCTACTGCCAAAGCGGTATACACTTTTTTTATAAAATGCACCGTACATGTACACATCTGAGTTTATTTTAGTCGTCTACCTGCGTGGTCATGTAAGTGTAAGACTTAATTACAAAAATATGACATAAGATTGTACAGGTAATTAGCACAACTGAAAAACTATTAATCAGTGAAGTTAAAGACGTCCTTGCTTCCATACTTCTAGTTTACAATACAATGCTTGCAAGTTACAGTCAATTTTTAAAAGAATTTGGATATAGCTTGCACTGGTTACATTATCAAGATACAATTTAAATAATACTAATTATTGTTAGAAGTCTTCAGCAGATTGTCAGAAGCTACAATTGTACAGTACCAGAAACGAGAATGGCTAATTATAAGAAATAGTGTTTGAAAATATTTTAGTGAGCTGGACTCCACATCATGATTGGGAAGGCCTGGGTTCAAGACACTTGGCAATGCTTACTCTAATAAAAAAGGTTTTTCATTGTAACTGTTTTTTTGTTAATTAATCAAACAATTATTATTTATTGTTAATTAAATCACTCAACTCCATAAATGGGTACCAGCAAAAGTAATGATTAGGGTACGGTGGGGATAGCCTTGCGATGGACTGGCCTCCCCTCCACAGCTACGTCACGATATTTTGAGCTATTTTTTGTGATGAACCAAATTACCCTTAAAATGTAGGAAACCTAAAACTAATAGTTTACTAAGGAAGAAAAACACCAAACAGGTGACACTAAACCAAAAAGGAACAAGGATGTTTAAGGATGGAGATGATTCAGGCAGATTACAAATGAAGATTTTGAAAAGTTTAGTCTAAATTTGTCAAAATGCACGAACTGTGACGCAGCTTCTTTAAATACTCCTAGTTGTTGCATGCTAAGGAAACTGGATTAATCTCCGAGCTGATGGGCCACTACGGGTCATATGCAGGGTTATATTGCAGGATTGGTAAAGTCTGTCTTTGAGCCTAGTAGCCCATCAGACCAGAGTTTATTCTGGTTTCCTTAGCATGAAATAACTTGGAGTATTTCTTGGTTATTCCTGAGCATTAAATTCATTTTTTAACATTTTAAGGGAACCTCAGCTCTTGAAACAAGTTGACAATAAGTAATAGTGTCTAAATTACAAATTTTACCAGACAAGGGATATATAACATTTCATGACGATAAAAAACGGAGATCATCGCTTTTAAAATTCTTGTGCACCACCATGTTGAATTTCATGACGTCATTGCGTCACCGTTATTGTTAGTAATGAGAGGTTCTTTTGTGTGAAAAAATGAGATAATGCACTGATGCTATAAAATCCAAAATGGTGGCATGCGGGAAATTTAAAAACAATAATCTTTTTCTTGCTTTGAGTATGAAATGTTTTATCTCCCTCATCTGGTGCAATTTGTAATTTAGACACTATTTTAGACAACTTAACATTGACTTGCTTGAAGAGCCTAGGTTCCCTTTAAATTTGCTGCTACCTACCAAATAATATACACCTGAGTGAAGAAAGTTATTGTCTATAAACTCAGGACCGTACACCTCATTCCAAAATGGCCACCATCTTAATATTCTTTTGTTGGTATTCAAATTAACCCTTCTTGCCTCATTTTTAAGCTCAAATATCAAAAGAATATTTTATCTTGAACGAGGTAATAAGGGCCAATTTGTATGTGCATAAATCAGCGGCCATTTTGGAATAAGGTGTATGTTTAAATGTGACCGGACTGGAAGTGTTCCAAACCAAGCCAAACCAAATAGGCTTCTGGCTACATGTAATTGTTTGGAACTGATCTGTGTGTTTACATGGGATCGTCATGGAACTGGTCCAGTATGGATCCAAAACTGGACCTGCCAAACAACAGGGTCCAGTGTTTTGGGTCTGTTTGGATCCATAATTTCTGGACCGATTCAAGAACGGTCCTATGTAAAAAGAAGACCTATCTGGTCTGGATTTTCAGACTGAATCCATTTGGAACCGGTCCGATGCAAACGTAGCCTAAGAGTAAAGTGGGAACCTCTTTAAAGGCTGTAAGAACTTGAGAAAATTATGAGTACTGTTAAGTACATTGATCTGGTGTCGTATAATTCAGTCAGTATTGAATGATATTTTATCATAAATTTACATCAATAATGATATGAATCCTATTCATATGGCAGCTACAACAAAGATGCAAGCATTTAACAGCTGAAATCACAGAACTCCTTATTAATTAATTGCGAAATGATACAGCGTAAATTATGGTTAGTATATTAATTTTGGAAAAGTGATGCTGATAAAGCTCTCTCAATAATCATTTTTACAATTGTAAACTAAAATCATCAAAAAGGCAAAAAAATGAGCTTCAGCAAAATTGCAAGACAAGTAACACTTTGTAAACATTTGGTTCCTTTATGGGTTTTGGCATTTACATTGTATGTAATCAAGAAAAATATTTCACTACTTCTAATGCACATAAGTCATGTCATAAATATTAACTTTTACAGTTCAGTGAATACTGAAGCTCACAATGCTAACCAATATTTTTAAGTAAAATAAGCACAGGACAGAAATATTCGATAAGGATTCAAATTTATAAGCTTCAATGCAACAAAAGTTGGGAAAAAGGTTTTCGACAAGGCTAACAAACTTGTTGGCATTGCTCTTTGCAGCATAATTTGTGGTAGAGTTTAATTAAAGCTTAAAGCTACAGAACAACAGGGCGTGCATATTCACTTTTTATACAGAACAAACTTCAGTTGAGCATTAAATTTTATAAACCTACCGGCGTCACTTGCCCTTCGCGTAAACTTACAGGTCCACCCCAGTCGATATCATACTGACCGTCTTCGAAAGGATTGAAACATCTAACACAGATAAACAGAGATACAAAATGAAATATCTTTGGATCTAAATGCCACATTTTCGGCTACAAGCCGAGCGAGCAAGCAACGTGTCGACCGAATGATACACTAGTACCCAGGACTCTTCCGTTCTGGTTCATTTCTTCGTTTCTTCGTTTCTCCATTTCATTTTCTTTTTCTATTTATTTTTTGTCCTTATTTTCGCCTGATCGTCCGAGAATCCGATTCACTTTGGTTACAAATTAAGCACCGATTTTCGGTGAGAAATAGCCTGCGTAGCTGTCGGGATTCCGTGACCATGCCAAAAATAAAGGTTATTGAGCGAGAAACGGCTTGGCTAATTTTCAATTCTCCTGAGCAAAAGGAAAATATAGGACTGCTCGAAGTAGTGAAAAGTGAGTTGTGAATTAAAGAAATGGGTGGGCTTTTTAGAGAATATAAAAGTTTAAAAGACACTCAATTTTGGCATGTGTTTTTCGGGGGGGGGGGGGGGGGCGCTGGGAGATTTGGATATCCTTCTCATTGCTAGCTATAGCACCTCCTTTTAACGAACGTTAAAGCACGATTTCCGTTACTTAAATATATCCTTGAAATTAGAGACGGCTAAAATAAGACGTGAACTGGGCGAAGAAATCCCACCTCACGCAGCAACTGCTAAAACAGGATGCGGCTTTTTTGGACCAGCGTTTTATTTTAAGTTGGAAATAAAATTTCACGTATAACTGGCGGGTTTTAGGCTTTTTCGCTTCCTTACGAAAACGCAACGGACGGTATAAATGACACAAAACCCTCCTTCGCGTCTTAGTTTAACCGCGTCTTATTTTTCTTGTATAAATAGCCGTATTATCTTTTATTTCTAGAATCACTCATCCCTTATTAGGAAACGTCTGCACTGAAGTGTAAATGAACATGGGTGAAACAACATGCATATGGGGACCCGGGAGAACTCCCCTATATTGGTTATTCGGGGACATGCCGCCGGATAGGGTATGGTTTTAGAGAGGGTCTTAATGGGGGTGGGGTCCCTTTGACGGTACGTTGACGGTTATTTTTTTGGAATGTCGTTTATAAAACGAAATTAATTATAAAAGATAACAATTTTTCCCATATTTTAATAATCCAGTTAATAATTTGTGCGTTAAAAATTAGGTTTTTGGTCTTCAACTATGTGTCTAATTAGCGTAATTACATCACATTTGTTACCGCTGGACGTATTTTATGATATATTGAAACTTTTATTTATAAACAGCCGATCGTTTAGTTCTTAATTAAGGGAATCTGAGACATCTTACGGCTTTCATTGGCTTCCTTATTTGACGGTTGACGGTAAAAATATTGCGTTTTTGACGGTTGACGGTTCATATTTTGGCCATTTGACGGCTGACGGTTAACCCCATTGAGACCCTCTTTAGACCCCTCAGCCCTGAACAGGGTATACATTAATTTCGTGCGAGTCTGTCGTAATCAGGAATGGCTTGCAGAAACCATAAACGTTGATCAGTATTTATTTAACCGGTCATCAGTCATGATGAGATCATTTTCAGGACTAGATGTTGGCCGCTATATATATAGTATAGTACCCTTTGCCCCAGCTATAGGTAGGAGTTTAATGTCCTCAAAAACAGGGGACCGTCATGGTTTCAATCCCACAGCGGCACCACAAAACCCAAACATGGATCAAGTACCCCCTCCCCCACCCCCCACCCCCCCCCACCGAGCATGGGGGGGGGGGGGGCTTAAAAAAGGGAATTGGTTGCTCCCTGTTGTGCAGTAACCTAACCTCGGTTATTTTAACGCTAGTCTATTGACTGTTGATTATCTTACTGGTATTATAGTCTTTCTTACTCATTGTAAATAATTCTTAAGTTTGTTAACATTATTATTTGAATTGTTGTAGATATTAATACTTAAATTTGTAGGTCCACATCAGCTTTTTAGCTGCCTTCTTGTACTGACCTACATGACAAATAAAGTATGTATGTATGTATGTATGTATGGTAACCTTACCGGTGCGCCGACGTATTTCGACATAGTTCCTTTGCTTCACACGAAAAAGCAAAGACCTCTACACGCGGCTATTTCTCGGAAACTGAGACAAGAATTCTGGTATCCGGACAGCTGTATTGCTAAAGGAAGTAGCAATTCAATTTTATCTGAAATCTAATATGTTACGCCCAATGTCCAAACGGAAACTTTATGCCAGTCATGCCGATGGACAGATTTAACTTCACTCCTGAACTTTTAGGCTACTCGTGACAAATGGCTTTCTCTGAGCATTGAAATCGATTACACTTAGCGTTCCCAGGGTCCTCTCCTTCCCGTCCCCCATTAACATTGGCTTGTACGAAATGAACTGACCATGCGAAATTCCTCTTTCCTTCATATTGAAATCTATGTGAAAACTGTCTGATTATCTCATCTGTCTGATTGGGTGCATAAATTAAAATAAAACACCAGTCTGTGAAATCTCTATAAACAAAAGGTTTGGATGACGAAATGACGAAATTTGGTCACTGATCAACCGAGTGAAAGCAAAGGCGCTTCCGGTGTGACTCACACTTGGTGAGATTTCAAGTTATACAACACAGATTCGATACAGATTTTTTCCTGTTTTGGCGTTTAAAAACATGAACAGGAAATACGAGCAGACTTCCGCCATCTTAGAGTGTATTGTGTGTTTGTTTTTCCTGGTGTTTCTTGAACTTCAAGATTAAATCTGAATGCCTCAGCCAAACTGAAAAGAAGTGCAACAAACAGTACTATTGGCCCGGAGGGACTCGCATATGAAAGGGGTGGGGATGCTCGTCGGAAAGTTTGAATTAAACCCCTAAAGGAGACTGATCTGGGCGTGGCCCAAGCATTTTTGACCCCTAAAAGAGACCATGAAAGACTTTGATTAAATGAATCGAGTAAATAAAGCGAATTAATAATATACATGTTAAATATATATTTTTATATTTCTTCGCGTGCAGCCCTAAAGGTGACCTTCACTGCTAAATATAATGGCGTTTTGCCCAGAGCACCCTAAGTAAGTGAGACCAAAATCCGAAATTTACACACCCCTAAGCGAGAAGACGAGCATCCCCGCCCTTTCATATGTGAGTACCCCCGGGGACCATTCGGAACCAATTTCGATTTAGGATTTTGAAAACGTGATAATTTTATTTGTAATTTGTACAAAGGTTGTTATTGTTTGTCAAACATCCTATCTTAATAAGAACCGGTACGTGGGCTAAAACTTCCATGACCTTTTAATTTCATAAATGGAAATCTGAAGAACTCGGAATATCTCTATCTCAAAGTATGGCATTACATCCGTTGGAGCGCGCCGCAGCGGCTGGTCTAGTTGGAAAGATCCAACTTCCGGTTGTGAATCACATATAAAAACGTTCGACCAAACAGAGATATTCTTTAGCATTTCATCTTAACTGAAAGGAGCAGTAATTCTCTTCTAGCCATGAAGAAAGTAACGCTGTTGAGTATTGTGGCGGCTGCGATTGTGCTATTACTGGATTTTTCCGAAGGCACTGCAGATTATTTTGAAATCTTAGACAGAACAACCGCCGAGTACCTCATGGGCGACGATTTGAATCTTCAGCGGAGCAGCAGTAGTGGTGCGCTTTCGGCACCGAGAAATAACAAATACTTAGAAGCCTCGATGCAGATCATTAGGGGTAAGAGATTGTTTACACTGACTCTGTTGGATAAAGACTCTAAGGAATAGGAAAAAACAAACATTTGTTACGCAAATGAATTTGCAAGTGAATCAATCAAACTTAATCGAACTCGATCGAGCGTTTGGGTCCGATTGGTTTGCTATTTAAATCGAACACAATCCAATCAAAAAATTGTGTGAGATAGATGGTGTTCAATTTCCGAACTAATTGAACACAATTGAACGCTTAATTTTAGATGACATAATTATTTTTGGCTTTTCGGACGCTATGGTCGTTGAGCTTCTGAAAGCTGTTTAACACATTGTATAAAGTTTGTTCATTCCCAGCAGGGTAATCATATATATTTCATCTGAATAGCATTGGCGATTTTGCGATTTTAATTTTGAGCGTGCACAGAATACTCGCTCTGTAATTTTCAGCCTATCAGATTTGTCATCAGATCGTTCTATCCATCTACATTTTGACTTTGCGAGACAGGAATTCCACACTTTGCTTGCTTTCTCCCTGAAGCGCGTGATGTGGCAGCGCCAAACTTGCGATGTTCGAGACGGTCAGAGGTCTCGATCCCTGGCACAGACCAGAATGATCGTGGGCTGTGGGGACGAGAATGATGCCCATTTTTTTCACTCCAGGGCTAGGGCCTAGATTGGCTGTGTGTTGTATCGAGCTGTACAGATCGTTCTGACCAAACCGCAGAGATGTATAGTGTGCCTATTGCTTTCACGGATTTATTATTCAAAAACATAGGCGTAGCCAGGATTTTTCAAAGGGGGAGGGAGGAATCACACTCATTGTACTCACCAGATTGTCATGTCGACATCCACACTGTGTTTTACTTGTTGAACGCCCTTGAAAAATACGTATTGTTCTGAAACTGAGCAAGTAAAGTATAACGGAACAAAAGAACTACAGCGGATAATAAAAGCCATACTGGACAAGATTGTAAAGTCGTTGGAAATGGGATCTGTTTTGCATGGAATTTGTCGACTGAATTCACTCTGTGAATTTTGGCAACCCTAGGTGGGGTGGTGGCTGCTCATGGGAAAGAGGGGACTGCATGTTAACTAGGAGACTCGTAAAAATAATTGATATTCTGGTAGATCACACTTGGTCTCAAACTGTAGCATTGTTTCCCCTTTCTCTCGACAGGAATGGCTGAAGCTAAGACGACAAGGGGAAGATTGAGTTCGAGAACAAAGAGACTACTGAGAGGCTACATTCAAAAAGCGGTCAGAGATAAGGAAATACCTAAAGCACGACAGATGGTCGGTTACCTGGTGAGAACATTACTATACAATCGAGAATCCACGCGAGCACACGCAAGTACACGCGACCTAGCGAGGCGAGAAGCGCAAACTCAACCTCGTTCCCAGGGTCTCTCCTCTTTGAGTGAAGTGAAACGAAAAATTCCTCCCTGTTTTTGCCTTCTTTTGCTTGACGAATCTCTCGAATCTTGAGAAAACGGATTTTTGGATAAGTTATTAAGACAGTTTAATTCAAAAGGAAAAATTCTGGGAGAGGGAAGTTTTCAAGTTCTTTATTATTACTTCGTTGGTGGATCTCTATCTTAGGAATTGGGTCAACGTCAAAATCAGGTCGAAACATGAACTTTTCTTTCCGTCTGGGTTGGAGTATACAGTCTAACTCTTTAGTCCACTAGTCTGATATGGGGTGTTTTACAATTAATGCCGAAAAGCCTTGGCTCGTCACGCAATCTTTCCTCCCCATCCAGATTGCGTGACAAACCTAAAGAATGTCTTCTGCGTACGTGGGAGGCAAGAGATGGGGTAGCAACTTTGAGCTCTATGGGGTTTCTAGACCCCAGGGAAGCACCAATGCACCCAAAGTATCCCCCGGGACCAGTGTGATTTCTTTGCCTAAAATTGTATTTCTCTCTTGCTCTCTCCATCGAAACAGATCCGTCCCGAATGCCACTGTCCCCCGGAGCAGGGCAAATGCCGCAAATCCGATTTACCCCGTCACTGCAGGAAAAAGAAACCCCAAAAGCACGAAAACGTGTTTAAAAAGCTTCGCGATATCCTGGACGAAACCGACTTTGAAATTCTGTTGGGAATCAATGGCGACGTTTCGCTTATTTTCGTGATCGACACAACCGCTAGTATGGGTGACGAGATAGAAGCTGCCAAGGAGATTGCTAAGGCCATTGCCGCTCATCCCAGAGACATGCCTGTGAATTTTATTTTGTCACCATTCAGCGATCCAAGTAAGTACCGTACCGAAAAGCCCTCGGCTTATCTTTGCTTAACCCTATTCCGACCGGGATTTTTCTGATCTTTTACCGAGACCGGGGAGGGTAGATTCCGCCCCTCCTCCCTTCCCTCTCGCAAAAGGGGCCCTAGTCAGCCACACCTTTGTTATTGTTTACATGTGAGAATTTCAGTATTCTATTTTACGCGGATCGTTTCGAAACGAAAGAAACCCCTTAGAAATTTGTTCAAGGTAATATCAACACTTCCAGTAACATAATCTACAGCAATAAATACAACTTCGCTTCACCATACAATTTCCATAATTTCGATGCCATCGAAAATGGCGGAGGCTGACTAGGGCCCTTTAAAGCAATGATAATGAAACGTGGTTGTTACATCATGACATCCAAACAGCCGCCATCAGGGAGGAGTTCTATACGGCAGGATAAATAAGTTTAGGTTCGAAATATCCAGGGTTGCTTTGAACTTCAGTTTGAACAGGTCACTATATCTAAAACTTCTAAAAGCCTACAAGCAGACTGCGCAGTAACCCTCTAAACATAATGATTTGAAACCAAAAATAAACCCTACAGCCGCTCTGTGCATTCTCTAAAAACGTTAAACAGGAGCCCATCATGACAAAATGGTAATTTTACTGTATTGAGATGATATGAATATTTGCTTTATCTTGAATTAGTCCAGTTTCAACATGCCCGTCTTTTACATTCCATCAATCGCAGCTATAAAAACAATTTAAGTATAGATTTGTATAGTCTTTACTATGAGCAAATTTCGGTCACTGTAAAATCTTCTTGGGAAACGTTTTGTTTCTGGCTTATTTATCTAACTATCGAAACGAACATTGCAACAATTTTTTTAAATCGGTCTGAGCCACCTCAACAGGAATTACATGTACATCGGAAGATGTGTTCTTTATATTGTTTGAAAAGGTTGGTGGGGAGAGCAAAGTGAAGAAAGGCTGTCCGGCCTTCCGAGCGTTTTATGTTTTAGCAATGGCCACGGAGGTGAGGAGCAACAGGCTCTGATAAAACATCTTTTTCCTTTTTTATCTTTTTTTTTTCAGCTTGGGGAAACACCTTGAGGTGTCCTAATGAAATATCGTTTGTTGAAGCTCTGGATAGGCTGACAGCAGAAAGAGGCAGGGACTGTCCTGAGCTGACTTTCAACGGAATCATAGACGCCATAGAGAAGGGTGACCCGCTTCCAGGTTCCCCCATGTTCGTGTTTACCGACGCCGGCTCTAAGGACGGCGCGAGACCAAAATACACTTTGGACAATGCACTTGGTTTAGCAATGAAGTACCTGATTCCGGTGAACTTCTTTTACAGCACCGAGTCTGGAAGTTGCGGTTCATTTCAAAGTCACGAAGCGCTTGTAAACCTTTTGGACGGCACCGGAGGATTTGGTATGCAGTTTAACTCTTCTGGCGAGATACAGCGAATGGGCGGTGTCGTATCAGCAGCTCTGGAAGGCACAACAACCATTCTTGAAGGCAGGTCTATCGAAGCTGGTCACAGATTGAATCGACGCTCTCCAGCCCTTTTGGCGAGAGACAAGAGGTATACCCTTCCAGTAGATGACACTGTCGAATCATTAATCGTCACCTACTTTGCTTCAGCTGAAGCCGATCTGGTAGAGTTGCGCAATCCAGCACGATTGCCTCAGCCTCGAACAGAAGTTTTCGCCCAGGGAGGCGTGTGGATAATTAAGAACCCCACCCAAGGTGCGTGGGAGCTGTTCATTCCCGCTGAGGTTGGAACACATTCGTTTAAGGTCAAGTCGAGCAGCAGTTTCAACTTGGAGTTCGATTTCTTCTTCCTAATTAGGAAAAGGCTTGGAGGGCGTTGGTTTGAAAATCCAATTGATTATCCTCTGTTAGGTAAGGAACGGCTTTTGTTGTTATCTCATACACATAATTGTTTGTTGTGTATTGCGGAAAGAACAATTAGATCACGTTTTCACATCGACTGCAGGGATCAAACGCCCATAGTTGGGTGAACGAAAGGTAAAACGTAATTTAACGGAGCAACGTCACGATATTTTGAATTATTTTTTGCGACGAACCAAATTACCCTAAAATAGTTTACAAAGAAAGAAAAACACCAAAGAGGCGATAGTAAAGCAAAAAGGAACAAGGATGGTTAAGGATGGAGAAGATTGAGACGGATTACGAATGATAATTTAGAAAAATTTAGGCTAAATTTTTCAAAAGGCACAAACCGTGACGTTGCTTTGCATAGCTGCACTCAAGCTTATCCAGTCATTTTTACCCGAAAAATAGCGAGCTAACCAGCCAGCCAAGCAACCAAGTAACCACATATCCGCCCAGTCAGTCAACCATCGGTCAACCAGTACGTCCGTCAGCCAGTCAGTCAGATACTCAATGATTTATTCAGTCATAGCTCCGGCAATCAGAGGACTGGCCAGGCCGTTAGTCCTGTTTTGCTGTCAAATGCAAAAATCAGAAATTCTCAAGATAGCAAAACGTCCGTGATGAATATATTGTATTCACAGCAAACTCATCGGGTGTTTTTTTCAATGTCAGGTCAAATGGCAACAGTAGACCTTATTATTCCATTGAAGAAACGCTTGGATCTACCCTCCCTCCGTCTGTCGCTAGTAGACGGCTCAGGGCGTGTTCTCCAGAATGCAAACCTAGACGCGCCGAGTTTGGTTGGTACATTTTTGCCCCCTCCCGTACCTTTCAAATTCAAGCTGTCCGGACGAACTGCAGGCGGGAGATCTTTCCAGAGGATATCACGAACCTTCATCAACGCGAAGAACGTCTTGCTTCGCCTGCAGAGTGGACAAGGCTACAAAACGCTGGAGTGCGGTAGAACCTTACGACTTCCGTTCGTTCTCGACTACAACGGTATAGAAGGCGAGATATTTAACATCGCTGTGGAGTCCACAAAGCGTACCATTGAAATCCGTTATAGCAAAACGGTGCAAAATGTGGTGTCGGATCGCGAGGTTTATTTCACGGTCTCCTTGAAAACTCCGAAAGATGTCACGAGTATTCTCGGTGAATGGGATACAGTCAAAGTGAGTGTGAAGAAAACTCCTGCCTCAAGCGACGCCGATGTGACGTCGTTCACCGAACATTTCAAAGTAACATGCTCAGCTGCAAACCTTGACCCCTAGTTGCTTGCTATTGTAAACCTGATGTTAGGCCCAGGCACATTCACGCACCCTGATGTCCCTTGAACACAATTTGCTTTGTTAGATCCGTTAGGATTTGATTGACTGCCGTAAGTAGTCGCATGTAATTGCGTTTGCTTTGTTCGACATAGTTGTTTAAAACCCCTCCTGTATTCTCCTGTAGCCAATTAGAGTAAACACGTCGACCTTTCAACCAATCAGGAGCCAAGCTACTGAATGTAACCAGGCCTCTGCATGAAGTTATCATGATAAAGACCAGAAACTAGTTAGCATAAGAATACAAGGATTTACATGTCAAAAGCAAGAAGGTTTGTAACAAAACAAGGTCACCTTCAGACTCACTTCCACTCAAAGGCTTGGTAACTAAGCACAGAACTGTAAAATGGACTCTTCGCTATTTTCGCATTTCCCATAATACACCTCGTTTGCTCCCAAAATTTTGAATAAACATTGCCTTCAGTTTCTCTTGTAACGACTGTAATACCCAGGAGAACTGGGAAACAAAGGTTAAGCAAAATTTTGGGGGGCGAACAAGTTGTATTATGGGAAATGAGAAAACGGCGAATAGGAAACGTTTCTGACAATATATATAACTGGAATAGGCCGGGTACTTGAATTACAGGAAGCCCAAGCTCACGTTGTAATCAGGATCATATTGCATAATAGCTGTCATGACAAAAATATAAGAGTTTGTATGGGAATATTTTACAACACCTTTTAGCAAACCAAAATACTCCCAAATCTTAAAGTGTACATGACATGAAAAATATTTTCTTCTTATTTGAAAGGCCTTTCAAAATTCAGAAGAATGGCGTTCTTCTTTTTGAAATATCTTTTTTCGTTTGAGAGATATTGACATTTTTCTATTATGCAAATTAGATCAGTGATGATGTCAGCTGGTTTGAACTAAAAAATGGTAAGGATGCAAGGAAAGTAGCAATGGAAATTTTGGTACTAGTTTCTATTATATTATTTCATTTATCTGAGAACAGTACGCTTAAAATGCCGAAGCCAATAATTGCTTATAATAAAGCTGTCAAGGTAATTACTTTAAGGGTCCAATCGTTGTGAAATGAGAACCCGTATATTTTTGTAGAAGCCCCGAGTTTCTCAAACAAAGGCGTCAGATCCGCAAAATAGGATCAACCGACACTGCGGAAAAACGAGAGAATGTTAACATTTTGGCAATGTCGGCAGTGTCGGTCTCGTTTGGACTGGTTCACCGCTAAAGTCACGTTACTTGTGACACCCGAGGGCGGTTCTTCATTTGTCACGCAATGACGCAGACAACAGCTGCAACGCAGGAGGGCGTCCTTCGATATTTTCGTGTTGCTGATGACCAAAACAAACATCAAAATATGAATAACTGGTATTTTATTTTTTTCTATTGACAAGACACAGCGAGATTACAAGATGTGACAGAAAAACATTTGAAAACAGCTTTTAAACTATTAACACGGGCGCGAGCTAGAAACCTAACGTACGTGAGAAAACCAAGAACAGTGTCCAGGGTACAGATGACAGGGGTGACGCAAGCCGTGACAAACATTACAGTCACACCACCTTTGAAATAGAGTCCTAAGAAAGAGCACCTGACTAAAATGTTTGTTGACCTTTTACCTCTTAAGCTCGTGTTATTTTCAAGGTTGTCTCATCTTCGCTTTGAAGGGAACTGTAGGTGGCGTATTTTGATAGCGATTTTCAAAAGTGTCGTGAAACCAAAACCAAAGAAATTACTTTGACCAATCACAAAGGACGCAGAGAATCCAGTGGACCAATCACAACTCACAGCAACCACACGTAGCGGGAAGAAAGCGCGGGGAAACGGGTACGAGTGAGTCGCGATCGGTTTTACCTGATTGTTAAACCGCTCTATCCATCACGACACCTATCACAAGAAACGATTCCTAGATTCAAATCTTGCCCTCAAGGTGCTCAGATTTTCGTGTGTTGATAAGATCCTCAAGTGTGACCATTCAAACGAAACCTTTTGTATACTTTAAATGGTATTGTTTATTGTGCGGTGCATGATGGTTCTGACTTTTCACTCTGTTGATGAAACCCTAGTGTGTGACCATTCAAATGAAAGCTAACCTGCCATCAGAAAAATAAGAACGCCTGATCGCAAGTTAAATGAAAGCTATTGAGCAATACGTTCATGTGGTACTGTTTAATATGCTGTACAAGGTGGTTCTAACTTTTTAGTATGCAGAAGAAACCTTAGTGCGTGACCATTTAAATGCAAGCCATTGAGCCTTACTTTCGAGCGGTGCTGTTTATTTCGCTGTACAAGGTGGTTCTAACGTTTTAGTCTATGGATGAAACCCTAGTGTTTGACCATTCAAATGAAAGCTATTGAGCAGTACTTTCATGTGGTACTGTTTATTATGCTGTACAAGGTGGTTCTAACGTTTTAGTCTATGGATAAAACCCTAGTGTTTGACCATTCAAATAAAAGCTATCGAGCAGTACTATAAACTACTAATTCAGACTTGGTGAAATATGAGCGTGTGACATTTGAAGCAAAGTGCTTCAGTGATCAGCGACACTGTTTATTATTCTGTACAAAATGGTTCTCTGTGGAGGAATCCCATCCAAATGAAAGGTGTTCAGCAGCACTTTCTTGTAGCGCTGTTTCCCAAGCGGAAATGCCCGCGCAAATGTTTGCAAGCTGGCTCCCTTAGTATTAAAAGGAATCCCGAGAGTCGGAACATGTTAAAGAAAAGTACAAAGTTTCTGATTGTCATCCTACATCACAGAAAATCGTGAATCTCGAATAAGCACACACGTACAGGCAAAATATTTCCCGGCACAACCAAAAAGACGATATTTTAACTGAAAAACGCAACTGGGATTTGAATGAAAAATATTGTTTTTTAATTATTTCTTTTTTGCTGGCTTCTAAGCGCTGATTCAATTCCCTGACTGCAAAGCGCCATTATCACATGCCGGAGCGTGTCTGCCTCAAGGGAGGGGTACCAGAGGCGCTATGTGGTGACTCGGATCTCCCAATGGGGACTCCGAGGGGTTTTTGTTCCATCATTTGCTGAATTAAATGTGGAGGGGCGGGTGGGGACTGTCGCATCATCGGGTTAGCTTGAGGATGAAGAGGCTGAAATTTAAAGAAGAACCAAGTCAGAACGCATAAAGAAGAGTTTCACAATAATTCTTACAATAACTTTGTATCCATTCAATGAAATGCGTTAGCCTGCAAACAAGCTCTCCAGTGGCGAAAATTTCGGCTCGCTGGGGAGCCTGTTCGCAGGCTAGAAATGCGTGAGATCTGTATCAAGCAAGCTTTTGATGAAGTTTTCGAGATCTTGTCAAGTTTTCATTGGGAGAGGAAAAAGGGGTGTTCGTCAGTCCGTTCCAGGCTCCCAGATAATGGGGCACGCGAAGAAAATATACAGGAGAAAAGCGAGCAGAAGAATGAGGAGGTAGGGCGTGTCTTCACCCCAGCCCCACCTCTTCGCTCTTCCGTTCGCTTTGCTCGCGTATCTTTTCTTCGCGTGCTCCACCATCTGAGAGCCTGGAACGGGCTAGGTGTTCATTAAATTCTCCACATTCGCGAAAATCGAAAGAAATGTGTCATGGCGAAGAGTTTATTGCTTGATACTTCCATAGCCTTTTAGAACACACAGTTATGTCGCACGAGCATTAAAGCGATTTTCACTTTAGTGTCGAAAATAACTAGCGTTTGTTTTGGTTTTGCATTACTGCACTTAGTGATTGGTTTAAAAATCTCGCGCCACTTTTCCAACCAATCAGAAGTAAAACCAATCGTGACTCGCGCGCGCACGTTTTCCCGCGCTTTACTCCGGCTACATGCATTTTCTTGGATTTTGATTGGTTCATTGGATTGTCCACGTCTATTGCTATTAGCCAGAGAAATCACTTTGGTTTCGGTTTTATGACACTCAATTGAAAATCGCTCTACAAATACAAGTTACAAACAGACGAGATCAAATTTGCAAACTATACAGCCTGTCAAAAAAACCATCTTCAATCCATTCGTTCCTTGTGCAGCCGTATGTAGACTAAGGGAATCATCTTTTTTGTTGTGTTCGTCGAGCGTGACGCGAAAAACATACGCGCGAGTGTAAAAATTCCCGCGTGAAATCGGGTGGATTTCCCGCGCTTTCCTGTTTCTCTCCACGATCAACGTAACAAAACGAAAGACGAGCTGAAGAATAAACCGGCAACTGCACAGACGTTTCTGCATGCGTTGCATGCCTGCATTTCTACTGTACACTCACTTGTGGGCGTATAGGTGGAACCATCGGTTTAATCAGTGGCGGTGGTCCTTGGAGACCCCCCTGGCTGGATCGTGGGACTCCAACTTGAGGCTGTAAAGGAGGTGGATGGCGCTGAGCCTGCGATACTGATGGTTTTAGAAGTGGAGGCGGCTGACTGGGGATGCCTGAAAGTAACGTGAAGATTGTCAACTACATGCTGGATTTGGTGGAGCTAACGAGAGGTTGCACAAATTCCACTGTAGTTGTAATTTTCAAAATGTGAAGGGTGAAAGGGTCACTGTAATGGGGATTTCTGCCAAATCAACGTTATCGCGTACAAAATGCTCCCACAGAATTATCAAGAAAAAATTCGAGTGAAAGCTTAGCAGGGAGAGCGAACCATAATATCGTTTGGCGATTTTATTATTACATCAAAACATGGCTAAAAAAAACTTGAAAAATGGCATGTTTTTACAAGTTTCCATCCTCGTCATCCATGACTGCATACAAGAGTTAATGGCTTCAATGTAGTACTATCGTCTTTGGCAACAAAACGAGACCATTATAATTGGATGCATAGACCGTACTTAGCTTTCTAAATCCGAGAAAGAAGTGCGAGGACACAAGACTAACTTTTTACCTTACTAAACTGGAGGTTAGTAAAAGGTTTCATTTCACTTGTCAAAATAAAGTTTAGGTAGCCAAAGGGGTTGGGGAGGGGAGTGGGGAGGGGAGTTATTCGTAGTCTTCCATTATTGCATTCGAGATAATTATTTCGAAGTGATGATCAAAGACCATCCAAGGCGTTTAATACATGCAATGCGATATACATTTCTAGTTTACCAGCAACCTTTATTCTTGCGCTCACTCTTCGCTGCTTCTCTTCACAGAAACGAAAAAGGCATGATTACAGACTGAATTGGACTCCATTCAGTAGTAGTAGATACCATTATGTACGTGCCACACAGCACAAAGAGTAATCATGGGCGAGTTTGCCAACACGAGAAATCTCTCCAAAACCCTACATCGTATAGTTCTAATGATAGTACGGAATCTTACATACCCTGGGAAGGGAAGGACGGGGAAGACCTATCTGGTTGACTGGGTGATGAGTTGCCACTGCTTCCTGGTGAGCCTGACATATGTAGAACCTGTAAATCATCATCTTTTCTATCGCTGCTTGTGATACCCTGTTCAGCTTCATATTCTTCTAGAACTTGCTGTAGGTTAAAGCGTCTTCTATAGTTCACGAAGAAGTTGCGGCATTGACTTACGCTCTTGTTTCCTAGCACTTCAGCCATGGCTTGGAAGTCTTTCCCGTAGCGTCTTACAGCTGTTAAGTAAATCATTTGAGGATTCCAGTTAGAATCATCTTGAAAAATTAAGCCTAATTCATCTGACTCTTAGTCTCCGCCGGCACCGGTTTTTGGGATGCCACGCAACGTTTGGGGAGTCTTGCGTGACATTAAAAAAACCGGCTGCGAAGGAGACTGTCTGACTCTCAATCTTCTCCATCCTTACCCCTTTTTGGTTTAGTACATGTACATGTATCACCTCTTTGGTGTTTGACTTCCTTAACAAGCTATCATTTTGAGGTTTAATGCATTTAAAAGGTCATTTGGTCGGCCATGAAAAATTACTCACATAGTTGTGACGTTACCCCCTTAAATGGAGTGTGTCACAGCTGAAATATGCGCTATGAAATTTAATGTTAACAAGGCAATTACTTCTTTGGATCGCAGTGTCGACAAAACAATAGCACCATTACAAACAAATATGTCTCCCTGATGCTACAATCAAAACTTACAAGCAAACGAGATTAACTTGAAAACTGTTCAGCCTAAAGGATTTCCAAAAACCCACTTCACAATCCGTTTTATTATACAGCTTGTACAAAACATCTCCACTGTTTCACACAAGTCAATTTGCATTTGAGGCCGTAACATGTACTTTTAGAGGATTGCTAGTTTCGGGATTTGCCCATAATTTTTTTACGCTGAACTTGCCATTTTACATCAAAATTGAAAGGGTTACATTTGTGTTAACATAGGTCAAAACGTAGTACAAAAAGTTGTTCATCTTTACTAAACTTACTCAGAGATATTTGAGAAAACGATGTGTTATTTGCTGATCAAAATCTCACCTCTCCCAAAGTACAGGGCCTTTATACATCTCAAGGTTCGCATTCACCAAATTTTGGTCCCATTTGAAATTTTGTTCTTTATCCCTTAAAGGGCTTGTATACAAAATATTGAGCTTATATATCCATTGGCGTCCTTACAACTGGAGGTCGTATTTTGTTTTTCCGCCCTGTTTAACGCAGCGCTTCTTCTGGGGGATCGAACATTACAGTAATATAATATTATCAGAACAAAACTGCACAGGAGGTGAAGGGAAATGTGACAAATTACGCTACTGACTTACACTGGACTGCTAAAAGCAACTCCTCGTTTGACCATCTGGCATTGTTTTTATTATTTTGCTGAAAAAGCACACAAAAACAATCAAGTTAACATCTGGCATTGAGTTGCCATCTCTTTCATTTTACTACCAAGTTAAGTTTAAAGGCCATTTCCAGTCCGTACTGCGCAATCTACACCTGCACTATTTATCAAGTCGCACACGATGGAATATAAACAAGCCAAAATGAAAATTACTGGTAAAAACTTACCTCTTTCTTCATTATTAACATCCGATATCCTTACAAAACAATAATAAAGAGTAGACGAGCCTCGATGATATTCCGAACCGACATTTCAGCTCAGTGAGAACTCCCAAACAAAACAACCGGTAATGGCGGACTCAAAAACTTCATGTACACAATTACCGAAGTGTAACATATCAACGAATTCAAAACAGAAAAGCAAACAAATCCCGAGGCTGCGCAGTACGGACTGGGCATAGCCTTTAAGTAAAAGTAAAGTTAAGCCTTTATTTAAGTTTCTACTGAAACAGCAGTAATAAAACCCCTAAATGGGGGCATTTTAAAAAAGAAAATTCGACTATCATAGATTCATTCAACAAGGATAGAGTTTTTGGATTATTCCCAATGAGAAATTCACATCAAATGTTGCTAAATGTAATTTAGGCGAGGTTAAACTCGAGACACGAATCTGGGGTGCCCCAAGGCTTTGCAGGGGGCTCAGTAGTTTTTCAGGTCTTCCGTTGAGGTCAATCCATTTGCTCACATTACCTTTGGCTGTCTAGGACATTGATTGCTTTTGCTCCCCTCCATCCCATCCCTCTTGGTAAGGATTGGTGAGCTTGATGATTTATTTCCACTGTGTTTTGCTCAGTGTGACGGTACCTGGTGCTGGTGGTTGCCACTCACAGGGTTGTCATGGTTACTATTCGCACTCTTAGATGGCTCGTACTGGGATTTCAGGCACCTCCCCCCCCCTCATCTTAATAATTAAAAGGTGCACTATACTTACGTCTCCTGGTCTCATCACTTCGATTCCGGTTTCCAATTGATACTTGTGTTGACTTATCGACTGCTTATTGGCCTGGATCTGCCGCTTAAGGTTCACTATTTCCATTTCCAGTGGGCGCACATGGCTGTCACCATGAGTACCAGATACAGAGACGAGGTATTCCTGTGACAAAATCATTCCCTAAGACAGACAAAAAGGGAAAGGCACTGTTAAATGAACAATTAAACAATAACAAGAACAGTTTTACTTGTTTTGACAATCTGCTTTTTTCGCCAGTGCCCATGGTATTGCTTTTCTGCATGTTCCCCTCCCAGTGGGATGTTAGTCCATTGCAGGGTTGTCCCCCAGCATTAAAATCCGCTGATACCCATTTACTGTATATTCCTGGATGGAGATCAGAGCGACACTGTTGAGTCAAGCACACTGACCATTACTCCACCGCACCTCACTGTACAAACAGTCATACATGTACATGTACTTGTCTGACGAACCTTGGGTGCTTTTCTTTTCGCTTTATTTGCCCGGTGTCCAGTTCGGGCCTCTCTTCCTTCATGCCTTGGGCGCAGAGTTCCGGTTCTCCTGTAAAATGAGACAAGACCCAAAGTTGGTACTGAATGCAAAATTGCAACATACTTTTTGACAAATTGTAAACGGTTAATTTCACACTGTTAGTTGTGGCCAGTATAGTTAGTACATTAAATCATAAACTGACCACTGGCTAGAATGATCTGTTTTACCAGTAAATCAGTTTTAGAATCATTTAGACATCTCTTTATTGGTTTTCCAGGTTTCATCCATAGAAAGCTCCAATTTAAAATTGAGTTATTGGTAGCTACACTGTAACTACATGCATGACCTACACCTCAAAAATTAAATATTATTTGGTTGTAGAAAAGCAACAAACATTTGGAAAGACTAAACATAAACCACAACCTCACTTATCCTATACCTTAAGAACTGATAACAAGCACTGCAAAGATTTCCTTTCTGAGTGGCGTGAAGTTGAGAACTTTGTGTGCGGCAGTTGACACAAGGGCCTGTAATGACAGCTGTTGTTGTAACGCTTCCCTGTGTAAGATTAACAATAGTTTTAAATCATCACAAAATGTGTCAAAGACTATTTAAAGTGACTGCCTAATTTCAATACAACTTGGTTTTATCAACTGGGTTGATAATGTGAATTGGCCACCGTAAAGAGATTCAAGAGCCAACGTTTCGAGCGTTAGCCCTTCGCTCCGACGAAGGTGGCCAATTGACATTATCAACCCGGCAGTTGATAAAACCAAGTTATATTGTTATACTTCCCACCGACGCAGCACCACAGTTTCTTTAGAAACTTATCCCCTCTGCCAAATTTCAAGCCTTCCGTGTACAGTATATTTATCACCAGTAAACTTGGGTGAATGATCAACAGAAAAATGATGTTTTAAAAACCCAGGTCTACCCATGGCACTGAGATCGAGTGTAAAATTTATGGCAGCATACACTTCTACATACATGTACTGCTGGCGGCTTATTGATTAGCTTTGGTTTGCTCTGTCCATTTGTTTGTCTTGATTGCTAAAAATACAAAAAATGTAAATAATATTCATTTACATGTAGGAGAGATAAACAATAAGTTGTAGACTACAAACAGGGGTGAGCTTTGCTGGCTCTAGTCACACACCAAAAGTGTCAACAAAAATAATAGCAAACATCACGCAACTTTCTTTAACCGTATACTTATCTTTACATTAAACAACCACAGGCAGAATGAACAAAAAGTTTATCCACAACTCTAGACATAAACATAAATTACTTTTGAAAGTAAAGAATGATCATCGCAGTTAATTTCCAATTTAAGCAATTGGAAAGAAGAAGCCTGAAAAAATCAGGGCCCTGATTTTTTCAGGCTTCTTTTTCCCAATTTCTTAAATTGGAAATTAACTGTGATGATCATTCTTCACTTTCATCTACATCCGCAGTTCAAATATGAATTATTTTGTGTATACTTGACATAAATTACTTTTGTTTAGACACGGCAGTGTTTTAATGCTACAAGCTTGTGGGGCTGTCTGCAACAGATCGAATTAGACATTTCTACTTAAAAACATTAAATATCTAGAGTTCGAAACTCAAAATAATGGAATTTAAATGATGTTATACCTCTTTTTCAGGCTCAAAGTCACTGTCACTTGAATCACTATTATCACTGTCAGGATCACTATGCCAAAATGAAGCATTAAAACAAATGCATTGTACAATCTGAGTAAAGTGATGGTCATGTCTGGTGGCCCATCAGTCTAAACCTTATCCCAATTCATGGTAATAGCATTATGCACCTAAGGGAATTTTATACCCCCCACCCCCCCGCCCCCCCTGGATGGGATGCTAGTCCATCACAGGGTTACCCCTGGTATTAAATTTGAGGACCATTAATTTAATGAACATATGGGTGGAGAGAGTAACTACCTTATCCAATAATTGTTGTTTTCCGCTGGCTGAGGCACGGAATAAGCAGAAAAAGTTTCTCTTGCGCACATCTGGGAGCCTGGGTGCCAGTGTGCAATGGGGGGGGGGGATGGGGGTCGGGGAATAGGTCGCATGATTAATCAGATTGCTCATCATCTTTATTTTACTTAAACAAGGTAAAATACATCAGGCAATAATAATTTAATATAAAAGCTACAACTGCTCAGTTTTCTTGTTGCTGTTCACCTTGCCTTACCCCATTCCCACTAACCCTCATAGTTTTTGGTAGTTTTGTTTTCTGTAAGATGGCTTTTTATTCTGTTGCCCTGCATAATTATGTTTCAGTTGTTTTCAGTTTTTTTCTGGTTATCGATAGTGTTTTTGTGATTTGTTTTTGACTTAATGTTGTTAGTCGGTCACAGAAATTCTTGTTGTTCCCCAGACTATCTTCTGTATGGTTATTTGTCAAGTTATACTTTACATTTTATATTCTGTGGTCCAATAAAGGTCAGGCTGTGTTGTTTGGCTTGGCAGATGCGTGTGTGAAATGATCTTTGAATGTCATGTTCAGGGCTTCTGATATTTCGCGCGGTCGCGGAGCCGTGAAATTCAGGTATTTCTGCGAAATCCCAAGAAATTGACAAAAACACGCAAAATACCGTGAAATTTACTACACATCCTACCAAATACATGTCGACACAACATATTTGAAACTTATCTTAACTATTGGGGCTGTTTACGTGCCGTAAACTTGTAAATTTATCTTGAAATTTCGCCACTGCCACGAGTAAACAACGTACCAAAAACTACCAGGTGTTCTAAGGTCAATGTTGCAAAAAACTGGGCACTGGACAATATGAAGACTTTTCGTTGCCACTATACGGAGTGTGAAAGGAAACTGCTGTCTGTAGTAATGCAGGCACGTGTTAACCCAATCGTGCAGGACACGATTGAGATGCAAGAATGTTTTGACTTCACAAATGGATTTGAACCTTCAATCACAAACAATCTTGCCTTTAAATTACAAAGCAACACAAGACAGCGAGGAAAGAAAAGAAATTTATTGCATTGTTGTTTTCGGCTTTAAATTGCAGCTGAGAAAGGAGGATAACCAGTCGACATTTTTGCGGCTCGAAACAAGAAAAGTTTCCTCCAGAACTGCGTTGGATGAACTTTTGTTTTCTTTCTTGCCCTGAATTTGACATCCTGCAGTATTTTTTTCTGGCATGTTTCTTGTTTGCTTTTTAGCGAAATTTGCCCCAAAAACTCCTGTGAAATCCCGCAAATTGGCCATTTTCTTCGCGAATTTGACTCTGCAAATCCCGCGAAATTTGACTTTTTTCCACGCAAATTATCAGAAGCCCTGCATGTTGAATGGCCAACTCCCTCTATGAGACTTGAGTGCAGGGAATCACGGTTCAGGGCTGTTGTTGTATTCATCTCTGTGTGCCAAGTCTCAAAGATGTTGTGCGCGTGATGAATACAACTACCATGATTCCCTGCACGCAAGTACCGGTAATTGAAAACATTGAAATCACACTGTCAGACTTCAGAAGAGGGATCAAGGGTTTTCTCTTTGGTACTGGTAATGTTAATTGCTTTTAAAAAATGTAAAAAATTTGATGTGAATCTGATGACACTTAACCTAACCACTACCAGCAAGGACATTCTCATTAATGTTTTTATTCATTCTGTATATTTAAAGAAAATAAATTAGTTGCAAGAAATTGGAAGCTGATCAGAATGACTCACTTGATGGGCTCCTTTTGAACAGCCATTTTCTTTGCTTGACGATCTATCAAACTGGTTCGGCTTCTAGTTTTCTTCCACGAGTAGTAATACTTAACCAGAGAAGCCACAGATTTATCGGGCAACTACAGGTACATATGCAAGAGACAACTGGAATTAAACAAGGAAAACCAACAACAACAAATCTGTAATTCAATTCAGGGCTTCAAAACTAAAAATGATTGTGAACCATTCCACTTACTATCTGTTGAATCCTTTTGAAACTTTTCCCATGAGAACTGTACGCTTGTTCAAACAAGACCTTGTCCTCCATGCTCCACTCATCTGGTATATGGTAATAATTTAATTATTAAATAAATTAATAAGAAAAACCAGTTATAAAAATATATAAGTCTCCTACACTTTATAGCAAGGCATTCATTTTTACAATAAAGCTTACTTTCTTTTGGAGAACTTGGTGGCACATACAACACAATAATTATTCACCAGTTCAAGTTGATTTTACTTATACATGCACAGCTAATCAGGGTTGCATTCATAAGAAACTAAAAGCTGCCTGTGAATAATGATGGTAATAAAGGTAAGTCTGCAGTCGGCCTAGTGACCCATCAGGCCGGAGCTTATCCCACTTTCTGTAGCATGAAGTGACAGAGAGTATTTCTACTCCCCCCTGGATAGGATGCTAGTCCATCGCAGGGTTACCCCCCAGCAGTAAATTCGCCGGTACCCATTTATACACGTGGGTGAAGAGAGGCACTGTGAGAGTAAAGTGTCTTGCCCAAGAACACAACGCAGTGGCCCGGCCATGACTTGAACCCGGACCGTCCGATCCAGAGTCCAGCGCACTAACCATTAGGCCACTGCGCCTCCCACTAATGATGGTAATGATGATGATGATTATTATTATTATTATTATTATTATTATTATATTGTTTCCCTGTCTACTGAATATTGATGTAAATGAGAATTTGATATCATTGTTCACGAATGACAGCTACGTACAAAAAATCATAATGTTGGAAATTCAACATCCAAGTAATTACCTGGGAATGGTGTGAAGTTAGCCAAATCAGTTAACGACTTATCCAAATTATGTTTATGCCAGAACAACATTCCAAGTGCCTAGAACAAAAGGAAAGAGTATCATTATTAAAGTGGCACTCTCACAGTATTTTGGTGTCCTTTTAAAATGCCGAAATATGTTCCTGCATCAACGGCAACCCAAAAATAATGGTGTATTTTTGTTAATTAGGACCATATCCCTACACTGAAACCGTTTATTGCCGTCTATCACTTAGGATGGCAAGGATGGAAGCGGATTGAAATTTGAAAAATCTAGCCAGTTTTTTCAAATTCTTGAGGGCCAAAATTTCCTTGAAAATATCGCCAGAATTTCATTATGGTTTGCTCTCTGAGTCACAGTTCGTTTGATATCTTCCTGTTAGTCCATCAGGAGTATTTTGAGCACGAGTAAAGGTACCAGGTAATGATTTTAGCAACAAATAAAGCTGAAAATAGGAAAACCCCTGTGGCAGTGACCCTTTTAGCTCTTAGCAGTACATGTAAGTAATTATGTCACCAGTTAAATAACCTTTTTTGTGATAATTAATTTAATTTGCATTTGATCATGAGTGTGGGACAAAGAAAAACTTCTGAGTCCCCGGCAGGATTTGAAACCATAACCTCCCAGATACCGTTCAGGCATTCTAACCAACTGAGCTACAAAAACTCTGGTGAGCTAACTTGGTTATTTACTAAGTTCACATATGACATGCGTCCCGCATACTGCTAGGATCAGCAATGTCCAAACAACATCTGTGATAAATACTGAATACATAGACCTCTTTCATAAATGGCTGCCAATTTTAAATTCTTTTGTGTGCATTTAAATTAGCCTTTCTAACTTCGTTTGAAAGCAAAAAATCTTTTGATTTACTAACTCAAAAACAAGCTTAGAAAGACAGAAATTTATCATCAAACACACTGTACTTCATTACAGAGCCTCATGCATGGGAATGGCACAGTGGTGAGAGCGCTTGCATCCCACCAACATGGCCTAGGTTAGATTCCCGGACCCGGCATCATATGTGGATTGAGTTTGTTGTTGGTTCTGGTCCTTGCTCTGAGGGTTTTTCCCCGGGTTCTAAAGTTTTCCTTCCTCCAGAAAAACTAACACTAAATTCCAATTCGGTAATCTGAAGGCCACAGGTTTGTTAGCTGAAAGACTATTATGTGCTACCCTACAAGGCGATCTGATCTGATTTCAATTTTAAACTCAAGGACATGTATTTTGCCTTGCAGTAAATGCTCTATCTGGGTACCTCCTCTTAGAAGCCATCCCATCCCCAACCCCACCCCGTCCCCAGGTCCTATGATTCAATGACATCATCTGTAATGTTTTTGTATATCACTGATTAGTGTGGAAGTCTCAAGTCAAAGCAGTTTGAAAAAAATTCTCAGTATGGGTTCTATTTCTGTGGTTCAATGACCTACATGTAACTAGAGGATTTACGGTATTTCAAATTACAATATAATAAATTGCTGCGAGACAAAAAACAACAAAAAAACATAATTATAAAACCTAACAAGAACTACATGCATGAGCAGTGGAATCCTGATTTCTCAAACATCAAGGTGAAATGAAAATTGTTCTGAGAAATTCAGAGGTCTGAGAAAAATTATATAGGATACTGAACTGAACTTTTCAAGTTGCATAACTTTTCATACCTGTTCTACGTTATATCCGTGCTTGTCTTTTGCAACCAACACATAATCATCCACTAACAAGTAAACAAGGGAATAATTAATATTTTAACCTAGCTAGCTAAGCTTCATGTACACTTGTAACCAGATTTAGGATACCTGTTGTACATTGCAGGCTGAAATGAATTGGTTTTCAGGTTAAATCTGTTTTCAACACAGTCCAATATGTTTAAAACTGAAGATAACAATTTATTGGACCTTGCGACGAATTGTGTGACATTGTGACATGAAATGCGTGCACAGCAAGGATGGGTACAAGCAAATTCGCCATTTTTACGTTGAGCGGGAGAGTGGGTCGAGTCGGTAGACGCAAAGCATGGTGGGGCGGGTTTAGGGGACGCCATTATGTTCTGTAAGCGTTATTGTCGTATCACCTGCCTTCTCCTTTGCCGCCATCTTGAAACGCGTCCCCTAAACCCGCCCCACCATGCTTTGCGTCTACCGACTCGACCCACTCTCCCGCTCAACGTAAAAATGGCGAATAGTGTGGAAGACTTATAATTATTTACTTTTGAGTTTTTCTTGCTAAAGAAGAGCAAGAAAATCCATCATATATGTATAATCAATGCACGAGATATACATACATATAATGTACTTGTTTTCCATGGCACGGGAACATGACTTACATTTTGAATTTGGAATTTCATCCACCGGAGCCCAAACGAGAAGCGCATTATGTCGTAGATTTGAGTCGTGTTTAGCCTCTTCTTTGTCTAAATGAAAAAAAAAATGATAAAACATTAATAGGTTATTATACCTTGTTCTCTTTCAGCCTTGTACAATAAGAGTTATCTGCTGATATTTTATAAAAAATAGATCCTTTTGAAGTAGAATTTTGTAAATAAGGTTACTGCAAGGTTAGCCAGCCAAGACACATTTATAAAAAGTTGTCAAACCTCTTTATAACCATATTCTTGAGGAAGATAAAAGTATAGCCCTTTTAAAATTCACCACAACCCATGCGACAGAAATTTATTTTTGTGTTGATACACTGCATAATATTTTAATTTTATTCATATAATAACATTTCACTTATCAGGGTCGGCCAAGGTTTTTGGGTATACAGTATACAAAGGCATTATAAATTGGGTATACGATATTTTGGCACTGAAATATGGGTATATGGCATATCCTTGACTGGTACAATACTCCATAGATATTAAGTTGAAAGTTTAAAACCTGTTTCATTTATTCTTAACCCTATTGATGCCACGCGCTGATCAGATCGGCCCGCAGAACACCGCGACGTTTATTATCAGCAACAAGGGCGCTGTTTTGCATTAAGGATCTGAGTGCACAAGGAGACAGAACCGAGGTAAGCAGATGCTGATACATTTTCAAAAGTCTTCAGGTTAAAACGAATTCAAAACCTTTTAAGCTTAAAGCTCAGATTCTTGGAAGGTCTTTCTTTTTCTAATGAATCAACCAGCCCTGACCTCTACTGAAGGATCCCGTTAATATTCTTGCCAGGGACGATTTAATTGGCCCAGTGATGTAATGAGCAATTGATTGGTTGCTAAGGCACAGCTAACACATTGAGCCAAGTCTTCGTATTTTAAGTCGTGAAAGCGACAGTCGCCCGAGTTTGAGCATCGCCATTTACAAAGAAGACAAAAACATGGCGGCCATTTTGTTATACATTTCTTTTTGTGCAATGTTACGTGTCCTCAGAACAACAAGATAAAAAATCATGGACATGGAATCTTCATCCATTGACAATTTATTAATTTCCTTCAGAAAGACTGTACAAGGCAAAATCTCCTAGTGATCGTACCGCATCGTAAATGTAGAGCGACTTCGACACATCCATGAATTGCAAGTGCGGCAAAAATGTTTGGCTTGGCACTAAATGCTTTACTTTCCATTGTTTATTTTGGATTATGGAACAAGATTAACCTTCGCTTTTTGAGAGTATGCCTGTTTTGGATGGCTAGGATGGGGAAATAAAGATAGAATTCAAGATTTATTCCATGTATGTTTTCACAGTAGCTTTCACAGTGGCATTTGCACACCACCCCCATCTAAAACGCTGGCACAAATAGGGTTAATCTAGAGCATGTACCTTCCCCTTCAGTGTTTTAATTTTGGGTATATCATGTCGTTATGTTTAGGTATAATGTCGGTATAGCACTATCCCCTGGCCCATCGTGACTAATGTGAAGGATGTCAAGAGATTGAAAAAGTTAACACAGTTACATCACATCAAATCCAGGGCAACCAGCTTTCTTAAACCAGATGAACATGTACAATAAATGAAAGGTCTGGCTGCAGTATAAATAATTCACTGCACAAAGAAACAGAATTTGAATAATGGAGCCAAGGTTACAAAGACATATCTTGATAGCATAAGTATCAAAGTAAAGCCGAACTGGGTTATGAGTGCTCAGAATACGTTTTTTATACAAAAAGAAATCAATACAAGAAATTGTTCAGCATCTCCTGGATTTGAAACTTTTCCCAAAATTGCAATTCCCACCCATTCACTCCTTGTCATAACACCAAAATAAGCTTTGTGGTGACTTTTCAGTTCAAAATCACAATTTACTAAGAAGCATATATATTCAGTAGTCACTGAATGTTTGAGGCTTCTGGGTATTCTTCATAACGAGGAAAAAATAGGGCAAATCTCGCATTTTTATCTTAAATATTTCCCAATTGGACACGAAACGCAAGTTAATGACAAAAAAACTTCGTGGTTTTCCAACCTTTAATTCGTCGGTTTAATTAGAAAGATGAAAAGAAAGCAAATCTGTGAAGAGACCGTGGTTTTCCTTAGCACGCGGTTGAGAACATGTTAAAAAGTCATAAACGATTAAAGAAATTAACATTGAAAACAATTACCGGATCGACGCAAGCAAACCGGCCGGCGAACGCGAAACGATATCGTTGTTAACAAGCTTACAAGCCAAGACCCAGCTTGACAAGGGCTTAATTTAATCACTTACCTCGCTATAGAGAAAGGAATACAAACAATCATTTAAAAGCCTAAACAAAAACATCTTACTTACTCTCTGAAACCAGCTCCGGAATGGCCGCCTGGTAGTCTTGACCTACACGCATCCCGGGTTCTGCGGATCAAAACGTTTCAACAATTCCTTTCAGAAAACTGCTTCCAGGATTAAAATTTATTTCTCCCAAGGAAAAAAGTGCGATATTCACACTCTCACCATGGTATTCAGCGTCGCTATCACTGTCGATTTTGGACACGTGTTGAATATTGTCATACTCCATTTCATCCACCCCGTCTTTCTTCCCATCCACTCTTGTGTGAGCCATAATCGAAGTTCTCGTTTCCGACGCCATTTTAATCAACTAAACACTTTCTAATCCCGTCAATATACAAAGGGGGGCTTTTAAAGACGCTCGACGTCTCAAAAGACGAAGCGCATAGAAAATAATAAGAAAAAATACGCGATTTTCCCACTTCCCAAGGTGAACGACGAAGCGAAGCCGACGCAAATCGGACAAGATCACGTGACCAATATGTCACACAAACATATGATAATGTATTCTTAAAGAGCGTATAAATTATACAGGAATGCGTTACCTTTGTGGTGCACGTTCCCATTTTCCTTTTTATCTATTCAAAAGAAAAACAAAATAAATTCATCTGATACGCGAAAATTAGAAAAGCGCGATAACGACGGCAACAAAAGTTTAATAGACCGCGCTTTCATTGAATTCGCTGTATGCTAATAAGGCTATTATACCGGGGCATTGAATATAAACCAAACATGAGATCATGTCTGTGAAATCCCAAAAGGGGCCTACCAGTTGCCAAGCGCGACAACTTATAAATCACATGGGTTTTAATTCACATGTCTGCCAGACATGACAGATTGGGGGTTAATTTTATCCGCTTTTTTTTCAGTGAAAGAAATTACGAAAAGTTATCCCTCGGCATGACTGTGATGTAATATTAGCGGTAAATATTGTGAAAAAATACCTGAAAATACCTGGGAAATACGTACGAAAAAATATATACAGTGGTAAATAATTCATAGTTTGTAAATGTCTTCCTTGAAGAATAAAGCCATAAAATAACTCCAGGCTGATAGAAAAAATCACAATGTTCATCAATGGAATTTTTAAACAAGGAAATTAGCAAAATGCGAGATCTGTCATATTTGAAGAACGTTGCTCCGACCGGAAATTAGTGGGAAAAATTATCGAGTACCATAAAATATTATTCCTCGGTGCTATTTGTCGACAAGGGACGATTCTTCCTCTCGCAGAGACAAAGTCAGACCCTGAAGAAGAACGTCTTTGTTTCACTCCGAAATAAGTAAGTATTCGTTCCGTGCTGGGGGTCGCGCAGCAGACTTAAGTTTCAGAGTTACGCTTGAAATTTTAAAACTCTTCCCTTGATCATGTAGTTTAATTTTAACAAAGGGCAGCTGGGGTTGACGGCATTTCAAGGCGAACGACAGGGGCAGAAAAATTAATGTGAACTGAGCGCTGCATTATAAGTGCAAGCAGAATAATGGATGTGTAAAATGGCATGGGATTGGACTAAATACAAGTTAACAAAGGTTATTTACTCACCGCCTTTCATCCTTCCCCGAAAAATTCTTCTTATCTCACAGCTGTTTCGGCTGGGCGAAGGAATCCCAGCCTCGGAGTCTGCGATTGCGTTCTTTTCGAGTTTTCGAACTTCGCCCGAAAAGCCAACCTAACAGGTTACCAAACGCTCTCGAATTGTATTTATATAAAAGTCATATATTTCCCTTCCACATGTCTGTATGTATGTTAATTTATCGTGGTATTCAAAACCAGTCAAGCGTGAACAGTATCACGTGTGGGATTTGCATGTGAATGCGCTGATTGGCGAATATGTCATCCGTATTGGTGATCTTTTCCATGAAGCGGGCAGGTTTTTGATTCGCTGAAATTTACACTGATTAATAGCCAGCATCTGGTTCTTGTATCAGTTTAGCGATTTTAGTGATTCAAATCAGTTGTAAAAGTCTCAATCTTTATCTTTGATATTGCAGAGATTCCAACCCCTGAAGGAAAATAGGGAGCTTATGGGGGTACGGGACCATGCTGCCCCGGGAAATTTTGAAAATGTAGGTTCTCCCAAGTGCCTTTTCCTGCATTTTGACATCATTTCTGAGTTATTCTACAAGGTATGAAGTGTATGCATTGCAATGTTTTACACTCAGCTTGCAAAAAAATACTAAAAATTTGCATTTTTCCCTCGTTTTCAGAATTTTATCACTTTTCTCATGGTCCGCCCCTTATTTCACGCGTGCAACCATGATAGACGTCGAACGCTAAAAATATTAGCTTTGTCCTGAACATCCTAAATGAGATCAAATCCCGTAATTTACGCCCCTATAAAGGGAGCTCGAGACAACGGGCATCCACGTCCCCTCCGGACAGGGAGGGAAGCGGGGGAATTCGCGCTTCGCACCCGGCTTCGAGCGTGACCACGAAAGAAAAACGGCGTATGGAAAACAGGGACCGACTGGGGCGGCATCAACCTGTAAATGAAAACCTTTTTTACATGGAGGACGGCTTCTAGCTCTTGCGAGTAATACATTCCCTTCTAAACGCTTCAGTGGTCCTCGAGAGAAACGGAAATTTTCTCGCGAGAAACGAGCAACATCTCGCAGGAACCGAGACTCGTCTCGCGAGGGGTGGTAACTTACATTTGAGCGGTACTGTAGCATCTAATATAAAAGCAAAAGAATGGGAATATAAAAGCAAAGAATGGGAAATAGAAGTAATTTTATACAGTCCTTGTCAATGATCTCTGCTCACTTTCGAGTCAGTTAAAACAAAGTCAGTTAAAACAAGTCAGTCTAAAACGAACGCGAACAATTGTGCAAACTTGAATAAATGGGAAAACTGCAAAGGGATAAAAAGACTTGAAATGTAAAGAAGACAAATTATAACCAGAAGAAGAAAAATTCGATCACTCTTTAATTACTCAGACATATAAATATCCACATCTCCACAGTAGACGATGTGCTTTAAAAATATCAGTTTCCACTTTACAAATACGTAACCTATCTTTTAGCAATTACGGCTTCGATTTGATCTAACTTCAAGAATTTCCTTGTTTTTCTTCTAAGCTCATTTCATCAAATTTTTCAGTTTGTTTCGCAGCATCGATGGGAGAATTATCATTTTCATGTTCAGCTGAACTACTTGAAGCACCTTCGTCCCCTTTCCTTGTTACAGCTTCAACATCTGAAGTGCCTTTTCCCTGAAAACAAACGGAGCAAAGTTGGCGAGAGTTTAGTCAAAATAGTAATCATATTTCTCAGGGTCGGTTGAGTCGTCTTGAATGGGCGAGGCCAAGAGCGGGTGAAACGCGAGGCGCCCGTCTCGTATTTAAGAGACGACACTCGCGAAAGCACTCAGGTTGTGGCATGTCGCTCGTTTTTACCTTGTATCGATAGGCATGATAGAAAAGATCGCTTTGAAGTGTACCCAATCGAGGAATGTTTCGTTCCGCGCCGCCGCCAGATTTTCCAGCCCGCGCGCGCCCTCCCATATCCAGCGGTCTCTCGCCACCCTAAATCCTGCCCGCGCGCTTCCCGCGCGCTCGCCAAACGAACGACTTGGAGCCAATCAGAGTGCGTGTGCCACTGAGACTATTCAGCGAGCGTGTTACATCCTCTCTACAACTTGCAATGTTTTTCACTCGTCATATCGTAAAGTTGCAGGAAAACTGAGTTGCCTCGTGTGGTATGGGCTTAAAGTGTTCTAAGAGTCTTATCAGCGTCATTGATAACGCAATTTTGCTTGGATAAGGTGTTTGACGTTATCTATGTCCTAAACACGATCAGAGTTTCAAACCCCCAGCGGTACCCCGCGGGGTGAGATATTACAGCCTTAACTGACACAATTTCTAAAAATATGCCAACTTGATTCGATACAAGAAGAGAAACGTTCATCTCAATGACGGTACTTCACCCGAATTCGTTTTGACGACGTTGTGTTTGAGGATTGGGTCCAGGAAATCTTCTGGCTGTCTTCGGAAGTGTTCGAAACGACCTCGGGAATCTTCGGATGGATTCGAAAATGTTTGGGTCGTCGTGGGAAAAAAAATATCACGCTTTTGACACGACTGGCTTTTGACTTTTGACTCACCTGCTTTGGCTGAGCTGGTTTAGGTGATGGTGTTTCTATCGATATTGTAACAGGGCCATCATTTTGAATATGAACTTGCATATATGCTCCAAATTTTCCGTCTGAAAACGAAAACATTTACTATTCAGTGAATGCACTCCTAATACTCGAAGACTTTGGTTGTTTACCATTTACACGGACAAACCGGTTGGTCGACGGTTTCTGCAAATGGAAAGCAAAAGTCGCCAATGAAAATTTCCGTTTGGGAATGGCGTGTTCCATTTACAAGACATACCCAACTTACCGAGAAAGCCAAGGGCGAGTTTGACATTGCCGTAGGGGCTGGAACTTGTGCCGAATGGCAAACAAAATGGCAATTTCCGTTCGGAAATTCCGTTAGGGAATTTTGGCCTACCTTTTAACAGATCCCGTTTTCCCGAGAAAATGTCCGTTCGGAGAGACAAAATTAGTCTTTCCATTTACATTCCATCCGAAATTTCCGGATTTTTTGGTCAATGGTAAAAAACCGCCATGTTCAGTGTAATTGCAAGATTTAGAAAGACGCCATTCGTGATAACAAGACATCTGACACTTTCCCGCCAGTCTAAAATACGCGATGTCCAGGGTCAGTGCGATTGGATGATTAAGGGAGATGGTGCGCGTTGATTTGCTAATATTATAAAACACTTGATTCGCATTCAATGGACATCCGCGGAAACTTTCCCGCCAGTACTCCATACCAAGTTCGCTGCGATTGGATAATAAACCAGACGTCATGTGTTGGTTGGCTAAAATTCTGCATAACGCTTGTTTTGTATTCAATGGGCAACTGAAAGTTTCCCGCCAGCACAGGGTGCATAACGAAGACCGAGTTGAATATGACTGGATAACTTATTGAGATCCAGTTTGCGAATTTATTGGTTAAAAACTTACCTTTAATTGCGTCAGCTCGGTAAACCTTTCTCATATGCTCAAGAAAATCTTGATAGAAAGCCTCGCTCTGCTCACTACCCATAGCAAGGTGATAATCTGGTTTATTTCCTTTAAGAACTGCTTGTAGTGTGAACTGAAAAAAAAATATAGCAATAATTCACTCTTGATTTTTACAAAAAGAAAGTCGATTAGGTCATCAATTTAATAAGCTACCAGCATAGCATAACAATCAGCTCAATATCTAAAAAAATAGAAGGAATTTTGCGAATTTTTGGCCTAATAGTTTGTGCAGAGGAAACCAATGTCTCTGTCAAATGTTTCAAGTTTCTAACTACAGGAAGAAAGTCTGCATTCAATCCTAGACTAGTGGCCTGCCATATTAGGGCCTACACCAGTTTCCTTAGCATTAGCAAATAGGAGTATTTCAATTCTCCCTAGATGGGATGCTAGTCCATTGACAGGCCACCCCCAGCATTAAATTCACAGGTACCCATTTATGCACCATAGAGTGAGTCAGACACCATGAGATTAAAGTGTCTTTCCCAATAAGACTCTGTATTGTTCCCGTCAAGTGCTCAAATTAGTTTTAAGAATTGTAAAGTAGACATAAATTTAAACAACAACACATGTTTTTCTCCCACCCACCATGGGAGGTCTTTAATGGCTTGGGAAGTAAGAAACCTGGAGGCAGAATAAAGATGGATGCTAGGTACCATTCTCACTGAAGGTAGCATTGTATGACATCCAAAAGGTGGCATTGTAAAGTCTGAATACAAGCCTAGTGGCCCATCAGGCCGGAGCTTATCCCGGTTTCCATAGCATGAAGCAACAAGAGAGTATTTCTATTCCCCCCTGGATGGGATGCTAGTCCATTGCAGGGTTACCCACCAGCAGTAAATTTGCCAGTATTCATTTATACACCTGGGTGAAGAGAGGCACTGTGAGAGTAGTGTCTTGCCCAAGAACACAATGCAGTGGCCCGGACTGTCCAATCCGGAGTCCAGCACACTAACTGTTAGGCCACTGCGCCTCCCACCAAAGGGGGCATTGTGTGACATCCAAAAGGGGAATCGCGTAACATCAAAAAGGGAGCATAAGCCACTTCGGAAAATACCATAATGCTCTTTGTTGTCCCCCAACATTTTGCATAGGTATTGTTTTTGTTTTCTCTTGGAACTTAGTTCAAAGAGAAACTGGAAACAATGCTTATGCAAAATTTGTGGGGGACAAACAAAGAGTATTATGGCATCGAAAAGGGCAAATTGTGTAACATCCAAATGGGAACATTGTAGTGGCATCCAAACGGTGCATTGTGTGACATCCAAAAAGGAAGCATTGTATAACATCCAAAAGTGAGCATTGTGTGACATCCAAAAGGGAGCATTGTGTGACATCCAAAACGGAGCATTGTGTGATATTGAAGAGGGAACATTGTGTGACATCCCAAACAATGACTGATGACATTCTTACCTGACTCACACACAATATTTCAAGATTTTTATCCACAACTGACTTCTTCCATCGCTGTCCATTATCATCAAACACTCTTAAGTTTAAGATTTTTCTCACCCTTTAAATATGAAATAATCACAACTATAAAAAAGGAAATCTGTAATGTTATCATTTTAAATAGTTTTCCTTGATTAAGTCCTGTCTCATTTCTAAGAATTCAAAGTAACTACCGGTAGTTCACCAAAAGTTAAGTTACCGGTAAGATTTCTCATGGTCATTCTCATCCCCAGAGGCTGCGATCCTTTTAGTCAGCGCCAAGAATGGAGACCTCTCACCTCTAACACCGGACGTCTGTGATTCACGGACTCATTTTCAAATCTGACAAATCTGAATGGCAGAAAAATACAGAACGAGTACTTTGCATGTGTTCAAAAATCGGGACCAGCCAGAGGCCTCAATTTTTGGCATTGACCAAAATGATTGCGGCCACTGAGGATGAGAATGTCATAATGACATAAAGAGGCTATGTCATGAAATAGAGTTGAGAAAAAATTTGACCAACTTTTTAAAGTTCATTGTTCATAATCTGTCTCAATTTTCCTTATTCATAACTATCCTTACATTGATTATTTTTGGTTTATTTATACAACATCTTTCAAATTTCATGATTTTAAGTAAAACGGAAAAGGGGGCACTCATCCAGACAAGATGCTGTCTGGAGGAACAACAAGAGAGATAGATTATTAGCGGTAATAAATAAATTTCTGTTTAAATATTACAATAAGCTGTTTACATTGGGAACTCACATGTATTCAATTTCTTTACAAGTGTCATGTTTTGAAATTCCCAGCAAAACACAAAGTCCTTTTCCTATGGAGCTAATTACGTCGCCATCAACTGAAAATTGTAATAAAATAAATTCAAATATATATATAAATGATCAAAAGGCATTCTGTTTGTGATAAAGTAACATTACGTAATAAAGAATTCTAAGTTAAAGACATTTGGTCATACAATTTTAGACAATTTCAGGACTGACTAACTGATCACTAAATCAGTTCTGAAAAAAATGAACTTGAAAATTATATCACAATAAGATTAATGGCTTATAATTTACAGTACGAACACTCGAACTGTGAACACTTGTCCCCTTTTTGTACATTTTTTTTACCATTATCCAATGTTAGCCATTCATATAAACAGACGAATTAGCTTTCTTGGGGGCTGAAAACACCAATACTTTGGTCTATATCGAGAGCTGTCATTGGATAATCATAAAAATGGAAAATAGATGTCAAGTGTTCACAGTTTGGGTGTCCGCACTGTAAAAGCTGTAGAGGGAACTCAAACAAAACACAGAAAAGCCAACATGGTGCACGGATCAACAGAGGTGTAGCCAGGATTTTTCAAAGGGGTTGGCTGAAATACTGCAAAAATAATTCTATGCTTTTTCTTTGACCTATCGCAATTCCATGATTTCATACCAAATCTCATAGAAATTAACATGCTTATTCATCTTTCAACTTTATTACTTTCATCACCTAATATCACTGCTTTCTTAGGAGGGAGGGGAGCAACTTCAACTTTATAACTTCAACTTTTGTCAATTAATATCACTGTATTTTTAGGGGGTGGGGGTGAGACCCCCCCCCCCTCCTCCGTCCTTCCTCTGGCTACGCCCCTGGGATGGACAAAGCTGGTGGTGAATGGTCCTGGAAGGAATACCAGACATCCATTTCTGGTCGCCACCTCTCTGCTAACCAATGTTAATTGAGTTATAATAATGTAAAGGAAATGTTTGACACTTCGATTTGTATCACGCGGTAAACCGGGCTGCAATCTGATAAAAGGAAGTCTTACCGGAAACACTTGCCTGTGTAACACGCTGAATAATCGCTCTCATCAGGACAAATATCTGATATGCAACCAGGTTTGTATAAGAAGCCGGAAAAGATATCACAGATGACTCGCGGATTCTCGCGAAGCGAAAATCGATCTGCCCAGCGGCATTAGTCAATAGCATGCGTAGCAGAGTGTAGTTCCAGTCTTTTGCTCGGCCATCCAAAACCTTAATAAAAATCTTCTATTTGATCAAAATTTTATTGTTGTCGTTCGTGTAAGATGGCGTTTGGTTTATTTGTGGGGGCTATCGCTCTTTGGTACCACGTCTCCGCCTTCTGTTTTCTCCTGAGCTACTTTGTGTCGCAGTTATAAAAGACGAAAATCAAGCCGATTGTTGAAGCGGGGAAAAAGGGAGGCGAAGAAAAAAGTCGCTCTTTCGTCCACGCCGCGAGAACAAAGCGAGCAAATATGGCGAACATTTACAGGTGCACAAAGCTTAAATACAGCTACAGCAAGCAGTGACGTCTGGTTCCTACATGTAGCACTTTTCTCGTGAGTACGAATAAGTTTGAAAACTGATCATAGAGAAATTGAATGTGTTCTGGCGTTTGTAAACTCTATCCCGTAGGCAAGACTTACTTCCACACAAAGGGCCTCCTTTTGTAAACAAGCCGCGAATCCCATTGATGGAAAACGTGTTTCTTCGGCACAAAAACTAGACACATTTTGCAGGATGATTGACGACTTGGTCGCTTGGTCAAGAAGTCAAACTGGAGTTCAAGTTTCAGAAATTATTGTTCAGAACGTGAAGAAAAAGTTTCATGAAATATTAGCCAAAAACAGGTGACATTCTGATCTGGCTGGGAGAGCTTAGTGGACCACACTGCATTGTCTGAGGAGCGAACTCTGTCGATTGTTTTGTAAGAAACTTCAATTCTTCTGTTTTTCCGATTGAATGTTATTGTCGAACTGCGTCAAATTAGTTTCTTTTTACGAGCACCGCTTGCTTTTTACAAGATCGTCAGGGTTTATACCTTTTCTCACCATCAGCGGGCTAAATTCGAACACTTTTTCGACAACAGAGAACCCATTAAAATTCCCTATAAGAAATAAATTCGAACAACTGATCGGGAAATAGAGTGTAATAAATATTACTAGTATGGCACGCAAGTTTACGTCGGTTTGCTAACAGCATAATTTTATTCGCTCCACGAAAACCTTTAAAATACGATGGTGATTGTTAGATGTTTTGGGCTTACAAAACAAACAATTTTGACGTTGTACACAGCAGTGCTGATCGAGATAGTACTGTAATTTGTAATTCTGTCAAATTTTCAAAGGTTTGATAGATTCTCTGTCGCGTGTCACAAAATTGGCGCGCTTCTAATCAAGACAACAACGCGGAGGAAATTGACAGCTAAATGTCGTGTTATTTGTATATTTCGGTAAATACAGTGAAGAAATGGAGAATGTTGATTTTGAAAAATGCGAATTTGGCCATTTAGTTGTAGTTTTATTCGCATAGATTTTAGAAGAATTGTAAAAAGCCTTTCTTTAGTACGTACACCTTTCTCACATGTCGTTTAAAAATGATTGGGAATTATCGATTAGTATAATTGCACCATCATAAGAAGAAAAATAGTACCTGAGATCTTGCTGTTCAATAATGCAGTACTGCCTGTGTAAAAGTTAATCAGTCTTGCTTTCGATGATTAAAATGAAAATACCCAAATTCGAAATCATTTCGTTCATTTCGTCCGTCCGCAAATGACACTTTGTTTTGTTTTCATGCAAGTAATTCATTTTGTGGAAGCTACCACCTGCTGTGTAACAAATATTCATTTAGCCTGTTAAATGCTAGTTTTAAGAAAAGATTACGATTTTTCTTGCGATCTGGCGTACCTTTGGTGTGGATAAGGGAAAAAGCGAGAAATCAATCGCTCCGAAGTACGCTGGAATCGCGCCAGGCAACTTTTCCAGCAGGCCCGTTTGATATGCATAACAAATAAATGAAAAGAAATTAATTTGGGACGAATAAAAGCGACTTGTGTGCGTTCATTCTCAGCGTTATTCTGTGATTAATGTGTAGGCTGCTATCTCTGTGCTTTGTTAAGGTTCTATTTGACGCAGAAAATAATATGCTTGATATTTTCACTTAAGATCAAACTCATTCAAAAATATTACTTAATAAAAGTTGTTCTTAAAATTTGCATAATCCACTAATACAAAATGCAAACCATTTTTTTTTTGCGAAACGTTATCTGTGACATATAATTAATAAGACCCAGGATTTAATTGAAACAGAGAGAATTTTGATGGAAAATCCAATATTTTTATGCAAATTAAAATTAATACTCGATAATACTTTTTCTAGCGGAAAGACATCGTTGACGTTTTTGGTTTAATTTCCTTAATGTAGTAAAACACAGCATTTCATGTCGACAAAGAACCATGACTATAATTTTATAATAAGCATATTATTAAGCTCCTGTTTTGGCCCCGATCGCTATTTTAAAGTGGCAGAAAAACTCCTCGAAATTCGTAATTAAAAAACATCCGGTGGTATTTTTCTAACATCTCATTTGAAGTTTTAATCGAATATTTAGCCTATTGTCTATCAAAATTGATTAAAAACTAACAGTTTTAATAAATGCCATAAAATTAAAACCAATATATATAAAACGTTTGCCAATCTCCTTCGCAGAGCGCGCTTTTATTTTGGTCAGTACCAAAAACACAGCCACTGGCAAGACCGCGATTTACGAAGAGCAACCTCGTTCCCAGGGTCCTCTCCTTCCCGTCCCTTGGAGAACGAGGTTGTACGAAGAGCTGTTTAAATCTACATAATTTGGTTTTATCAACTGGGTTGATAATGTGAATTGGCCACCGTTTCGAGCGTTAGCCCTTCGTCGGTGCGAATCTGATTGGTTGGCAATCTTCAATGTACACTCTGCGTACACTCATCCATCGTAATGTCTTCCATTCTTACTGCCATGCAACAATATTTCATTATTCTCTATCCCTTCGTGATAAAGACTGGATAGAACTCGCAAAAATGACGGCCTGGTGGATCTTCATATCGATATCTAAGTGCGAAACTATTCATGTGGAAATGAGCTTGTTTTGCATGAGAATGAAAATACACGTAAAACACATTTTCATACGAATGGTTTCGCACTTAGACTCATTTTGACAATTAAGGCAAAA